>JAJTUV010000380.1:735000-1337500 GCA_021653895.1 Mastomys natalensis
TAAACTTTGTAGGTTTGAGAGATATCCATAGGTCTAAGACTCTAAAACAAAATATATGTGCGTAAACTTCCACATTGCGTGAACACAAAGACTTTTCCTCTAAGTGCATTCAATATGAACAACTAGAAATAAGAATGAAGAGAGACTTATTACCTGCAGAACATGAGCAAAATGCTGATTCATTTGAAAGTAGTATCCCCCCGGCCCCCCACCGCAATACTTCTAATGATTTTATTAGGAAAGGCCATACTTTCATAAGAAAGCACTTGGAAATGGGCATATCACCGAGGTCCTTGGGTTAAGATACACATTGGTTAACATGCTCAGTTTAAAATTGTTGAAGAAGAAAAGATGTATTTTTGAATGGATCTTAGAAGATGTTTTCTTGGGTGCTTAGCTGAAGTTCATATGGGTACACTCTTCTTGGGTCAAAAAGAGAGTGGAAAGGTTGCTTCTTGCCATGACCACTCCATTTCCTGAAGACATTTAAAGTGAAAACAAAGGAAAAGACAATTTGAATGAGCATTAATATGCAATGCTGCTCCTAAGGGTATGTATATGCCCCACCTATGTGTTTATTGAACCCTTATAGAGAACGTAAAAAATAATAATCAAATGGGGGTTAAAATCCAGTAAAGGAGTGAAGCAACCAATTATATAAAGAGCATAAAATCAGAGTTCTTATCAGAATAGTGAAATTCTCTCTTTGAAAAGCGGAAAGAAAAAAGTGTTATCCAAGAACTGAGAACCTAAGAAAAATGCATTTTACAAGGAAAAAAAATCATCTTCAGAATCAGAATGTTATCAGATAAAAATCAAACACCACTAAGCACCAGAAAGAAATGTTTAAAAAAATGCAGTGGTCAGTTCTAAATTCATAGGAAGATAAATGATAAACTATAATTAAAAATTTTAAATGCATTAAAATTATATAAAGAATCTTAGAAGTTAATGGAGATATATATATATATATATATATATATATATATATATATATATATAATATATCCTATCATATATCATATATATCTGAAGTCAGTCAGAGCCCTGCTTAATTCTGTGGTGTCTTTAATCAAGAGGAGAGATCTTAATGAAAGTAGAAATGGGGATGATAAAGGAATACATGAAGTAAAGAAAAAGGCAGAAAGTGCAATTAAATGGATTAATAAAGAAAACTGCCTAGAGAGAGAGTATGGATCTAAGGGAGGCAATGGGTGAGGTGAATGGATGACAGAATGTCATGGTGAACCGCATTAGATTGAATGCTAACCTTACAAATTATGCAAAAGAAAAAAGACACAAAGAAAGATGAAGGTATATGAAGAAAATTAAATAAAATGAATTGATTAATTTTTCAAGCTTCTTTTGCTCATTTTACTTTTGAAATTATGTAAAATATATTTTATACTAGAGGCAATGTTTCTAAGAGTTTTAACTTATGTATAAACTTACACAATAGATGGCAGGCTTAAAAGGGGGAAATGTTCCATTATTGTAATACTTCATCTTATCATTTCACACAGCTGCATCATCGCCTCTACCCTGTTCTTATCAATCTCTTTTCTCTATTCAATTTATTTGTGGTTTCAAAAGCATCATTTATATAATTCTTGCATGACGTATAGTTTTATTTATTTATTTTATCAATATTATTTTAACAAATAATTATGTTATTACCTCTTTTAGCTTAATGTTTTAAATTTCATATAATTTAAGTATGGGGCAATAATTTACTGCTTATCACTGCATATTATTCCACAGTGCTGTGCACATAGTTTGCCTTTTCACTACTGAAGAACTTTGCATGTCTTTTCTATTTGTGGATATGATAAACAGATCTACCCTAAATATTCATGGATACATTTTGGGGTAAGGAGAAATTCTCCTTCCCTAGGGTTAATAACTAGTAACTGCATTGCTGACACATATGTTTGGCTTGTATATAACTTTACCTGAAATAGCCAAAGATTTTCCAGAGAACTATAGCATATTGCATTCCAATCAGAAATTGTGAAGGGATTTCTATATTCTGAGCATAAGAACCATGATTATCTTAATTAGTAGCTATAATTACCTGCAAAAGACCATCTATATTGGGCCTATGGACATTTTGTCAAAGAGTAGTTGGCAAGGATCATTATACTTTTATCTGACATCCCAGATTCTTCCTCCTCCATCTCCCTTCCAGGTATATGTGAATCTGCCTTTACTCTATTTGGACTATGAAGATGATAAACAGAGATAAAAACAGTAGAAAATTAACTGAAGGAGGAATGCCATCTATGTAGCTTCTAGAGTGTTGTTAATTATCCATGCTTGAGTGAACCTTTTCAGTGATATGACTATTAATTGTGGTCTGTCCTTTTATAAGTAAACTCAATAAACTCACTAATTCACAGAGCTTTACTTGGGTAGTTATATGATCAGTCTTCAGTGAGTCATTGGGGTGAATAGACATTGTTCATGTCTACTTAGGAAATGTTCACACAGCACATAGCCCTGTCCTTTGAGTAAGGATATTCAGAATCAAATAAGAAATTGCACTGTCACTACAATGATTATTCAATTCCACAACCATAGATAACCCTCCTGAGGATGGGCTGTCAATGGAAATAATCTCTATATAGTTGTCCTTACTTTGTGGTGTGTGAACTTTGTGGATTCTTTTGTGTGTGGAGTGACACACCTCCTCGACAGATACAGTCAGTTAAAGGAGCATAGAGACATCTCCCAAATAATTAATGAATCAAGGAGCATATTTTTCTAGTCTCTAAAAATAACATTCTTGAAAGAAGATTCTAAGGAAGGCTCAGTAGCAGTTGTGCTATCCCTTCCATGGATGATAAGACATACAGCTGAGACTCACCTGTCTGCCCAAAAGGATTCACCCACAAGAGACAAACTGATGAAAAAAAAAAAATGAAAAGCACTCTCTTTGACACTTTCTGATCTGTTAGATAAATTGGATAAAGATGTGGATGGGAAGACAGAATTCAGATAGACGGGCCTATTACAGTAGCTGAAGCAAATGTGGTGAGAGTTATTTGAGTTGAAGATTCCAAGGCAAATGTTGAAAGAAAGCAAATGTACTTCAGTGGATGGCTTTAGAACTGAAGGACCAGTCAAGTTAAAGGAAGTTGAGTACAAGAAGACACTGGTGTGCCGTACTGTGCTACCTACTACACAGAAAGTACATCATGTGTGGTGGGACCTTCAATAACTTCTTCACTCAGCTCCAGGAGTCTTGTGGAAGCTTTGGGGATATGATTGAGCAAGCTGAAGGGTTCAAGTACACCATTAGATGACCTACAGAGTCAACTAACAATGGGCTCATAAGGGCTCACAGAGACTGAACTTCCAACTAAAGAATATGCAGGGGCTGGATGTAGACCCTCTAGATATTTGTAGTAGATATCCAGCTCCATCTTTATGTGGGTCAGTTAGAGTCAAGGACTGGCTCAGACGGGCTGCCTACCATTGGACTTCCTTCCTCTACATGGACTACCTAGTTAGGCCTCACTCAGTAGGAGAAGATGTACTTAGTCCTGCTTGGACTAGAGGTCCTAGTGTGGAATGGTTTGCAGGGGCAGAGGTCTTCTCACTCTCTGAAGAGAAGGGGAGGGGTAATTGAAAAGGGATTTGTAAGGACAGAATTGGGAAGAGAGGGGGTAGGTGGTGCTGGGATCAGGATGTAAAATGAATTAAACAATAAATTATTGAAATAAAATCATCCATGCCATGCTATTTCACATTCATTGGGTAGCAAATGTAATGCAAATGAAATAAAAAGTAGTAAACAGAGTCTCTTGATCAACAGAGGTATCCATTGACTAAATTCTGTAGTTTATTACCATTAAATGTCAATTGTTTTAAATTGATGATCTCCTATCAATAACAAAATGACAAGAAAATAATAAAATATTTTAGAAATTATGTTTTAATCAATTAATTTTGGCCACATAAGAACTTCAAATTAATTGAAAAGTAAAAGAAATTAAGACTTTTAGCATACAGAACAAAGTATTGTGCAGAATATGAAAGAAATATAAGTATTTATTTATTTCTAACATAAATATGAACTAGTAAAATTGTTTGGAAAGATGTGTGTGTGTCTGTGTGTGTGTGTGTGTGTGTGTGTGTGTGTATGTGTGTGTGTGTGTGTGTTGGAGCTATATTTGTCTTCAATTTTGCTTATTTTCATTTCTTATGAAATACATTAAGTTTAGGATAATATAAAGCTAGAAAGTAATAGAGATGATAGCAATAGTAATAGATGTATATGATAAATAGAGAGATGATAGACAGATGCTAGAGATAGATAATAGATAGACACATATCATTGACAAAAGTATATATATGGCTATATATGTGTGTATATTTCTAAATTTTTAGATGAAACCACTCAGTCCATATGATTTCAGGATATCCCGCAATAGGTTATCTAATACACAGTGAATTATATTTTAAGGTCAGTTCATGTTTCTACATGAGCAATAGAGACAACTATTAACCACAGGAATTCAAACAAAGGAACATGATTTGTAGCAATTATCCAGTCAGAAATGCATTTACCTTAGCAAAAAATCTGTCATACTTGAAACAGTTGCCCTTGGTGGCATTCCATGGGTTAACAGATGTTTTCAGAATGGTTGGAAGACAGAAACAGATTTACTTTAAAGCTAAAAATAGTATATTATCATTTCAGACTTTAGGGTGTTCATGTAAGCAAAACATATAGAAGAATGTTGAAGTACTCTGTAACAGATAATTTTAAGAATGATGCAGAGAGAAAGTAGTATATAAATTTTGAGTCATCTATAAGAAAGATTACTTTTGAAAAATGTCAATAACATATTGTGACCTTGTCCCCTAAGGAGATTCAGTCTTTCTACATTCTCAATATTGTTTGTTTTCCTCTCTTTTATTTATTTATTTTTTAAGGACAGTCATTTCAGTGAGGATAAAGTGGTATCTTACTTTGATCTTGCTTTGAATTACCTTGTGACTTTGTATCATTTTACTTAGAATTGAATATATTTGATGTTCTTTAGTAGTGTAAACAAACTTTATTTGAGGCAGTATTCCAAAAAGGCTCTGAGTGTAGAAAATATTCTAAAGTATTTTCATAAGCAGTAAGAAAAAATTGAAGAAAAAGATATTCAACTTTTTAAAAGAAATTAAGAATTTAGAATGTGCTTTATATTAAGACAAATGTATCTACATAGAGGTATATGTATCAACTTATATCAATTTTATATGAGAAAATTTTAAATGTAGCTTATACTCACGTAAAAGATTCTTATATTTGGTCCATCCACATAATATAATCACCGACTTTACTGGAAAGGCTTGTAAAATTTTCATCATGAAACATCAATATCCTTCCTGCATCATTATTTAGATACATTTAAGAGGTAAAAATATATCCATCAACATACAAACAACTTATCCTTAGATCTTATTTACATGTTTAGCTTAAAACCTATTCATTTTGATAGTGTGTCTTTGATAAAAACTTTGAGGAGACCTATAAAAATATAGAAAGTGGTACTTCACTCCAAGTTTATGTTCTAAGGCAGATGTTTCATGACATAAACTTTCCAATTCACTGCATTACAAGTGTATCATTGTAAAGTTTCACAATTGGAAAAATAATGATTTAAAGGGAGCTGATTTTAATGCCTAGTACACAATGCTGGACACTCATAGACTTTCAAAAAACAGCCAAGGATAAATCAGTACATCGGGAAGTAGAAACAGAGGTGGAAAGGTAAAACATTAGTTTTGTGAAAGAAACTTCAAAAGATGTCTGAAGTACTAGACATGGGGTGTGGGAGTTACACTAGGGCCATATTTTTAAATATAAAGCCCAATTTATATTATGTAGAAGACACAGAAGGTCAGCAGAAATACCCTGGAATCAGAGTATTTGGGAATCGAAAGTTGAAGCATACATTCCAAGACAGGTGAGTGACTTGGAGTTGTTGGCTATGCCTGCTTCTAGCTCCTAGATATCTCAGACACTAGTAACAAAGAATATGGGGCTTGACCTTTCTCCATGCTTCGTTAGAGCTGAAGAAAACCCTTATGTTGTATGCACTTTGGAAGATGGAGGCAGAAGCTAGTTAGGATGTGGATACTCACTGAAACAAAGCTGTCAGCAGGAGGAAATTTGTAAGAGCAGAAAAAAGCCTCCTTTCAGTGTTCTTATGCAGACTGCTTGCATTAAGGCGCACTTATCCATTATCGTTCTTTTATCTCCTTCTATTTGAAGACTTCTGTAGGGGCTCCATGATGCTTGAGGATACATGTGAAGGAAAAACTTCTAAGAAACATGCAATTTACCTTTTTAAACAAAGGTAAGTAAATAGAAAATTCCTAATATAGTATTTTAAAAATGAGTCAGAAGACTTTTTCCTTCTCTAGAGCATTGTAAGTAGGGATAACCTTTATAATTTCATTCAATATGTATTTTCACATATATTCAAGGCTATTCCCAATGTCATAACCATAAAACAGAATAATCAATTAGTTAAGAAATGGAGTTGACTCATATTAAAATATATGGAATTTTAAGCTGATGATTAGATTCTATAGAGGATACAATTTAAAGTATTGTAAGATATTACTAAGATTTTTGTAATTGTAAGATTTTACTTCTTTACCAAGAAGTAAAAAAAAAAAATGGAATAAAAGTTTACTAATAAAAAACATTCATAAAAGATCCAAGGTATTCCGTACATATGGGAATATATAAGTATAAAAACAGATAAGCTAATAAATGAATAATGAGATGAATGGAATTCAGAAGTCTGGGGGTATAAATAATTCTCATTTATAATTAGCTTCTGATTAATTATTCCCATCACTAATTCATGTGTGTGCAGGTAACACAGTGCCTCCAGTTTGGGATATCTTCTCACAGAATTATGTGAAAACAGGAGCTGTCAGTCACTAGTCCTGTTGTCTTCTGGAGCCTGGAAAAGTAAAAATTCAGTACAGTGACCTCAATTAAGAGGCATCTGACAAGTCTCTCGATCTGTAATCTGTACAATGCATTGCTCCTTAACACTTAGCCCTTATAATTATAACACATAACTTTGAAAGCTATTCTTAGTGGTTGACAGCTATTGCAGTGGGTGTGTGTTCCTGGCTCTGCTCCCTAAACAGGCACTGAGCAAACACCTGCCTCCTTTGTCCATTGTCACATGTTTAACCGTATTCCATTAAGACAGAACCCTGAAATAAAGTATCACTGTTGGAGTATTGAAGTCTATACTCTTTCATGTTCATTTTCACACCACATTTAGAAATAACAGTAACAGAAGCCCTTGAGTCTTACTGCAGACTCAGTGTCTCATTTCAAACCTGAAGGCCTTTCTTAACAACCTTCAAAATACATTTGCCTATGAAGGTTGTTTTGATCTACTCTGGCCTAATCTACTGTAGATCCTTCCTTCAATTTTGAAAACTGATCTGATCTTGAATTTTGCAATAAAAAAAAATGTCCCCAGTAGAGGCAGCTGCCCAATTTGGACCTGAATACCAATTGGAAATAAGGGTTCTGGAAATTGATTCTGATTTTGACTTTTCTGTTGGGATTGTGTAAAATGATTTATCTACAATCTGGATGAAATAGCTCTCTTGTATGGAAAGTAGTCAAAGAAATCTCATCTTCAATTGTGTAAATTATTGTTGTTGCTGCTGCTGCTACTGCACCTGCTGCTGGTGGTGTGTGTGTGTATATATGATGCATAACATATGTGTGTGGGGACATGTAGGATGTAAAAGTCAGAAGATAACTCTGTAGAGTTTATTCTTCCCTTGTACCTTTACATGGGTTTCAGGATCAATCTCAGATCGCCAGGCTTATGCAAGCAGTGCAACTACCCCTGATCCATCTGGAAGGCCCAAATCAAATTATTTTTTTCAAGAAACTACTTATTTTTTATGCACACATAACACTGGAGACCATTAAAGAAGAAAGATTCTATTGTCCATCTTTGTATTCTTAAAAGGTCACAGTGTCATGTGCATGGTAGATCAAAAAAAAAAAAAAAAAGCAATGAATATACACTAATCTAGACATTTGAAAACTAAGAGTAAATCCAGGTAAATCATTAAGGAATGTCAATGGAAATGCCAGTGCAGTATAAGGTGCTACAGGGGTTCAGCTCCTGGGTCAATTCTTGGAGTATGTGTGCTGAAGTTTAGCATCATACAAACTATACATTTTTGAACTTTGTAAGATAAATTAGCAAAAGAACAAAAGTTAATATGAGGATAATAGTGTCAAAATACTGTCATTCTGGAAATGTGTAGCATGACCAAACAATTGAATTTCCATCTCTGGGATCATTATCATAGCATTTCCTACTAGGATTTTAAACATTTTTACTTATTTTTCAACTAGTAAAAAATATGAGGTTAATAGACCCATTTGGTTTTTTGCTAGTAAACATTATTACAAAGTATAAGAAAAAGTTATAAACCTCTGAGATTAAATTAACTTTGAAGTAGTTCAAATATATTAAGTGAGAGATAAATAAAATAAAGTTTTATTAATATGGGTGTTCTTAAGTTAGAGGTGAGAAGAACATTTTCTTTGACAAATAGGATCACATTAGGGGACAGAGGAAGCCAAACAACTTGAGGGGCAGATGAGACTACCATTTATATCCTTATATATAAGGTAGACATATAATATGTATAAGATAAACATATATGTATAATTATTTATAATATATAATATTATATAATCATAAATATATGTCATATACAGGAATATATAATATATGTATGTGTGTGATAAAGAATATATAAGGAATTCCGTATACATAAGGAATATATAAGATACCCTTTATATCACAGCAAGACTGGGTTTAACAGAGCTGTGTATGTTAGGCTCTTTGGTGAGCTGGCACTAGTAAATGTTTTCCCAAAGAACTGCTTCTCAGAGAAATAACTGAGAGCTGAATACATAATGCAAATAAATAAGACACAAGCTGGGGACCAGATGGAGGCAGAGCAGATGATTCTGTATTTTAAAGATAAAGGAGCTTAAACTTTTAGAATCATTAATCTGCTTGGCTCTTGAAAGCCCTTTTGCCAATGTAATTGAACAAAGGAATTAATGCACAACAATAACGAGGACAGATTGTACATGTTTTTCTTTAATTTTCATCACATTCTTGATACATTGCCAGAAATTTTCTTTTATGTCAATGGGTGCACTCTGCTGAATTCTTCATCTCCTTTTATTTTTAAAAGGAGCAGATAATTAATAGCATTGCATTTACTTTTCCTTTCTGTCTAATATGCAGTACATATCATGCCTCAGGCACTTGCTTAAATGTTTTCCATCTCTTTATAGCTAATGTATTCAAAACTGAGGGTTGAGCTTTCTTCTCTGAACAGTGTCCCAGTCCGGTTCCACGTAGGGGACTTCAAACTGTTCTCCCTCTGCCTACTCAAATGCTAGATTCTCACAGAGCAAATGCAGTCCAAACTAAGTTATTTATTTGAATGCCTTCTTCTCAAATACATTTTCAAAACGAAGAAGGAGGAAAAAAATGAACAAAACCCACAATACCCTGTGCAATGCAAACTCCAGTTATTTATTTCTGTGCTAGTATGTGTTGTGTCTTCTAGTGATATTTGGATTTGGTCTGCTTTTATGCTCCCAGATCCTTAACAGACAATGCTCATTTGCTTATTTGGGATCCATTTTCCTTGATATCTATTTTATGTTTTTATTTCCAGATGGTCTACAGAAACTGCAATCCTCCTGCTTCCATCCCCAAACTGTTTGGATTATAGGCATGAATCAGCGATGATATTTGAGGTGTTCTAAATATATTATTGCTGAAAGATTTTGTTCCTTAAGTCATTATGTGTTTTAGGTGGTTCTACAGGTCTTTCTAATCCCTCATGATAACAGTGAAAATGTTTAAGATCTGCAGAAACAGGGAGACTCTTTTAATGGTCTGTAAGTCTAACTTGAGTACATAAAGAAAAGCGGGTCTGCTCTTTCTTTCCTCTATACCCACTTGAGCCAGTGAAGACAACTGGGTATTGATTCTTATCTCAGAATGAAAGGATTTTGTACAAAGAAAATAAAATATATAAAAATAACTGATACCCATGATTTTGATCCATTTTGCAATCCAAACGCAAGGGAATGAGAGTTTTCTCTTTCCCCACATACTCAGCATTTTCCCATATACTCACTGCCATTTATTGTTAGGGTTTTTGTTGTTGTTGTTGTTGTTTATTGTTTGGTTGTTTGTTTTATTTAATGAGAGCTGTTCTGACTGATAGTGTCGCTATGGAAATCAATGTGGAAGGATAAGTTTTCAAAAACTAAAAGTATATTTATCCTATCACCCAGTTATACCACCCTTGGGGAATATTCTCCAAGGCCTTGACATCCTAGTCTAAAACACTCAGCTGTATCCATTGTCACTCTATTCACAATAGCTAGGAAAGGAAAACAACTTGAATGACTTTCAGCTGATGAATGGATAATAAAATATGGTGCAAATACACAATGGAATTATAGTTGGCTTTAAAAATGAAATAACTTTTTAAGGTAAATTGATGGAAATTAAATTATGCATATATGTATTAATATATACACATAACACACACACATATATGTATATATATTTTTTTTCAGTGAAATAACACAGACCCAGGAAGACAAAGGCCAAACGTTCTTTATAATTTGTGAATATTAGCTCCAAATTCTTAGATGTGAGCATATAATCTGGAATAAATGAAGAAACCAGGAAAGTAAATAGGAAGTATTAGGATGGTGGGAAGTTGTAAAGAAGGGTATATTAAGATACATGATCTAAGAAGGGGGAAAGATAAAGCTGGGAATGAGCAGCTGTGGAGGAGCAAATGAAGATATTACCAACGGAGAGAAAGGGAAGAGGGATAAATAACATTAAAGATGTTTGAAAAAATGTATGCATACTTTAAAATGCATCATAATATATTAATATATGAGTATATGTATGTATGTATGCATGTGTGTGTATGTTTGTACGTGTGTGAGTGTATAGGTGTGGGTGTGATTGGATGGTAGGTAGGCAGGCACACACACACACTCTGGCCTTCATGGTATAAGTGCTCCCTCAATGAGTTGTCTAACAAAACTCCTAGTGTTAGTTATGAGAAAAATCCCTTTGAGTTGTTGTTCAGTCCAATAAACTTTCAAAATATTTCAGGCTATTGCCCTTGCTCTTAGTTGCCTCCCAGAACTCAAAGGTAAGACTCTATTGTTAACAATACCATACACTTTGAACACTAGACTTCAAGAAATTGAGATGGTACTTACTGGGGAACATCTTCCTTGAGGAATAGCTTTCATAGTATCTGAAGTTGCTATGCAGCTCCCAAAAGAAGCAAACAATCAATAGTCATACCCAGCTCTAAAAATGACCAGAACATCTAGATATCCACCAGTGTGCAATAATGCCATTTATAATCTTCAGTATAACCAACAACCATCTAATTAGTTGTATGCTCGCTTAGTATGAAGAAATTCATGCAGTTTACTGCAGACCTAACCGACAGCATGTGACCAGAGAGATCATTGTTTTCCTCATGAAATGTAAAGGAAAGCATCTAAACATGAATATTAAAACATTCCTTATTTGTTGTTCTAGTCACATTTGTCCTGTTCTATCTCTTAATTCAATACACAATGCATATTAATAACAAAATATGTTATAAGTTGTATTATAGATTATATTTCTGTTATTCATATCATGTTTCTTATACACAAGGATACACTTTATTAATTATTTGATCTATGATAATTACACATACCTTTGGCATAAAGATAGACTCCTAGAAAGTTACCAATTTATTTGTAATGCAATCTGTTATATGAAACCATTGCTTCTAGAAGCCAAGGCAAATGCATAGATAATGTGGAATTCTGACTTGTAAATAGTACCTATTTCTATGTCATAAAATTTTTATCTATATTGATAAGATGTTAAAACCGAAACAATGATGGGTTTATGAAATATCCTTTCTATATTTCCTTGTTTGTGGAAGTATGTTTATGAACAGGTCAAATCAAGATGTATACCACACTAGTCCAAAATGTGGGAATTCAATGCTATCAGTAAGAAGTAACTTTATTTCACATATAGAGAGCACAACACTACAACTATAGAAATGCAGAATTTATTGGCAATAAAACAGTATGAATGAATGAATGAATGAATGAATGAATGATTGAATGAAATGTCCAGGCTACTATCTATATTCTGTCCATCTGACTCATGTAAGTTTACTTCAATGAACTAAGCCCATTTTATCAAATGTGTTTATTCACAACATATGCTCTTTTTTTCATAATATTTTTGGTGTATGATCCCTTGTTTCAATCTAAAAGAATGTTAATCTAGATTTAATTGCAAATTGCCACTGTTAATTTCTTCCACATATCTGTCTGCATGTGTAGACAGGTCTGCTGAAAGAAAATGAATGTATTGCACAAAGAAACATGCCTGGAGACACAGGAATATCAAGTCTCTTGACTGCAATTGAACCCTTACGATTCTCTTCAGTGAAATCTTCTGCGCCAGAAGACCTAAGATATTTCTCAACTATTAGCAAGGACAACTCAGAGTATGCATTAGAAAAAGATTTGAAGGTTGAACAATGGACAGCAAGTAAGTTTGTTTCAATTCAATTGTAGATCCTTTGTGTGATACAATTTTCCTAATGAAAGGCTTGAGTTGGCTTATAGACAACTGATGAACACGAGCATCCTGATGCTGGCAATATATGCAAGTAAACTACCTGAGCCAGAATATCAGAAGAGGGATCAGAATGTCTTCCATCAAATTCAGCTTGTCTGTCAGTTTGCATAAACATCCTTGATGTATCTATATCAATTTAACTAGGAACCTCTGGCAGCTGTTCAGATATTTAATTTTTATTATCCGTTTTACAAAATAAGTGCTCTTTCACATTATTCTTTTATAATGATCAGCTAAATTTCTCCTGTTTCCTGGCATGTGATAAAACTTTAATGAAGGCTAGTTATGATGATTCATACTAAAGTGTTTATGAAGGGCCCAGAGAAAAACATGAAGAAAGGAAATTTACACACCTGCCAATAAAAGTGTTTCAAATTTAATTCAGTAAACTACACATAAAAACTCAACACAGTGAAGGTTTATAAGTTCTAGAAATGATCTCCAAAAGATTAACTACAGCAAAAGAACTTATAATGGCTAAGAACAAAGTTGGCAGATACAATGATATTTTACCATAGAAAAATGAAATATAAGAAAATAGAATAGGATTATGTTCAATATTTGTTACTTAGTTTTCATGTTTAAGAAACTTGTCATTCACTAATCTTACACAGCCATTGCATTTCCATTTTTGGCATTATGAACTTGAAGATGGTTTATTAATTCAAGTTTACTTCTCTTTGTTTCTACTACCTCTCTGATTTATACTTGTTTGATTACTGTTGCATCTTTATTCTTTGAGTCTTAGATACTCTTCATATTCATCTAGTTATATATGAAAGTAGTTATGACTACTGTAATTACTATTATAAACAAACTGCTGTATAAAACAGTCATTGTATATAGACACCATGATTTCTACAAGGGAAATTCAGCAGAGAAGGAATGTTCAGCTAATTTTTTTTTTGCCTGTTTGTGAACACAAAATTAAAGATATACAAGAGACTTTATAACATGGAAAGAATATTGAATTCTGATAGTGACTAGCAAAGGCAGTCGTGTTACATGCTGACAGAGGTGATAAAAGATCATGAAAAAGTAATGAGAGATAATGTGTGAATGGAAATCTGTATCAAACCATAAGGAGTCGACAAACTCTCAGCTTGCTCAGTCAAAACTGTGTCTAATAAGAAAAAAAATAGAAACAGACAGATTGCAAATTAATAAAAAAAATTCTGTTAATAGGCATTATTATTCTGAATAATAAGTTTCCATTTTGTAGTTTCTCAACTTCTCAGAAGAAATAAATTAGACAATTGTAAGCAATTAATAAAAAGTGTGATTACACATCATTTATTATTCAATGAAAAATGATAAGACATTAAACATCAAAATGAGAACGATTCATAATACAACTGTCATGCATGAAAAGTTGAACAGATAAATTATTATGTTGTAGTCATAAAGTTAATAGACTCAATTCATCTTGCAACAACCTTTCCATCTATGAGTTATTAAAGTTTAGAATAAGAGTTCACACTCACAGCATCAAATTAATCAGAACTAATACATTAAACTTAAACAATATGTATTATTAGTTGCCAAGGGATGATGAAAGGAAATAGAAGAAAGCCTAGACTAGAATGTCTTCATTAAAAAAAAAAAAAAGTCAATCCAAATAAAAAAGTATCCAGGATTAAATTTACATCGAATAAATAAGAAAACAGCCACATCTCAAAGAGCATGATCCTAAGAACAGTTAAAGCAACAGACATTACTGAAGGTGTACAGGCACAGAGATGACGACTCAAGCATATGGAACAATGTACCCAAGTTGTCTGGGAGCAGGTATCCCAGAAGATCCTCTGTGTGGCACATTCTGTATGAAGAAGATAAATTCTTATGGGGTAAGTCAGCACCATACTGACACCAGGCAATATTTGCTGATAGCTTAACAGTTTCTAACCATAGAAATTTGTACAAAAATGAGTGATGTGGTGACTGAGTATGACTAAGGCAATCACACAAAGGTTTATGATTTCAGAGAGCACCTCTACATTCCAACATAACAGAGCAATATAGGACACAAAATGAATTAATGTCCCAAGAGAAAATGCCCAAGAACAAGTTATGATGAAAGAGCATCTGATCCAACACGCTTAAAGCACTTTGATTCTGACATTTAAAATATAGCCATTAAAATACAAAGTATAAACAAAAGGATAAAATAAACATTAGATGCATTATGTGAAATGATCTGAAGATTTAAAATATTAAAATAAAAAAGTATAACAAAGAACAAAGAAAAACTGCAATAAATAATTTTAAAAACTATTGAAATATTTGATACTGTATATCGATAAATGTAATCACATTTATTAGAAAATTGAAAAAGTATTAATACTAGGAAAAAATGGAAAATTAATAGAGTTTTTTGAAATTAAATAAAATATTGTGATCATCTTCACAAAAATGTCAATTTCAATAAAATGCACAAATTTACTAAAATAAAAAAAATCTTTAAAATATTGATCAAAAAATTCCCTAATATTCCCATATATTCTAATAAAACTATGTTCTAGTATTTCCAGCAAAGAAAACATTAGGATTTTACTAGCTAGATCATCACGTGGGTTTTACCTGTGAATTGCTGCAAATATAAAGGGAGAAAATAATCCCAGCTCCACCAGAAAGTTTGAGACAAATCTCATCTGCAATTTGTTTTGCACACATAGAAAAGCTACTGTTATACCACATACTAAATGCAAGTATCTCACCAGTCAAGCCTGGAAAAAATGAAAAGATATTCAAATCTACTCATGTTTCTTTAATATTTTGCTAAGACATAAAGCACTTCAATATGGTAGGAGAAAATAAATACTTGAGCGATAGAACTTAAATTACAGAAATTACACATATCCCTGTGCCCAACAAACCAGAGAATCCATTGAAGTGCCCAGGTTTATAGAGGTCATAGGATCTGGAGATTAGATTATTTGTCATTAGAATAAATGCACTTTATTTCTTTAAAGCAATAAGAAGCAGATGAGAAAGTAGTTTTCAAGATATGTTTATATAGCAATGGAAGAATAGTGTTCTTAAAAATACGATTAAAATTCATTCCAAATACACCCTGAAAGCTACAAAACATAGTAAGATAATGGCCATATTACCATGTTAAACATAGAAACATAATAGCAGTAAACTGAAATTTTCTTTTAATTTTATACATGTTTTTAAACTGACTTATAATTTTAATGCCTTCTCATTCAAAATTAAAGGAATGTAATTTTTGGGATTGACATGTGATTTTAATATTTACACAGGAACTCAGTTCAAATAAAACCCATAATACATGGAACTTGAGCAATGATATGAGAAAGACTCAATTTATTGTTCTAAAACCTTGAGTGAGTACACATGGAGGAACCCATGGCTCCGGCAGAGGATGATGGCCTTGTCGGACATCAATGGGAGGGGAGGCCCTTGGTCCTGGGAAGGTTCAATGCCCCACAGTAGGGGAATTCCAGGGTGGGGAGGTGGGTGGGAGGGTTGGTGGGGAACACCCTCATAGAAGCAGGGGGAGGGGGGATGGGATAGGATGTTTCCAGAGGGGAAACTGCGAAAGCAGATAACATTTGAAATGTAAATAAATAAAATATCCAATAAAAAATAAAACTTCAAGCACACATTTATTATTTAAAATAAAAATATTATCACTGCTTGACATGTTACTTCTTTACTAATGTTTTCCTGGAAAGAGGAACTGAGTCACTGAGTTCTATTTACATAAAACACTGAAGATGGAAGAATATGAGGCTGGAAGAAAACCACTTAAATCTCTCTCTCTTTCTTTTTGCGTGTTTGTGTGTGTGTGTGTATGTGTGTTTTAGAGTCTGTGTATACATATACTTATACACGCTGTGCGTAATTTCAGGCAAAGATAAAATAAAATTCTCCTTTGAGGCTTTAACTAACAACAGAGATGTTATTTGTGGCTAGTCCCTCTTCTGTCTGTAGGAACCCACCGCTCACATCCACATATGGAGTTCCTGGTTTGTGTTTATCTGTTTCCCACTTCATATCAGTCTGATTTTCGCGTGTTGAGACTCCCCATCCCCACCATGGTCCCTTTATACTTTGCTGCTCTGTAGTTACTTCATGTTTTATAAACACACCAGAGGATTTGTAACTAGGAACTACAGAAGAGAGAGAATATGTGATGTTTGTCTTGCCGAGTCTTACCCAATATAATCGTTTTTCAGCCCATTCATTTACCTGAAAATTACATGATTTAATTATTTTTACAACAGATTAGCCTTATACTTTGTTTATATCTTACATTTTTCTACCCATTTATCTGTTGAAGAACATTCAGATTGCTTTCATTTCCTAGCTACTGTGAATAGAGCAGCTATGAATATATGAATGCTATAGTTACAAATATTCCTGTTGGGTCTTCTATTTTGTTCCATTGGTCTACAGGCCTATTTTTGAGCCATTGCAACATTGTTTTTAATACTATAGCTCTATAACATATCTTGAATTCTGGAACAACAATCTCTCCAATAGTCTTCTCTTTAATCAGAATTTTGTTAACTATCCAGGTCTTTTCTTATTTCATATGAGTTTTAGGATTTTTTTCTATTTCTTTGAAGTGATATAACTATTTACATTAAATTATATTTTAAAATGAAGATTAAAAATTAAAATATGGTAAATTACATAACCATACACATTTTTACAGATACCATACAATAGGTTATTATGATATACATAGTATTTGTTGAATTTAATAGAAATTTTGGGATTTTTCAAGCTTGCACACTACTTTGCAGGTTAGGTTAAACACTAACCCATGGCTGGAGAAGGAGGATTGATTATCATTAGAACAGAAATATTAAATCTGAGATATATTCCTTTTGCCGTGACAAATGAGGCACAAACAAAATGAGAAACTATTGAGATAGAATATCTGCAAAGCTCTCATTTTGCCAGGGATGTGGTGGTTGAAGAAGAATCCAGTAAGTGATATCTCTCAAGAACATTGGAACATTGGAGTAGAACTCTTATTGTCACAGGACACTCATCTACAGCATCATAACAATATTGTTTAAGTTCAGGAAGTGATAACATATCCATTTATTCAATAGATTTAAGAAAAATCTACTATAGGCTAATCACTTATGTAGGACTGGTTGGGATCTTGCAGTAAGAATGAAACAGCAGATGAATCTCTTGCTCTGCCAGAATGTTATTTATTGTAGGAGATGGTCAATAAACAAATGAAAGGAAATTGAAAGCATTCATTTGTCACATGATGATGTGTGCTCATTTTATCTTGATCCCATTAATCATTTTAAATACTATACGTGTTGATGAGCAAATCTATTTCTTAAGGTCCTCTGGAGAGTTTTAATCTAGGAGATACCATTGCCATTGAAAGACATTTCTCAAGCAAGAACAAAGGAAGGGCACATTCTTAAAGTTGTATATTTGGAAGTAAATTATTAATCTGCTCTGAGCTCCCTGTGAGTACCCACTTCTTGTTACCCATCAGAGTTCTCTGGATTCTCGAATGAAAAGAAACACAAACACCTACACACGCACACACACACATACACACACACACACAGACACACAGACACACACACACTCACTCATACACTCATACACAAAACCTTTATATTTAATCTGCCTTTACTAGCTCAATGGTTGGACACTTCCAAACCTCCCCATGGCTAGCACACACTCCCCTCTGATATTCCTGAGTTAACACTTTCTAAATCTATATTTTATCTTTGCTGCCCTGTTTCCTTCTGTGCAGCCCTCCCATGGGGTTGTTTTCCCTTTGCATCTACATTTCAGTCTTCTCTCCCTTCTGCTCCTTCACAGTGTGGTCTGTCCTATGCCCTCACAAGGCAGAATTCCTTCTTCTCCTCCCTTGTGTTTCTTGCCCGGGAATCCTAAACTTGCCGCCTCTTTCCCCTTGCCCAGGCAGTGGCCACTGGCTCTTTGTTGACCAGTCATGTTGGCAGGGATCTGCAGTAGACTTGTGAATTCCCATGCAAGCACAAATCAAACTCCTAATATTATAGTAACAACTCAAAAATTTTACTTAAAATATTACTTTGATCAACTTGTTCCAGACTGGAATGGTATACAAAATATACTCTGTAGCTAATCTCCAATAACCTTAACAAGTTTAACTTAACATTATAACTTTAATTATATTCCTGAATTAGTCAAAACTTTTATAGACCTCTCATTCTTGTTTTTGGTACTTAATGTTTTGTTATTTTCCTTCAATTTGATGATTGTATAAAATGCTCTAAAAATTAAAAATGAAGCTTCATTCTCAAAAACAAACAAACAAAAAATAAGAACAAATAAAAAATAACCAGTGGCCTGAAGTTTGACTCACAAAACAGGAGGACTAGATCTATTTTAATTCCTCCAATGCAGGCACAGCTGATGAAGTGGCATCAGATAAGTTCATGCCAGTTCAAATCTGCTTAGCTGGATCATCAGTGAGTGAATCCCAGCGGTTAGAGGAAACTAAAGGATGGATCCACTGAGATTGTAGCTTTGCTTTTAAGGCAAAAATGTTGAAAATATTTATGCTAAGAAAACCCTCAGGTCTATACACAGAACATTGTGTAATATACTATTCCCATTTATCAAATGAGACCTTTTACTGCTTAAGGCAATGTATTCCAAAATGCTAATGTAAGAACCAGTCAAATGTTATCTGTCTTTATCAGTATTTGTCAGCATGACACAAAGTAGTCATTAAGACAATCCCCCAGCAAATTAGCCTGACTGCACACTTTGGGACGTTTTTTAGTCAGGTAATGCTGAAGTCAGGCTGAGCAAATCAGTAATCACCAATCCTTTATGGTTTGTACTTCAGGCTCTGCTTCCAGGCTCCAGCCTTGACTTCATCTACCTGGACTATAACCTGAAAATAGTGTGAATAACAGAAACAAAACAAAACAAAAAAACCCTTTTCCAACAAGTTGGTTTTCATCATGATGTTTATCACAGCAATGGAAATATAGACAGTGTCTCCAAACCAACCAAAAATAAACAACAGCACCAACCAACCAACAAGCTATCCCAAAAGAATGAACCACTTGGTAGGCCATTTTAAGGAATCAAACTCATCCAAACTCAGTCTGGGATGGGGCATGATTTCTAAGTACAGAGTGTTTCTCTTTAGACAAGACTACAAATGGCAAAATCATTAGAAACATGGAACATCAAGTTGTCATTTAAACAGTGATGCCTACAGATAAATGATAAAATTCAACTTTTTGGAAAGCTTCCCATACAGATTGTTACCTTGGGTATGACACAAAGGATATAACTATTCCAGCAAGCTGATATGGAAGGATGTCAAAGAGGGTCCTAATTTACACTTGATTCCCAGGGATCTTATGTGTCATGGAAGAATTCAGAAGAGATAGCGTTCTTACCTTGGTTTTTAGAAAGACTGAATGTATGAATGCCTAAGCCAAAGAAATTTACTGGATAGGCAGAGCTACCTGTTCTCTTACTGCTTATCAGTCACTCCTAAGAAAACAAAGTCATAACATCACTGGCAGAGCAGTTAAGATTGAGATATCTAACATGCATGGGCATGAATAATAAACTATATAGAAAAGCTTTGAGAACCATCAGGTACAGTAATCTTAGGTTCCTCCGTAACCATAGGGTAACAGAGGCCAGTTACACTAAATCACTGTCCATCCATTGTTAAAGGAACCTTTAGTTTTCTCCTAAGTCTCACTAATATTGTGGTATAGGATAGTATCCTATATAAACCTACTCCTAATAAAGAAGCTTTTTGCAACTGATAGCTGATGGGAGAAGGAAAATTAGATTTCTAGAGAGACACTGGGTATTTTAACCAGATTTTTGGGCAAGCACATGCTCAGGAGTTCTTAACCAACAAAAAATTGAATCTATCTTTCTGTATGCTGTTTTATTTTATATTGATATTTTTGATTTTTGCAAGTGTTTCTTTGTGTATTTATATTTCTTAGTCTTGTTGTTTCTTTGAAATAAAGAAAGTAAAGTTGAGTGGGGTCAAAATGTGGGATGATCTAGGATGATCTGAAAGACGAGTGTGACTATGACAGAAATGGAGTATCCATTTATCTAGAATTATTCAGAAGCCTCCTAAGACAGTGTTATCAGTGCTCAAATAATAAGTTGGGTGTTTCCAAGTTCTTGGCCAAGAATGAAGTCAAGACTGAAATCAAAACCCACACAAGTTTTACAATACCAAGAGAATTTCATTTAAAACAAAAAAAACAACTCAGAAATAAACTGTCAAGACTGTCAGTAGATGGGCACAGTAGATAGCTTGATGATTAAGAATACATTATTTTTCTTGCTGATGACCTAATACCTACATGATAGTTTACAACTCTTTATGCTTCAGGTTCTGAGAGATTTGACAGACCCTATGACCTCTGAGAGCCACCACTTATATACATGCAGGCAAAACACCCATACACATAAAATTGGTAAATCTTACAAAAAAAAAAAAAAAAAGGGAGAAGATTGACAGACAGTGGGCAACATGAGGAAAAGGTCATCAAGGGCCCTAATTGTTGTTTTTTATGGGATTCAAGAGAAGGAGAAGTGTGGTTACTATAGTTACAAAATTGGTAGTCTTCTGTTTTGACTGACAGGTTTGAATTATGAAAGACCGTGTTTCCTGAGCATATCTCTTCTAATAATGACTCTGATTTTAATCATATGCTCCCCAATTATGCCTAAGCATAAGATGGTCAAAGGCAATTGCCTTAGAAGATCACTTGAGGATACAGTTTTGCCTTATTGCACATAAACCCCAAGCCAATTTAGGCCACATTGTCCCATTGACCATATTGCACAGACTGTGTTCCAGAATTATTTTTTACTACAAATAGAGCATTGGCATGAGATTACTAGAAGAATAATATCTTCTGAATTTGAAATACATAATCTCATGACCTCAGCAGCCTTTACAGTTTCTAAAAATTTGGATCTAGTAGTGTAGTTGCCTTATGTGTGTTTTGGCACCTGTCTTTCACAGGTTTTAATATTCTTTCCTTAGCCTATAGTTTTGACAACTTAACATACAGAGATCCAAGTGTTTCACTGGGGTAAGCAGTGGCCAGAATCAGTCTTCTCTCTTTTTGTTTTTATCCACTCTTCTTGGCAATGCTCAATATGTCAAGGAACAGGTATGACCAACATAGTGGTCAGTGTGAGCCAATGTGGTGTGAATTTACACAGCTATTTTTGCAATAGGAAAATCCTAATGATATGCCTTTTTAGTTACTTAGCGATGGTTTAGCTTAGAAATTGCAATCTTCTGTATAATTTACTAGATATTAAACAATTAAAATATTTTACAGCATGTACACTAAGGTCGGTTAACTCCTTATTGCTTATTATTTTATTGATCTCTTTTTAGTGATTTTTGTTTGTTTCTTTCTTTCTTCTTTCTTTCATTTTTGAGAGACTCAATCTATAGGTTAGTCTAGCCTTGAACTCAATATATAACCAGGATGTCCTTAAATTAATATCTAGCCTCCTGAGTTCTTAGTTTATAATCCTGCAGCCCACTCCCAGCTCTCACATATTAAATCATGTGTATTATAAATGAAGTGAAAACTGGAATTGCTTTTATGTTGGATGAGCTTATTTTGAGTTTCATTTTTCCCTGTATCCTGAGGTAGTTATAGAGGATCATTTTCAATCTGATTAAAGACTTTCTTATGCTTTTAGACTTTTGGCACAGGGGTGAATACTCTAATTTTTTATGAAATTACCCATATTTCAATTACATAAAATTTGGAACAGTTGCTGCAAGCCTGATAGATGGGGGATGTGATTAATTATCCTGCAAGTTGGAATTTTAAGAGATTTTAAAAACATGGCAGGGCTTTCAATGGAGAGACTTCAGATGTACAGGACAAAAATACATACCTCGCTCTTACAGGTTTCTGAGTGAGAAGGAAAGTTCCACACCACAAGATTTAACCTCTTACTAAGAGTTAAAGAGGCTCTGGGGAGGGGTAAGGATGAGTCAGGAAGATATTCGATGAGCGTAGAACTTTATAGTTCCAAGTTGCATTAGACTGGGAAGCAGGAGAGCATGGCTTGTCTGAAGCTGCAGTGGACAAGAGGGCACATGGGGTCATCACAAGTGTTGACTCTCTTGAGAAAAAAAAAAGCTATAGGAGGAACATGGATAAGTGTCTGCAAATCTGTAACATTATGCCCCTTAAGGCTGAAGTGTCTGGAAAGTGTGTAAACTAACATTTTCTCTTTTGTTTTTTGATGCTATGTTCTGAATTCTGGATTGAAACACATTGTTTCTATTGAGTTCCACTTAATATGTTTTGTTTTATATATATATATATATATATATATATATATATATATATATGTGTGTGTGTGTGTGTGTGTGTGTGTGTGTGTGTGTGTGTGTGTGTGTAGTAGTTGTACTATAATCATTTGAATCCATACAGTTACATTGTGTTTATTCTGTCTGAAATCTGTGCCATTGCTTGTTGGTGTTCAAGTTATACGCACGTTGAGCTCTGTAATCTTGTCATTTGGGCCTTAATTATGACTTAGCGTCATGTTTTATTCCATTGGTAAGGCCCAAGAATATTCTACCAGCTGACCGTCTCCTATAATTACTTGTGGTCAGCAGTACTTAACCTATTACAAAAACTATCTCTTGTATTGTTTTTTATTTAAGAAACTTTTGATACCTTCACTTAATCAGTTGTAAAGGTTAAAACCTTCTTTGGAATGTTTGATCATTCCTTTTATTGTTTACAAACATATATAACTGTATGGAATCAAATGATTATACTACAACTGCTACATATATATAATAAAACATAGTAAGTAGAACTCAATGGAAACAATGCATTTCAATCCAGAATTTACAGACATTTCTAAAGGTCAGAATGACTGGATCTTATATACCTCATATTCCATTGTTTGTTTTCTTCTCTTTTATTCTCAGTGATTTGCTTTGAAGTTTTAAATATTTCTGATATTCAATTTCTGGTTATTCAAGTTACATTTTAAATATGAAATTCTCTTAAAAACATGTGTTTTTTTAAGTTTAATTTAAAATTTAAATTTTATATTAAAATGAAAAGATATTTTAAAGTTCAATGTGATTTTGTTTATGTATTGATATATGCTGAGAACATTTTCTCATAATCACTGAATACATATGGATTCAAATAATAATTTTATTTGAATAAGTTTATTTGAAGTAAGGAAACATTTGTTGCAGAGGTCTGTTCTGGTGGTTGACTAGCCCACACTGGTAATCATCTATCATAGGTCTCCATCAGCAGGCCAATTGTTTTCTGCTCTATAATCCCAAGAATGCCCTTTATTAGGTGTTCAATGCAATTGTCTCCAACTTGATTCAACTTTTCAATGTCTTAGTTACCACATTCCACTTGGCTTCTCTACTTTTCTAATATTTTCTGCTAGACTAGCTTAAAACTTAATTTTTCAGCTACCTGGAACCTAGACTGGGATTCTGCAGCTTAGAAATTATTTCTCCTCCAAGTTAAAGTCACCCAACAATGTTTCAAATTCTATACTTTAATTCTCTCTTAAATGTTAGCAACCCATACCTTCAGTTGTTTTGGTTTTCCGTTGGGTCTGTCTCATGAACAATCAGATTATATGTTCTGTAGATTTAATTTTATTTTTAATTAAATATATATTTAATTTTATGTAGTTTTTCCAACATATTTTTGTAAAACTACATTGAATGTCTGAAAATTGAAGGCATGCATTTTGTATGTTTGTTACCCAACATAACTTAAAGACTTAGTATTTTCCTGTTCACTATGTGTTTATGAAATACATACTATGAGGCCTTTTTCTTTCCAAAATGATGGAGATAGCAGTATAAAATAGAATGGGCTAAGCCTTACTTATTTTTTTTATCAGAAATTTAAGGGAGAACTGAATGAATTCCAAGTACATAGATACAAAATGTCATTTAGTATGAGAACATAATATTTTTTTTAAACAGGTAGAAGCCCTTTTTTTCCATTAGCTATTTTCTTTATTTACATTTCAAATGTTATCCCCTTTCCTAGTTTCACCTCCAAAACCCCACTATCCCCTGCTTCTATTAAGGTGTCCTCCCACCCACACACCCACTCCCACTTCCCTGCCCTAGCATTCTCCTACACTGGGCATTGAGCCTTCACAGGACCAAGGGCCTTTCCTCCCACTGATGTCCAACAAGGTCATACTCTGCTTAATATGTGGCTGGACCACTGGTTACTCCATGTGTACTTTTTGGTTGGTGGTTTAGTCTCTGGAAGCTGTGGATGGTCTAGTTGGTTGATATTGTTGTTCTTCCTATGGGTTGCAAACCCCCATCAGCTCCTTCAGTCCTTTCTCTAACTCCTCCATTGGAGACCCCGCGCTCAGTCCAATGGTTGGCTGCGAGCATCCACCTCTATATTTGTCAGGCTCTGGCAGAGCCTCTCAGGAGACAGCTATATCAGGATCCTGTCAGCCAGAACTTTGGCATCCACAATAGTGTCTAGGTTTGGTAACTTTATATGGGATGGATCCACAGGTGGGTAGTCTCTGAATGATCTTTCCTTCAGTCTCTGCTCCACACAGAACATAATACTTTTGTAGTGAAAATGTTCAAAATGATGTAAGAATGAGAATTAGAGATGTGTATTTTGATAGAAACAGGGGGGCTTCTCTTTGTAGAGTATTAGGTGGTAAGGACCCATGTTAAGGTTGGTATTGAACCTTTTGAGAGATGGAACTGTTATAGGCAAAGAAGAGAAAGTAAAAAAATTTTTAAAAATAAGAGCCTATATGTTTGTCTGGAGGTCAGCAAAATGTACAATTTTATGACATACAACTACAAGGCTGAGAGCAACACAAAATAAGTGAGGCAGGTTTAGGATACATAGTGCAGGAATTCTGATAGATAACAGTAAGGGTAGCATAAAGTCAAATCTTGTGGAAAGATAGGAAAGGACAATAAGGTACAATTTGGGATTTAATGTGTATTTCTTTAGCAGTTTTTTTTTCTTTTTTTTTTAATTTTATTTTTTTTTTGCTTATTCACTTTATAACCCGTCCCAGTCACCCCCTCCCACAATCCTTCCCCATCTCTTGTTTTCTGAGTACCCCCTCCTCCTGTATCCCCCACCCTGCCACTTTAAGTCTCTGAGAGGCTAGGTGCTTCCTCTCCCATTTAGGCCAGATGAGGCACCCAGCTAGAAGACCATACTCCATATACAGGCTGCATGTTTTGGGATAGCCCCCACTCCGGATGTTTGAGACCTGCATGAAAACCAAGCTGCACATTTACAACATATGTGCAGGGAGGCCTAGGTCCAGCCCATGGAGGTAGATCTGTGTAGACTAGGTATGCTCCACGGTTGGTGATTCAGTCTCTGAGAGCTCCAAGGGTTCAGGTTGGTTTACTCTGTTGATCTTCCTGTGCAGTTCCTGTCTCCTTAGGGCCCACAATCCTTCCCCCTATAATTTGAAAATGCCCATGGCAGTTTACAAGGGAATTCTGAGTATAATACAATACTATAAGGAAAAATTAGAGTTGACTCAGCCAATGATAATGGCATGGAAGTGAGTTTCATCTCCCTGTAAGGTAAGGCTTATCAGGTGAGTTTCTTGGTGGAGTGTAAATAAGTTGGAGACAAAGGGAAGTGAGAACTAATTTCAGAATAATTGCTAGAAAAAAATTACAAGAAAGGTGGTATGGAAACTGTACATTAGTTATATGGAAAACTGGGTTTAGCTTAGTTTTACAAATTTGAAAATTTATGAAATATTATGGAAAAGATGTAGTATAAGTAATATTAGATTCCAAAGGCAGCACTGAGGTTAGAGTTGAAGCTATGCATCGATGTTATTTATACACACACACACACACACACACACACACACTGAAAAAATGTCATTTAAGGTAATAAATGTAATGAAAAATATATTGAATAATAGTAAAATGTAGAGGTTGCATAAGAACGATTTTCATATGATGAATTCAAAAGAAAGTCAGAAAGATGTGCTATCTTGGATTATAAGATCATTATTTCATGGAAATGGTGGAAAATAGTACTCAGAATTTATCAAGGTAAGAAAGAGCAATTGATTGCTCTTTTCTTCCTCTTTCCACCCTTTTATGGCTAAAGCTGAGAAGAGAAAAGAGTTCTAGTGGTCCATACCCATACAGAATGGGTATCAAGTTAGCCATCAGACAGTTGCTACACAAATGAAAACTAACTTGTTTGAAATTTTCCACAATGAGGGGCAACAGTGCTAATATAACAAGATCTGGCTATGTGTAGCAGATACTTTTTTTCTAAATGATATTCAAGTTGATATACAAAGAATAAATATGACTTATCAGTAGATGAAAGGAGGAAAAGAAACAATGGGAGAAATGTCTACAATGAAATATTTATGCCAAGAAATGGCATTGAACACTGAATGACAGTGTAGATATAGAATAGACTGGATGAAGGAGAAAGCATTAAAGGGTTAACAAAGAACAAAGTATGTGTAGTTCACTTATTTCTTTTCTTTTTTTTTATTGTTAAACCTCTTTTAATTTTATATTTTTTGTTTCTTTTTTGTTTAATCTTTATTTATCTATTTATTTATTTATACTCCAGATTTTATACCCCTTCTGGTCTATGTTCTGACTGTTCCACATCCCATGCATCCTCCCTGCCCCCTGTCTCCACAAGGATGTCTCCAACCCCCACCTGCATCCACAAGACCTCTAAACTCCTGGGGCCTCTTGAGGGTTAGGTCCATCATCTCTGAATGAACACAGATGCTGCAGTTTTCTGCTGTATATGTGTTGGTGCCCTCATTTCAGCTGGTATATGCTGCCTGACTGGTGGTCCAGTGTTTGAGAGATCTTGGGGGTCCAGGTTAATTTAGACTGCTGGTCCTCCTACAGGATCCCCTCCTCCTCAGCTTCTTGCAGCCTTTCCCTAATTCAACCACAGGGATCAGCAGCTTCTGTTCATTGGTTAAGTACAAATATCTGCATCTCACTCTTTCAGCTGCTTCTTGGTCTTTTGGAGGGCACTCATGATAGGTCTCTTTTTTCGAGCACTCAATAGCCTTAGTAATAGTATCAGGCCTTGGGACCTCCCCTTGAGCTGGATCCCACTTTGGGGCTGTCACTGGACCTTCTTTTCTGCTGGCTCCTCTCCATTTCCATCCTTGTACTTCTTTCATACAGAAACAATTATGAGTTTTTGACTGTGGGATAGCAACCCCCTCTTTCTGCTGGAGGTAGGCTCTACAAGTTCCCTATCCCCACTGTAAGGCATTTTAATCCCATTGAGTCCTGAGACTCTGACCTCCGGGTCTCTAGTACATTCTGTAGGGTTTCATTACAAAGTTTCTCATTATTGAAGACATTAGGTGGTTAAATGAGAGCTCAAAAAATAGAGCAAACAGGGTAAGGTTGCTGTTTTAAGCGAATCACTTAACTGAAGTACATAATGCCGTATAGGAAACCTAGAAAGCAAGGACACCTGAAGAGCAAAGAGGCTGACAATGAGCTATGATGGCAGCTGAGGTTATGAAGAAAAAATTGGGCATCTTTAAAATCAATTATTTTACATCTTAAAGTGATCCTCTTTAGGCTCCTGGTATGAATTAAAACACAGCCTTATTATATTTTAATGGACATGTCATGAGAGAAAGTATATGTTCAGAGATATATGCAACTTTTAATATCAACTTCTTTCAATAATTTCTTCCTGGGCCAAGCAATTTTACAAACAATAAAAATAACATTTAGTAGTAATAGGTTATGGGTTTTTTGCATAAGTATGACTTTGAGATTCAATATTATATTTTAGTAACAGAGGTATGCATAAGGAAATTATAGTACTCTTATTGAGTATAATAAGACACCAAATACTACAGTCAGAGACTATCTTTCTTTCTCTCAGCTCATTCAATGAGGTGTATGCCTTTAATAGGCCATTTCTTGTCAACGAAGCTGGGATTAGAGAGTTTTAATACATTCTCAAGTCTCAGAGATACTAAACAAGATGGGTACACTTTAAAAATAAATGGTGTTTTGAACCACTGCATCCACTGTTTCCAATGTAGATATAATCTTAATGAAAATAGGACAAATTTTCTCATCAATCCTTAAACTTTTATACTGTTCAGATAATCGCTTTAACTTATTCCCGGATCCCCTTGACTTTTGTAGCCATATATGAACATAAAACATAATAACTTTGACTAGGTATTCCTTTGGAAACATAGAACTATGCTCAGGTCGCTGGAATTGATTTCTTGTAAGAAAGTATTGATGTCAAGAACTGACTAAACATTTGAGAAATTTAGAAAAAAGTATTCTAGATTCATATTTCACTTTTGAGAAAAATTTAGCCCATTTAATTTGTAACCTGCCCCTGAAGGATAATGGAGATGTTATTAGCCTAATGACAAACAAATTGTGAAGATAAGTGTCTGGATAGGTTAGATTGACAAAGGTGATAGTAGGGCCTTCACTGAAAAAGAAAGTTACCTCAGTGTTAGCATTCTCTACCTCTTACCCAGTTGGGTTGACTGTCCTGGCATATTGGACATATAGACCAGTAAGTAGGTCAGGCCTACAGAATCAGACTCAGTTACCAGACCAAATGGGCCTTCACATCCTTACTACAGAAAAGCTCTTACTTGACTCTAGTGAATGAGTTCACAAACTCGAAAGTCATTACCTAAAAGTAAAATAAATATGCATGTACAAAAGCAATCATTGAGACCAAACTTTGGGATTAGAATATTAAAATGAAATGTATATATACATTCTATATCTACAAGCAACATAGTTCATCTAATGTTGACTACGTAGAAATACATCAAAACAGTCTCCATGATGGAGTTCAATGTAGAAACTCATCATTGCCCATGAAAATTAACCAGACAAACAGAAAAACTCCTGTAGTTACCAGTTGTCATAATAAAAAACATGTTCTGAAAGAAAGAAAAACTAGGTTCTATGAGAACATAGAAAAAAGAGGAGAGAGCTCAGAGATGTGATTTTCCACATAAAATGTATGAGCTGAAGTTATCGAGAATTAGAAAGGAAAAACAGTATAAAAACACTATAAATACTTCAGCAAAGAAAAATGTGATCTGAAGGCATTTTCATTAAAAAGAAAATGTCTTCCTTTGTTACAAAAAAAAAAAAAATGGTTTCTGGCCATGATAAGATTGTTCTGAACATCAGGGGAATCGGAATTACTAAAGTAATTTGAAAAGTGCTACCTTTAATAATTGTACTTATAATAACCAATTTTCAACTGAGATGAAAATTACATTTTAATTATAAATATTATGAAGTCCCAGAGGCTTTTGACAAAGTTTTATGATAAAAGGACCAAGAGCTGTTGTCATGCTGAACATTGTGGCCCTGATGGAATGTAGAACATATGTCCTTTAAAAATACATGTAACAGAGTATCAAATAAATAATTCTGAGAGGCTGAAAGCAACTTCAATAAATGGAGGAGAAGGCAGATGTTTCCATATGAACTGAATTTTAATGGGACAACATAATGCTGTTGGGCAAAATGTTGTAGCCCATCTGTAGAACATACTCATGCTCTCAACCATAACATTGCCAGCACTCAACAGCAAATGATTGTTTTGTCCTTTCCTTTATCCTTGTCAGTCATCTTTTATCTCCATGAGTTTATATTTTATATGCCTTATGCATTTGAAATCGTCAAGATTTCTCCTTTTGTGACTTGATGGACATTAAGATAGAGTATGAACAATCAATTTTCATAAGAAATATATTCAATGTTAGGGAAGGTAAGTCAAAATCATGGTAACATTGCACCTCACCAGTGTTCAGGTAGTTATTCTCTTAAACAACTATTTAGCAAAACGTGGAGACTAGAAGAACCACTGTGCATTGAGAATGAAAAATGCTGAAGCTGCTTGGAAAAGTGAACAGAGTGATGATTGCAAAAGAAACCACCAGTTAATCCAGCAACCTCACCTCTGTGTGTCTATATGTAAGGAATAAAATCAAATCATAAAGATATGTCTCCACTTCCATGTTCAGTATAGCAATATTCACCATAGCTGAGCTATGTACACAATGCTGTTTGTGGGCAGCAGCCATGACAAGGAAACAAATATCTGTTAATGGGTAGGGGGAAAGGAAAGTACAATGAAGCATTGTTCATCCCCATTAAAGAAGTTGTATAATCATCTTTCCTTCCATTTCTTCTCTGGTTGGGCTTGCACAATAGCTCCAGAGGTAAATTCTCTCATTGCACAATCCTAGTCACATACATTTGATCCCTGGGAAACAACAAAAACATAAATATAAATGAAGTACCGGCAAGAGAACTGACTCCACTCTTCATTTGCAAAATAAAAATGAGTAGAGACTGCATGTCTTAGCAAATGTTGTATTACAGAGAGAAGACGCCGTGACCATGACAATTCCAATGAAAAAAAACCCAACACTTAATTAGGGTTTGTGTATAGATTCATAGTTTTCATTCATTATTGTCCCAGCAGAGAGCATAGAGGAACAAAGGGAGATACAGGAAGTATTGCACAGAATTCTACATCCGGATTCACAGGCATCAGGAAAAGCTATAACCTCCAAGCCTAATCTCAAAACCCCACCCAGTGACACACTTGCAAACAAGGCCACACCTACTAATCCTTTGAAATAGTGGTTACCAGCCAATCACCAGTGAACAAGCATTCAAATTTATGATTTGAGGCCATTGTTATTCAAATAGCCACATTATACATTTCATTTCTTAAACATTAAATAAGGACTCACATATTAGCTAACCTCTTTCCCAATGATAGCATGTAATCAATAAAAAATAAATTCGATGATGATGATGATAATGATGTGGATCTTAATTCTTCTGGAATTCCTAGTATTCTTATCTTTCATCACATATTCAACATAGACAATAAGTTACAGAGCTCAAAAAAGTGTTTCTTCAATTTCTATTTAACTAATATATGTATAATTTGTGGTCAATTTCTGTTTTATATGTAGGCAAAATTAACTCCTAGTTCAATATCTCCAGCCTACATAGATAAAAAAATCCCTTGGAAAATGATTGTTGAAGGGTTGAGGAAGTAAAAGTAAAAGAGAAGAAATTAGGAAAAAAAAGCCTGATTTTTTAAAAGATTTTAAAATTTTTACTTATACGTGCATGTATATATACCTTTTCCAGTGTATGTCATGTGTATGTGCCTTCAGTGACATAAAAAGGCATCAAAACAAAGGAGTTACCGAACAATTTAACTATATCTAATATCTCTTGGTATATTGTAGGGTTAACAGGGTCTTGCATCTGCTCTGCCATAGGGCTTAGCTGCTTGGGTAGACAGGATGCAGGAAGTTTGACCCCACTTACCCCACTCCAGTGTTGAGCTGTGGGGAAGCCGGGAGATACCACACCAGGAGATGGGAAAGCATACTATGAGGTCACAGGGACAGCTGCCTCCTTCTCAGGCCCTTGGGCACCCAGGAGCCATTGGGAAACAAGGAAGAGCTGAGGACAGAGTGGGGCCAGCTGGCTGGATCTAGTCTTGGACCAAGGGGGAAAAGGGGGTGTTCTGGCTGGTCCACAGCGAGAGTCCATGGCTTGTCTGGGGCGGCTGGCTTGGGCTTGGCTTGGCTTGCTCTTGGCTGTGGCTGGGAGCTTAGAGAGTCCTTCTATGGGAGATTAGAAGGTGGCTCTATAGGCAAAGGCCTCCACAGCTCCCCATGGTGCCCCGGTGAAAAGAGGCAATCTATGGTTTTAAGACATTTATTGTCATGTGCAAAGTGTATGAGCAAAATCATAACCTGCTTCTCAGAATGGGCCTGAGGTTAAATACCTTTTGCAGGGAGGAGTGTCTGGGAAGGAAAGTTTATTGGGTAAGTCCTCCTGGCCTTTAGGTACCTCATTAAAATGGAGATCTGTCTTGGGCTTACATGACCACAGGTCACATCCTCTACATATGGAGGGCTTGGGGTGTTGCCCTTTTGTGACAGATTGCCACAAATCTATGGGGAGGTGCAACTAATAACAGGGGTCTGGTGCCTAGGAGCAAGCAGAACTCCTAAGTCCCTTCAGGGTCTCTGGGACTTCTAGCCTTAGCTCAATCTGGACCATGCTACATTTCACAGTCCTACAGTATGTCTTTGAAAATCCATGAAGTAAGAAGGCTAGGGAGAACTGAGCTGCTAGATTTCTAAAGGTAGGTGAATGTAGCAGATGACTATATGCTATTTACACTTCTGTTTAAAAAATAAATAATAATAAATTGCTGCAAGAGAGCATGGAAGCCAAAAACCACAATTGATGAAAATGAATCAACTAGACTCTTTCAAAGCTTCTGAGAGCACAAAAGTTCAGTGAGAGGAAGACAGCTGGGTGACTTCTGACACTGTTTTAAAACGTACTTGAAAATAGCAGGTGAGATCAGAGCTGGAGCAATGCCAAGAAAGGGTGATAACTAAGTTCCTTTCCTAGTCTCCCCATCAAAACTCTGTGAAGCGCCATTGTAGTTCCTGATTAAAGCATCTAAGTTCAAGCAGAATTCTATAATTTGTGATGAGATGTGAAGATGAGAAACTCCAGCCAGGCTTGTGTGTGTGTGTGTGTCTGTGTGTGTGTGTGTGTGTGTGTGTGTGTGTGTGTGTGTTTGTGTGATGACTATTGTCATTCTAACAAGACATACAAGGAAAGTTTGGGGAAATGAAGAAATGCCTAGAGAAAAACATTTCATTGGTTTTCTGTCCATATAAGAAAAAAACTAAGTCTCCAATAGAGAGGCAAAGTATTGATATACGCAACAAGAGAAGTGTCTTGGTACAAAGTAAAATAAAATGACTTACCATGAGTGTAAGGATTGGTTGCTATCCCTACTAAGAAATACGTCTGGGTTAAAGGTATCTTCAAATATTTTCTTTCTCAAAGCTTTTGGTTTGAGGAATCCTGAAAATACTGAAAAACAGTCCTTGGTGTGGGGCGATGGGCTGTGAGAGGCAGCTGGGCACCTGTCAAGAACAGGCCTCGAAGCACAGGCCTCGAACCCCAGACCCTAATCGGACAGCAGGTGTAACACTTGGGAAGAAATCTGCTCTCCTGAAGTGCCTTCAGGTCCCTCCCCTCCTCGCAAGCTAGGCAGCACCTAACCAGCCTAGCCCAGAACAGCTCAACACAGAGGGATAGGTGCAGCACCTGGGAGTGACTGGGAGGCAACAGTGGAGATATGGGGGAGGCAGCAGCAACAGAGGGATTCCCCCTCCCTGCTCGCACTCTATTCTCTTGGCCCGGACCCCCGCACCCGGCTGGGCCAGAAATCTTCATGGGACACCCTTCAGAACAGGGACCCACACCTTGGGAGAGTGGAAGAATATATATTGGAGAAATAATTCTATTTGTGAGCTGAAAATGTTATATCACTAATTCACTAACCTATCTATTTTTAATCATCTAAAGGCATGGAACAGAAGCTTTTAAAATGATGTTCACTTTTAGTCATCTTAATATTAGGAATCACAAGCCAATTATCAATATAAAAAAAGCAATTAAGAATCTCAATATTCTGGCTGGGCGGTGTGGCGCACGCCTTTAATCCCAGCACTTGGGAGGCAAAGACAGGCAGATTTCTGAGTTCGAGGCCAGCCTGGTCTACAGAGTGAGTTCCAGGACAGCCAGGGCTATACAGAGAAACCCTGTCTCGAAAAAAACAAAAATAAATAAATAAATAAATATCCTATATTTGGTGAAAAATGTATACAGAAAATGCGGTTCATTTACATAATGGAATACTATTTAGCTATTAAGAATGAGGACATCGTGAGTTTTGCAGGCAAGTGGATTGAACTGGAAAATATCATCCTCAGTGAGGTATCTCAGACCCAAAATAACGTGTATAATATGCACACACTACTAAGTAAATATTAGCCAAAAGAGTACAAAATATTCAGGATACAATCCACAGAAATCAAGAAGGTTAACAAGGCAAACGGCCCAAGTGAGGATGCTTCAATCCTATTTGAGAAGGAAAAGAAAGCAGAGGGCAGAAAGAGGGAAGGAAATGGGTGAGAGAGGGGAGGGAGAGAGGCATAGGAAAAGAGCAACATGATCTGGTATTGGCAGGGGGGACTCAGTGTGAAGCCACAACTGCCAGCAGAATGAATGAAAATACACAACCTCAGGAGACGGGAAGTAGGGGGACCCTCTAGAATGTACCAGAAACCTGGGAAGTGAGAGAATATCAAGATTCAAAGGGAGGAACCTTAGATGAAATGCCCCCACAGTGGGGAGAAGGAACTTGTAGAATCTACCTCCGGTACAAAAACAAGGCATCAAGTGGAGGGATGGGGTTGCCATCCCACAGTCAAGAACTCTGACCCAGTGTTGTTCCTGTCTAAAAGAACTACAGGGACAAAAATAGAGAAGAAACAGAGGGAAAAGAGGTTCGATGACCAGCCCAAATTGGGACCAATCTCAAGGGGAGGTGCTAAGGCCTGACACTATTACTAATGCTATGATGTGTTTACAGACAGGTGCCTAGCATGGCTGCCCCTCCAAGAAACATAACAAGAAGCTGACTGAGACAGAAGCACATACTTACTTTATACTCAATTAATACAGAAGCTGGAAACCCTTGTGGTTGAATGAGGGATAGGCTAGAAGTTGAGGAGGAGAGTGACCTCATGGAAAGACCAGCAATCTCAACAAATCTGGACCACCAGATCTTTCAGACACTGAGTAATCAACCAAGCAGCATACATTAGCTGGTCTAAGGCTCCCAACACATATACTGCAGAGGACTGCCTAGTCTGACTTCAGTGAAAGATGTACCCTACCCTAGAGAGACTTGAGACATCAGGGAATGGGGAGGCTTGGCAATTTGTGTGGTGTGTGTGTGTGTGTGTGTGTGTGTGTGTGTGAAGGTGGGGGCATCCTCTTGGAGACAAAGGAAGAGGAATGGGATGAGTAACTGTCAGAGGACAGAATGGGAAGGGGGGCACAATGACTGAACTATAAAAAAATTAAAGATAAATAAAGATAATTTTAAAAAGGAAAATAAAAGAATCTTAATATTCCAATATTTAAAAAAAAAAGTTCATTAGGATAATTTTCTTTTTAAGAATTTTAAAATATTTTCTCTTACAATATATTTTGGTCATATTTTTTTCTTCTCTCCCTCTCATCTCAAGATATACCTTCTCTACACATACGTCATATTCCATTTCTCTCTTAACTAAAGGAAACAAGACTAAAAAGCCATCAAATGTACAAACAAACAAACAAAGAAACAAATTATATAAAGCCCATTTTGTATAGGCCAACTATTCCTGGGTGTTGACTTGCCCTAGGATGTGTTTGATGTGTCATTCTGTCGAGAAAAAAAAAACAAACTGAGTTTCTGTCCCCTGTTAATTATCAATTGGAAATAATTTCTTGGTTACAGGTGGGATTTCTGCCAACTTTCCCATCTCCCTGCTGAGATTTTGCCTGGTTTTAATTTATTGTAGGTTTTGTGCATGCTGTCATAGCCTCTGGGTTCATATGTACATCAGTCCTATTATGTGTGAAAATGCTATTTCTCTAGATTTGTCCACTTTTATAATACTTCCACTTCCTCTTTGCATATATCCTTTAACCTCTTTTGAAAAACGTTAAAACGTTTTTTCATACAATATAGTTTGGTCATATTCGTTCCTTTTGCCCAACTCCTCTCAAAATGTCCCTTCTCTATACATACAACTTCATATTCCATCTCTCTCTTAATAAAAGAAAACAGAACCAAGACCAGAAGTACATTGAAACTCAAACAAACAAAAACATAGAGGGCATATTGTATTGGCCAACTATATCACCAAGAGGTGTGATGCAGGCATCCCATTTACAGGTGACTGTTCTAAAGTCTTTCAGTGTCTACACATTGCACAGATGTGGGTCTTTGTGCTAGTAATCATCTACTGACAAAGGAAACTTCTTTCATCCAGATTCAGGATATAGCAATGTATCAATAGGAATCATATTGCTATGTTTATTTAGCAGATTGATATTCCCCTCTAACCTATGATCTACCTAGTTTCAGATTGTTGTCCTTTTTTACAGTATCAGATATAGATTCCATCTATGGACTGGGCCTTAAAATCTAATCAAAAGGATATCTCGTAACTGTCATAACATTTGTGCCACTGTTTCACACTATTGTACAAATCTTGGTGGAAGATTGTTACTGTAGCTGGCAGAGTTCAGAGGTGGGTGACATTTGTGATGATTTGTGGAAGAATGTATACAATCTTCTAACACTATAAGTGTGTGTCTACAGTCAGGCAATATTTTGAATTTTCCTTGTTTGATGGCAATAGAATCTTACCAAGAGGTTGTAGATGGTTGCCAATACCATTGACAGTAACCTGTAATGTTTGCAGTTGGTCTATGGAAATTCTTTGGGAATGATACAAAAATATATAACCTATTCTTATTAACCTGAGTTTATTTTAGTAGCATATAATGTCTAATTGGGACATTTTCCCTCCCATAATATGCTAACTCCATCTAAATTCCACTCATGTATGTATATATTTTAGGAAGCTTATACAATAGAAGGTATCCATAGGGCTTTTCAAATGGCCTTTACACTGTTAGTTATTCCTCCTCATACTCCCTGCTTTACTCTGTTTTCCCATCCCCATCTCGATTTAACATTACTATTTTAATATACCCTTTATGAAACCATATTCTATTTCTTCCTCTTTGGAAGATCTCCTCCTCTTCCCTAGCTTATTAATAACAATCTAACTTCTTTGGATTTTCTACATGAAACACACATATCTAAAACTTAAAAGCTAACATACACATATAACTGAAAACACAATTTTTGCTTTTGGTGTCTGGTTTCCTTCTAGAATTATTGTCACTAGTTCTATCCAACCTATAAATTTCATCACTTCACTTTTAAGTGTCTAAATAATATAATATTCCATTGTATAAATATAGCACCATTTTAATATCCACTCCTCAGTGGATGGACATCTATCCTGTTTCCTTTTCTGGTTATTATGAACATGGCAACAACAAGCACAGGAAAGCAGGTATCTCTGTAGTAAGATAGTTTGACAAGAATTATTTGTTGCTGCAGAGAAAGTCAAGGAAGAACTCAATTCCTCACTGTTTTCCAAGACATCTCAAGGCTGTAGGAAATCCATATTAGTAAAAACATTCTCCATGAATTATTATGAAGGGATAAAAATCTATAATCTATGATCTAGAAACAAACAAATGAATAATTTAGAATCCCAAGAAGAGCTAAGCAAGTTTGTTCAGCAGACAAGCAGTTGCTACCAAGAATTTTCTTCTGGAACTCACATTGCAGAAGATAACTCCTCTAAGCTATCTTCTGTTCTATCTTGTAAAAAGTTCACTCCTACAAGTATTGTGCTGTAGATGAGATTAGAGGTGGGGGAAGGTCTCTGCTAAAATATTCTAGTTATCAATAGGGAAGAAGGCGAAGGCTGATACTAAACTTCATCCTTGTGGTACCCAGAGTGTCCTGGGTAAGGTATTGTCACTGTGAATAAACACCATGACCAAAAGCAAGTTGGGAAGGATTTGTCTTATACTTCTACACATAGTCAATCATCAAAGGAATTCATGATAGGAACTCAAACAGGGCAGGAAACTGGAAACAGGAGGTGATACAGAAGCCAATGAGACATGCTGCTTACTGGCATGCTCACCAGGTCTTATTCAGCCTGATTTCTTTAGAACACAGGGCCACTAGTTCAGGTGTAGCACCACTCAAAATGGGCTAGGATCTCTCCCAGTTAATTACCAAATGAGAAAATACATTACAGGTTTACCTATATCCTAATATTATGGAGGTATTTTGTTAACTCAGGTTCCATCCTTTTAGATGACCCTAGCTTGCGTCAAGTTGACATAAAACAAGCCAAGACACAAGAGCTACTGAGATCTCATCAGATAAGCTTTGGCATTGTTTACAAGGTAAAGGATCATGATTTAATATGAATGATTCCTCTGCTTTTGAAATATTACTTCAAAATAAAATTGTTCAGAAAGAATTAACTCATAGTTAATAAGGCTATTTTGTGTTCTATTTTAGAATGATAATCAAGAATACTTTTATATTTTGATGGCACTGAAAGAAAATTGCTCTGAAGCTAGAAATAAAAGAGGCCACCACAAACAAATGTCAAATCATCACAAGCACATGTATCTTAATTTAAAAAAATCAAAAAGCTATATTTTGGGGTTCAGGAGATGGCTCAGGGTTTACGAGCAATAGCTGCTCTCTCAGGGGATGCTGGATCAATTCCTATTACTCACATGGCAGCTCAGAATCTTCTTTAACTCCAGTTTTATGGGATCCAATGCCTTCCTCTAGACACCAAAGATACCAGGCATTCATGTTGTGATCAGGCATTCAGACGAACCACACATACATATTATATAAGCAAGTAAATATGTGGAAAAGCTTTATTATGAAGAATAAATAAAGTATAGAATCTATAATTTTAAAGCAACAGAAGGACACATTTTATAAGTTCAGAGAAAAATAACATTGAAATAAAATGAGTAACTACCTTAAGAATGCTAAGAAAAACTTCTAGTATTTGTTAGGCTGGAAAAATTAAGAAATAGTACAAAATATTTATTATAAGTATTTCATTTCTTTGGTTAGAGATACCCCTAAATATTTTATATTATTTGAAGGTATTGAAAAACATGTTGTTTCCTTTTAAGGCAGAGGGCTCTAAAGTGTCTTACTATCTATATATTATCCAGATGTGAATCTCCTTGTCAATTTCAATCTACTGTAAGAAACTTGAGGAATCAGCAATGTTCTGCTCTATGTGTATAGCAATATCTTATAGCAATATTTCATTTCTATGTTATTTAGCAGAAAAATAGTAGTAGGGTTACTCCTAAACTCATGAACCATTTATACTCTAAGGTTCTTGGCTACTTTAGACATATCATAGATTCCATCTCAGAGAGTGGTCCTTAAATGCAGTCAAAAGTGATTGCTTGCTTCCATAGAATTCTGGATATTATTGTATTAGTATATCTTCCAGATAGATCTCTGTCATAGTTCTCAGAGTTTGGAGCTATGGAATACTTAATGATTACTTTTTTTCCTCTGTGTAAATTGATACGTGCCTTACAGCACATGAATGCTAGTCATTGGGGTACCAGATGGATTTCTCTGTTTAATGATATAGCTAAATTTTGTCCTGAAGCCTTATCAGTTTATAGAGAATAAATGATAGCATTTACAATAGCTTGTGATTTTTGGAGTGTTCTATAGACCTTCTTTGGTCTATGACAAGAAGATATAACCCATTCTTAGAATTGAAAATTATACTTAGTGCTATCTCTAGTTGGAGCATTTTCCCACATTATATGGTTACTTTATTTAAATTACTTTCATATGTGTACATGTTTTAGGAAGCTTTAATAGTAGCAAGTTTCCATATGGGTTTTCAGAAGTCCTTAGGTGTCCTGTCCCATATTCTTTCTTTACTGTGTATCCTATAACGTCTCAAAATCAATACAGAGATCCCTCAAAGACCTGAAAATCAGTATAACTCAAGGTCTAGCTATACGAATCTGGCATATATGCAAAGGACTGCATGTCAATACAGAGTTAGTTGTTCATCCGTGTTCATTGTTATTCCATAAATAAAAGCCTTAGATTGGAAACACCCTACTTGACCAATAACTAGTGAGTAGATAATAAAAATTCGGTAGTATACACAACGGAATATTATTAAGTTGTTAAGGAAAGTGAAATTTTTAGATAAACGGAGGGATCCCCCAAAATTATTGTATATGGGGGAACCAAGACCCCCAAAGACAAATAGATCATAGTTTATTTTACATGTGGGTATTCCTTTCCATTTTAGATATTTGTGTTTCAATAGGAATAACCACAGAGGTTGAGTAGCTAGTAAATGGCCAGAGTGAAAAGGGGTCTTCTCAAGAAGGGAAAATAGAGTATAATGTTATAAAGAGATCAGGGGAAACTAGATTAAGGGACATTTCCCTCATTGAAGTTACCTCTTCCTTCCACCTTGTGTCAAAGGTCAAGGTAACATCAAACTGACAAGTAAACTTGGCCTTCTTTGTAAAATAAAATTCTTTTGAACAGCGACTATATTACCTGTTCAGCTTATTTATTCTTTTCTTCTTATATCATCATTAACAACATCATCATCATATTCATCATCATCATCATTACTATTATATGCATAGGGTGGTGAATATTTACACTTGTTCAAGTAGGTGCCCATGGAGTCCAGAAGATGTCAAATTCCCTGGACCTGGAGATACAGGTTATTTTGAGGCACATGACTGAGGTTCTTGTCTTACTACAAGTCAATATGTGCTACTCACTGCTAAACCATCTCCAAATCCCCTTAGATATTATTTTTAAAAACAAAATAAATCACAAATTTAGCATATCTTCAAGAACACAGTATATTACTGTTCTATAATTTTTTTTTTCCTTTTAAAATATTTGAATAATTTTGTCTATTTCCTTTTCTGCATTGTGTGTTCAGATTTTGTCTTGTTTACCAAGAACTTTTTTCTTGGTAAATAACCAAAAGAAGGATTAAAACAGAAAACATTTTTTTTCAAAAGTAATACCATAAAAGTCACAGTAATTAATTTTACATGGTACTTGTGAATCATTTGGAAGATAAATGGGATATAAGCATCTTCTTCCCTAGAACTGTGCATAAATATGTTTACAATGTTGTTTCTCATACTTTAGAAGTTCCATGGTCAAAATGAACATTTTACAGATAATTGGCTCTTCAGTGAAATCCAGGCCATGAAACCAAGCTGCAAGATGCTTGACTACAGACTATATCTCATACCCTTCAACCAAGTGTCTGGCATCAACTGAGCCACATTCTTTAGAGGGTTGAAGATGAAGAATATTGTTGAGAGCTCTTTCTATCTAGCGAGAAGATATCAATTTACTTCTAAGAGAGACATAGGCATCACTTACAGAACCACAGCAAATATATCACACCTCTTCTCATTCAGCCAAGTTTCTCATTAATGACAACAGAGTAGACATGCTCAATTTCACCCTTTTACATTATTGTTTCCACACATATCCACCTTTGGACCATCTCCTTGTTCTGTTCTTTGTAAGCAGAGAATTTTCTAATTGAATATGTTTATTCAATGTTCTCTTATATGATAATTTAGAATAAAGCACTCGAAATGATATAGGGAAATTATGTCTAGAACTGTTTCTCATTTCTTCTTTCACTGTATAAGGAATCACAGACATGAGTCCTTCTACACTTTGTATTAAATTATTAACTGCTATTTTGATGCACATGCACAATGCAGGCATAATTCTGTCTCAGTGTGGTGTAATTTTAAAGAGATTTTTTTTATGAGCATGAAAGTCTAATTTCCCGTGCTTGGCAAGAACTTCATTACTACTTATAACTCAACAATCAATTGAGCTTTCTTTCCATAAGTCCCCTAAGATTGTCAGAGAAAACACAGAAACTACAACAAAATAGAATGACTATTGCCCACTGTAGGGTGTATTCACAACACCCTAAAAGAGAAAACATTTTATAACTTTGTCATCAGTAAATCTGAAGAATAAAAACATAAGTTAAATTCTCACTGTTGTATAGGGCTTTAGTGAGTTCCTCAAAATCAAGAGACATTTCTAAGTTTCTTAAGTCAATTTGGTTGACTATGACTATGTCAAATAAAGTTATCAAAACTAAAATTATATATTTTGAATTGTACCCCAAGAAAGCAAATTTTGTCTCAGTAGAGCACTGATTTTGTCACACTTTATATTGTCCCCAAGTACCCTTGTCTGCCTTCCTAACAGTAATAATTGTACCAGAATAACCAGACCCTCACTGATGAAGGTTCAGTCTATGTAAACTCACCAGTCTCAATTCTAAACTGTTTTTATACCTTTATGTCAAATGATAACCTCATGAAATATAATAGTCAACACATAAAGTGTCTCTACCTACATCAAGAATCATGTATCCCCAAGAGATCAAGAGAGGTTCAACACATAGGAGATAATAAATAACTACAAAAAACCAAACAGTTACAAAATGTGTAATAAAATTCTGTCATCTCTTTAATATATGTTTTATCAAATTCATCTGTATAAACTTTCATGTCCAGAATATTATGAGTACCATATAAATACATACTAACAAAATGTACAAGGAGCCATCCATGGTCAAGGCATACACAGCATGTCATGTAAGCATAAGAAACTAGAACTATCTTCTCAGAAAAAAAGCAAGTAAAATAAGATTTGAATTCTGGTGGTAAGTTAGCACCTCCATATGGCCTATCCCGTAAAGGTCTAATGATCAACACCAGGGTTACCAGCTGTTACTGATGGAATATGTCAAGAAGGTGTCCTCAAGTCAGACACTGTTCTCTCTGAAATATTCAGAGTAGCAGAGAGGCAAGAAGAGTGTCATGGGTTTCAACAGAGGCCTCTTGTATCTCCTCTGCCATTCTTACAACAGGGAATTAACATAGAATAGCTCATAACTGAATAAGAGCTAGACTTCTACAATGCCAAACAACCTAAGGTTAGGCAGAAAAAACGAAGTAGAGTGCTGGGAAACACTCACTTTCTCATCAACTTGGGGTTCTATTTCCACAGGTACAGGCAATGTTTCTTCTCAAAGTAACTTCTTTCCATAAAATCTCAACTATTAAGCAATTCAAATGCTCTCCAGGTATTGACAGAAGACTGCCAGTAATCAGTAAGCAGTGAAGCAAAGAGAATGCCTACAATTCTGAATGAAAGCCAGTTCATCTCGAATCATCCTGGGAGAGTTCTACCTAATTTTATTTATGTTAAGGAGGTCCATGTTGACTTTTTTTACTTTATTTATTTATTATTCTTTTGTAAACATCCAAAATTTATTTTAAAAACACCTACAGGTGTGAATATTTTCTATTTATTTATCTATTTATTCACTTTACATGCCAATATCTGCCCCCTCCCCTCCTAGTACCTTCTCATGCAGATCTTCTTTCAGCTCCACACTCCCTTTCTCCTCTGAGAAGATTGAGCCCTCCCCTAGGTATCACTCCTACTCTCATTCCCAACCCCCATCCCACTTCCCCCCATCCCACTTCCCCCATTCCACTTCCCCCATCCCACTTCCCCCATCCACTTCCCCCATCCCACTTCCCCCATCCCACTTCCCCATCCCACTTCTCCCCATCCCACTTCCCCCATCCCACTTCCCCTCCATCCCACTTCCCTCCATCCCACTTCCCCATCCCACTTCCCCCATCCCACTTCCCCATCCCACTTCCCCCACTTCCACCCATCCCACCTTCCCCCATCCCACTTCCCCCCCATCCCACTTCCCCCCATCCCACTTCCCCCCATCCCACTTCCCCATCCCACTTCCCCCCATCCCACTTCCCCCCCATCCCACTTCCCCCATCCCACTTCCCCCATCCCACTTCCCCCATCCCACCTTTGGCACATCAAGTCACTGCAGGACTAGATGCATCCTTTTCCACTGAGACCAGAGAGAGGTCTCAACTAGGGGAAGGGGACCAACAGGCAGAAAACAGTCTCAGAGCCAGTCCTCTGCTCCAGTTGTTGGAGAGCTCGCATAAAGACCAAGGTACACATCTGCTACATATATGCCAGGGGCCTAGGTTAGCCCATGTTCCATCTTGGTTTGGTTCATCTTGCAATTCCCAAGAATCTATGTTATTGACTCTCTGTTCAACTTTCTGTGGAGCCCTGTCCTTTTGTCCCTCAATCCTTTCCCAACCCTTCCATAGACTCCTTGATTCCATCTATGTTTGCTGTAGTCTCTCCCATGGCTTCAGGGTCCGAGACAGTTATACTAGGTTCCTGTCTCTGCTGGCTATGCTCCAGGAGCCAGGCTGGGAAGGGTTCCATGTTCATTTTTTAAAAAAGTTATAAAAACTCACTTTCATAATTTCTATGCAATTCAATATTGGGCTGCATGAAATGGATGTGAAAACTAATATATTTTATTTAAATACTTGGCAATTCTAATCATACTTTATTAAGAGAATGTCATTACAATTCAGTACTCCATGTACTGAACCTCACAAAAACTTCACACCACAGTACAAAACCAAAGCCACTCCTACAGAGACAGTGATTAAGTTCTCACAAAGTTCATTCCAACTAAATCATGACCACTCCATGCCAGGCTCCAGTCTAACTGTCCGAATTGATTTTTACGTAAAGCAATCTCCACATTCTTAGATTTAGGTTAGTTGGTTGGATAGTTAGTTAGCTAGCTAGCTAGCTACCTAGTTAGTTGTCAAACAACCTTTTATTTACATCGCATCAAGTTTACCCATTTAGTTTTCCAAAACTTATAAGATATAAATATAGATTTCCAAATATATCATGCTATAAAAGTCAGCATTATGAGACAATAACAGCCAAATATTCCTTTTCATAGTCTTCTCTGAAAAGATTCATTTATTCAATCTTCTTCAGGAAGGCCCATAAACCATGAGTCTTAAATTGAGCACAAATATATTTCTCCAGTTCCATGATACCAGAATATGCCAGAAAGAATCAACATGCCACCTAACATAGAGGTGGCTTATTTGCCAGATATTTTTTTGTCTGTATAACTTAAAATCAATTTGTTTTTATCAATTGTTAATTCCATTTGAATAGATTAGAAAGAACATGGTGGACTGAGGATTGAAACACCTGCATGCCCAACCTTAGCTTTGTGCCTTAACAACCATTGTCACTTGAGAAATTCAAACTTTCTGTGACCTACTTCCTCATATATAAGATAAATATCAAATTTCCATATTATCTGCTTTTCTTAAATATGCTAAATTAAGATGTTAACTACTGATTTCCCATCTTAGAATGTATTTCCACTTCAACTATGTAGGGTTGTTGGTCCTGTGTCTGTTCCACCACAGGGCATTGCAGCTAGGGGAGGCAGGACACATGGGAGTTGACAGTGTACCATACTGTCTCTGGGTGGGTGTTGGGTCATAGAAAAGCCCTGGGACACCGCTCTGGGTGTGAGAAAGCATAGTATGAAGCTGATTCATGGGTGTGTCCCTGGGCCCACAAGGAGGCTGAGGCTGAGGAGTTCCAGGCTCGTGGACACCCAGGAAGAGTTGAAAATGAAATGGAAGCCCTTAGTCTGGGTCTAGCCTGGGGCAGACGGGAGGGGGAATGGGGGTTCCAGCTGGTCCTGAGGAGAGAGTTTGTGGCTTGTCAGTGGCTGGCTTGGCTTGGCTTGGTGGAAGCCATGGCTGGAAGCGCAGAGAGGCCTTCTAAAGGGTGATTAGATGGTGGCTTTATAGGCAAAGGCCTTCTCCACGGCTCCCTACAGTGGATCCAGATGAAAAGAGGTATTCCATGGTTTTAATGCATTTATTATCATGATGGAAAGTGGATGTGTAAAACCAAACCCCACCTCTCATGGTGGGCCTAAGATTAAATAGCGTTTGTAGGGAGGAGTGTCTGGGAAGGAAAGCTTATTGCTAAGTCCTCCAGGCCTTTAGGTACCTCATTAAAATGGAGATCTGTCTTGAGCCGACATGATCATAGGTCATGTCCTCTACATTTGGAGGGCTTGGGGGATTGCCCTTACGTGACTGATAGCCATAAATCTATTGGGGGGCTGTGGTTAGTGAAAGGGGCCTGGTGCCCGGGAGCAGACAAAGCTCCTATAGTCCTTCAGGGACTCCAGGACTTCTAGCCTTAGCTCAACCAGGACCATGCTAACTTTCATGGTACCACACAACTATACATTCATCCTTCTGTCAGCAAGTAAGCAATGATCAATAATTGCTATATGTCGGATGCCAGGAAATGAAGTATTTTAACTCTGTCTTCTAAAATACCATGATCAGATGTGGGAAACCGTCATGTAACCAGTACAATGTTATTATTACTATAATGGGGAGAAGGCCCAAGTGGTATAGGAAAACAGATAGGGCTGTTTAATTGTAAAAAAAAAAAATAAGTTATGTAATAATGTACATGTTTTATTACTTCAAAAATGAATATCTCTTCTTTCCACCCCCACTCTCTTTTTTTTTCAAATTACCTGTAACTCCCTATTTTAATGGATATTTAGCCTTCCTTAATGACGCCTTACAAACTAGTACTCCAGACAATGAAAACATGCACCTAAACAGTATTTCCCTCTGACCACATAGCAATGACCAAGTAGCTAAAAGGAAAATACTTTATTTCTGCTGTAGTGTGACAGGGATCCAGATGATTACAGCAAAATATGGAAGTGTCCTAAGGACATACAGATAATAAAGTCATCAAAGGTCTGAGTCCCATTTCTCATAAGATAATCTAATTTTTAAAGGGGGAGATTATTTTAGCATTAGAGAGGAAACATAAAAGTGGAGTGAGGTATGAGTATGATCAAATTATGGAAAATATAATGAAATTTATTATTTATAATAATACACATTAATGGGGCAGTTTAAAAAATTATTTGATATTGCCTGTAAATGCTATGGGACTTTATCACAGCCTTTATTTAAATGGGCTTGACTTTTTATTTCAATATTTTTTCAAAACCTAGAAGCACATGTTTTGTTATGCATGATAACACATTGGTTCAAAAATCTCTGTAAGCAAACTTAACAGTGGATTTTGATCAGGTACTGATGACAGCCCTGTACACTCCAACTAGACACTTGGACTTAGTTTTAAAAATAGATTAATAAATGTCTCATTTTTAAGGTGTTCACATGACTTAGATCACAACAGACAAACAACAGAATGCAAAATTGTTATAGGAAGCCTTTCATGAAGTTAGAATGTTAGACAGCTGACTTAGAGGCATTGGTTATGAAACACATGCTCTACAAGGCATGTGCTAGCTAGTAATGAACTGCTAGTAAGCCTTCTCTAACAATACACAAAGGTCATATACTAGATTCCATATGAAATAAGTCATAAAAGAATTACTAACTTGTAAGGTAGTGAGCAGATCTTTAGGAAGGAGAAATTTCAAAGATAAAAGTGCTCAATAGGATTAGCTGATGATCACAAGACAGCATCACTTTGGACAACCTCTCTGACGCCATCAGAGCCCCTGGCAACTCAAGAAGGATGGGACAGCCTGTCCAAGTAGATAAACATAAACTTGTATTCTTATATAATTCAAGTGTTACTAATAATGTTGAAAATATTGGAAGACAGAGACCTGAGGCAAAGCAGGAGAAGCAGAAGATCTCCAGTACTTTTGCCCCCTCTGGGGCTTTTTCTATCCCATTAGGATGCTTACTGAGCTGGATTAATTAGCTTGTTACCTCCAGTGTATATGTGCAATCTAATTCACACTGAAAGGAGCTGTCTCCGCACATCTTTTGACCTCAGGGTTAGTATAAGTCACTTGGCATTCTTTCTTGAACTATGAGACACACAATTCCCGGGTTGATTACAGTAAGTGCTTTTATTATTGCATACTGTTAAGAGCATATCGTAGTTTGCTACTGTATCATACACACCACTAATACATATGTTATCAGGTCAGTCATAAGCATGATTTTAAAATTTCTCTGGTTACTTTTCCCCTTTTGAATTGGGGACATTGATAAAGACAGAGACTAGTTTCTGAGTCGATGCTGATACCTTCTGTCTTTGTTAGGGTTTCTATTGTTTAGCATACACTTGACCATAGCCACTCTTATAAATAAAACATTTAACTGGGCTAGCTTATAGTTCAGAGGTTTAGTATAGTATTGTCATAGTAGGAAACTTGGCAGCATACAGGCAGATATGGTGCTGGAAAAGTACCTGAGAGTTTTATATATAAATCAGCAGAAGGCAGACAGAGAGGGAGAGACTGGACCGGCTTGAGCATCTGGCAAGGTCAAAGCCCCCCATCCCACCCAGAGACAACTTTCTCCAAGAAGCCCATACCTACTCCAACAAAAACAACCTCCTAATGGTGCTACTCCTTATAGGCCTTTGGGGGCCATTTTTATTCAAACCACTACATACTCCATATGCTATTTTTCTATTTTTCTTTTTTATCTATTTTATCTTATTATTATTTATTTATTATTTATTATGCCTGAATGAGTTTTTCTGCACCATGCATGCAAGTACCTGAGGGCATCAGTAGAGTGTTGGAACCTCTGCAACTGAAGTTATAAGCAGAAGAATGCCACCCAACATGGGAATTGCAAGACTTCTGCAAGATTAGTAAACTCTTAACTGCTGATCTATCCCTCTGACCTCATTTTCCTATTTTTTTAAGCAACATAATATAGTTGTAATGACATTATCACTACAAAATAATAATTAAATTTTATTACATTTTACACTTAAGTGTTGACTTCATCTGGAAATTGATTTTGATTTTGGTTGTTTTATATAAATTGAAATTTTTTAAATAAATAATTCTTGGTTTTCTGTTGTTGTTTTAAGAGTTACTTATTTGGTTGTTTATTTTATGTATGTGAGCACCCTGTTGCTGACACATCAGAAGTGGGCATTGGATCACCATATGGTTCCTGAGAATTGAATCTCACGGCCTCTGGAAGAGCAGCCAGTGCTCTTAATGCTGAGTCACTTCTCCAGCCATATTTTAATTTCTAGAAGACAATAGTTATACATATTTAATGGGTACAGGGTAACATTTCAATAGATATGTAGATGTATAATCAGATCAAGATAAATAGCATATCTATTATCTTATACACTTGTTATTTTTGAATATTTGACATTTTAAATCTCTGTACTAGTTATTTTGAAATAGTCAATTACTGATATTCAACCATAAGTATCCATACTATGCTAGACAGAACTTTAGAAAATATTTTTTTCATTGGGCACTGTTACATATACTTTCTGTTACATATATTTTCTCCACACCCCTCTCCATTCTTTCTAAACTATGGAAGCTGTTCTACTCTCATCTTCTGTGACAGCAACATCTCTTTCTTTGTGTAGTGAAGTACTTGCATCTCTGCATCTGAATTAATTCACTTAGATATCCTGGCCCCATTCATGTTATACCAACTTATAAAATTTCATAGACATTGAAGGTTAAATCCATTCGACTGTGTGAATAAGCCACGTTGTCTTTATTCTTAGATCAGTGAATACCTAGGTTTATTCGGCTCTTGTTATTGACAACACTAATGAAAGAAACTTACTAATGAAGGCATCTTTTTATATGATGTCATTTTCCTTATCCATGTATTCAGTGTGCGAATTCAGGTCATTATCCTCTTTTTAAACCATGATTTGTTTTGTGTGGTTGAATTGTTTTACTCTCTTGTATTTTCTGCATGTAAGACTTCCCTGATATCTCCTCACAGTATGGGAGTTTCTTGCTTTGATACAGCACCATTTGTCAATTTTGCTTTAAAATGTTCTTTTGTAGTCATGGCTGGTGTTATACACATAAAACAGGAAGTGTGAATCTCAATGCATTGCTCTTTTACATGCTCTGTATTAGCATAATTTTATTTGCTGCATATTAAGATGGTAAAATTATTAATACCATTTAACTTATGAAAATATTATCATTTAGTGGTTATACAAATTATATTTTTACCTGGTTCAAAATATATTCTGAGTTTATCAGTGTTTCTATTTGCTTTAATAAATAGTATATTGCTCTGATTTTGATGAAACATTATGCCTTTTACACCTTTTACTGTCTCTTTAACAAGATCTCTTAATTTGTCAGTATTTATCATTCAGATTTGAGTTGTTCAATTTTTATTTTTTTCACAATATTCCATGTAGTAGACTATACATTTATGAATGATTGACTTTCCTCTTGTGATGTCTGGTTTTGTGTCATTTTATTTTATTATTTTCTCCTTTTGTGTGGTTTGCAATTCCATGTCATATTTTATCCAATTTTAGGTAATATTTTACATGTATCCTTTCATAATGTCTCTGAATTGCCCTTGTAGCTCAACAATATTTCTTGTGTATGGTTCCACTCTTGGTCACAAACAGCAGATGCTTAAGAAACTTGAGTTGGTGCCATGACCGTGGAACTTCATCTACTCTACTGAATTCCAAATTCAGTTCCTAAGGTGAATTTGATGCTTCAGTGCACTAGAGTAAATTTATGACAATTACAGCTGTATTTGGATTGACTTAAGAAATTTTCTTTAACAACATAAGCAAGGGGCCTTATCTAGTTTTCTGAATTATCAACCAACTCCAGGCAATGTATTCAGATTACTCACACTGCTGTCCTATCCCTTCTTTATCTGCCCATTAAAGCAAGAATAAAGACATGTAAAAGAAAGTAGGACAGGAGTGGGTAAACACTTGCTGAGAGTGGATGGATTGCCAAATGTATGTGAGGGAAACACGTCTGAGCAACAATCTGGATACATTCAGAAGAAAAGTGAGAGCCACTGGATAAGACTTTTACAATAGAAAGACTCATTCTTACAGATTTGATAAAAATCATGAATCAAAACAATTTTCAGCTGCTGAAATATTTATTCTATTCCACATTAGCTACTGAAACATACTTTTGTTTACTGTCACTGTTTGTTTGTGATGACCTTTAACTCACTCTCTATCCAAGGATGCTCTTAAATTCCTGAACTTCTTGCCTCTGCTTCCAATGATAGCATTACAGGCATGAACCAACATATGGAATCGTTCTTTATACATACTGGACTTGATAGTTTAAGGGCAGAGTCATGGGATTTTAGTAGGCAGGAGGTTTGATGGAGGAACTGGGAAGAGTTTAGGTAGAAGAATAAATACTCAAAATACATTGTATGAAATTTTCAAAGAAATAATAAAACATTATTTTTTAAAAAATAAGATATATTTAAATTACATGATCACTAATAAATGTATTTTGGTTTTCAGTAACTAAAATTTATTTCTCTCCACTTACTTTTCTTAAAAGACCCACCATTAACGCCAAGCTGAATTCAAATTTATATTCTTCCTGTTAAGGTCCTTAGTACTGAATTATATATGAATGTCACCTAACCCAACTCACCTGGCACATGTACATTCTCTCCTTTCTCTCTCTCCCTCCCTCCCTTTCTCTTTCCCTCCCTTTGTGTGTGTGTATGTGTGTGGTTGGAGTAATGTTTCTCTGGGTAGATCAGGCTGGCCTCAAACTTGATGATCCTTCTTGACTCTTTCTCTCAAGTACTAGGAGTGCAGGCATGTGCTACCTTGCCTTTGTATCATTATCTTTAAATAAGTGTCAATTGTTCTAAAAAAGATGGAATTAATTATCCAATAAATAATACAGAAGTTGCTTGTTTCCCAAGTAAACTAATGAGTCCCAAAGTTTCAGTGATTTTCTTCCTGAAAAGACATTTAATTTTGCATATCCAGACATTATGTAGATGGAAGAAAGCTGGTGACTAAAACTATGATATCATCCATTAAGATTTTATGTGTTTTTTCCTGTTGATTATGGGAATTTTTAAAGCAGAATATAGAGACTAAAAATGAAAAATATATGCATGTTACCTTGATTTCAGAATTGTTAAAATTATTTGTTGTAACTATACTGTTTTAAGATGCAATTTAAAATAAATTATAGGTTTCACTTCATCTCCACGTTAAGTATCTTCAGCCTGAGTATCTAAAATCTGAAATCTGTGTGGAAGCATAATATGGTTATCACACTTAACAAAAGGACCATGATTCCTTATTTTTTATCTAAAGCAAACTAAACTTCATACTCACACCTCTCACTTTCCCAGCCTCATTCACTGTGGCTAAATGGATAATTAGCCATTGAACGAATCATGGTTTGCTTTGTATTGCCGTAGCTCCTGGGACTCTATTCATCTCAGTTTTCCATTTCACAAGGCTGAACATGAATACCTTCTTTTCCCTGTAGCTTTATCTCCTTGTCTTCTGCATCAGCACAATTGCTTTCTCATAGTAAGATTGATTCTTCAGTCACTTTGTGTTACCTGAAAAAATAGATTTTACATCTGTATGATCAGTTAGATTCAATCTCCAATGATTTTTGGTAAGTTTTTCTAAGTGTTGATGCTGTGTATTTTGGACCATATTACACTAGGAAAACCTATATGGTCTCCTTCTTCCCATTGCAGTGACAGAGTTTATCTCTGACTTTAGAGAGTCACAGTTCTCAATGCAAATATCCCTTTCCCCATTTTCAACAAATATACATGAATCATTAAGAAACTCATTTTTATAAAATAAATACTACACATGAAAAAATTTAGTTATGTTTCTAAACTTTAAAGCTGGTAGTCCTGTTATGTTTACTTTCAAACGCAGGGTTATTGCAAGAAAGAAAGAAATACTAATATTTGCTATGGTTTGAAGACAAAATGTCCCTCACAGGTTTATTGCCATAAGTTTGGTCCCTAGATAATAATGCTATTTTGTAGGTTCTGGAAACTTCAGTAGGAAGGACCTATCTGGAAGAGGTATGTCAACAAGGCCATATTCTTGGTAGGTGTATCTAGACTTGAGACTCTGGCTTTTTCTCTGATTCCTTTTTAACATGAATAAAGATACTTTATAAAACACTGAGTTCCTACATTGATATTCTGAATGACTGCAAACCCAGAAACAATGAAGCAAAAGAAGTACACAGTAAGACCTCTTAACTAAACCATGAGCCCAAGTAAATCCTTGCTCCCTGCTGTTTTGTTATTGGTAGTGTATTTTGGAGTTTTTTGTTTGTTTGTTTGCTGGGTTGTTGTTTGGTAGGTTTTTCAGGAATTCACAGTAAAAGGAAACTAAAACAATTTTTTCCCCTATATTGAACATAAAAGTCTACAATGTTCTATATTAGGTTATACTGTTTTTCATGAGGAAAAGAGTACTATTTAAGTAGCTTGTCTCTAAACACTCTATCTCAGGGTTGTAAGATTTTCACACCTGTTCAAGTACAGGGCTGGTCAACTGAATATACTATTTCTTTACCAGGAAGTTTTTGACAAATTGATGTTTTGTCAAAAAATCACACATAGACTCACAAACAGACTGAAAAATGATTCTGATTAACATGCAAATCAGTCACACCTGCCTACTGGTGTGATTTTGACAATCTCTTTTGCCTCCAATTTCATTATGTTATGTATCTAGCATATGGATCACCAAACATTAACATACATTAGAAAATATCATAAAAACTATTGATAGTTGGGCATGTATACACAATGTAATTTAGTCTATGACATATGTTATTATATACAAAATACAAGCTGAACTTAGAAATTTGAAAAAAAAATGTTTGCTTTGAAAGGTTGAAATAAATTCATTACCTATTGGTATTAAATCAACCTTAGAGATGAGATAGTTTGGTCAATATACTGTTTTAATGTTTTTTTTTTTTTTTTTTTCTTAAAAAGTCTAAGCTTGAGCTTCATTTCCATGTATGTAAAAGTTATTTACACTTCTTAATCTGTTTTGTTTTTTATTTTGTTTTATTTTGTTATATGACATTTACTCTCTCTATGCCTGAATCTTGGGCTTCTTTGCAATTTATTTGCAAGAAGTCTCAATAAATATGTGAGGTATATCTTTTACACATCGTATAAAGATTATATTGCCAGGATTTTTCTCAGCTTTTGATTTGCCTATTTTTTATAAGTATCTTTTAAATTTATAATCAAGATCAGTATCTGTATGATTATTAAGTATCAATCCCAATTTAAAGTGTTTTCTTTATGCTGAATCTATAAATGTTGAAACAAATTTGTGACAATTTCAAATCTATGTGTTTAATCCATGACCCATGAAGAAATGATATTGAATTATTATGTGAAATAACATTTAAAAAATAGCTATCCAATTCTCCCAATATCAGAAAGGAAAAAGTATACCTATTCTCATTAATTTGAAATGTTATCTCTTCTGCATAAAATTTCTAGATATACAGAACTCCCTTATGCAATTTATACTCTATTACATTAATCTGCCCATGTATGTATATCAGTTATTTATTTTTTTTGTTATTTCACTTATAACCCGTCCAGTCACCTCCAATCCTTCCATCTCTTGTTTTCTGGTACCATCTCGTTCCCCACTGCACTTTAAGTCTGCATGAGGTAGTAGCTTCCTCTCCATTGAGCCAGATAGGACCCATGCTAGAAGACATACCTTATATCAGTGCATGTTTTGATAGCCATCAATGTTTAGACTGCATGAAAACAAGTGCACATTTAATTGTGCGGGCCCAGGTCCAGCATGGAGGTAGATCTGTGTAATGATGCTCCAGTGTGTTCATTCATTATCTGAGGATATCTTTTATCATAATTGTCAGTAGTGTTATCTACTTTCTGAATCTCCAGACTTGAATGTGCTTGTTACTTTAGCACAATTAACTTATGATCTTTTATTATATTATATATATAGTATTAATAAATATGCTAATTTTCGAATAAATTATCTTCATGTCTTCATTTACATGTGTTTATATAAGGAGAGCATATAAGTATACAATGATAAATTACATATTAACTTTAGTTCTTTATCAATTACATAATTTTTTATTATTATGGTGGAATTTATTGATTCTTTTCAATATTTCATCATATATATTTACTTCTTTCACTAAAATCATTAAAGTCTTTAGCTGCTTTCTATAGTCTAGTTTCACTGACTAATGTTTTTAGGAAATGTTTGCATTTTTATATTTTAAACATTATATATGTTCATAAATTCACATTAGACAAGCATACAAAGAAGTGTTATAATAAAATGCTAAGCTTTGTAATTAACATCATCCTATTTTTAGAAAGTTGCTAGTCACCCATTTACTCTCTGCATCACATTTCTAAAAATTTACTCCATGCTCTCCATAATTGTCGTGATTCTATTTATGATGGTAATAGCATCATTACTTTTCTCCATAGTTTTGTTACCTAATATGGATCATTAAAAAGAGGGTACAGTTTTCCTTGCCAGTTAAGTTTCCTAAATGTCTCACTGTTTTAATTATTTGTATTTGAAGAAAGTAATTTTTGATTAAATTTGCGCATCTGGCACTTGCCTCTCTCTTTTAAATTCATATATATATATATTATATATATATGAATATATATAAATTCATATATATATGAATTTATATGAATATATATGAATTAGTATGTCTGTACTTTTATATATAATGTTGTGTGTGTGTGTGTGTGTGTGTGTGTGTATGTGTTATATATATATTAGCAATGATATACTTAAATTTAGCTTTACTTTGTAAATGGTGAACTCATTTCCTAGGACTGACATAACCAATTTTAACCATCAGAATAATATGAAATAGCAGAAATATAACATAGACTCTCACACATTAGGAAACACTGTGTCTGGAATCAGGCAGCAAACCTGTTTACTCTTCCTCCTTGCTTTTTAATGCTGGTTAGTGTTCATGTTTTGTGACTTAATATTTAATCAAAGCAATTCTATATCTATGGTCACTTGTTTTTTTTCTCATTATTGTTGTTTCTGAATTTCTACATGTTACCCCTTCTGCTTAAAAGAATTGATTAGTATGGGGCTATCCTAATATAATAAGGTATCATGTAAATTCACACCTTAACTATATCCACAAACATCTGATTTTCAAATATGTCACATCCACAGTTAGAAGGTATTAGTAATAAAATGTATTTTGTAGGGGGATATCATTTAACACATCATAACCTTTGGGGTTGAAAGGATGGCTCAGTAATTAATGGCATACTGTGCTTCTGTCAAGGATCCAAGTTCGGTTCTCCACACCCATGTTTGGAGACTCACAACTGCCCCTAAATCCAGTACCAGGGAATCATATACTCCCTTTTGGTCTCTACAGGAAACTTTACTCATGTGAATATAACCCACATAGACATGCATACCTGCACATAATCAAAATAAATTAAGTCTTTAAGAAAAAACCCTGCTTCATAGGAAGGCTTGTTTATTATGAATAATAATAAGCAAGGAGGGTGTAATTGTGGGCTAACTTGGTTATATTAGTAGTCATTGATGCAAAATTCTAAGATAACTAACTTAATACCAGCTGTAAGTTTTGACATTGTAAATCTATAATGTGTATTTAATTTTAAAATTCCCTTCATCCTACTCATTTAATGCCCCGTCCAGCAGGGAATTAAACAGGGGTGTGCGAGGTCACCTGAAAGAGAAAGTGGGAGAAACAGGCCAACACAAAGAATGACAATTTGTCTATAGTCTGATCAAATGATAATTTTTACTTTTTTCACACAGGGGTTGTATATACAAAAAGGCAGGATGTGGGGAAGGCGATGACACAGGAGCTTAGGTGTTCAGGGGGAGTACAGATATCTTCCAGAACAGAGTGTCAGCTGGATGAAGGTTCAAGGGACAGATCACTATGACTCTGACTATAAATCACTTGTCCTTATTTGAGTTGGTACTATCCACCAAGGCTACCTATCTACAAGGACTATGACTGCTCAAGTTGGCAAATTTCTACCCAAAACTGCCTGTTTACAATAGCTTATAGCCATCTGTTTCAGTGTTTTTCCACAGAGACCCAAGACTTTGTGTTTGCAGTCATGTATGTCAGGCCTATTGCTGTTTTTAGGCCTATGGCTGATTTTAGGCCTTCAATGCATAAGCAGGGCTGCCCTGACAATTTCTAAGTGCTAAGACTATAATGCTCAGCAATATCATGGATTTTGAAGCAAAAGATATGTTGAATATCTCTATGTGCTAATGAATATTGTATAGTTCCCATTTGTTTACATAATATTCTATAGGTACCTAGTAGATCAATTCAATTTAGTACATTCAAGTCATTCTTATTCTAATAGATATTTTACTAAATATACTACCAATGAAGTGCAAAGAGTATAAAATTATCCAACTATGATTGAGAATCTGTTTATCATTTTCAATTTTGTCATTTTATCTCAAATTATTTGAATACATACAATTCTGTACAAAAACATGAATAATTACAGGTAATTTTTTCAGATTAAATATCTGCTTTTATTCTTGAGTGTACCATCAGTATTAATATTCACTCTTTGTGTGTGTGTGTGTGTGCAGGTGTGTGTGAGAGATACAGAGACAAGAGAGACACATACAGAGACAGAGAGAGACAGAGACACAGAAAGAGACAAGACACAGAGAGAGACAGATACAGAGAGAGACAGAGAGACACAGAGACACAGAGAGAGAGACAGATACAGAGAGACACAGAGAGAGAGAGATACACAGAGAGAGACTGAGAGAGAGTTAGAGACACAGAGAGAGAGACACATACAGAGAGAGAGACAGAGAGAGAGAGAGAGAGAGAGAGAGAGAGAGAGAGAGAGAGAGAGAGACAGAAAAAGAGGTTATCAGCTTGAGATGGGGTAGGGCATAGAAAAGCTTAAGAGACTAATGGCAGGAGCCAAGCTATGTAACTCTGTTTCAATTCAGAACATATATTAAAAATAATGGCTCTGGTGGACATTTATGTAACCATATACTTTACTAATTAGCTTTTTATGTTGTAATTTTCCCAACATGATATAAAAACATCTTATCATGTAGTTATTGTAGGTAACCAAGGACAATAGCAACATTGCATTCTGTTTTGGGTGCCACTGGGGGATACTTTAACAATAACTCATGAAATATTTTCCTATGTCCTTAAACTGTAATTTGAATTTAATTACCCAAATATGTATTGTATTGTATTGTATTGTATTGTATTGTATTGTATTGTATACTTATGCAGAGTAATTCTGTTCAAACTCATTTTTTATAGTTATATTTTAAAACTAGTTTACAAAATATTAGGTTTTTGTAAGACTTTCCAATGTATCTATAGTTTTGGGCAACCCTTGCCCTAGCTCCCTATTCTTAATCCTCTGTCCCTATCCTTGTGGGACTGCGTAAGGGTATCCTGGTTCTTGGCTGGGCATGGGCCTAGAACCCTGAGACTCCAAGGGAGAAACGGCGGGAGTTCAGCCACGTCCCTAGAACCCAGGGTCCTGACAAGCAGTCCAATCTCCATAGACCTACATTGTTCAGTCAGGTAGGCCATTACAGCCCCTCCCAAAGTGCACAGGTAGAGGGTGTAACTACAGGCCTCAGGCCCTAGAGATTTACATACTAATGAAGGCCAGAGGGCGGAGCAAATTAAACAGCCCCCAAACCTCCCCCTTTCTCCCTATTTAACTCAGGCCTGCCCTGAGTTTGGGGGGGTGTACATCCAGATCCATCCCATCCACCATCCACCATCACAATAAACCCTTTTGGAACCAAGGACTTCCTCATGTCATTGGGCCTGCCAGGCCTGCCATCACCGAAGCTTCCAGACTTTGGAACTCCAGACTTTCTTCTGGATGTGGGACCCACTGAGGCTCCATTACCCACATATCCTTAGTCTTTTAAATCCCAATAACTGCCATCTTTAATTTCACACACATTTTACTATCTGTCCTATTTTATTTTAAACTCAGTTGTGGATTAATTACTTTTCTATGGCTGTGACAAGACATGATGGCCAATGAAACTCATAAAAGAAAGCATTTAAATAGGCTTATGAATTCAGAGCATTTCAGTCTGTGATATTGCAGCAACGACATGGTGGCAGGAACAGGCAAGAGCTCTCATCTTTATCCACAAGCATGAGACAGAGAGAGAAACACTGAAATGGTATAAGTCTTCTGAAATCTTAAAGCCAACCTCCAGTGACGCACCTTCTCAAATAAGGCCACACATCTTAGTCCTTCCCAAAAGGTTCCACCAAATGGGATCCACATATTTACACATAGAAATCTACGTGGGGGCTGCAGCAGGTGACTCTAGCAGCTGTGAGTTCAAGTAGTCTATGACTTTGAAGTCAACTCTACCTCTCCCTGGAGTTGTTCCTTTAGTTGTGGAGAGAATGATAAGAATATTCTATCGGTGGCTGAACATTCAAAAGTCACATATTCCTAGCACTTTGACTACTTTTGTGTCTAGAGTTATAGCAGTATATATGGCAAAAAAAGAACCTTCTTTGACCATAGTTGTCAGCAAAATTAATCTGTGACTATAAACATTGATTTAGAAGGCAATTTGATAGATTCATGATTACCACTTAACAAATCAAAACAGTACCTTTCTCACTAGAGCCTATAAAGGGCTCAGCCGTGGGCTTTTTTGACCAGCTTGCAACACTAGTTCACTGATTTCTTCTGATGTATTTTCTTGCTGTTAATGTCACCTAGTAACATTTTCATTCCAAATATTTTACATTTTCTGTCTAGAATTTCATTCTGATTTTTCCTTAACTTTGTTTTTTTGTTTTTCTTTTCTTATATTTATGTGTCATTTAAGTATTCTGAGTGCTAATATGTATTTACATATATTTAAATGTGTTGCCTGGGGGCTCAAATTTTGAAGATTAAGGATCATTGGGTGGTTTTAGGAGACCGGAGACTTAATATGGGTGTGATATTTGGAGATGGGATGCTGGAAGATGATGAAGATTAGATAAAGTCATCCTGATGGCATCCCAGTGAATGAGTGTCTGAAGCCTTATTAGTAGGAGAAGGGCTACATGCATGAATATGTGTTCCCTGCCTATTAAAATATATGCTTTGAATTCTATGAGACTCTTGTTTTAATAAAGTCACTACCAAATGATATTCTTCATTATTGGTTCTCCATACACCAAGCCAATATATACCCCTTTAATTTTAAAATGTGGCCTAGTAAAAGATTTCATTAGAATATACAAAATGGACTTGGATATAAAGATATGAAAAATTATAGTTAAAAGTTCAAAGCTTCATGTCCCTTTATATCTACGTTACTACTTGGATTTTCACTGATTTTTCTCTGATGGATATTGTCCTTATTCTTCATGTCTAGTAAAAATAAAATAAGATAGTTTATGCTGGATTCAGCTACTGCACTATTTCAGAGTCTGCGGTGTGATATCTTACTTTGTTAGACTGAAGTTGTCTACAAGTTCATGTAACACTTCTGGAAGTTGTTTTCACACTGACTTTCCCCCAAGGGGTATCTTTCTCACATTCGAGTTAACTCCAGGGTTAATGTGACCTTTCCGCTGGTACTGCTGAGTGTCCTTTGTACTCAATCAGTTCTCTCATCCAGATTCATAAGAAGTCAAATAGTCATTATCCTAGTGAGAACTTAATTGGCTTTCAGTTATAGAGAGTTTCCTTTATCTGCAAATGAGTTTTGTCCTGCATGCCACGAGGTTTTGCCACATGAATGTTTATATCGAAAGTCTATTTTTGCCTATCTCTTCTCTCTCAGTCTTGGCAAACAATTTCCAGCCAACAAATTAAAGTCTTATGTGGGTTCCTTCTCCTGCTTCTGCTCTAGCAGCAAAATTACAGACTGAAGTCAGCGCGACCCTTTCCTTATGTACAGCAGGCAAACTCTGACTCACTTTTAATACTTCAAAGTGCTGTTTTATATACTCTGGGCTGTTTTAATGTTGTTTTAAAATTCTTAAAGAGACTTTTGGTATTCATTTTTTACATTCCCTGATGAAATTTAAATATATTTTTCTAAAATACTCAGTAACATAAAGGTCTATAATCCTAGAACCTTTTCTTGAATTTCTATGCCTTTGTAAAGAATTGTATTTCTTCCAACACTTATTGAACATTTCGATAATATGATATCCTGTTTATTGTAGTTGCCCTTCTTCTTTTCATTGTTAAAAGGTACATAGCCTTGTCTCTTTTTCTGTTAATTTATCTATTTCAGTGGTTCAGGATTATTGATTCTCAGTCTGGATCAATAGATTTTGATAACATCTTTCCAGATCATGTCTTCTTCTAAAGATGAGCATTTGTGGAACTCTTGGAAGATGTGATAACTGTATTCATCACAGCAAAATTCAAATATTGAATCCTCGTCTCCTAGAGATGGCATTAGAAGGTAAGATCTTTGGGAAGGGATTAGATCATGAAGACAGACATGTCAGAATATGGAGAGAGAGAGACAGAAAGATAGACAGAGAGAGACAGAAAGAGGGAGAGAGAAACAGAGATAAAGAGACAGAAGGAGGGAGAGAGAAACTGGGAGAGAGAGAGAGAGAGAGAGAGAGAGAGAGAGAGAGAGAGAGGGAGAGAGAGAGAAAGAGATTACTTGAGATCTCCCTTATTCTTTTGATCTTATGATGAAACTCAAAGGGGTTAAGAATTTATTCTTGAGCCAGGTGGGAGTGTACATGTCCCAGTAACATAGATCCAAGTTTTGCAATAGCATGTCTTGGCATGGTAACAATTTCATAAAATATTTACAGTAATATATCAAAGAAAATCAAACATCAAGGATCTTCCAAACATGTTGTATAAACATCAGGTAGTGAGTTATAGCAAAGGAAAGAAATCTCTGCTATAGGCCTTAGATATTCTCTGATGACACTCCTAGCCTATTGGTTGGTAGAAGCTAAGAGTATTCTAGGTTAGCACAATACAATTAATTTACCTGAAGGTCACAAAGATTTAGATTAAACATAAAGTAGAGCAATGAATTGTTATTTTCCTACCTTCATCTCTGTTTTTGTAATAAAATAGTATGGAAAATAGAGACAACTTTGAGGATAAGTTTATTCTGCTTATAATTTTGAGTTCAAAAAGCATCATTGTACAGAAGTCAAGTCAGGAAGCCAAGGATGTAGCTTCATCCACAATTAAGAACAGAAATGTTTTCTGTTCACCTTCTCTACACTTAAACCACTGAGGACCCAAATTCAGTGAATATCACCACTCTTTTTTTTATGGTGGGTCTTCCCACATCAATTAACAAGACAGTACCACACAGACATGCACACAAACCACCCTGATCTAGATGGTACCTCATAGAGACTCTCTTCCAAGTGTTTCTAGAACTGACAATCATCACAGTTATTAAGATAGTTCATAATAAATATTTCTTTACCTGTTAGTTACCTCTCCTGTTATTGTAACAAAACAACTGACACCCCCAAAAAACATTAACAAAAGAATTGGGTTTTTTGGCTTATAATTCTAGGGTAAATGTGACATCAAGAATAAGAGGTAGCTTAGGTAGCTTGTCATGATGTTAGAAAGCAAAAACTTGTTGATACAGCTCTTCATTTCATATTCTCCTTTCTACTCAATCCAGAATTCCAGACTGTAGAATGGCACTACCCTCATTTAGGTTGGTTAGTCTGAAATCAAATCCCATATTCTTGATAATCTTGTAATCATACATATATGTGTGTCCAGAAATTTGTTTCCGTAATGGCTCAAAATCCTAACACATCCAGAGATTTGTTTTCGTGGTTATTGTAAATCCTATTAAGCTGACAATCTAGATTAACCATCACAACTTCACTTAACGTGTACATCACCTGCTACCAATATAGAAGTTCATGGAAAATGGCTAGTAAATGTGGAAACCTCGCAACAAGAAGAGCTAAGTGGTGACTACATAAATCCTAAATAAAATAATGGACCCCTGAATTGGGTAATTGATCTGAAAATGTTATTTTTAAGGTATTGATAAATATATAGTAACCAATCTCAATATTCTATATTGATATGTCCTTACAACCTTCTTGTTAATAACCAAATAATTTATATCTTTTTACTACACCAAAGAATTATCCACATTCTTGCAGCTTTCAAATATTTCTGGATGTTTAATCCGAGTTCCATGTGGCTTTTTTGGCAATAGTGTCATTGCAATGAGCATGTTGTATTGATATTTTTCTTTATTATAATGAACTTCAAAAGGCAGAGTAACTTCAAAGAGAAGAGAAAATCATTAACCACATTTTTCTGGATATTTCATGACAAGAGAATCCGCGTTAATGTGGTTCCCATAGGAATATTGTGTTAACTTTTCTCTGGAGAGACAAAAGAATATCTAGTAACCCCAGATGAGCACCAATAGACCAAAGTATTATTTCATGATAGGTTTTTTTTGAGACGAATGATTTATATTCTATTGGTCTCTCTTAGAACAAAGAAACAGGTTTACTTAGAGGATTGTGGGTAAAGTCCACCTGCCTCTGCCTCCTTCAGCAAATCCTACCAGCGTGCGCCACCACAACCGGCGTGGGTAAAGTCCAAACAGTGCATCACTACAGAGTTCCATTTCATCATGAATGATAACCTTAAGGAAAATGAGTCAATGGAGCCCCACTTTCAATCAACCCTTCAATTTCTATATAGTATAGCAGACCCCAGGATCACTTGTACCTGGAAAAGGGAATAATGGCTGGAATTCTAGTCAAAGACATCCTAATTCTTCCCAGGAAGTATGAACAGTTCCATTATTTTAATCTTCATCATAGAACTATCTACCGCTGTATTGTTTGGATCCAGTTGTCTTGAAAACAGTGCAAAATTTAACTTTATCATATTGTGACCTGAGGCAAAACCTGCCACGGAATAGGATCTCTTGTAGATGGGGATGGGTGGATGGCTTTACTCTGGTGAAAACCTGTGAAAGAAAGAGATTATATCTCAAGTCAGGAAGCCTACAAAGTCTTGGTTCCATATCCCTTTTGAGATTGTAGTCCTGATAAGAAAAAATGCCATCTCACAAAATCCCATTACTCAAAAATGTCATTTATTAACATTGTTTCACTAAACTAACACATGGATTTTTAGAGCATGCTGAAGCCATATTTAGAGTACAATCATATTGATAAGGTACTATCATTGGATAACAAAGATTGATTTAATTTTTTTGACATGTAGACATTGATAATTGATATCTTCTTTTTAAAATTTCTGTATCTTGGGTTAGAGCTTCAGTACAGTGGCAGAATGCTTGGACAACGTATGTGAGGGCCAGAGTTTGATGTCCAGCATTAGATACTAAATAGATGAAAAGTCATTAAGATATAAAATAGAACAAACATTCCAATCCTTGCATTAAATATAAGTTCAACCATACTGGAATGTTAGAGTAGTTACATTAAATATAAACATTTTATATTAAATATAAACATACAAAACACAACTGGTTCAGATGGTTCAGCTCCCATCAGTTGCCCTTTGACACTCACATGTGTTACATAACATGTGTCCCCCAACTTCACTTCTTCTTAATAAAGGAATAGTACATTTAAAAAAGAGTAATATAATATAAAGTGATATAAATCACAATAAATTATATACTACTAATTTTAATAGTTACATCTATATTTCTACATAGTAACTATATTTAGTACTTCACAAAACCTGAGTACAACTTGTGAACAATGTACTCTATAAAAACTAAAGAAACATAGTTATTATAAATGTGACACAAATAAATATATGTGAATAAGGCAATTTTATCTTTTCTGAACTGATAATTACAAACATCTATTGTGCGGCATAGAAGAACCCTTAGTTAATAGCAGTATAATGTGAGTTTAATGGATGTCATTTTTCAGACATTTGAATATTTAATTGCTTTCCTTTCAGCTTCATTAACACAATGGCAACTCTTCAGTCATTTCAATTTTAAGCAAAAAAATTTAAAAAGGAAAGGAAAAGCTTGTAACTTTTTCTGTTTTCAATATAATCTGCATTAATGAAGCCATCACACATGTCTAGACAATTATACTTTGTAAAATTTGGAGGATTTATGTTTTCTGAAGGGAAATAAGAATTGTACATGAACACTTAGCATGAAAAATACATTTCATCTACCCCAGGCTATAATGTAAACATTGAGATCCGTATTTCCAGTTTCTTTTATATATCTTTACCTAAGAAATCCCAAGGAATATGTTGATCCACTCATTAAAAATTACTAATTGCTAATTTATTCAGCTCAGACCCAATCATGTAAAAGTAAATTCAGTAGGAGCTAGAGAAATGGTTTGGCAGCAGATGAGAGCAAATTTGCTGCTCTTACAGAGGACCTGGATTTGGTTTCAGTACCCATGTGGCAGCTCACAATCACCTATAACTCCAGTTCCAAGGATTCCTTCCTCTTCTGCTTTCCTTATGCTTTTAAATACATGTAGGCAAAATATTCATACCAATAATAATTTAAAGTAAAATATTTTTTCAAATTTTCAAAATTTCAATTCAAAGTAAAATAATTCAAAATAAAACCAAATCTTGTAAATAGTATAAATTCATTAAAATTATATTTAATAGGAGGCTTAAATCTTAGGCATATATATGTGTGTGTGTGTATGTATAATGTGTGTATATATAAATGCACAGAGAGAGAGAGAGGGAGGGAGGAGAGAGAGAGAGAGAGAGAGAGAGAGAAGAGAGAGAGAGAAAGAGAGAGAGAGAGATTTGTTATGTAGAGTTGGCAATTGAATCCAAGCCTCTTTCTTGAAGGTTACTTATATGCTATAAGTCATACACATAATGTATCTCCTCACCCATCCCTATGAATGTGTGTGTGTGTGTGTGTGTGTCTGTCTGTCTGTCTGTCTGTCTGTCTGTTGTGTGTGTGTGTCTGTGTATTTGGACTATTAAAGTGTTTTGAAATTGTATAGTCAAGAAGAAATAGGAAGGAAACAAATTTCTAGGGATGGTCTTAAGCCTAAGGAATGAGAAAGAGTGGCTCAAACTGAGTGGCAAATATCCCTGTGTGCACAGCAACACCGGATGTAAGAAGCTTGAACATCAGGGGACCAGAGTATAAGCACACGTATCACACTGAGGAAAGAAGCAGAAGCACCCAGGGCTGAGGCTTGCGGAAAGGCAGGGCAAAGCCATAGATTACGTACAATGTTAATGCAATTTAACTTCTGGCTAAAGTATTTGTAAGCTAGTAAGTTACTATTTTTTCCTGTTTTCAGTAAAACAGTATTCTTAGTCAAACTGTGACTGTCTTTGGAGGCTATAAAAAAAAGTCTCGTAAAATCCCATATTCCATTCAAGTGCTTTGTCTCCCTTCCATGACTCTTTTACCTAGTTCCCTCTGGGTCTTTTGCACAGCTTCCCTCAAGCCCATTCTCAGCCTTTAAATTATCAGGAAGAGTCTATGCAATGAAGTCACATTTGAAGAAACTGAAGAAATGTCAACAATTAATAACCCAATAGTCTGTTCCATCTATTAAATACTTCCATTCTTGAGCCTTTGAAAATGATAATATGAAAATGAAAAATGAGAGATTCTCCTGCAAGTATCCAAGGAATATGGAGGTGCTGTTGTGTCTCACGACGCCCAGCTTCATCAGATTCCATCTGTGGCCATCCTTCATTCCTGTTGCAAGTTGTGACCAGTGACATTTCCAGAAAAGAATATTTTAAGCAAACACACTGCCTAAGTAGCACTTCTTCCCAAGACACATAGAGAATGTTTTAGATCTAGATACTGAAAACAAAATTTCTTAGTTGATTTGTTGATGTGAAAACTGAACACTACAGGAGGTGGCTCTCAGAAGTCACATCTCAAGTGTGATCATTCTCCCATTTTATATAACATGAAAAAAATATCCTGAATATTTTTTTCCTAATATGTATATCATGGTAGACAGTTTTAAATATTTTACACGGAGACCTTCAAGTTGAATGACTTCTCCAAACTCCTCCCATTCATCTTCTATGTCCTGAAGCACTGACAAACCATGTCAGTTTGAACTCTTCATCTATGGGGACCAGAATTTTGCCCTTAAGCCCTGGTAGTGAGTAAAGTCCTTTGACTTAGGTTAACCAGTTAAATATGAAGGGATGTGACAGTAGCAGAGATGATTTTTAACCCTTCACAAACTCCAGTTTGCATCGCTGCACTCTTGAGATCCATCTTAAGGAAACCATTAGGAGAGGGTGAGGAGAGGTGCACTAGACTGAGGGAAATCTATTCTAGCAGAAATGACCATGTGCTATCCTGTGGACAGCATCAAGCTTGCCTGTTGTCAGCTACCTGTGCTCATCTGCCTACAGGTGAATGGTAGAAATACAAAGAGAATCAGTGTTTGTTATGTTTCACCACGAACACTTCGCATTTGCTGCTGCTGCTGCATAATAGCAGCTTTATGAGGAAAATTAACTCTTGTCTGAAACCTTAGCAACTAGGAACCTACCAAACAGTAATAGTAGAAAACATGAAGAGGTAATTTCAACATCACAAGGTATTGGAATTTTATGAACAACCATGAGATATCAAGTTATATCCAGACATAGTCCTGCTGGGTCCTTTTCTCTTTTGCTACACTGTATATAAATGCCTTTCATGACATTATGTATGCAAATGTTTTTCTGCACATCTTAAGAAGAAGCAATGTTACTATGCTGAGAGAACCTCAGCTGATGAACTGCCTCATGACCCTGGCCTAGGGGTGTACCTGTAGGACATTTGTTTTTATTGATTGTGAATTGAATGATAAGTACCTAGCCAACTGTAGGCAGTGCCACCCGGAGGCAAATGACCTGATGCTGTATAAGAAAAGAACCTGAGTGTGAGCCTGGAAACAGCATTCCCCTGCTTTGATTCCTGCCTTCAGATCCTGCTCTGTCTTCCCTCAGAGATGATGAATTGTTACCTAGAAGCATAGGTTGTGAAATAAGCATTTTCATCCCAAGTTTGCTATGGGTCATGTTATTTATAATAAAAATCAAAGCAAAAGTCACACAAGTAATTATCCTAGATTTTGTTGTTGTCACTCTTCTCTACACTTTTCTTTCCCAGTATCGTGTGCTCTCCTTTTTCTTAAAACCAGAGTTCACTTAGTCCTAGCTATATACACATGGGTGTCGAGTCAACTATTGGAACATGGGTAGCACTTCAGGGGTCAAATTCCTGAGAAAAACAATATTTCTCCCATCACCCACCGATTGCCAATAACTCCTCAGACAGAGGTGGGACTTCTTGAGTCCTCCCTGTACCTGTGCTGGGATTTTCACTGCCTTGATCTTACATGAGTCTTCTACATGGATCCCAAGCTGCTATGAGCTCATATGTATAACTGTCCTGTCATATCTGGAAAATAGCTTTTCTGAAGTCATCACTATCAGTGGAGAATAGTGTTAATATTACTAATGTTAGCTTACTATGTTCTATTATCAGCATTATATCCCAGATATATTCTGTTTTATTATCTAGACTATATAGATTATCATTTTAGTGAAAAATTGAAGCTCAGGGAATACACATAAATTTCTAACAAATGGTATATTTTAAAAGCCAAATGTCATTGTTATACTATAATTCAACAATTTGGGAAGTGATAAGAGGAAAATTGATGTGAGTTCTAGTCCAGCCTAGGATAAACAGTGAATCACAAGTCAGATTAAGAGAGAGAGGAAGACAGAGAGAGAGAGAGAGAGAGAGAGAGAGAGACCCTCCATAAAGAAACAAACAAACAATGAAAAGTAGGATTTAGAACTGAACCATGAACAATTTGATTCTAATGTCCATGAGTGTTATCAGTAATGATTCTAAAATTATAAAACATCTGGATATCAGACAAGAAAACTGGCTAGCTTTTAACTCTCAAAAGAATGATATAGAGTTTTAGAAAAAAATTAAAGCAGTATATATGTTTGAAGATATATAAACATCAAAGAATGACTTACCTTATTACTGAAATAATTAGACTGTTAAAAATAAAAGTCAGTCCACAGACTTAAGACAGATGTATATTCCCTGTTTGTCTGCTCTGGCTAAGGATGATATCAGTTTACTTGTCATCCATTTTAATGCCCATCATTCTCTTGCCTTATTGTGGATAACCAAGGGCTTACATCCCATTTCGTTCACAAGGTGTACACTTTCTTTCAATTTTAGACTGTTTATTTGCCTTGAAACCTAACTTTTCTAAGTGGTTTAAGAAACATTATGTCTAAATTGGTTACATGGCATTTCAAGGAGATGGGAACAATGCCCTTTTGATCACTGCATTAAAACTAACTTACTTCGACCTTTGTTTCCAGTAAGAAGTGTTAGGTTTCACAGAACACTTATTTTTTTTTTTTTTATTGACTAGGTTATTTATTCACTTTACACCCCAATTGATCTCAGTTTCTCCTCCTTCCTCTCCTTCCAGGCCCTCCCTCTTACCTCACCTACTGTTTCTATCCACCCCTCCCTCACTTCTCCCCAGAAAAGGGGAAGCCTCCCATGGACATTAACCAGAACTCAGCATATCAAGCCATGGCATAACTAGGCCCATCATCTTCCCCTGAGGCAATACTAGGCAGTCCTAAGGCAAGCTATGTAGAGACAGCCCCTTGCTTTGGCTTTAGGAGTCCCACTGAAGACCCAACTGTACAACTGCTACATATGTGCAGAGGGCTAAAGTCTGTCCACACATGCTCTTTGATTGGCAGTTCAGTGTCTATGAGCCACCATGGGACCCAGGTTAGTTGACACTGTAGGTTTTCTTGTGATGTCCTAGACCCCTCTGCTTCCCTCAATCTTTTCTCCAGGATTTCCCAAGCTCCATTCAATGTTTGGCTGCAGGTCTCTGCATTAGTTCCCGACAGTTGCTGGGTGAAGTCCCTCTAATGCCATTTATGCTAGACTCCTGTCTGCAAGTCCAGCAGAATATCATCAATAGTGTCAGGGGTTGTGTCCCTCTGATGGCAAGCATCTCAAACTGAGCTAGTCATTTGTTAGCCTCTCTCTCAAACACTGCTCTATCCTCCATCCCTGAACACTCTATAGGCAGGATAAATTGTGAGTCTAAGGCTTTGTGGCTGAGTTGGTGTCCCAATCCCAATTGAATTTGACCTTTTTGTAAAGATTCTTGATTCTTTTTCTTTTACTTTATTAAGTTTGCTGTTAAAATTTCAAGTACAGACATTATATTCTTTCATTTCAAAGTTTTGGTTTGTGTCTTCATGTCAGCTGACTGTTGTTGGGACCATCACTCTCATCATTTATTACTCTTGATCTGTCATGGTCTGTGATAATTATCTGGTATTGTTCAAAGAGTTCCTGACCCCACTAATTAGATACTTGTACTCTCACTAGCTTCTTTTGATGACATCATCCCTTGTGATCTTTGTAAATTTAAACTGATAACAATGCATTTAAAGGAAACACCATTTTTTTCCATTTCTTTAATCTAGTTTCTATAAAGACATGATATTGCTGGAATTCCCAACTGGTCAGGACTTCAGAGTGTCAAGTCCCTAAATTCTTTCAGCTGAAATCTAAGGAAACTGATACACCTTCAAACCACCTTGAATTGGACATGAAGTAAAATTATTTTTTTACTCATTATAGGGATTATACTTAAATATGAAAACAGGGAAGAAAATAGATCTTTTAAGGAAACCATCTATACAAGCATATTAATGATGAAAACCTGCCTATTTTTGAAAGTTACACTATGCCTTCACCATATTGCTCTGATGAATGGATTATTTGCTTTCTCAGTCGGAATTATGTAAACAAGAAACTATCTCATACCTACTATAAGTCATAGCATTATATAGCATTATACCAGCTAAGGAAGTTATCTATGGATGTTTTTTATATCTTTGTGGTTAAAGGTTTAAACATAGTAATATGTTTAAATGCACATTAAATAAGATGTTCAGAAATGAAAGCATTGATCAAAAATACTCAATGTAAGTCATCAAAGGTTTTAAATAAAACATATTAAAACATTAAACATTAAAGATTTTGAAATATCTACAAGCTATTCAACCCTGTTGTATAAAGGCTGGTGAATATTGTGAATTAAAATGTAATAGAAATAATATTAAAGTAGGTATGTCCACAAATATCGCAATGGACATAGTTACACATTTTCCCCTATTGTTAACTAAATAAAATGGTGACTAGCTACATATTACTTTCATGAAGCCTGGGTCATTTTGTAGCCACTCTTTGTTACTTTCTGGGTTCTTTTTTCCCCTACCTTTATCCCCTGCTGCAGTTTTACTCCTTATCACTAGATAAGAGAGGAAGAAGGAAAGAGGAATGAGAGAAAGATAGAGATCTGTGAATCTAATTTCTTTCTTCTTTGCTTGTAGCTGATATTTGGTACTCTGTGTGTTCTTCTTTTTTCCATCTTTTATCTCCTTGGTCAAACCCCCTGTCACTAGATAGGAGAGAAAGGAGAAAATGGGGAAGAGGGATACAAATTCCTGAATCTGATTTCTTTCTTCTGTTTCTTCTTTGAGAATGATTCTTAAAAAGCTGCAACCAACCCCCTGAATGACCAACAACTACCAACTTTGCCTTGGGGGCCCTAACATTTATATATCCTCTGAAAGTTCCCAGAATTAGAAACAACACACAATTGCAGAAACTATCTGCAGCTGGCAAAACCATTTGTTTTCTAGAGCACAAGGCAAATCAGTCATCTGCTGCAGACAGTCTGAAGCAGCCCCATATTCCCACACCTGGGATTTTTAACAAAAAGACTTTCTTATAATATTTCTGTGGTTTTTAAAGAAACCAAAATTGTAAAATTGTCCCTATATCCATTCATTTGGAATTTTATTCAGACTTTTAGATTAGAATATCAGCTTGGTATCAAAGAGAATTATATTGTAACTTTTTAATCAATGAAGTCTATTTGCATATTTTTGAAGCAGATTTAAACGATTAAAATATAATTTATTCCATGACTTCTAGTTCCCTCACTTCTTCTGTCTTTCCACCAAAAGAGAATTTGCAATTTTCACATTTTCAAACTAATATAGACAAAGTTCTGGGCATATATTTGTGTGTGTGTGTGTGTGTGTGTGTGTGTGTGTGTGTGTGTTTCTTAATGTTAATACTTAACTTTTAAGTACTTTTCTGAAAGCAACTGTTTCTCTCCACCCACTCAACATACATAATGCAAAGGTGATCATTTTGTGCAAAACATAGGAAGAACCAAGAAACACAGTACATTTTATCAGTTCTGTGCATATATAATGAGAAAACCATTTGCCAAATATGCGTCTTGGTGAAAAGGTAAAGAAAGCTGTTCAATCTTGGTAGGTTAAAAAATCTGAAGTAATGTATAAGACAACAGGTTATCTAAAGGGAATAAATATTGACTCTGGGAAGAATGATAGCAATTGTCCCATTAGCACATAGTAGCACATAGCATATTTAACCTTTCAGTAGCTCTAAAATATCAGAGACAAAAATGATATTATAGATATGAAGATCAAATAGCCCATGTAACTTAAGAGTGAAGCAATATTGAGATTTTTGAGGAGTAAAACAAGCTACAATAAAAAGATACAGAATTTTTGTGGATTTATTTAAATCTTTAAAGCCTAAATTTAAGCTTTATAATTCATCAAATCACCATCTTAGTTTCCAGGATACAATGATTAATGTTTGTTCCTTGCCCTCAAAAAGAACCTATTCTGTTGGGAAAGAACTGACATTAAAAATGTAATTACAATTCAATTTCCAGAATGATACAGAAAGGGGGTCACAGAAAGAATGACTTTACTAACTCTGAGGGAGTCAAGGAAATTTTTGCAAAAGGGATAAATTTGTGCAGAGAGGGTAAAGGGGCATTTAAAGGTCACTAGTTTAAACCAGCTGGAAAAGCAATTCCACAGAAGCCTACAGAAGGTTGAAAGCGAGAGGCTTCAATACCAAAACTCCCAGTGGCTCATATGATTACAGAAAAGATGGAGGAACCTGTTAAACTCCTAATACCAGGAATCATTAAGCTTCCTCTTTAATTGATCTAAAGTTGATACATACAAACACACATATGAGCACACATACATGCATACATGTAAATTCTGCTTTATTAGTCTAATCCTTATTATTTATTGAAACTTTCATTTAGATACCTTTTGCCAAATAAGCAAATAGGTAATTATTTTTAAATTGCTTAGACTTTTGCAATTTTACTTACAAGTTTAATATTTTTATGTAAATATCAAAATGATTAAATTCTTTGGGTTTTTTTTGCAACTTTAATGTAAAAAAATATTAAGAGATAAGACATACCTTTCAACTATCCTAACTCTTCTATTGTGAATTATATCAAAAAATATTTTAAAAGGTTGAGAAAAATATTATTATATTCTTAGATATAATGCATTAGTTTTCAACTTACTAATTACCTCAAATTTTATACATGAATATTTTTAAAATTTTGTTAATATTCATAATTAAGTTGATTTAAATTTTGTTTATATATATTTATATATAAATATAGATTGTTATTATATTTATATATCTAACAGATAGCTATGATTATCCATATGACTTATAGATACCAATATTCATCATTTAGTGGTAACAGGATATTTATGCTAAGTCTCATGTAAAAGTATACTTAAAATAAACAACTCTCCCTGTTTCTAGATCTGTTAGATGTAGGTGAAAAAATTTAGAGAAAAACGTCAAGGTTTATACTAGAGAGGAAAAGAGTTTTGTTTTTGCTTTTTTTTCTTCACTTTATATCACTTCTTCCCTCCTGGTCACCCCCATAATCCTTTCCGCATCTCTTTACCTTTGAGTGGGTAGGGGTTACCTTGGGTATCCCCCAATCCTAGCTCATCAAATCTCTGCACATCGTAGAGGGGAAAATTTAATATTCTTAAAATAACTTATTTTATTGTTTTGTTAAGTTATATACCTTCAAACTATTATAATGAAAATTAAGTATTTTCCATGCTGAGACTATGGTGGATACGTACTTTCTGTTCCAGTTCTAACCAACTAAAAATACATGTAATAACCTGATGCAAGATTCTCTCTTAAATGCTGCATCTGAGAATACAGAAACCTTTTAGACTCATGAGTCAAACCCTGTGACTTGTGTCAGCTGCCTCAGGTTCATTGGCTCTGCTCTATTTCCTGTTGTCAATGAGAGAGGCTATCCTAGGCATAATATATTTTTCTAATATATTTTACAAGATTAATACCCATTGGATTACATAGTTTGAATATGTATTGAGTGGTACTAGGTATTGCATACTAACAGTCATAACAAGAAGCAAATATAAGTTTTCAAAAGAAACAATATTTAGAAATACCTAAAAAAAATCAATCCTCTATCAAGGGCAAGGATGAGAGTCTTTCGGAACCAGGAAAGCTCTTGGGAGTTTTCCATTGCCAACCACCCCTAATTATCTTTGTATGTGGGTGGTTTTTAGTCCTTTCTTACTATGGATGTCATTCTTCCTCTTATGCAGAACAACCTTAATGAAGTCCTTCATTTCTGTCTACAGAGTGTCTGCAGCAGCAACAGGGAGTGTCAGCTGAAGTCATGAGATTCACGATAGAAGGTGACCCAATTTGACTTTTAGTAAAACAAAGGCAGCATCACAACAGATGGTATGTATATAAATCACAGTCCTTAATGTCCTGGAAGGAATTCCATCAAGTAGAAAATGGCTGATGTGCAAAAGTGATTCCAGAAAAGTCAAAAGGTCACCATAACAGGTCGGCCTCACAGCTGATGTTCTAAAATTTTACACTCCCATTTAATATTTTTACATGTGACTGCACTTCAAGATGGATCTTTAAAAGGATAAGTAATTAAAATGTGTTGATATGAATAGAAATTAAGACACATGTTGGTGAGTTGCATAAAGACCATGTGTAGAGAAAGAGAGATGGCTGTTTTCAAATCAAAATAGAAGGCTCAAAAAACCCTGCCAACATGTTTACTTCTGAACATTTCTGGACTCTAAAGATGAGAGAGATACATTTCTTTTGTGTAAAGCATATAATGTGTAGGACTTTGCTATTCCAGTCATCAAACTAATATGGTCCTTCAAAAGGGAAGCTCATATATATTAAAATCATCTCACCTTCTCTTATAAAGAATTGATAATGGCAATCCCAAGATTTCACCAGTGTACATTTAGAGGATGCTAGAGATGACCGACTATATGTTGAGGTTTGGTCATTTGCTATGTACTGTAATGCTAAATACTAACCCCTAAAGTCTGGTTGCCCCCAGAGATGAAAGAATCCACATGTAGACCCAAGTGATGCTATGTAAACTTGCCACCAAGTTATCCTTTAGTGATGAATAAGGATGCCTACATCCTATAGGCAGAAGAGTTTATGTTCTCGGGCTTGGGGGTTGAGGAAGACCACAAGAGAAGAGAGGAGGTGGAGAGGAGAGGCACCGTGGATTAGATGAGTTATAAAAACATTACATTGAGGGCTGGCCAATTGGAGTTAAGAGCAAGCCAGCTGGAACATAGCAAGTTATAACTTGAGGTTACTGATGGGGAAGTAGACATAATAATATAGAGGGTAGGTATCTGCCAAGATCTAGTGTTTAAGGCTTATTATAAATATAAGGATATAAGGGTTGTGTGTCTTTTATCTGAGAACTAAATGATCAAAGGTTGGATTGAAACCCTGATTTGAGATTAAGTTTTTAATACAATAACCAAGGAAGTTTTTCCTTGGGACTTCATGCTCTACCCTCTGGACTCAGCATTTGTCATTTCAGATGGAGCTTTGCAGCTTTCTTTCTCCACTGTTGATGCCTCTCTAGGCTGTTTTTCTTCTACCCTTTTCTTTTTATAAAAATTCTTTTTGTCAGTACAAATTAAAACTAATAATCCCATTCCAAAACTGTCATGTTTCCAGTCATGATAGTTTGCAATAGAGCTAAGGACTCAGCCCGGAAGCGAGTTAGAGTTTCTGTTGCTTTTTTTATCTTCTTTGTTCTATAAATATACCTATGATGCTTAATGTCAGATATTTCATATTATAATTTAAAAACCATAATAGTTCTGCATGTACAAGTCACATACCAAGAAAAACAAACGTGCTTAGATTTTTAAGTTAAGAACCTTCATAATTAGACCTGCCAGTACTCTCTGCACCTGTGAGGTGAGTCTGGAGGATTGATAAAATAAACAGCATGGCATAACATCATAACATAGTATAAGAAAGTACAGCATATAATAGCATCCCTGTAAGTGACAAGGCCAAAATATTGAGTGTTTAGTGTGAAAAACTTCAAAATAAAATTAAAATAGGAGAAAATTTGCAATATAGATTTAACCTGATGCTTTCAGAAAGATTAAAGCTAATTTAAAGGGATAAAAATTAAAATGCAGGGTAGTTTCTATTTCTTTTATTTTTATATTCAGTTACTAAATTAACGATGTATTCCATCTAAAGGTGGCCTACTCTACCTACAGTTAATGAACCCATATACACAGAAGATAATTGACAGTATATATCTGTGTAAAACCTATAAATATTCCTGTCGTTGCTGTAAAAATATAACAATGATATTTACACATCACTATGGGTGATATCTGACCTAGTGATTATGTGAAGCACACAGAAGAATATGTACTGGGGCCCATCTCACATAAACACTTGGTTATCTGAGAATTTTGATATATATTAACTCTTAAGACATTAGGCATCAGCTGTTATTTTCAGATATCCTAGAGACTGAGAATGTAGCTCAGTGCCATGATGTTACCTTTGAAGCAAGGACCTGGGTTCAATTACAGCATCACAAAAAATGTAAATAGTTTCCATAAAGATTAGCCTTCCATATGTCCCTTGTTTTTTACTTGTTATACAGAGAATTAAGAAGAAATGACTATCTTTATGTCAGAAAAAAAATGTTAAATTTTCTATATAAAATCACACTTATTCTGTATAAACTTTGCAACTTCTCAAGTCCTATATCTTTCTATTGACATTATGAAGAAAACAATGCACTTCGAGTGGCACTTTGAAAAATCAAATTTTTATTCAATATATGTTTAAGAGTTTAAATAAAGTTGATTGTTATTAAGTACATTTCTCATAAGCAATATAATTATATGATATTTAAATTTGGTCTATTAATTTAAGATAAGAAACTGGGAGAATAAGAACGAATTGTGTCACATAAAAGCAATGATCATTTTCAAAATCAGCTTAAATTCTTCATATGTGTTAATAAATTGTAAAATAATTGACATTACATTCATATTCTAATGAACTCCTCAAAATAATTCTTAGCATGTGATATAGTCCTTTCTGCTTTAAGCTATAAGCATCATGTATACATTATTTATCATTTTTGTTTAGCCACCAGCCAAATTTCAATTAACAAGCTATCAGTTGAACTCCATTATTTTAAATAATCATCTTCCTTCGAAAATACTAGCATGAATTTAAAGTCTTCAAAATATCTTGCTAATTTGTACATGGTGTCTACTCTGTTGTCATATAAATAACAAAGATTTTTCACTGTACTTCAGATGAGCTGATGATATACCCATTCAATGAGGAATAAAAGCTAATTCTGATAGATAAAGTTTATTTGTAAATAAACAGTTTTAACATTTGGCTAAATATTTTTCTTTTATTTACATCAAAATGAGGCATAAAATATAGCAGAAAACCAAAATAATACATTCCATTCTGAAAGTCAGAAAGAACTAAAGAAAAATTACTGATCATACCTTAGACACAAACTACAAAACAGAAGCTTTGTGTCATCAATTTTATAGGACATTGCGAATTAGAATTCACATCAGTCTGCCCAGCCATAGAAGGCAGGGAAAATTAAATCAGAATTTTAAGTTCCAAATTGATATAATCTGTTTGTGTAGATAAAGCCTCAAACTTTCATCATGTCAAATATATCATCTTGGACAATTTGTTTTCTTATCTTTTTTTCTTTGGCATTTGATGCTGTGACAAACCAAAAAAAAAAAAAACCAGAGCTGATTTCCCTTGGAGAATTTAATTCACATCTGGTATCTTGTAGAAAGCTTTCCTGACAGAAATAGCAACCAGACTATGAAATCACTCAGTTTAAAAAACATCTTTAAATATCAAATACTTTACTTGCACACAAATTAAAATTCCAGGGGAAACATGTCAAAACGACTTGAGTATTGATACAGCCCAAATTGCAAAAGTTGCATACAATTTTAATTGTAAACATATAATAGATAGATAGATGATAGATAGATAGATAGATAGATAGATAGATAGATAGATAGATGTACAGACAGAAAGACACACACAGAGAGAGAGATTTATAAAGGTCTATTTTCTAAGCAGTGAATATATACAATTACATACTTTCCTAAGATTATTAAAAGTAATCACATCAGCTGTATATTTTGTGTGGAAATCTGAGCAATAGAAAGTTAACAAGAACTGTATTATATATTCAAGTACAACATGGGACAGAAAGATGCAGATTTCCCAGAGTGTCATTCCTAATCAAAGGTTACACTTCATTTGATACAATTAGATAAGACTGGTTAATAGTAGAACTAAGCCCCACTTTGTTTCTGCAAACTAGAATTAGGTCAAATGTCATACTAGATATAAACAGCATAACAAATGTGCTCAGAAATCTAGAAAATGAAGACAAATTTTATTAATGCAACATCTGTTTATCTAAAAGAATGGCTATTCTTTTGGAACCAAAAACTCCCCAAAGCAACCGAATTTCCTACAAGATTGAACTTTAAATTCAAATGGAGTGGGTCTGGGAGAGAGGAGGGAGGGGGGCTGGAGGAATGGAAGGAGGGAAAGAAGGGGAAGAAGGGAAGAACACTAATGTAATAAATAAAAGTCTCAGGATGTGGTACTCCTAAGTATAATTTCTTTAAGGTTAATTCCCAGTAAAACTCTTTATGTTGTTTTACTCCAGCTTTACACAGTAAACTGCCATCTTGCTCTGGCAAAGCTCATCTGCTCACACTGTCAATTCAGTTGACTACAATTTACTTAGAAAAAAAAGTAACAAAATTACATTGACAACTTTAAAGAGAGCAATGGTGGTCATTTTCATTTAGTTATATTTACCATTAAATTTGAGTTAGGAGAGCATAGAATATATTTTATTTCTTCAAATATATAATCTACCACAACACATGGAGATATAGAAAAAGGGATACTATATACATGGTTTTTTATTTATGCTAACAAATGAGAAAATATATAGTCTATACTAACCACAGACACTCAACTAAATTATGGTACTCAGTCATTAGAGGAAACAATCTAAAATCAAAAGTTAATTTTTAAAATTTTCTATGAATGTATATAGTTTTATTCCATTATTTTAACACATTTTCTGAATTCAAAGAACAATAATTTTTTAGCATCTTATTCTTCAAGTCAGTAATTTGAAGCAAGTAGTTCTCATCTTGATTTACTTACATACTGTTGTATTTTATAAAAAAGAAAAAGAAACCAGGCTTATGTTTGGTAGAAGTGCAGTATGGTAAGGGGAAAGGGGGTGACTCTGTAATCCCATGCTGAGGCATTCCTTCTCCCTGAGGTACAAGCCCCAGAACAGTCTAGTATAGAATAGAGCTTACATCTGGCATGGTGAGGGGTTCAGGGAGTAGTAGAGACAGAGAAAGGAAGAGTGAGAGAAAGAGAGGAGGGAGAGAGGGAGAGAGAGAGATGAAGAGAGAGGGAGGGAGAGAGAGAGAAAAGAGTAGAGAGAGGCCATGAGCACATGGAGAGAGTGAGAGGGAGGGGGGAATGGGGAGAGAAGGGACAGAGGGAGAAGATAAAAAGAAAACAAGAGAAAAGCAAGAGAAAAAGAAGAGAAGAGAGTGACAAGGGGGTGAGCAGACCCTTTTATAGTGAGTCAGGCATACCTGGTTATTGCCAGGCAACTGTGGGCACAGCCTAGACAAAATGCCAACACATACCCTTTTTGAAGGGAAATGACAAAGGTCAGATGACGCTAGCTCTCTTCAGCTAGCCTCAGACTGGCACATCATCACTCTTCCAGCATTTTATCGGTCAAAGAAAGCCACAATGTAAATGTACACCTCAATCATGAAGAATCAGACTCGATGCTTTAGTGAGCTAGTTCATTTATGAGGAAATGGGAAAGAGATATGCATGAATGAATAAAAATCAGGATTTAAAACAGCAATTCACACTTTTTCCATATAGAAATAATATGTAGCTGTGATGGAAATGTCTGTGAATACAAAATAAGAATGAAAAACGACATGGGGGGTTTGGGGTGGGGTAATACCTCATGGCTTAAAGTACTTGTGGGAAAAGTGTGTGGCTACCTAGTGCCTGAGGTAAACACAGACAAGTCAGCCTTGCACACCACTTCTATATACAGAGAGAGAGAGAAAGAGAGAGAGGAGAGAGAGAGAGAGAGAGAGAGAGAGAGAGAGAGAGAAGAGGGGGAGAGAGAGAAGAGAGACAGAGAGACAGAAAGACAGAGATAAACAGGCAGAAAGACAGAGAGAGAAAAAGAAACAGAAAGAGCAATACAGAGATAGAGAGAGACAGAGAGATCCACAAACCACCAGAGTCAGAGTTGTAACTGGCTATCAGAAAGATCCAGATCAGGAAATTGTGAAAGAAAGCATTTCCACAGAGAAACTTCTTTCTAATTTAAATTATTAATGCTGTTTTTTCTCTTGCTGCCTGCAGATGCTGATGCAAAAGACACCATCTAGTATTATTGTTTTACTAAATGGACAAAGTAATAGACTGCTCCTGAATTTACCTTTGGGTTAGCACATCTCTCAAATCTCATCACCATGGAATGGCCTTTTTGAAGTAGATGCCAAGTAAGACAGAGAGTTCTCAACATACAGAGAATAAGGGGTTCTTAAGTGCTTTTATTTAATTTTTGTGTTATTTTTTTATTGGATTTTTTTTATTTATTTACATTTCAGATGTCATCTCCTTTCCCCATTTCCCCTCCCTAGAACCCCCATCCCATCACTCTTCCTCCCTTTTGCTTTTGCACCATTTGAATTACATGTAATTATTCAAGTCAGTTCTAGGTTGAGGAACTAGCAATACAATAGTTGCGAATAGTCAAGGAACAAGCAAGAGAGTAAACACAAATAGTCAAAGAATAAGCAAGGCAATAAACAAAATTCCATGAACACTCCCGTGATCACTGTGTCTAAGGGCTTATCAGGATGACCAAAATATCTGAGCCAACTTCCTTGTCCTAGCCCAAAGACATTTTCATGTCTGAAGTCTACTTCCTTGTTCTAGCCTAAGATTTGGATTCCTGTCTGAAATTACTTCTTTGTTCTAGCCTAATATTAGATTCCTGCCTGAAGCCTACTTCCTTGTCCTTGGCCAACGTCATATTCCTGCCAAGCAGCCCATTTCCTTGTCCTTGGTCCATGTCAAATTCTTGCCAAGCAGCCCCAAAGGCTCTCTGCCTCGCCTCCTTTTTTTATTTCATTAACAAGACTAAGTCTGTCTTAAGTCATTCTGACAAGAATGCCTTCCTTACACATCATGGAATATGCATTATCAAAAGCAATTCACTTTTGTCTTAAGTTGGTAAGGCTTTCTTAAGTATTTTTAGTAGACCGTTTATATCATGTCTTCTATAGCCAAAGCCCAGAGAGTCACAGAAGAGGAGAGACTATAAGAACTTCAGGTCATGGTCAGGCCCCTATCCCCACCTTCACAAGAATAGAATCGCCAAGGCCCCTCTATACTTAGAGAAGGAGGAGATGTCAGGGACAGCCTGCATATACATTGAAGGCCTAAAATCAGCATAGGCCTAAAATCAGCAATAGGCCTGACATGCATACATGCTAACACAAAGTCTTGGGTCTCTGTGGAAAAACACTGAAACAGAAGGCTATAAGCTAATGTAAACAGGCAGTTTTTGTGGAAACTTACCAGCCTGAGTAGTCATAGATTTTATAGATAGGCAGCCTCGGCAGACAGTATCAACTTAGATAAGGACAAGTGAATCATAGCAGAGTCATAGTAACCTGTCCCCTGAACCTACACCTAGCTGATACCTTGTTCTGAAAGGTATCTGTACTCCCCCTGAACACCTATGCTCCAGTGTCATTCCCTTCCCACATCCTGCCTTTTTGTGTTTATAACCCCTGTGTATTACGATGTGATTTAAATAACTAAATAAATTAAAAAAAAATAAAAGAACTCCAGGTCACGGCTGACTGCAGCATACTTGCTAGACATTACAGTACCATTTAACATGAAGTCATAGAGCCTGCAGCTACATGCACATACACAAAATCTAGCCAGCCAAAACCACAGACTCACTAGAAGAGTGTCTCTCAAAGGTCCATCTGAGGTGCTACTGGCCACAGCTGCTGTGATACAGAAGAAAGCCCTAACATGGAGACATTTGCATACCGTTTTTATTATTATACTCTTCACAATAGCCAGAAAAATGAAATCAGTCTAGGTGGCTATCAATCTGTCATGATAGATGGATTAAAACTGTGGTACCTATATCCAATGTAATTTTATTAAAATATAAACAAAGATAAAAATCAGGATATTCACAAGACAAGAAACAGGATTGGAAATCATCACATTAAGCAAAATAAGCAACACTCAGAATAACAAATGCTACGTGTTTTTTCCTCAAGTACAGATCTAGATTTTAATTTGTACTTATGTTTATGTTAAGGAAACATATATGTGTTTTATTTAAATACTTATTGGCTATAGGTCTTGAAACTAAAAAGGGGCCATGAGATGGGAAAAAAAGAGATCTCAAGTGTGAAGTGAAATAAAACAATAGAAAAAAATGGAAAATGTGACATGAAATCAGAAGTGTGAGATATAAGTGAGGGAGAAGGAGACAGGAAGAGAAGAGAACACACTGGGGAGGGGACTGGATAGAAGAAAGCATATCTGAAAATGTCATAATGGAGCCTACTGCTTTGTATGCTAACTAATGATAAAATCTAAATAACTAATAAATGATGGCTAAAAAATTGAAGGTACTCAAAGTAAATTTGCAAAGAGAATAGGGAACCAGAGAGATGGCTCTGGGCGTATGGGGATAAAGGTTACAGTGATTAGAGTCTGAATTTCTCCCTGGCCATTTGTTGGACTACTGGAATCACACTTTTGCTCACACAGTTGTGTATTAGCACAGTCATATATTAGCATTGTACATAGTGATAGGAAGCAACCTGAGATTATCCCATGCTTTAAAATGTTTTTAATTTGTTTCCATCATTTTTACTAGTCTACTTGACATATTCTAGGCACTATTCCTTTGTCTAGTATTAGTGTGTGAATGCCTTCATCCTGTTCCTCACTTCATGAAAGAACATACATATTGCACACTTCCCACTATGGTATGTAAGGCAGTTCTCAAGGTAATTCAATCATTTCACTCAAAATCCCCACCAAATTCTCTCTAGTTAGCTCCTGAATGTTTTATTGAATCATGCTTAAATTTAAATACTGAATTAGAAACAGACTCATGAGTGTTACTATCAATTTTGAAAAGGATTATATAACATCAGTATCATTATTGATTCTCAGTATATGAAGGTTTCTAAGATACAGACAAAAGAAAGCTAATTCAATAAAACCCTGTTCATAGTAGCTACTTATTTTCAAGTACTCCCTTTCATATCTTAACCAGTGTGCTACTATTCTAATTTATTTCATAATGCCTTGATTTACAGTAGCACAAAAAACTTAATTGAAGAATAGTTTTAATTTCTAACTTCATTAATATGAAAAATAATATTACATTAATTTTAATAAACAAATGACATTACTCACATAATTTATGCCAATGTAGACAGTAGCATGCTTGATGGCTTATCTTTATAACATATTATTCTGTCTATCTTTTAAGAGGCAGGTTGCATAGATGACAAATGAGACTTTTCATATTTCTGATTTCTTGCTGAAGGAAACCTCTGGACAAATGTCAGTTAAAGTGAGTTCAGATCTTAATTATCATGATTTATATTCTAACGTTGATTCTAAAAAGGCAAGTTCCTGCAGGAAATGTCACAGTACTCCTAAAAGATGTCTCTTCAAGGAGATAATTCTCCAGGAAATTGCAGTGATGATCCCAGTAAAGTTGCTCTTATTCTAAAGATGTATGTATGTTTATAGGCAAAGTGTCAAGAAATCAAGCATGTTAGTGCTATGAAAGTTAACAGAAGTAGCATACAGAAAATCATCAGTACCAAAGACATTACTGAAACTCAATATAAGACAAGATTGGGGAATCAAATCCATCCTTCTCGTTCTCATTGGTAAAGTAGCCAAAATGCAGCTGAAGAGAGGGGGAAAGAAAAGGGGGATAGGGAGGGCAATGAGACAAGAAAGATGCAGAGACAAAGAAAGAGGGAGATAGGAATAAAGAGGCAGAGAATAGAGGAAGGGAGAGAGTGAGGGAGAGAGAATGCCGATGGTACTGTGGACAAAAAAACCCTTTAAAGGCATGTCTCCAAACCCAGAACTATTATCTATGCCCTTCTATTAAGGAAAATTTCTTAAAGTTTCTCCTTCTTCCCATAGACCATTAATCTGTGTGCCCCTAAACTAATTCACTCATGACATAAGAACCTTCATTACCCAATCACTTCCAAGATTCACCTTTTGAATGCATGGGGTTAGGGACCAAGACTCCAATCCATGAGTTATTGGGAGTCATTTAAGATAAGCCATGACATATAAAATATGCCATTTTAAACAACAACAAAAATATAGAACATGAGATGCAGATACAGAAGGTGAAGAGAAGTAATTCCTTAAGTGGCTGTGGAGATGGGCCATTTTCTACCTGGACATGAGCTGAAGATAGATGATTCTATATAGAGGCCTTATTTTGTTCACAGGAGTGTTCTGTTTCATGATGATTGGGCTAAACAGTCAAAATACAGTAGTATAGGAAGATGATTCATATTGGTGTCAATATCTTTGAAAATTCCCAAGTGAGCCTCCTCTGGCTACTCCTTCTATTAAACTGATGCTGCACTCTCAGTGAAGTCCAGGCTTTGAAGGGACTTGGCACTTGCTTGGGTAGCTCACTCTTGAAAAACACTAGTTTGCTGAAGTACTGGTGAGACTGAGTCATGCTTGACTCCACCATGTCATTTTTTTTTTTATAAATCCAATGGTTGTGAATTTTGTTTGTTTTCTAATGCTTTCATATGATGCTGTAAAGAGAATGAGTACTGAAAATGAACTATGCAGCTGATGGAAGAAAAGTGACACTGTACTTCTCTACAGATCTAGGCCATGTCATCCTTTGAGAACACTGGTGAAAAACCTGAAATGACATTCAAGTAATGCCATGAGGACTGCACTCTCTAGCAATAAGAATGTAACATATAACTGCACCATGCCTTTTTGAATGCGAAGTATCTTGTACCTGCTTTATAGTGTATATAATAAGTATATATTATCAATGTTTTGGTGAACATGCAGACACACACAGACACACACACACATGCATACAGACACACACACACTTGATGCTTGTTCTAGATGTTATTATTCTCTGATCAAGATAACCACACAACCTAGTAAAGATTAATTGTTAATTTATATAATGTATTGAACAAGTAAGGCCTTTATTATGTGCTAAGTGAGTTTGATTAAAGGAACTAATATTCTCTAAATAATTGGAAAAGTTGCAAAAGATGCTTTTGGCTTTGGATTTAATGAAAGAGATATATATTTATTTAGTCCTTTACTTCTGAGACAGGATTTCACTATGTTTCCTTGGTTGGCCTTGAACTCACAACCTGCTCATTTTAGCTGCCAAAGTAACAGTGATTATGTGATATGCTCCCGCCATGCTTATCATACAAGGATTTTAAATGAGCTATTATAAATATTTTAATGAGAAAATGGCACTGTCTTAATAAAAATTTAGTATAACAATTAAGATTTATCAAATATCAGTTATATAAGTACCTGTAGATTTTAAAAGCATAGTAAAAAAATTAACTAGAGGCAGTCAACAATAGAATGGATTGTGCAAAAAATTAAATTTGATGGAAGGTCAGTAAAATGATATACTATCAGGAGAAAAAAAAAGAACAATGAAAAACATCAGTCTTTAAAAGATGTATGGAGGATCAGGAAGGAAATTGTATAATATATGTCCCAAAGGAGGAATGAGATGAAATGGACAAAAAGTATATTTGAAGAAATAATAATGCAAAACTCTCCACTTACATAATTTTAATTTATACATTATGAATTTAATAAAAGCCATTAAAATAAAAGGTCAGTCATATAGAGGGACCTTAACTCAAAGAAAAATAAAACTTAAAAGCTAAGAATATGGTTCAGTAGAATGCTTGCCTAGCATGTCCAAAGGCCTGGCTGGATTCCCAAAGTCAATGGAGAGAAGTATGAACACAAACACTAAAGACAGAGATTGTCAAGGCTGCAAGTAGTGATGATATTTATAAGAGATGGGGAAGAAGGGAAGAAAAGAGGAAGAGGAGGAAGAAGAAAGAAGAGGAAGTCTAAGGTATGTTGAGGTCAAATTATGGCATATGTGTTTCATAGAATCTATACCCAAAGCAAATTTCAAATTTACTTCTACAGGATCGAGAAGCCAAAAAGACAGACAAAAGTTGTCAATGATACTGATAAGTTAGATGTTCTCAGATGTTGGTGATGATATGAAAAATGATGTAATGACTTTATAAGACAGTTGCACAATTCCTCCAAGTGTTGAACAGACTCACCAATTCTATGCCTAAGAATATACATAGGAAAATGAATATATATACCCCCCAAAAAACTATAGATGCGTGTTTTGTGAAGCAAAAATTTGTAAATGATCTACATGTCCACCACAGTCGAACACACATACAGTAGAATATTCTTTGAAAAATACTGAAGAAGTTCTAGAATGTGGTACACATGTTGGGGTCCAGCTGTGGTTTTGTGTCCTCTGCTTTTTCCCACTCAGGGTGTTCAGGGCTGAAAGATGAAGCAGAGTACGGAAGGGTGGGGTCCTGCAGGATTCCTTGGGCAGGGGGAGGCCTTCTCCAAGCATCTTAATGTTCTAGTTCTTTTATTGAATGCTCTTCAATGAAACAGCTCTCTTAGATCTGAGCTTGTGTGCATACCTTTATTTGGGGTGACTTGTATCATACACTTATTCAGGGTGGAGCAGAGGTGTATATGGACCTTGGAAAGTGGGAAGGAGAATTCAGAGTAAATGAAAGTGATCAGCTAGAATTTCAAGTTCTGTGAATGACCATTTGTATGGAGATACATTCCAGGAATCCAGGTACTTGCTGGACAGGTTCTTATGGTGAGTTGGGGAGGAGGTTTATCAGATCTGCCAAGGACTACTCAACCTTCCCCAGCTACAGGGTGAGAGGATCAGTCTGGATCACCAGAAAAAAGTCAGAGAAGGGGAAGCCCTGCTGGTAAAGGGAGCCCTCTATTTTGCTCAGAAAAGCAATCCGGTTATGATAGACAGTAATGTTAATCAGCAGAGTTTGCCCATAGTGACCATGTTATCACACAGGTAAACTTTGAGAACATTACAGAAAAGGAAAAAAATATTCACAAAAGATGTCACTTAACTACAGTTCGATTTGTGCTTCTCTGGTAACCCACAGTGTTGAACAGTATGTCATTTCTTTGGTCATTTGTATACATTATCTACAAAACATACCCAGTGGTATCATTGGCAAACTTTATAGTTGACTTGTCTTTACATTGATTTCCAAGTCAAAGTCTTTCGTGAAGTCTGAATAAAAATTCTTTGTGAATTATGATCTGTTTGCTGATAATAGAGGGAACACATTTGTCATCTTCCAGCAAATATGACAAGATGTGAACTATTCATAGATACTCCTTATCAGGATCATGTCATTTTGTTATGACCATAGAGAGCTTTACATTTTGTCATAAAAGGTGCTTTTATGGGAATAGTAAGATAGCCATGTGTGATTGTTGTTGCTAGTTGTCCACATGACAATTGACTCTGGAATCACAGACAAGAGAATCTCAATAGATAATTATATGTACATCTTTATTTTCTGGCTTACACTGATCAGGGATGGTTTAATTGGATTAACTGAGGTGGTAAAATTTCATCATCTGGGCCTTGTGATGAATGAATGAACGAGACAGATAAGAGTGGGAAAGGTTCAAGCAAATATGAATTAATTCATTGTTCTCTATGCTCTAGACAACATATGCAGCATGTGTATCTGTTTCAAGTGGCTGCTACCTTTGCTTTCTCATAATAATGTACTATAGCTGGAAGTTGTGAGTCAAATAAACCCCTGCTTCCCAGAGTCACTTTTCCTAGGGGATTTTATCACAATAGAAAACAAGGGCTGGAGAGACGTCTCAGTGGTTAAGACTGCTCTGCCAGAGGTCCTGAGTTCAATTCCCAGCAACCACATGGTGGCTCACAACCATCTGTAATGTGATTTGATGCACCCTTCTAGTATGTGTCTGAAGACAGCTGCAGTGTACTCATATAAATAAAAATAATAAATAAATATTAAAAAAGAAAACAATATTAATGTAATTTTATTATTGGTTTCCTTTATGTAATTGTAATGTACATATCTCATGACTGATTTCTATAACATCATAGCCATTATTTAAGGAGGTTCACTAGTTTGCTAATATTTCTGAAAAAAACATGTGTTTAGTTTCAAAGAAGACTCAGAGTTGCAGCTCTATAAATATAATTTTACCTTGAACATCATTGTCAATTTAGCCAATTTAACAAGTGAAATAAAAGATTTTTCTACTCAACTAAAGGAGCGGTGGTTAAAATTCAAGAAATCTTAACCTTTCTGGGAGATAGAAATGTTGTAATCCATATCAGTAGTTATTTATATCAACATCCAGAAACAACAGGTCCAAATTACCTAAAAATAAATGCATCTCTTATGTTTGATTTCTAACACCTTTGATAGGGTTTATCTTTTTACAGTTTGAAGAGATGAAATTTTTCTTTAAGAAATAGATAATAACTTATGAATCATTCCTGAACATAATAAGCATATCAACTGTCATTAGGAAGCTAAGGGAACAGTTAAAAATGTATTCCTCGTTTGGGCCTGTATAGTTTATATGACCATCAATTCTTAGGCTACAAGATTTTCAAGCCTGTAAGCTTGTAGATCTTAGCCAAAGTAGATACACATGCAGGAAAACTTCTGAGTTTCTATTGGCCTACCAGGGAATATGTCTGCTTGGCCCAACATTTCAGGCTGTTACCTCGATTAATCTATTTCTAAGCTAAAAAGACAATTCAATCTCTCTAAAGTTTTATTTAATATTTTGACAGTTACTTAGTCATTTTGTATAGATTTGGATGATTGTGTGCCATATATAGTGTATGTGTAAAAGTTAGAGAGTAGATTCTATTCTTCTACATAAGAAATTCTGTTGATTAAACTCAAGCTGTCATGCCAATCTTGGTTGCAAATGGCTTTACTCACTGAGCCATATTATGAGCTCTTGACCAAATTATTGAGACTTACAATTACTTAGATCAGAGAACTATCAGAGCATGGCTCTAGAAAGCCTTCAATATCCTTTCTACAATACCTGTAATTGCACACAATTATCTAACGATGTTGTAAAGAGTACTAAATGCTTCTGTGCATTTGAAACAGACTTTGTTAGTCTGCATGCAAACTGACAATGAGCCCCACTCCACTGACTTTATCCTCAAGGAAGGTCAGGAAGAACGATGATATCCTGGTAACTCAGAAAAGGCTCTTATACAATGTTAGCACTAAAAAACTGGATCCATTTACAGCCTAATTAATCAGTGAATTAATCAGCTCTCTATGGTCATAGAAACCAGCAAGCCTAAGAACTTTTTTTTTAAACACATTCACTTTCCTGACAGGTGTAGCACAGGACAATTGTTGGAAGGACAGACTTACCTCCAGTTCTTATCAATCAGAAAACAGACAAGCAGTAACAACAAAAACCTAAACACAACAATAAAAATCGAACACAAGTCCAAGGAAGGGACAGCTTCAGGAGCATGTGCATGATATAGTGGCATAGAGTCAGCACACTTGATATACAGTATGGGAGAAGCATCATGTCAAATTATAAGTGAATAATATATATATATATATATATATATATATATATATATATATATATAATCACAAAATATAAAACGGAGAAGCATAAAATTGCGAATAAGTGTTTGGTCTTCCTCTTCATGAACTAAGATTAATTAGATACATTCTTTCACTAAAAGCTTGTGTGTAAAATAGGGTCTATGGCGCTGCTCTTTAGAAAAAATAAGGAAAATTCAGGAAAGAAAATGATTATGCCTCAAGCAGAACTCCTACATAGCAATATTTCCTTGAACTTGCTGATTCAAATGACTAAAACATATCCAGAAATGTCTTCTGACATGCATGCTATGAGTTTACTTTCCTTCTTATAGCCTAGTTCAAAAAGGAGCTAAATCCAGCATAGCCCCACTTATATGTTGTTGTGGAGAAAGCCAACTCATGTACCCATTAACTACACTTACTCTGTGAGGGAAGCAAATGCGTCAAGTCTAATTTGTTTGCTATACCACTAATGTAAAAAAGAATTTATGATGTTTTATACCCAGAATATGATGAGAATTCAACATGCTTCATGTTCATTATTTTATTTTTAAAAATCCCCACTTTGCTATAACTCCAGAGCCTTTCTCTACTAAAACCTGTCAGAATGGTATTAAGTTTCCTGTGGCAGTTTTACTATGACTTCTCATCCAATATTTTTAGTAATGAACCTGTACGACTACAAGACATTACTATTGTTGTAAATGCAGCCTTTTGGCATAACAGTTTTATAGTCTCTCATATTTATTTTTCCTAGTAGAAGAAGCATTTGGGAGTAGTGTAAAGCACAAATGAAAACATAGAAGTGAATTATGGATTCTTTTGTTGTTTTGTACATCTTTACTTAGAATTATTTTATGGATGAGTTCTATGGTTTGGTAAAATCTAGGGAAAAAAAAAAGTTGAAGAAGGGAATTGCCACAAGAAGAGTTCCAGTGTGGAACAAAATGCAGGCATTCACTGAAGGCCTGATATTGTCAAGTTGTGGATGCTGTGGTCGGTCTAGCACTCTGCCATCTGCCCATTGTGTTTAGCTAGTCAGAATATGGATCATTCTAACAACCATTATATATCAGGATCACCCTATCGTGATGGGTACATAATGCAGTTCTTTTATTTAATGTTTTTTTTCCCTTTTATTTAATTGGATATTTTATTTATTTACATTTCAAATGTTATCCCCTTTCTGGTTTCCCCTCCGGAAACCCCCTCCCATCCTCCCTCCCCCTGCTTCTATGAGAGTGCTCACCCACCCACCCACTCCCATGTATTTTCACTTATGAATTATAGATTTCAAACTTAACATAAGACAGCCTAACACCAAACTTAATTACTTGAAATGGAAACAGCAAGAAAAGAAAGTTGAACTCAGCTAGGCTGGCTCACTGATTTGGGACCTGCCCGACTCCTAGCTACGTGTCTCTGATAGAATAACATGCAAACATGGAGCTGGCTCCCTTTGGCAAAGTATAGCCTTGAGGAATGACATCATTCAACAGATCTAGTGTAAGAGGGTTTATTGGCGAAGGGGAGAATAAAAGAGTGACTCAGATGGGGACATGATAGAGAGATAGAGGCAGTCAGACAGACAGGCAGAGAGAGGGAATGAGGGAGAAGGCAGAGGGGTACAGAGAGAGGCAGAGAGAAAGATCTGGGATGTCTGGGGCCCTTTTATGCACAGCACAAGCCTGGTGTACCTGTCAGAGGACAGTGATGACATAAACAACTGCTAGGTCCCTGGGAGCAGGCCAATGGAAGTGACTGCTTACTAACAAGTCTCTAATAACTAATAACTAATAACTAACCTATGACCTCATGAATTCCTCCTTGTAACAGTAGAAGTCATTCTTAGTACTATCTCATTAGCAGGGATAGAAGTTAGTGAGTTTCCTAGGGTTCTTAAATGGCAAATGATGGACACAGCATTCTGAGTAAGTTTGACATGATCACAGTACATAATATTTGAATTTCTTTAAAAAGTAAACAAAGATGTACAATATCTGAACAGCCTTTTCAATTTTCATGCATTTTCAACCATTTTTAAAAATTATCTTTATTTTCTTTTTTTTTTTTTTTTTTACAGTTCAGTCATGATTCCTCTCCTGGTCTACCCTCTGATAGTTCCTCATTCCATTTCTCTTCCCCAGGATCCAACAGGATGCCCTTACCTCACCCCTCCCCACCTCACCCTACCTTGCCAGGTCTCCCCACTTCTTGAGGGTTAGGTGTTTCTTCTCACTGAAGCCAAACCTGGCAGTCCTCTGCTGTATATGTGTCAGGGGCCCCAGACCAGCCCATGTATGCTGCCTGATTTATGGGTCAGTGTCTAAGAGATCTCAGTGGTCCTGGTTAGTTGAGACTGCTGGTCCTCCTACTGGATTGCCCTCCTCCTCAACTTCTTCCAGACGTTTCCTAATTCAACCACAGGAGTTAACACTGGTCTGATGGTTGGGTCTACGTATCTGGATTTTTCTCAGTCGCTGCTTATTGGACCTCTCAGAGGACAGTCATGTTAGGTTCCTGTCTGTAAGCACACCATAGCATCAGTAATAGTGTCAGGCCTTGGAGCCTCCCCTTGAGATGGATTCTAATTTGCGCCAGTCTCTGGACTACCTTTCCCTCAGTCTCTTCTCCATTTTTGTCCCTGCACTTCTTTTAGATGGAACAATCCTGGGTCAGAGTTTTTGATTGTGGGATGGCAACCCCATCCCTCAACATGATGCCCTGTTTTTGTACTGACAGTGGATTCTACAAGTTCCCTCTCCCTACAGTTGGGCATTTGAGCCCTGAGAATCTCCTACCTCCCAGGTCTCTGGTACATTCTGGAGGGTCCCCCACCTCCTACCTCCAGAGAGTTGCCTGTTTCCATTCATTCTGCTGGCCCCCAGGGCTTCACTCCTGTCTCTGCCTGATACTTGATCACATTCTCCTTTTACCCTCTGCCTCTCCTCTCCCATCCAGGTCCCTCCCTCTCTCTGCCCCTCTCCCAATGATTATTATCATCTTCCTCCCAAGTGGGATTGAAGGGCCCTCACTTGGGCCCTTTTGCTTGCTAACTTTCTTGGGTTTTGTGGATTGTATCCTGGCTATTCTGTACATTTTTGGCTAATATCCACTTATTAGTGAGTACATACTATGTATGTCCTTTTGGATTTTAGTTACCTCACTCAGGATGATATTTTCCAGTTCCATCCATTTGCCTGCAAAACTCATTGTGTCCTTGTTCTTAATTGCTGAATAGTATTCCATTGTGTAAGTGAACCACATTTTCTGTATTCATTCGTCCATTGTAGAACATCTGGGTTGTTTTCAGCTTACGGCTATCACAAGCAAGGCCACTATGAGCATTTCCCTGTGGCATGGTGGGGCATCTTTTGGGTATATGTCCAAGAGTGGTATAGCTGGGTCTTCTGGTAGATCTATTTCCAATTTTCTGGGGCACCTCCAGATTGATTTCCAGAGTGGCTGTATCAATTGCAATCCCACCAGCAGTGGAGGAATGTTCCTCTGTCTCCACAATCTTGCCAACATGTGCTGTCACCTGAGGTTTTGGTCTTAGCTATTCTGATTGGTGTAAGGTAGAATCTCAGGGTCGTTTTGATTTGTGTTTCCCTGATGACCAAGGACTTTGAACATTTCTTTAGGTGCTTCTCGGACATTCGGGATTCCTCTGTTATGAATTTTTATTTAGTTCTCTATGTCATTTCTTTGAGTTTCTAGGCCACTAGAAAATACAAATCCCTTAAAATGTATAATTACTCTTTAATTGTTTTTGCCTTAGAATAAAAATCCATGTATTTTAATTAAGGTGATACAAATTGTAGTAGATATTTTTCTATTACTATAAAATCCATGACCACTTATAGAAAGAAGGGTTATTTTTCCATAGTTCCAGAAGGATACACATTCCCATCGCGGTAGGGAAAAGTAGCAGAAAGTAGACACGGCAACTGGAGCAGCAAGCTAAGAGGAACACGAGCAGAAAGCAGAGAGGACAGACTGATAGTGGTACAAGGCTTTGAATAACCACAGCCTGCCCCAATAACAAACTTTTGGGGGCAAAGCCAGACCTCCAAAGCCTCCTTAAATAACACCAATTGAGTACAAGTATTCAAGTGCCAGAAACTCTAGGGGACATTTAACATTCATACTATGACACAAATCTAATAACTTGCAATTAGAAATGCATGCAGAAACAGAAAAGTAATTACCAATTAGTAAGAGAAACAAACGGGCATGCAAAAGTAAAAGATGATATTAGAAAGTTTGAACAAAACTTTTACAGACTAAACAGAGATAGTTTGCTGTGAATAACAAGTACAACATTACGTAAAGCACTATCATACACACAGGTTTGGTTTTTTTTTCTGGCAAGGTACAATATTAATTTGTTTGAAATAAAAGTGAAATGCTTTCTTTTTTTCCCTTGAAACCATGCACAATATTTATTTGAATGTATTGTGTCTGATGAAGGACACTATGGTGCCAATTTTATTTGTAAGCATTGAAAATTTAATACATGTAGAAACTGGGAACTGCATAAAACTTAAAATGCCTCAGCATGAATTTTATCTGTAATTTTTTAAATAGTTTTTTCATTTGTATTTAATGTGTCTGAGTGTGTTTCAAAACCAACTTTAATTAGGGATTAGTGTTTTGCCTACATGTATGTAAGTTTACTGACTGTGTATCTAGTGCTTAGGGAAGCTAGAAGAGGACACTGGATCCCCCTGGAAATGGAGTTATAGGTGCTGTGGGCCATCGTGTAAATACAGGGAACTGAACCTGAATCCTCTTTAAATGCAGCAAGTGCTTTGCTGCCAATCAATAATTTTTCTACCCTAAATTTTCTATGTCTGATTTTTAATGGAAAAATAAATAAAGCACATAACTTGTCAAGTTCTCATGTGTCTGAAAACTGGAAATTCCTGTAAAAGGATCTAATTGTCATCTCCCAGGTTTACAGCCTTTATCTGTTAACCTGGGCCTAGTTTTGGAAACTTCTGGCCTCTGTACAATCTTATCTAGACCTTGAATATTTTCAGCCTGTAAGACTTACTGCTGAATAAGCTCAACCCTTTCTAGTTCTTTCTGAACTCTGGCTGGCTGGTTCAACTCAACAGTTCTGGCTTCAAAACTTCTTTCCATCAGAGCTGGTTCAATCTGTCTTCTCTCTCCCAGCTTCTCCTGAATTATTCTCCTTAGCCTAAAACTCTGGAAATCTTTTCAATCTTCTGGCTCCTTCTCATTCTCTGGCTTGTTCTGCCTTCAACTCTGTCTAGCTTATTATCTCTCTGCTACCTGTCCCCTGTACAACTCTCCCAGTAAAACTTCCTCTTTTTTGTTGTTATTGTTGTTATTTTGTTCTATTTTGTTTAGTGTTTTAATCTATGTGACATATTTGAACCCATGCATGTTACTGGCCATATAGAAGCAGTGGATGTTCCAACTGAAGGAATAAATGTGATCAGTATAGTATTTGTATTCCCAACATGACTGATTCAGGTCAGATGGTCTGAGATATGGTGTCTCCCTGTGCACACAGCCTTTCAAGATTATTATTACTGTCATCCCCAAACCCAGAAAGAGTTCACTTAATCTTTTGACTTTGCAAAACTTCTGACAGCACAAAGAAAACTCAATGGAATAAAGTAACTTCAGCCATTGACCTACTCTAAGATACCATATTGTTAAATAATGTTGTGAGAAAATTATGTCATTTTAGGAAGAGAAACATTATGTCAGTGGGGAGCACTCCTGAGTTTCCTCCCTGCAATGGTTGAGTGTACAGAAACTTTCTATGAGGAATTTTGTAGAAAAGATAAGAAAAGGAATTTTCTATTAGTAATTTTAACCCTGAGAACAGTTAAGAAAGTGTTTTTCAACTATATCAAGAGTCCCCAATAAATTTAAAGCATTTATAAAGTACTTCCTTTTGGTTGTTGTTTTGGATTTTATGTGTGATTTTGAGAGAGCTTCTCTGTTAGACCTGGCAGTTCTGGAACTCATTATGTATATCTGGCTGGCATTGAACTCAGAGATCTGCCTGCACCTTTGTCCCTCTGCCTCTCTGCCTCATGTGCTCCACTATGCCCAGCTAATAATTTTACTTTAATGAATTATTTCCAATTTTATTTTTTAAAAAGAAACCTATAATTTGAATGTTAGTGCACAGTTTTTATCCCGACACTTGAGAGACAAAGACAAAGGGAGATTGAGTTCAAGGCCACCAGGGTTATTTATTCACTCTGTCTCAAAAATAAAAAACTACCTATCGAAATAATTTTAAAGGTACAACATGCTGCTTACATATTGACAACTGACTAACAATTTTCACAGCAACTCATAAAATTGTTCTCCACCAGTCACATTGAGAATGCTTGGAAACAACAAGGAATGTGAATGAGATGAAGTTAATCATGATGCATTGAAGTGCAAGAATCAACCCATTATTCCTGTGAGAACTAAAGGTCAGCTCTGCAGCAGTGTTTCTCAAAGAAGCAACAAATAATTGTGCAAGGAACAAATACGAGTTTAAAAAAATCTCTGGGGTAATTTAAAACACTACTACTTAAATAACTAAAATTTTGCCTCCTTTCACTAAAGAAAAAATTTTTTGGGGTTTGTGTGTGTGTGTGTTGTGTGCATGTATTCAAGAATTCACTCGACTGTAACCATAGAGGTTAGAGGACAACTTGGAAAAAGTAGTTTATCTTTCCAGTATATCAAACTCAGGTCATCAGATTTGGAGGAAGACCTTTAGTGTCTGACCCTCTCACTAGCCCAAAGTGTTTGTAAATAACCATCAATACAATCAAAAGCTCAACTGAAGGATGTCAAGTCTGATCCAGGTGAGGTCCTGGAAGGAAAGGGAGTACATGAAGTACTGGGAGTGAGCTGAGTCACAGGTGCTGACTGTTGTGGTGTCCTAGAGAGTGGGTGGGGGAGGTCATTGGTACAGCCTGGAGAGGAAAGGATTTGGGAGAATGCCGCAGTAATGACAGGTGACTGGCACATTCAAGGACTGACCTAATGAGCATAATCAAGAACATAAAAGTCAAGGTGTTTAGAGCAGGACAGGTTAGTAATAAATCAGAAAAATATCAAATATATTTGCATGCTAGTTTCTATACATAGGCATATTTCTTTATATGCAAACATAATTTTCTATGTTCTGCCCATTAGAAGAACCTAGGGACAGAATGATCCCTTAAAACTAAATCTATTCAAAAAATTTTGGCTATAAAAGAACAAAATCTAACACCCAGACATGAGCCACTAAATTCTACTCCCTATAAAAATAACCAAGAATAGCTTCTAAACATGGAATAGATGACAGATTCCTCCTTGCCCCCAACTCTGCATAATAATTTATAAAATAAGTGTAAGTTAATTCAAGAAAGTATTATTTTTTTTCTCTGAAACTGACTTCACTGTTGTTCTTCTTAAAATGTCAAAAATGGGATCTGAACACTTGTGATGCACTACTTATACACTTGGCAGGAACACTTTTGGATGCAGGTTACTTATGTCCTTCTTCAGCTGATATAACACATGCATTTACAATGGTAATGTCAGTGTTACATTATTTGCCTGTCCTATATTACCCAGCATTGGGGTGAGAGGCTACAGTCACTTTATCGGTTTATGAACAAAAGTAAAATGAGTTAGGAGCAAAGCTGGCATTCAGTCAAGGGTAACAGAAGAGGTCTTATGAGAACAAAAGTGGAGAGGCACATTCTGATTACCCTTGGTGTAGACATCTTTCATATGATAATAACACGTTGAAGAAATAAGTCACACATAATTGGTAATACTAATTAAGGAAAGAATGATACAGAATGGATGGAGGAGTTATGACTGTGGATGATTGATAGGATGGCAATGTCTTAGCCAGAGGTTACAATGTCTTTAAAAATTATGCTGAGACTTCAATACAGTGAGTTTGTAATACTCTATAGACTTATGTCTCTTTCAGTGACACCAACATGCTCAACAACACACACAACACACACACACAGAACGAGCAGATAAGTATGTATCAATGTAACTTCATTTATTCTTCTGAAGCAAATGCTAGATGAGCAGAAGCTACAACCATTATAGGAAAGCATTTCCCCTAAGTGACTGCAATTAATTACTTTGAGCTGAAGTTCTTACACCATTAACAATTTTCTTTCTCTTTCTTGTCACTCAGAAGACTAAGCACCCTCAAAGGTATTGGAATTTGTAAAGGCCTAATCATGGTGATGTCAGTGATATAACGATGGTGATAACTATAAGGTAGTAATTCTTAAAACAGCCAGAACTAAGAATGGTCTTAACATTTCCTACAGGATGTTTCACATCATACTCAAAAGATACATTATCCAAACTATTTTATTACCTTCCAGTGATGGATGCAGTGAGGCTTAACAATGTTCAGGATGTTGAAAATTCCATATCTAGGGTAAGTTTAAAACTAATTAGTCAAAATGTTTGCATTTTAGACGTTTAACTATAATAATTATCAAGTTGTGTGTCACAAGATGGAAGACATGAGGGCATCTTGTTAATATTCCTAAAACCACAAGTCTACAGGTATCTGCCATTTATTTCTAAAAACCTTGTTGATTTTTGACTAAATATTTTCTGATGCCACAGAAGCATGAAATGAAAGAGAAAAATTGGTTTCCTCCACAGGTACCAAAGATAATATGTTTAGATTTCTTTCAAGTAATCCAACATGCCTGAAGCTACAGCTTGGAGTTATCTCACATTTGCATATACCAAGCTGTGCCTGGGACTTACAGATTTGACCTCATGTGTTCATCATGTGCATATACTTGCAACATTTTCGGTCTATATCAGAAGGAGCTTGTTTTTATTTGAGGAGCATATCATATCTGGTCCACCTGTGTGGTTTATCATTTACTATTCTCAAAAATGAACAGTTTGTAAGTCTGATCAATAGAAGTGTAGAATCATGTAGAGAGCACAATGGCCCCAACTGAGCTCCACATTCAGAAGAAAATAAGAAAGAAGGGAAACAAGGTCTAGATTATGAACTAGTATCTAGAGGCTTTGATTGGTGTACAAGAAAATGAATGATCAATAAAATTCAACATTTTAGAAGTATGCTGTCATAGCATTTTCAAATTTAATGAAACTCCCATTTGCTTAGCAAGACCAAAACAGATGGATACCTCCATAGTTTGAAACAATCATTTTAGGAATATTCCTGGCAGTATTTTGGTGTGTTTACAAAGGAACTCAAATTAAGCTAAACCACTGAGCAAAACATTTTGCTTGTTCTTACAACATACGTATTCTTTTCTCCCTCATTTACAGTTGAGGCACCTAGCAGATAGCCCTAAACTGTTTAAGGATTAAAACATGGAAGAAGTTACCTCAAAATATTCCCAATTTGAGATCTAGTCTGCCCCTGCTCTATTGATTTCTTCCTTTACAAAACTGTCCCTTTCAAAACAGAAAATCTAAATCCTTGTTCTCATCCCTATTTTTTATGGTAAATTTGAAAACACTGTTGTCTTGGTGATTTTTCAAAAAAAGGACAGCATTTTCTAACATTATGTTATTTTCATAAATATGTACTGAAGAAGCTGGTATCAAAATTAACATCTGAAGCACAATCCTGGGTCCAGATAAGTCATTCACTCACATCTGTAAAGCCACAACAGGGTCAAGGGATACTATTTTACTTGAGATTTTTGAAAATTAATTATGTAAAATAATTGAAGAAAATTATCCAAGGTGAAGCAGATTTTAATAGTAGTATAGCTGAGCAGCCCACTCTCATTAGAAAAAAAAAATAGACACTCCCACAAAAAGAAGTGCCTGCCACTCAGTCTCCGTAAAATGTGGATGGTATCAAAAAAAAAAACAAATCAAGGTAAGAGGAGGGAGAAGAGAAAGGAAACAGAATAATAGCAGCATTTGGAGCAGAAAAAATAATGGTCACAGATCCCAAGCTGCTTCTTCTGTATCTGAAGAGAGACTCTAAAGAGCAGGCAGCTTTGAAGTGCTTAACAGACTTGCTGTCAGCACTATGGCTTCATGTTCCAGACAGAAGAAAACAACAAGAAGAACAGGGTGGAATCAACAAGTGAGAAAGGGGATACCGTGTCTTGAACATGTTCACCAAGGTCCATGCTTTAGAAACTCAACTCCTCATAACAAAAGGTGGACCTGGGACTTAATTAAAGGTGTCAGGGTAATAAGGACGTTGTAACCAAAATTATATTAGTGCTGCTATCATGGGAATTAGATATAACAGGTAATTGGCTTCTTCTCAGTTTCTTCCTCTCTCTTACCCACTCTTTGTAGTTTTGTTATGCGAAACAGTGAGAAAGCCCATATTAAAAGTTTGTCCCTTCCATGCCTCTAGAATCATTAGACCATCAATTCCTGTTTGTGTTATAAATTGCCCTGCACTGGAATGTGTTACAGTCTGTTTCAGATGCATTTTAGTCAACCATGAGATGCATAATAAGCTACAACTACAATTCTCCTTCTCAGCTCCTTTGTTTGATAATTGAAAGTTAAAAATTTATATTAATGTTGCTTAAGCAAAACATATATATAATATTTATATACTTATAAATATTATATAATATCATCAGATAGAAAATTGTTTAAATATAATTCCAAGAATTCTTACTGGCTTGGTTCCATTTGCAGACTACAGAGTTCAGACATCACTAAGTATCATGGAAGCAGGGCTATCTTACACATAAACAAAGCCTAAAATAAATTCTTTATTTTAATGAAATAGATCTGTTAAAACTTAAACAAAAAATGCTGTCTGATTTATTTTTCACAGTAATTTTACTTTTCACTCAAAAATGTACTTGAGAGATCCTCCCCAAACAAACACATAAGATAAAAGCACAAGTGTTGATTCTAAATTGTAGGACACTGGTAAGTGCATTAAGTTAAACAAGTGGGCAAAACAAATTCTGTGCAGTTGCTCTTACACAAGAGTGTTTAAATCAAGCCAATTGACACACAGAATAGTGATTACTGGAGGTCAAAAGGGTGAGATGAAAGGAGGATAGCAGGAGATATCATAAGTAACCACATGGCAGGCAGCCACTCTGTGTGTGTGTGTGTATGTGTGTACATATGAGTGCATGTGTGTGTATATATGCATGTGTGTGTACTTATGCATGGGTGTGTGTACATATGCATGTGTATGTGTTTGTGTGTGTATGTGTCATTGGAGTGTCACTCACAAAAAAAATCTGTTAAATTATATTATTAACTAAATGTTATGTTAACTAAATAACTAAAAGAGAGGAACCCAAAGCAGTCTAGTATGAAATAATAATATATCAATACAAATATTAATCCTGAATTGATCAAGACTGTGTGTGTGTATGTGTGCCTAATGATGCATATATGCATGCCTAAATGTAAAGAAACACTAGTGGATGCTATGATATATTAATTCAGCCATATGCCATATACCAAATAGCCCATATACAGACAAACTGATCAGTGTGTGTGTTAACATCAATATACACACACATATAGGTATAATGGATGGGTGAAACACTTTTATATAATGAATGGCTTCACACAATTATTATATGTAGAGCTATCAAATTTTAAATTCTACTCTTGTAGCAGTGTTAAAAAATGTGATGTCTTAATATTGGCAATAGTCATTCAGCTTTTCACTAGATTTCTTGAATTTGTTCTGCCTACCTAAATAAAACTTATTTTTATTGTGTATTTTCTCACTAAGAACTCCCTGAACTTACTTTTTTCCAGTCCTGGTAACTGCCATGCACCTCTCTGGCTATTATATGGTTATTAAAATGTCTCAGTATTTTAAGACTGATGCATGACTATGTGGTAGTAATAGTGTAATCACTAGGAAGAAGTCAGAAGACATTAATTTCTGTGATAGATAATCTAGATATTTTGTAAAGGTGTTCTAGTTTGCTTTTCTAGTGAGATAGCACTCCCCATCTAAAGAAAACTGGAAATGTTACAACCCATCATCAGGGAAGACAGAGCAGGAGCTCAAGAAGTAACTGAAGCAGAAACCACAGAGCAATCTGCCTCCTGGCTCACGTTCTGATTCAGCTCCAGCCCACCTGCCTACTGTTGGCACTGTCTACAGTGAGCTGGGCCTTCTTACATCAATAAGCAATCAAGATCATGTCCCAAAAATGTCTCCACAGGCTTATCTTATTAAGGCAATTCTTCAGTTGGACTTGCCTCATCCCAGGTGACTGACTCTTGTTTTGTCATGTTGACAGTAAACATTAACCAGGACAGCAGGGGATTAAATTTTTATGTAAACTATTGTAAATATAGTTAATCTTATATTTTCATTGAAAACCAAGTACTTTCTCATTGTTCTGTGTTCAGAAATTATCAACATCAACTTGTCTCCTTAGCTTATATTTTCTCACAGACCTAGACAACTGATAACATTTCCTGGGCCACGGGCTAACATGTCAAAAGCTAAGAGTGTTTAAAAATATTTCTATGAGTCTTCATCAAGTTCAATGAACCTCTTCCTTGAACTTTCTGCCCTCATTACTGCTGTCTAAACCTGCATCCATGCCTCATTCACCCCTAAGCTAAACAAAACCCATTCTAGGTCTAGAGAAGATCTCCTCATATAAAATTGCAGCAAGAAACATGGTCTTTGTGACCACTTTTCTTAATCGACCCCAAAAGAGGTTTACTCATACAGAAAGCAACATTATAGAACGGACTAGAGTTCAATATAAGCAAGCAATAAGACTTATTTAGAAGATGAAAACATCTCAGAAAATAATCTATATTGTGACAAAATGAACCTCACTGTATTATAAATATATCAAACAAATTCCCTAAAGGAATCATGGGAGAATGATGAAAAAAATAAGCTTTGTTCAGGTTTATATTTAAAGTGGCTTCACCTGAGCTATCTTGTTTATGGAGCTACCATGTTACCAATTAACCTAGCCCTGTGGTCACGAGCAGCTAATCACAGCTGCCCCTCCACTCAGGCCACCAGCTCATATCACTGGTTCAGGTGCCCAGAGACACTGGCCCTGCCACTCAGGAGACGCCAGCATGGGAGATGGCTCTGCCAATCTTCCACTCTCTCTCCACAAGGTTGGGCTGAGCCCAGACTATCCCACCATCCACACGGTACCTGGTAGGAATGAGACTCTAATGCTTAAAGATTAATCAAAACCTTTATATGTTTGATAATTCTCAATAACAAGATGCCCACACAATCAGAGGTGTAACCCAATACCCAACCTAGATATATCAACTAACTACCTTTGACTGCTAGAGACATGGGCACATCCGCTTCCATGTTTCCCTCTCTCTCGTCTGATCTCCCCTTGCTCCTCGTCTTCCTTCTCCTCTTCCTCTCCTTACTCCTCCTCTTCCTCTCCTTACTCCTCTCACCTTAGCTCCTCCCAACTTACAAGGAAAATATGCCACTGAAAGCTTAAATTAGAAAGAGTGAATGGACAGCTTGTAATCAATGCATCTTGGTTCATAAAATGATTTCCCATGGCTGTAGTCATTAGTAAGTCCAATACTACTATTCGTGGACATTAGAAATGAATAATTAAATACATGGATAAAAATTGTGAAAGCCAGGTTTCTCCATGTTGTAGTGGAGATTTACTGATCAAGCTGACTTAAAGCAATGATCCCCACACGTAAGGAGCACAGTTATTACCTCAGTTCTACATTGTTCTCCAATTTAAAAAGGCTTCTGTAAAATAACATGAAAAGATTTGCCACAAAATATAGCAAGTAAACTGTAAAATTATTTATCCAGAAAGTAAGAAATTATTAAATACAAGAACATGTACTTACATACACACATACATGTGTGCACACATACAATCATGAGTACTATCAAGGGGCCACAGGAGAAAATCCCATTCTAGAAATGTCTAATCAACTAAAAAATGCTTAACTTTCCAAAGACGAAGAAAACCTCTCTAGAAGGTTTCCAGTCTTCGGAATGACATTGAAACTGTTGAGTTAGCCAGGATTCGTGCTGAAGAACAACTAGCATACTTCAGCCTCTTCAGTGTACAGATGGACTTGCATAATGAGACCTCATGCTTTTCTTTTTATAATATATATGCACCCCATCAGTACTCTTTCACTAAAGAACCCTGACTAACATAGGATTTAGTGAGTTAATAGGTAAAGGCTATTTTGTTTCTATAACAGTAATATATTCTGTTATACCTATTTTATATAGTGTTTGCTCAAGTTCTTATCCATTGTATTTTTTATATTAAAGACATATGTTATGTCAAACACTTTGGAATGATGTTTAAAAAATATGTCTCCGCTTATATTGCCAACCATTATTTTTTTTCTTCCAAAGATAATTATTACTTAAAAGTACTCTTAATGTGATAGTTACCAAATAGTGCCTTTAAATCATCCAGTTTTCTATACCTTTGGATTTGAAAACCTTCTAAGTCTGGTTAATTTGCCTTAAATAGTTAAAGCCATTTAACTGCAAACAACTAGGGGTTTTTTTTATCTAAAACTTTGCTGAATAAAAATGTTAGTTCATTTTTCACATATCCCAAAAGTTGCTCTAATAGCACTCAAATAAGCAAGGATTTATCTGAATGTACTTAGGGTTCAGTTAATAGGAGGGAACTCAAGCCTGGTACCATAAAACTAGCCAACCATCCATGGCTGGTTAAAACATTAAACCAGCTGCCACTTTCTCAAACTAGTACAATAATTAGTTTGTACATTTAAGACATTGATGAATAAAAATGTTAGGTCATTTTTCACATTTATTCAATCATTATTCACTGTTTTGTCACATAATTAAAGTGTGAGTATAACTCACACAACTCAACATCTATTTACATATAACGCAAAGGGAGTTGTGAACAAGAATGTGTGGAATGGAATAAAATAAAAGGTAAAATAAAAGGTAACTCAACACTCTCAAACTGATTTCAGTAGTTTACTATAGCTCAAATAATAACTTCTATAAGCAAATTAAGAACAATGTTTAGAAGACAATTTTATTAACATTTTAATTTTTCTGTGAAACCAAAGCCTTTATCTAACAATGGGCATGTAATGCAGAAGACTTTGTCTAACTCACAAGATTTCAATATAAACATCATATAATTGAAGAAAATAATGAGATTCATAAGGATATATGTCCTTATGAATATAAATTCATATGTAACGAAACAGAAATACATATTTGAGAGCTCAGTTCTAAAGAATATATTTATATGATCTACCTAAGTCTATAGGAACACTGTAGAAAAGAAGGCAGAATGAATGATAAGAGGCAGAAGAAAGTGAGTAAGGCTCTGAGATTTCATCTGGGCGTAACCCCAGCCACTGCAAGCACTTACTACTAGTAGCTCTCATTACCTGCAAAATGTGTCTGCAAAATATGACCCTGTCAGTAGTCAGTCATGAATGAGGGAGGGCCTTTTGGAGTTCCATTTCTTAATGCTGAACTATTAGCTACTGACAGATTCTGGGAGAGGAAAGTTACTGTCTTCAATTTCAAACCCACAGCTAAGCACACTAGACTCTGATGGACACATCAAACTCATGGTCATACATCCAGCCCTAGTGAAATTCCATCACAAAACAAAAACAAAACAAACAAACAAAAAGACTTGGATGTGGGAAAGTGTTCTCTAAAAATGGTGCAGACCTATCAGGGGTCAGAGGAAGATAAACGATTGGAGCAAACATAATTCAGTGTATGCGTCTATTAAATTGTCAAAGAACATATCCAATCATGAAAAAGAGAAATGAAACTAAATTCCAAGCAAGAAGGATAGTTTTGTTTTATTTTGTTTTAAAAAACAAAACTGTGGGAAAAGTGTATTTGGTTAAGAGAAATCTGACACAACATGCTGATTTCTCAAAGAATGTTTTCCCCTTGTCACTGAAGTCACCGGAAGTGCTATGATATTTTGCATCATTTGAAAAGTCAGATTACAAATTAGAAACTTATTGAAGTAATTTCTGTAATAGAACTAGCCGGGTGGTGGTGGCGCACGCCTTTAATCCAGCACTTGGAGGCAGAGGCAGGCGGATTTCTGAGTTCGAGGCCAGCCTGGTCTACCGAGCGAGTTCCAGACAGCCCGGACTACACAGAGAAACGCTGTCTCGAAAAAAAAAAAAAGAAAAGAAAAAAACAAAAAAAAAAAAAGAAACTATACTACTTATGGGCTTCAGAATGTCTTTACATCATTGCCAAGAGATCAAGTGAGATCAGACTTTCCTTCCAACAGCTTCATATATAGGCAACATCACAACTTATTATCCTATGTGGACATGAATAAAGGAAGTGATAATACATACAACTTATATATGGGAAAGATAGATGCAGAGCAGAACTAGTATGTGTGTGGATATCTGTACCCACACATTTGAATATAGCAGCTAGATGCTGATGATAGGCAAAAGCTACAGCCCCTAGGATGTAAGCTGTAGTATAATGTAGGAATCTACTTGCATATGTGAAAAAACTATGATGAAGTAAATTTTCCTGCTTTCTTTTAAAAATAAAGCTCAGTTTAAAAATATATGTGCTAGGTATTGACATACATTTTATGTATAATTTAACCCTACACCTATATTAACTTGTCTTTTAATCAAGATATGGTAATGGGATTTTCATTTAACAATAACATCTCCCTGAAGTGATAGAATTCACAGAGTTAGAGAATGACTTATTTTCTCTTTCCGTTTGACTGTATTTCTATTCTAAACCATGTAGCCACGCTTTCAAGTAAAAAGAACAAGAGAAATTTAGAAACTGAACATGGCAATACAGGAAATAATAAAAGAAAATTCATAACTGGAGCAGTGGTTCCAACCTTTTCTACATCCCAGCACATGCACAATAAGATAATGTTTTATGTTTATAAAGTGCATTAGATTAACAGATAGTGCATCAAGGGGAAATTCTAAGTGCCACACTTTTCAGACCCTAACAAACTATGTTTGTCTGCTTCAGTTAGTCAAGTTATCTCTAAGTGAAACAGTTCCTTGCTTCTAATAACAAAGTTTAAAAGCTAAGACCCTAAGTTACCCCTATGGTTTCTTAACTATCTCAATAAAAAGCTCAGTTAGACTTAGAATGCAAACATATTCCACATGTGAACATAAATAAGCCATGTAATCTAAGAATTCAATACAAAATTATTAATCATGCAAAGGAACAAACTATTATCCATTATGAGATGAAAAAACATCAATCAGGTGAAATCAACCCAATTTAAAACTGAACTTCGTCAAAATTCAGAACATCTGAATCATCAAAAACACTGCTACAAGAATGCAAAACAGGATGCAGACTAGGAAAACATTTGTAAAACCAAATGCCTGGTAATGAATTTCTCTATAGAATATACAAGAACAACTTTCAAAAGCCAGTAATAATATAAAAACTTTGATATGGGCAAAATATTTAAGTGTGTATTCAGCAAAAAGAGGATTCCAAACATGATTAGAGAAATACTTAACATTACATAATTAGATACATGTTAATTAAAGCTCTAATGAACTATGTACTTAATAGAATTACAGGATTGAGTATAATTGTTTTATGATATGGACTAATATCTAGGAGAAGTTATTCAAAAGAGTAAGATTTATTTGGGCTCACCATTTTGGACATTTCAATCCATGACTAGCTTCATTATTTGTCTTCATTATTTGAGATGAAACCAAACTTTACGGTAGAAATGACAGAAGAGTGTCGTGGAACAGACATACTCACCTTGTGGCTACTGAGAAGCAGTGAATGACAAATCAGAAGGATCCAGGGAAAAGAGTATATCAATTCAAAGGCATGCTACCTGACACCTACTGCTTCCAACCATGTCACAATCTCTACCACTTCCCAACGACGCCATCAATTTATGAATCCACCAAGAAAGTAATCTGTTCATGAAACCACAGCGTTCCTGATGTAGTTATCTCTAGTGGTGGTATCAGCAGCTGGAGTCCAAGCTTTCAAGATGAGCCATTCAAAGAGATTTCACATTCCAAGTCAAAGTACCATATGCATAACTAAATTACATACTATCTATCTTCTACAGTTGGAATATATTGTTATAGATCTCACAATTCATGAGCAATGTCATTACTTGCTACAAATTGCAATTGTCTAATTGGCCTGCCCGTGTTGATTATCAAAGTTGATGCTGTCTTTCTGTCAGGTTAGGGCCATACATGTGCCTTCTGCTAATTCAGATGAAATCCAGGAGGAAGTGGCTTGTGTTAGTGACTTCTTTTTTATTTGAGCAAGGTTAAAGGCCAAAAGCTTTCTGGATTCTAGAAACTATATTTACTTGACACCATAGTGTTGTCATAAGAGTATCTACTCTCAGCCAAGCACTACAAAAATCAATTTTGAGACTGGAAGAAATCTTTATTGAATTTACTGTTTGCTCTTTCCCTAGACTGCTGCTTCGACAGCCCACTCTCCTAGAGTGGGCGCTTTGTCCTTGGTTAGTGTTTAGTCACTGTGTTTGTAATGTACAGGATTCTTTCTTATTACTGTGCTTGTAGAATTTCTATGAATTCCATGCTAAAGTCAAAGGACAGTAAAAGTCACTTAAGTAAACTGTAAGCAAAATGAATGTTTGAATAGTCTGGAAAGCCTGCCAACCTCTCTCTTTAGCATATACATTTCTTATATTCTTATTAAAGTCAATCATGAGTGACATACTTCTAATTTATAATTTTTCCAATTGAATTGTACATTATTATATTCATCAAAATGTCTTCATCTTTAGCCATACAAAACAGACCCAAAATAATTTTAAAATGATGGTTATATTGAAAAAACAAGTATCTGATTCAGAAAGCATCAATGCCCAAATATTTTATTACTTAGGACTCCTGAGTCCACCATTTCACCAGAAGAAAGGCAGAAACACTCAGTGCTTGGCACTGACAGCTGTAAGATGCTATGGATGGGATGGAGGAGATGGCTTCAATATTTATTCCTTAAGGGTCTTGGAGGCAGGAGACCCCATTAAGCACTAGGCAAAAGGGTACAACCTAATGACCTTCTGCTTTGTAGTCAACCGCGGGGTTGAATTAAACTATAGTACAAATGTCATTCTAAATGTTGAGAAATAAATCTAAAATAATTGATCCGAAGGAAGCAAGATTTAAGAAATGTTCAGTTAAATGCAGGCATTTCCAAAGAAACTTTTTCATTTGGTTTGTGATCAAACATGATATTTGAAAGCATAATGTAAATTTCTGAGCTGTTGAAATCTGCTTGGCCTGCACATGCAAGAGAATGATGTCTCATGTGTGAAAGGATTTCCATTCAGCAGAAAATTTCCCAAGTGTTTGGACTTTGGCACTACCCAGTTTGGTAAGCAATTAGAAAGTTTTGCTGACTAAACTAGTACTGAGCCTGTAAACATGGCAACAAAACACTCAGAACACCAAAATACCAAAACATCATAAAATGGATGTACTATGACCCACTAGACACTCAAGTTAATCTAGCATGCTGGAGAAAAAAGAAAACTGAAATCAGATTTTCATGGAATAATGAGATCTTTGCCAAAAGATTGAGAAATAAAATATGTGATAGTCTTTAACAGTTGTTTTTTTATAATTTGAAATTTGCAGTTCAAATGGTGTCATTCCAGTTTGCTTTTACAATTTACCCATTTTTGCCTAATTTTTAAATTTTTTCATTTTATTTAGTTAGTTGACTGATGTTTTTGAGACAGGGTCACACTATATATCTCTAGCTCTCCTGAGCTATGTAGAGCAGGCTAGCCTCAAGCTCACATAGATCCTCCTTCCTCTGCCTCCTAAGTACTGGTATTAAAGGTATGTGCCACCCTTCCCAGCTGATTTTATCACTTTGATATTTATTTGACTTTTACTTATGTGTATACATGTATGCCCTATGGGTGTCTGGTCACCAAAGCCAGAAGAGGTTGTTGGATTCTATGGAGCAGGAATTGCAGGAGATTATGAACACCCTGACCTGGGTTTTGGGAACCAAACTTGGTTCTTCAGAAGAGAAGTAAGTGCACTCCAACACATGATATGTCTCCAGCTGGGGAAATTTTTATTTAAAATATTTAATTGACATATACAGAATATATGTATTAATAAAAATTTTAGGTATTCAAGGTACTCTGATAGTTGAATACATTCATGCGCATTCATTATCACAATGCAATTACTATCACTTGTCACTCATGATATATAATATTTAAATGTGAGCCGCTGGCATCTGTACCTTTGCTGCCTATGTCTTCTCCCAAGCCTGCCTGAAAAGGTCATATTCCAGCCAGATCACTTATGACAAAAACTAATTTGTGGTTTTTAAGCTGCTCCATTTACTGAAGAGCCCACCACAGTACATCCTATGGAATCAAATGGTTCTTCGAGCAATCAAATAGACCTCAAACTACTAGTCCCCGATGTGCTGATGTCTTAGCAAATCAAACCTAAAGAAAATCCATACCAGAGACCTCTCTATCCTTCATCTGACCTCATATTAAAGATGTGTACTGGAACGTTCTCTGGGAGTTGAGTATGGATAGCAAGAAAGTTGAGGGGTTTTGTGAGCCTTCAGAGACATTCATATTCTAAACAAGAATGTCATATTCCTAACACATCTCTTGAGGCCAGAATGAATCCAGTTCTCAAGAAATTCAAGATAGTTTCCAGAGGACCCAGGCCTCCAAGCAGCTGCTAGAGTAGGAAGCAGACAGGAGTATTATAGTGGGATTTGTAACTTCAGCTTAGGAGTCTATATCTGTATTCTGGGAAGAATTGCTATGTGAGCAGTTCAGTCTATGTCTATGGACTGCTGTTCTACTCTTTCTTCTTCTTCTTTTTTTTTTTTAACTTTCCCACATTTTTTTTTAAATTGGAAATTTTACTTATATTTCAGATGTTCTCTCCTTACCCCATTTCCCCCCTCCCTCCCAGGAACTCACTATCCCATCCCCCCTTCTCCTGCCTCCACGTTGGTGTACCCCTACCCACCCTCCCCCAAAGCTCACCTCCCCCCCTCGAGTATCCCCCCACACGACGTCCAGCCTTCATGGGACCAAGGATCTCTTCTCCCACTTATATATAGCTCCCTTGCATATATAGCTGGAGCCATGGGTCCCTCCCTAAGTGCCCCCAGGCTGGTGGTTTAGACCCTGGGGCTCTGGTTGGTTGGGATTGTTGCTTTCCTCATGGTGTCTCAAATCCTTTCAACTCCTTCAACCTTCACTCTATCTTCTTCATTGGGAACCCCATGATCAGTTTAATGGTTAGCTGTGAGCATCTGCCTCTGAGTATGTCAAACTCTTGCAGACTTAAAATTCCTCGGGGTGAATCTAACCAAGCAAGTGAAAGATCTGTATGACAAGAATTTCAAGTCTCTGAAGAAAGTAATTGAAGATCTCAGGAAATGGAAAGATCTCCCATGCTCATGGATCAGCAGGATTAATATAGTAAAAATGGCCATCTTGCCAAAAGCAATCTACAGATTCAATGCAATCCCCATTAAAATACCAACTCAATTCTTTACAGAGCTAGAAAGAGAAATTCTCAAATTTATTTGGAACAACAAAAAACCCAGGATAGTGAAAACTATTCTCAACAATAAAAGAACTTCTGGAGGAATCGCCATCCCTGACCTCAAGCTGTACTAAAGAGCAATAGTGATAAAAACTGCCTGGTATTGGTACAGAGACAGGCAGGAAGATCAGTGGAATAGAGTTGAAGACCCAGAAATGAACCCACACAACTATGGTCATTTAATCTTTGCCAAAGGAGCTAAAACCATCCAGTGGAACAAGGACAGCATTTTCAACAAATGGTGCTCGTTCAACTGGAGGACAGCATGCAGAAAAATGCAAATCGATCCATTCTTATCTCTTGTACAAAGCTCAAGTCCAAGTGGATAAAGGACCTTCACATAAAACCAGACACACTGAAACTAATAGAAGAGAAGGTGGGGAAGACCCTCGAATACCTAGGCACAGGGGAAAAGTTCCTGAACAGAACACCAATGGCCTATGCTCTAAGATCAAGAATTGACAAATGGGACTTCATAAAATTGCAAAGTTTCTGTAAGGCAAAGGACACTATTCTTTCTTCTAGGAAGGCTTTTCTACACAAGTCTTTGGATGCAAATGGTGTGTTTTGTCTGTGTCACACAGCTCCCTGCAGATAGGAAAATCTGGGTTCACCGGCTATTTCATGCTTGTGAGAACTGGTTCCAGACATTCACCAAAGATGAAGTCTCTCTTCCTGGTACCAGTCTGTGTTTCTCAGACCCAGAAGTGGAAGATGTTATGCTATGTCCTGAATACGTTCAAAGCAATACGAAGATCATGAGAAACTTTACAAGGAGAAACTGTACAAAAAATTTCAGTCAGCCAATCCCAATTATGCCATCTTAGACAATGTCAAAGTTTTATTCTAATCTGAAAGCAATGGTAGAAGCAAAGAAAAACATCCTGTGTTCCTAATAATGACTAAAATACTGGCCATTGATCTTCAGAAATACCTCCTCTTCTCTCTACCAAGACAGTGGAGAGTCTGCAGGCAAATCAGCATCCATCTAACTAATAACACCCTACTCAACCCTAACATCTTAGGCATCACCTGAAGGTCTTGTGTTGGACTTGCTAAATGCTTAGCTATCTAAGAAATGACTTTGTTTTGGTAGATTTATTTTGCTATACTTTTTTTGTAGGTTTTTTGAGGGGCAGTACAGTATCAAATTAGGAAAGCAGAAAGTACTTTTCTATTTTTAGTAAGACTTTACCATGTAGTAACTCTCTATCATATAATTTAATATTTCTTTTACTTATTTGGTCTAATACCTCCACTGAACCTAGCAAGTGTTTAATATTAATTACCTATAATTTTAAGTTAAGAAATTATAGTTTAGTTTTTACTATATACTTGTCTGTGGTCTGTTTAATTTGATTACTTTCCTTTATTTGAGTAATTTCACACTTGTCATCTTAAATCATTGGAAATCATCCTACTTGAGTCTCCTGTGTTATATCCACAGAGCTTAGGGCTTATTCTTTCTTTGTAAATATTTAATTACCCTCACAGTTGTAAGCTTTCTCATGTGGTTTGTATTTTGAATTGACCTTCTTCTGAGTGGAGACTTTTCTTTTATTGCAGTTCAAGGTCCTCTGGCTTGTGGAAATGTCCCACTGCATTTCAACAGCTGCTCAGGCATGAGGTAGATCAGCTGCATAAAGGGTACTTGTTTCAAATGGCTGGCAGATTTTCCCTGTGCCTTTAAAAGGGTGATATAAATTCACATCTCATATTAAAGAACAATGTCAGTCTACATTTTCTATTACTAGGAGTGAATTGAAACGGACAAAAAAATATGCTTTCAAATTCCTCTCTACAAGAACAGTAGCTTATTTCCCTTTTTGTGGATCTAGGTTTGCCCTTTGATGACTTTAAGCCACAAAAATATAGGACAAATAACTATGTCCATTCTAGTGTGTGGAAGCTTCGAGGTTTTGATTTCAGCTGCACAGACTTCCCATGTGATTCCAGCTATTTTTGTGGAAACACTGTAAAGAGGCCATATATAGAGACAGAGGTCCTGATGCTCTGTATATAAGAGGGCCGGTCAGCTAGAGACTATTCTAGAAGACCAAAATTGCTGGAGCAGAGTTCCACAGTCTGTGCTGATTCATACAGCAGATATGCTTTATCTTCCAATCCTGATGTCATTAAGTCCACAATCAAGACCTGACCAGGGCAACACTAGCTTTTAAACTCTTTTTTCTTTTTATTTGAAATTTTATTTACATTTCAGATGTTCTCCCCTTACCCCCATTTTCCCCCTCCCTCCCAGGAACTCCCTATCCCATCCCCCCTTCTCCTGCTTCTGTGGGTGTGTTCTCCCACCTACCCCCACCACACACACCTCACCTCCCCACCCTCGAATTCCCCCCCCATGATGTCCAGCCTTCATGGGACCAAGGATCTCTTCTGCCACCTATAACACCCTTGCATATATAGCTGGAGCCATGGGTCCCTCCCTAAGCGCTCCATGCTGGTGGTTTAGACCCTGGGGGCTCTGGTTGGTTGGTATTGTTGTTCTCCTCATGGGGTCGCAAATTCTTTCAACTTCTTCATATTTCCTTATGTCCTTCCAACTCTGGTGGCTGTCATTCCTCCCATTCCAGGAGCTTCTATCTACATCACACTGTCCTTTGCCTATATTATCAAATGGCCTTTACATGACTTTCCCTCATACAATCTTCAATCCAGTAGGATAAAGAATCTCGTCTGGTCCAGCAGGGTCCAAACTTTACTTCATTTTACTTATTTTTATTTTTATGAGTGCTTTGCCTGCATATATATTTGTGTGCCATACACACTGATGTTTTTCCATGGTCAGTAGAGGATGTCATGTCTTCTGTAACCGGAGTTCTAGATGTGTCTGAATGTCCATGTTGGTGCTAAGAGTAGAATCTGGATCCTCTGGAAGAGTAACAAGTGTTTTTAGCCACTGAGATAACTCTCCATCCTTTGGCATAACCTAATTTTAAGCAATTATATGTACAGAAATATTGGTTCCAAGTAAAGTCACATTGTGAGTGACATGAACATTTGAGCACCCTTTTTGTAGGACACAATTAACCCCTAACAAGCCACAGAGGAGTATTTTCAAGCCTTGAAATCTAATCAAGTTTATTTTTTTGATATTGACTTCAGCCAAGAATTTTCTTTCCATTATTTTTAACCTCTTGAAATAGTTGTGTCTATCTTATGCCATTTCTCAATTGCATTTTTGGCACAGATACATCTCCTTTTCTGTTTTAACATGTTTACAAAAATAGAAAATTCTCTCCAAAATGGATTGAAGTCTCTCACATAAATGACTTAGATTTTTACATGATACTGGCATTTTAAAAAGTTGATAATTGTCACAGATAGGGGTAGAGCCAGCTCTCCCACTGTCATTCCTTCAGGATGGCTTATATCTCCCATGCCCAGGCAAGGTGCAGGATCTCTTTCTTGCAACTGTCAGGACTGGCTCAACCACTTTGCCCCTTACTGACTGCACATTAGATGAACCAGGGGTCAAGGCAGGAGAGCTGGCACAGATTGTATGAGTGTGGGATAAATGGCAGGCTGACCAGCTTAGATACCTCTCAAGCTCAAATCCAGGCTTTGAGTTGGCCAACCCCAAAATTGACACCATCAGTGAACTACTGGAATATGTGAAGGGCTACCTATGACACTGTGCAGCAGTGGGATAACTGAGAATAGGCCCAGTGAGATCTAGAATTGATAGTATAGTAGAAATCAGAGGCCTCGAACCAGATCAACTCATTGTAATGAACATTTGTAAGCAAAAAAATGTGGACAAAGAATATACTGTGGAATGCACTGTGACACAATACAGCTTCCACAACAATAATGTTTTCTTCTCTTTTGGATGAAGGCTGCAAGGGTAGACAGCAGATATGAGGGTACCTGGAGATGACTTGGATTTGAAGTACATGAAATTCACAGAGAACCAATAAAAATATATTTTAAAATTGATGTGTTGAAGTTTGGGATCAAATATTGATGTTCCAATCCATTAAGATTTGGAAGAATTCAGGAATCACATATGAAAAAGATATGGATTTTGGATGACTGTCTTCTAGCCCCAAAAGAAAAAGAGCTCTGTAATATCAGTCCACCAGGTTTAGTCATCACCTGACTCTCTACCCAAGGAGGTCATGTCAGCTCAGTACTCAATCCTGTTACTTTGGGGTCAGACCAGTATTTCTCTATTTGCCTGTCGTTTTAATTCAGGCACTGTCTCACTAGTATAAAACCTTGGGTGTTCTTTCTTTTCTTCTCATTCCTCAGTCAGTATTTGTGGCATCCACATCCTACCCTACAAATCTCTCTAGCTTTCCTGGGTGATCTGATCTCATCCTGACTTCTGTGGAGATAGATCATGAAATCCTCAAGTCACATGTAATCTTAGCCAACTATAGTCCCTCTACACTGCTGAATCTACTTGCAGCATACGTAGAATCCAGAGAGGATATCAAATGCATGTTCTTTATTTATCCCTTCATTTATTTATCCCAGCCATCATTCCAAGCACAGCTGGGACTTTACTTGACCCTTTTCTAACTCAAGTGAACAACTGGCAAGTGTATTCTTTCATTATATAGCTCTAGTGACCTTTTTCCCTTTGCTATGGCTTTTTAAGAAGCTTTTTAATTTCATGAGTGCCATTTGTCATTTCTTGGAATTGTTAACCTATCCTTCTGGCATCATGCTCAGAACATCCTTACCTATACCAGTGTCTTGAGATTTGCGTATGGCTTCCTATACCAATTTAACTGTTTTACATCTTCTCTTCAGATCTTGCAACCATTTTGAATCAACTTTTACATGAAGAGTACAAGTGGATCATGTTTCACTTATCCAGTTTTCCAAGCACTGTTTTTAAAAGAGGTTGTAGTTTCTCCAATGTATTTTTATGACAACTTAGTTACTAAAAAAATGGGTGGCTGTAACTGTGTGGGTTTTTTTCTCAGTATTCAACTTTATTCTGTATTCTATGTCTGCTTCCTTCAAGTAGGCAATTTTTATTACTACAGCTTTGGGTTTTGTTTGTTTTGTTATGGTTTGGTTTGGTTCTTTCGGTTTCTCGTTTCATTTTGTTTGCTTTGGTTTGGTTGAGATTGGGTCCTAGTGTGTAAACCTGGATGGCATGGAACTTTCTGCGTAGACCATCGAGTTAAATTCTTAAGCCATTTTAGGTATAGGATAATATTATCTACAAATAGAGATGATTTGACTTGTTCCTTCTCTCTGCTTTCCATTTTATATAATTCTCTTGTCTGGTTTACCTACCTAAGTCTTCAATCACTTCACTGAATAAGAGTAAAAAGAGGATATATCAACGTCTAATGAGAAAGTGATCCCATTTCCATTTAGCATGCTATAGGCTATAAGTAAGCTGCATGTAGCCTTTCTAAAGTTATGTATTTTCTTTCTGTTCCTAGTTTATTCAGGACTTGTGTCATGATGGTATCTTGAACTTTATCACAAGCTTCTTCTGCATTTGATTGAGATAATCAAATGATTTCTGTCCTTAAATCTGTATGTACTGATTTATACTTATTAATGTACATATTCCAATCCATTCTATCATCCCTGTAAGTAAGCCAAATGGTCTGTGATGCATTATCATCTTAACATACTCTTGAACTGAGTTTGCATTAAATTTATGATAGTTTTTGCACCTATGTTTATCAAGGAAAATGTTTGATCTGAGGTTTGGTCTAATGCAGTGGATTGTAATGCTAAATTCTATACCAGAAAGCTTAGGGCTACAAGTGAATTCTCACCCTCAGAAGCTTTTGTTTGCAAACCTTATTCCTTAATTTAAAAGAATTGATTAAATAAAACTGTCTATAGCCAATTACTGGAAGGATTAGAGGTAGCTGGGTTTTGAGTTACCTGTTTAGAGGTTAGGAAGACGGAGAAAGCAAGAGAAGAAGGGGAACAAACAAGAGGAGAGGAGGAAACCACCATGAGGGGAAATGGACCAAGAATTTGTGGCCAGGAGAAACAGCAAGTACGTGGGGTACACCGCTGGGGAAGTACCCAGGCCAGCAGTTACAAGAGTGGATTGGGGGAACTGCCTAGTAATTGTCAAGGCCAAATAAAATAAATATAGTCTGGGTCTCATCTATTTGTAAGCTAGTCAGTAATAAGCATAAGTTGGTTGTATGATAGAAAATATTCTGGCTGTGTTTTTTTTTTTTTTGCACCCTTATCATGTTTGTGTGATGAGATATGGTGATTTTATACAGTGTGCTTGATAGTGACCCTTTCTTTTGTTTCATGGAACAGTTTGAGGGACACTGTAGTGAGGTTTTTTTGTTTGTTTGTTTGTTGTTGTTTGCTTTTGTTTTCTTTAAGGTTCGGTAGAATTCAGAAGCAATTACATTGGTCCTAGAGCTTTTTGTTGTTGCAAAGCCTTTTATTCCTACTTCAATCTCTTCGCTATGAACAATTACAAAGTTTATATCATTAACTTTTTATGTAGATCATATGTTAAAGGAATTTATCCATTTCCTCTAGGTATTTCAGGTTTGTGGATATATATTCTCAAAATTCTCCCTGACGATTCTCTGTATTTCACTGTGTTTCTATAACAACCTCAACATTTTTTTTCTAATGCTCTTCATTCTGATTCTCTTTTGTTCTCATGATTTCAGGCCCTCCGTGTAGCTTGGTTTTACTAATACAATCTCTTTAAAGATGGCATCATATAGCTTGACAAGATCAGATTATTCCCTTCTGAATTTCCACTGCAAGAATCACTACCCATCCAAACCTGACTCTGGTTAGAATTCTTGTGAGAACTAAGGTCTTGTCCTTAGTATAAGATCACCTAACTTCTCTGGCTTATCTTTTGGAAGAAACTCCATGTTCCCTCCTTCACCAGGGACCAGCCTAGGATGTGATGGACCTCTCTTCTGAATTGTGTCCTTTTTTTCTACTATTTTTGTTCTGGCATCTTTTGACTTCTGTAATGGATTTCTGAAGCTTTTCTTCTATTTCTCTCTACACCAGTACAATATTATGAAAATACATCTTACATTCAAAGAGACTAGAGCTTTTGCTATACCTAACTGCTGAGTTAATAATGCACTTCGGGGTCACTTAAGACTTAAGACTGTATTTTTATGTGTACTCAGGCTATTTGTTAAACATGTCTTTAAGAGAACAGTGGAACCAGCAACCTTACTTGCCTTGGACACCCATGAAACAAACTTATAAAACTAAACTAATGCATAGTTTTAATCTTAAGTTTGGTACTCTTTCCTGCCCTGACTCATGGGCAATGCATGTGTGTATATATGTATCTTAAGTACTAAAAAATAAAATACATTGAAAGCAAACCTATCTAATAAATATCCTCCATTATTGCAGGGGAGCAGCATACCAATATTATTGGATAAGTGTATGTTTGCTTGTAGTGCTTTGGGGCCAGTTGGAATTAATAATGTAGTCCATTAAAAACTCTATTAAAAGTTTCTGTAAAGTATTACTCAAGAGGTACTTTTCAATAAAAAACATGTAATAGCTCATGTGTGCTGTTCAATAAAAAAGAGACCAAAGCCCTTTGTTATGAACAGACTTAAAAGAAAGAGAACATTCAGGTAGAAAGAGAATAAAACTTATACAACAAGCAGATTACAAGCAAGCTAGAAACCATGAGTTACAGACAGTAAACAAGACACGGGGAGAGAAGTAGATAATTCACACTTGGGCTCATTCTTGGTCAAAATATTTCAAGAAAAGTATTTCAATTTCTTTCTCTAATGTGATTCCAGTGCAATTTTGATGCCTCTGAGGCTATTTTAAATCTACTCAATCAAGGCATCTCTCTTGGCGAAACAAGTTGATTTTTTTTTCCCTTAGGCTGACTTTCCAACGGCACACACAGACTCAGACTCAGACTCAGCTCTGCCTCCCTAAGTATGCCATTGTAAATAATATTTTTTAAGGCCATGTAAATTTTTTTAATTAAAAAATCTCCTACCTGGTTTTCTTAATGATTGATGCTAGGAAAAGAATGTATGCTCTCCCGAGTTTGCACATGTTGGCAGGGGCTCCACCACCAAGCCTCATCTCCAGGCTTTTTCTCTTTAGAGAAATTTCAAATACTATTTTCATTCTGTCTCTGTCTCCACATTGCTAGATTGTGCTACCATATCAGGTTATGTTTTCTGATCAATGCTTAATAATATAACTGGGCACAAATAATATCAGTTTAAGTGAGAATCTGTCAAATTAATCAGTTATTCAATGATCTGTGTTTCCTCAAGAGTAGGTGAATGAATATGAATATAGTTACTGCCTTGCTTTGGGTGCCTTGGGAAATCCTCCATTTCCACATGTAAAATTTTAAAAAAAGAAGCAATACCAAAGGTTATCATCAATGGATATAGAATATTTTTAAGCTTTTTTGTAGAACATAAACATATGAAACAATTAGACTTAATATAACTCAGTTTAGAAACCAAACATAACATAGCAAGGTTAACTCTGCAACAGCAGCTATTTAATTGAAAAAGCATCTTAAAACTAAGTGGAATTAGGGATTGGTTGCAAAGAATTAGACAATTTTAATGCAGATAAAAAGCCATGTATTCTTCTAAGTTTAATAAAACTGCTTGTTTTATTGCAAGCACATCCTCAGTTTTCAGTACATGCATAAAATGATATTTTTTAAATTTAATACATGTTTCTTTGAAGTGGCATCTTGTTTCTGGGAAATGCTGTGGTTATCACATGCATTTCTCACAAAAGCAATTACTGGAGTGCTCTCTCAAGTAATAAATATAAAAAGTATATAGTCACAAACACTGTGGATGTTTGTTCAGACAAAATTAGAACAACAGTAATAACAAGAAAAACAATCCTGCTGATTAAATGAAGTTAAGGCCATGAAGATAATGATTACCAAGGAACATGGTGGGAAGAATGTTTGTAAAGATGCAAGTTTTCTTCCTCCCCTCTAAAAATAATATCTGGGCTAGCAAGATGGCTCAGTGGAAAAAGTGACTTGTTTCTAAGTATAAAGACCTGAGTTCAGTTCCTGAGATCAAAATGAGGGAGCGGGTATTAAATCCTACAAATTTACTGCTGATGCATTCAAATTTACTGTGACACACTTAATCTACAAGCAAGATATGACAGGTCAAGAAAAACTTAACCAGGATATATATGAAAAATAGCAACATGTAAAAGCATGTGAAGACAGATTGAACCAGATAGTATTACCCCAAGTTACATATAGTAAGTTTAAAAGTACAGTATTCATACAATATAAATTTATGATCTTATGAATTATGAATATATGATATTAATATGAATGCACATTCATATTAAATGTATTCTTAAGTTGATCCCTTAACACAGTTAAAGGAAGAAATATCAAAACCAACCTTGAATAATGTAGACAATCTCAAGATTTATACTAAGCACAGTTAATTGAAATTGATACAGAATAATTTTCTAAAGCACATGACATTAACTACAAAAAGAATTGTTTTGCAGTATTAAGCTTCAGTTACTTTTTTAGCTAGTATTAAAAATAATAACCAAATATTAATATTATAGAGAACTAGAAATTCTTAGAAGTAATGGAAGTTCATATTATACAGTCAGGCTCTACAGGTTTAGTCAGATTTGTTAACTTTGTCTAAAAAATACAGCTCTGGAAGTTTGAATCACTAAATGCTTTCTTCATTCTGTAGCTATATTTCAGTAAATTTGCATTTCAGTGTTGGGAGCCGACTCCTAGCAGAAAGCGGCTATCATCTTTACAGCCATCTCGAGCCATATACCCTGACAAGGGACTTGTTTTCAACAGCCTACAACAGCTGGGCACACTCTGATAAACATCTTTTTTTTTTTTTTTTTTTTTTTTTGGTTTTTTCGGACAGGGTTTCCTATGAGCCGGGTGTCCTGACTCACCTGTAGACCAGGTGGCCTCTATGAAATCCACTGCCTCTGCTCCATCTGTTAAGGCGTGCGCACCACGCCCGCCTTGTTTCTCACTACTTTTTGCTCTTGTGCCCCATCTGCAAGGTGACATGGTATCCACGCTGCAAGACACTGACATAGTGCCTTCAGCTGTTCTTGTCCACGAGGGCAGGGCACTTGGTAAAGGGTATAAATACCCAGGATTTCCTTTCAATAAAAGAACTTGATCAGACTGTCTTGTCTCCATTCTTTGCGTCTCTCGCCCCTCCATCCCCACTCTCTCTCTTGCTAGACCCTGACTGGAGGACCGGAGCAGCAGAATGGACTGGAACAAACTGGACCCCAAATGTGGGGCAGAACAAGCCGGAACGTTTCAGTTAGCTTTGAGTGAAAGTCTGGTATTTTGTAATTGCAAAAGTGTGCAGTAGGCATGTACTGACAAAGAACCTGAATTTGTGTCATACCTTTGTGAGAAAAGAAGACCCACTCTGAATGTTCGTGGTGCCATTCCATACATTGTAGTTCCGTGCTGAACAAAAGAAAAGAAAGACCATCAGTGTTTAAAGTCCATTTGTCTGCATCTACCCAAATGGGACCAAGCAGTCTCTTCACCAGGTCATCATGTCCATTTTGTCTCTTAAACCATGGACTCAAATGAACCTTGCCTGTTTTACATTTCATTTTTCTAGGGTTTGGTATAGCAAAAACAAAAAGCTGCTAAGGCAGGTACTGACAGTGACAGCCATAGTTACTCAGCACATCATCCCCTGTAGTCATGCCCTCTACTTTTGAAGGGCTGGTAGGGGCATTGCCCTACTTGACTGAAAGGTGCTGATCAATGGAGGTCTTTGGCTGGGTGTTGGGAGCCTGGGGTCTCGGAGTGTGGGAAATGTATGTCCTCCCTTGCCGGATTCCGGCCATCTCTAGCCAGTGCACCACCAGAAACCAAGCTATCCTTTCATGGTCCCACAAAGTTATTTCTTTTATCATTTAGATTATGATATAATTACATCATTTTCCTCCTTTTCCCGTATCCAAACCCTCCTTTGTACCCCTTCTTCCTCTCTTTTAATTACTTGCTTCCTTTTCCTTACTATAACCTGTTCTGTCTGTATAAATTTACTTGTATGTATGTTATCGGTGGTGACCATTTGATAATGATCATTTTTAGTGAAACTGAATTACAACCTTGAATTTTGTGACATATATTTGAAAGTAGAAAAACTACCCAGCCTCCTGTTTTCCTGAGTTCAATATTGTGATCTCAGCAATATGTGTGCATAGGTTTATATGAGAGAGATGATTGTCTTCTAATATATTAGTGATTAAATATAAATTTGCTCTTAAAAGTATACAAGTAAAATATATTATTCATGATATTGAACAAGATAAATCATGCAAGATTTCTAATGTAAATATAAATAGCCAGCAGTGGTGCGCACGCCTTAATCCCAGCACTTGGAGCAGAGGCAGGTGGATTTCTGAGTTCGAGGCCACCTGGTCTACAAGTGAGTTCCAGACAGCAGGCTACACAGAGAACCTGTCTCGAAAAACCTTAAGATTGAAAAATATAATTAGCTATTAACAGTTTCTACAATCAAATGAGCCTAATATGCCTTATTGTGAGACTGCTAAGGGTATCCTGGTTCTTGGCTGGTCATGGGCCTAGAACCCTGAGACTCCAAGGGAGAAACGGCAGGAGTTCAGCCACATCCCCAGAACTCAGAGTCCTAACAAGCAGTCCAATCTCCATAGACCTACATTCTTCAGTCATGTAGGCCATTACAGCCCCTCCCAAAGGGCACAGGTAGAGGGTGTGACTACAGGCCTCAGGCCCTAGAGATTTACATACTAATGAAGGTGGAGCCATGTACATACTAATGAAGAGGTGGAGCCAATTAAGCATTCCTCCCCAGAACCTCCCCCTTTCTCCCTCCCTACTTAACTCAGGTCTGCCCTGATTTTGGGGGGGTACATCCAGATCCATCCACCATCCGCCATGACAATAAACCCTTTTGGAACCAAGGACTTCCTCGTATCATGTGGGTCCTCTGCCGCCAGTAAGCCTTTGGAACCCAGACCTTTCTCCGGTATGTGGGACCGCTGCCTGGAAGCCTCCAGGCAACCTCCACAGTGCTGGTCCCGGGCTGCTGCCACGTGGGCCTGGGCCCCACCACTGTGCCCCCCCCCCCATTTTTCCCACACCTTATTGACACCAGGAAAGACAAGCTATGGTAATAATTGGAATCCTATTTAGTAGGGAGTGTATGACTTGGAAAATCATATCCAAATACCATCTTGGAAGGCAGACATAAGGTAAATAATAGCTATTCTTGAGGAAGGACTCTAATGGTATGGAAGAGAATATTTTTCCCTGTCTTTCAAATTTGTGGGACATTTTTAGTCTCTTACTCCACCTGCCAATGGAGTAGTCTAGGGCTGCCACTTCACTCTTGATTGTGTGGGGGTGTTTATGAGGGAGGATGGATGTCTGTCAAAAGCAGAAGATGCCCACGGAGTGTCTGAAAATACTAAATTTCATATTGCAATGTGATTGCTTGGATTTATCTGCCATGCACAGACTGCCTGGTCAGGAGCCTTTCAAACTTGAATTAGACAGCTCTCTTGGAAGAAAAAAAAAATGAAAGCAAGACTTTGTCAATGAACTATATTAGAAGTTTCCTTTTTTCTTACAGTACCTGCAATGTCATCACTGACTAATACTGCCAATACTCAATACTGTCTATAGATGAGCTAATTAAACACTTATTCACTGCTGCTGACTTTATATGTTCTATTAATATGCTGTGGTTATCATGATATGTTTAAATTCTATTGTGTTAACACTTTATTTTATTAGAAATTTATGCACATTGATGTTATTTATAACTTTTTAAGACCAGTTTTTCACCTATATTTGTTGCAATAAAATTATATGTAGTCACAAAGATCCTGAAGTGACTAATAAAATATAAATTTCATACTTGTATAGGGAAATGAATGAATGTTGCACATTTATAATCTGACTCAAAATAGTGAAGTGTTTATAGACTACCAAAGATTTTGTGTGATTGAAACAAGTATAGAAAGGAATGTACAAAGTAATGGTCATGAATATCCTTTCCTGTGTCTCTATTTAAAATCAGTTCCATGAAAAGGATTAATAAAAGCAAAACTAGCAGAAAAGAAACCAATGTGCTGAGTTGTCAAGTTCTACACTAAATATTTTATTTCTCAAATTTTACATAAACTTCACATTTCATAAAAGGACTCAACATTTTGAAAAGTTCTTATATGAAAGGGTTTTTTTTTTCTGCTTTTTGGAAAAGTGGGTTAAAAGCTAATTAAAACATAGTATCTACTGAGATTGTGTTCTTCTTAGAATGGATGTTTAAATATACTTCTACCTTCAACTACTAGCTTTGGAAATGATTTAAGAACGAGAAGGAAGAATACTTTAATGATTTGCATTAACCACACAACTGCTCAACTGTTGAGGAGAGTTACAGGAAAAAGGTAGTTTGTACTTGGGGAAGAGCTTCATTAAACTACAAAGAAAAGCATATGCAGTTCAAAGTGTCCCAGATCACAGATGCAGACATCCCTACCACCTATAGCTAGGATTTGCAGGGCACACTTTGCATTCATTGTAGAAGCATAACCAAAAATGCACCTTGACCTCAGGAAGCCCAGCATCTGCTCAGTGCAGAGGGATATATCTCACAGATCTTGTAGGCACATTCCAGCTGTGGGATAACTTGCAGAATTTTCAAGCAACAGCCACAATTCTCAAATATTAGCTGAATGTCCCAATTCAATTCTCTCACTACTTAAAATTACTCAAGATTCCAAGGATTCAGAACTCAGTCCCACAATATTGGCAGTAGTTCAGCAGTACTGGATTATATGCTGTTGTCTGAGTTATTTTTCTTTTGCTATTATAAGACATTATCACCAAGGTAATTTATATAAGACAGCATTTATTTGGTTCTTCAACTTTCTGAAGATTATGACCATCATTGCAGGAAACACAGCATCAGCCAGGTAAGGTTTGACACTGGAGCAATGGAAGAATGCTTATGTCTTGATCTCCAGGCAAAAAACAGAAGAGCTAAGTAGGGATGGTATGTTTCTTTGAAACCAAAGCCCACCCCAGGTGACACACTTCCTCTAAAAAGGCCGTGCCTCTTAATTCTTACCAAAGAGTTCCATCAACTGGGGACCCAGTATTCAAATATAGGAGCTTATAAAGGTATTTGTATTCGAACCACCACAATTCTCAAAGCCCTGCTACAGATAATCTCTAGACTTGACAAGAAATAATAAGCATCGACACATTATCTGCTTCCTCTTATGACAAAATTGAAATTCTGTGAAACTTTTCTCCTTTTAAAAATTTCTAATATTAAATTTTTTCTAAAGTTTCTACAGTCAATTATAAAGTTTCTACAGACCTGGACTTTGAATAACTCTTTATTAATCCTATAAATCCCAGCTATTTGATCTTTTTTCCCAGTTACTTAAAATAATCAACATTTTAAAATAATGTTCTATCCTTTAAAAAGTATGCTAGAGCCATGGTGGGACAATGCTCTGTAACAAACCAACAACTGACTTGATCTACTCCTGAGGAGGAGCCCATACATGAAACTGCTTTGGTGACCAAGAAGCTAAGACTAGATAGCTCAGGAATCTAAAATAAGGTCTAAAAAAGAAAAAGAAAAAAAATGTAGTAATAAAATGACTCCTAATAATAATCACAGAGCAGTACCTTGTTCAACTATGAATCAGAGAATCTCCTACAGCAGGTAAGAACAAATATATAGAGACCAGTATTATATAAATAAGAGAACTTGGAACAGTCAGCCCTAAATGGAATATCGTCATCAAATCCCTCCCCTTGAAGCTTAAGGAAACCCCATGGAAGAGGAGGCAGAATAGAAGACCCATAAGAATGGAGGACACCAGGAGAATAAGGGCCTCTAAATCAACCTGAGCAAAGTTTCCATAAATTCACAAAGACTGAAGCACATGTATATTTTCTGCATATATATATCATGTCTTCCTGTTTAGTGTTTATATGGGATTCGTGAGTGTACCAATGAGTGTGTCTCTGATTCTTTGTTTTCTCTTGGGATCTTTTCTTCTGATGGTCTGTATTCTCTAATTTCAATATGATTATTTTTGTTTTATCTTATATTTTATTTTGTTACATTTTTAAAAACAGAAAAAAAGAAGAATAAAGAATAAAGAAAGAAAAAGTGAAAAAATAAAGAAAAAAGAGACAAAGAAAAAGAAGAAAGAAAGAAAGAAAGAAAGAAGAAAGAAAGAAAGAAAGAAAGAAAGAAAGAAAGAAAGAAAGAAGAAGAGAAAGGAAGGAAGGAAGGAAGGAAGGAAGAAGGAAGGAAGGAAGGAAGGAAGGAAGGAAGGAACCCAACCCACGAAGTTAAAGCAAACAAGTAAACTGTCATTTATATCTGTGTGAAGGAAAAGTTAAAATAAATTTTATCCAGTAGAGTGACACTGGGTATATCCAGGACAGACCTCATGTTCAAGAATAGTTTAGCAACATATAATGTACTCCACAGTTGTTTTATTTGCTGGTATTTGCCTACAGTTGGTATGGATTGGAGAGGGATTTTTTTTTCTTGGTTTTGGTGGATTTTGTTGTTGTATTGAGATTTCATTTGTTTTGTTTTGTGTTTTTTAAGGATGAAATTAAATTGGATAGGTAGTGATGGGAAGAGATCGGGAAGGACTTAGAGGAGAGAAAGAATAGGATCAACATATATTTAAATTTAAAATTGTTTTAAATCATAAAAATAAAATTATAATAATTATTTTAAATTTTATACATGTATACAATGAATTTAGATTTATTTACCCTACACTCCCTACATCAATTCCTTTCAGAACCTAGTTCCCCAAACTTCTCCTGACTACATGTCTTCTTTTTCTTTTAATAACCTCAAAAACTTGAAATAGATCTACCATATGATCTATTTAAAGTGCAATTTGGCACAACCCAAAGGAAAGAGCCACATTTTTTCTTGCATATGGGATTCCTAAGTCTGAATCTTTAAATTTGAGTCTAACTTGGAGCAACCATAGAAGCCAGGAGAGTAGAAAATGACCACCCAGATGGGAGAAAAGAAGAAATGGTAGAAAATAAGTGGTATGAAAAGAGAAAGGAGGCAAGGAAGCCCTGAGTGAATGTGAATTTTCTAACATGCACATTCGCCATGCCATGGACCAATATCTCAGACCCATGGGAAAAAAACCCTCCACTCAGCACCTATGAATGTTTCAGACGGATGGAAAAAAACTTTCTGTGTCCATGTGAAAATGTTGATAGTGAATGCAAGTATGAATTTTTAGAAAAGATGGACAGGTATGTACAAAATTTACCAACTTCAGGTTCCTCTTCCTAGATATTTATATCCTAAGATTGTTTGCTTACCAAAACTTTGTATAGAGACTACCTAACTCATCTTCCCTGTTCAGTAGATGGTAAGTGCCCCACGCTTCAGATAGATGAGTAGTGAATAACATTCCATCAGAATGACCACAGTTATTCTGCATTTGTGTCTGTGTGTGTGTGTGTTATTTTGTCATTCTCTCCCCATTCCTATGCAGGTTTCCAGTATGTCACTGTGCAGATCAGGCACAAATAGGGAAGAATGGATAATACTGAAGAGGAGATGTGTGGGAAAGAATAACTAGCACTAATTATGTTTGGAAAGCATATAGAAAGCCATTTTGTAAAATTATAAAGTAAAAGTTTTTCCTCTCTCTCTCTCTCTCTCTCTCTCTCTCTCTCTCTCTCTCCAGATTAGCTTTAAGATGATCTCTTTGAAGTTGATAGCTATGTTTCTCATAGATCTCAAACTATATGTAAACAAGTTACTAAATTCCCAATGTAGACACAATTCCTGAATTCTAGATACTTATTTTTAGATGACTCATTGAGATATCTCCTGTGATATCTTACATGTATCCATCTCCAAAACTAAATTATTAGTATTTGTTACCAAATTATTCCTCCTCTATAATGGCCATGAGCACATTTAAATGACACTTGGCAATAATAAGCTAGGGAATTCAGAAACCTAAGATTCCTTCTTGTCTCTCTCTATCACAATCTCTGCCTCACTGACTGAGGAAAGAAGCAGTACTTCTAGCTACTAAATATAATAGTTCATAGCTGACCATTCCACTATCAACTCCCTACAATCAGCCACCTGTACAGCAGAGTGTAATTTCATTAATTTTATTATTGAAACTAAAATAAAATTATGCAATTTTTCCTTTTTCTTTCCTCTCTCTAACCCTCCACATGTACCTTTCCCCCTCTTCCCTCTCTTCCCTCTTTCTCTCTCTTTAAATTCATGGCTATATATGTAATACAATACATATATATAAATGTGTTTATATATACTTGTGTGTCTATAATTGATGCATTCAAGAGTATGTTTATATGTTATTTTACATATATAATATACTTTAATATATTATATATTAATATGTACATATATTATAAAATTATATAATATGTAATGTGTATGTGATCTTTGCTAAAATCCTCTGTTCAGTATCGTTATAATGCTTTAGACTTGTGAACAAAAACTCCTTAAAGATGCAGTGTCTTCAGAGACAATCAGTCTGATTTTCTGGCTAATTAAAATGTAAGTACTTTATAGAGATTGGAATGTTGAAGGTCCAGAGGATAATTACTTATCTACCTTTGTGTTGGAGCTAACATCTTGTGATAATAGATAAAAGCCTTTAGACTACATACCTACAAAACCCATTAGATTCTACCAACCCAAGGCTAAGGTTGTCACTAGATAGTATTTTCGGCCTATAAAAAAGCTACCCTGGTTTTGCTGCCCCTGAATCTCTGGTTTATATACCAATGTATTTTCATCTTCCTTTGACTTATGACTTCCTTGTTCTGTAAAACTGTACAACTTCATGAAACTACTGCCACATTAGAAATGGAATTTTGGGTAACCTAAATCTGTGCCCTTTGGCCAGAATGACTCAAAATGATTCCAGAATAAAATATATTTTGTTCCCTTTAAGATGATAACTGTGGTTTTTTTGTCTACAGTCCTAAGTCTAGAGAGTTTAAAGAACCGGAAGTGATCACAAGATCAGGCCAAATTACCTTTTCTACTATCATTTCATACAATTCTCTGGCTCATTTCCTATGCTTTAGACACATGGTCTTCTTTCATGCCTTTGAAGACATTTCTACTTATGTGAAGGTAGGCATAATGTATATGTGTAAGAACGTGCACATATACAGATTTCTCTACATATATTCTGTAGATTTACTTAATTTATCTCATGTGGACATGAGACAGTAATTATCTTCAGTCTTTAGTTGTACGTAGCTACAGAGCTCATTGTGAGAGGAGAATAACATTTATATCACAAAGAAAATTGTAATTTTTTAATACCACCATAAAAATTACACTTAAGGGTATGGATATTACATACCAATTTGTTACAAATTAAATGAAATGATTGTTTTGGATAGGTTATTTCATTATCTCACTCGAAGCAATTGTGCAATGAGATTATAATACTCACAGTCTATCACAGCTGAATCTAAAGATTTATTACAAAAATACCTTTTAAAACTTTAGTGAAATATCACACTTTTCCATTGGTTTCCTTATTTGTGAAAATAGAAATACATTTCATCTTGAAAAGGTTTTTATGGGGTTTGTAAAAAGAACATCTATGAGCTACAATGTTGCTTGTAGCCTAAAGCTAGTATTGTAATTTTATTATATTTTGCAATAACTTAACTGGTTATAAAGAAGTCAATGTAAATTATTTTTCCAAGAGAGAGCAGAGGTAAAGAAATCAGTTTAAGAGACATTCGTGGATTAAAAAAAATATAACATTGGAACTAAAAAAAAAAAAATAAGTAATTTCTGCAGTTTATGAGCAATTTTCCTATGACTTTACTGAAAATGCATTAAAAACAATTTATTCTCAACATTTAAAAATCAATAAATATATCAATAGTTTTCCCAAGCTTCTGTCCTATCATTTTTATTATACTACATAGTATTGTGCTTCCATTGCTGTAGTCTAATGAGCCATAAGATGCGTAAGTCATGTTTAAGATCTATTGTTCAGATGCTTTAAAAAGAAAGCCAAGGCTATAAGTCATCATGAAAAACATGAATCATAACCTGAAAAGCTGTACTTCAAAAATCACAACTGAATATCAACTTTACTTTATATTAAAGAGCCACATGAAGAATTATCTCTTCTGTTTGCATTAGGTCCTGTTCTATGTTTAGTGTTGAGCACCAATATTGATAATATGAACTTTATCATTTGTAAATTAATATTTTATATAAATATATATATATATATATGCTAGAGTAGTTAACATTGTTGGCTGCTCAACTATCTCCCCTCCGCCATATTTGTCTTTTTAAAACATATGCATATATACATATATACACACATAGACTCTCACACTAGTCTCTCTCTCCTCTCCCTCTCCCTCCTCTTACTCCCCCCCCCCTCCAACTATTCCTCTCCCTCTCCTTCTTCCCCTCCCCCACTCTGTGCCCATTTATTAGGATTTTTTTAGGCATAAATTTTCCTTCTCTTTTAAAAACAAACTAAATTCAGACTCGTCAAAACAATCCATATAATAAATTTTATATTTATGGGTAGAAAGATGATAATGTACCAAAATTTAGATATTCGTGTCAATCTCATAATGTCTAGAAAAAGGCTATAGTCTCATTCTCAGTTGGGCATTCACAGTTTTACACAAAACTCTGCTCCTTAAACCAGTTGCTACAAGCTCTACTGTTTCCTCTCACCTATATGACAGTCTTAGTATGTGTTCTTCAAAGAAAGACTTAATTATTTATTTTTATTTATCTATATGTGTGTGAGTTTATATGTGTGTATACATTAGTTTATGTATACCAAGATTGTGTGGGACCAGAAAAGGGCATTGGATACCTTGGCACTGGAGATAGAGTGGGCTTCCATATGGGTGCTCTAAAGTAACCCCATATCTTCTGCTAGAGTAGTTAACATTGTTGGCTGCTCAACTATCTCCCCTCCGCCATATTTGTCTTTTTAAAACGTAATTTTAACTTTCTCCCTCTTGCTCTTCTTCCTCCTTTTTCTTCCTCCACTTCTTGAAACTAGGCTCATCATTCAAATTGGGTTTGGGCTTCCCTCCCCCTTTTTGCATTTGAATAACAGAGTGATGGAAGTCAAGGATGAACCAGTTAGAAGACATAAAGTCACAAGATAAATGATGTTAATTGTAAAAGCATGTAAGAAAATGTTGCTTCTCTTTATCACAGACATCTCAGGAAGGAAGATCATCTTCAGGCAGATCACATTCAAAGCTCAGTTGGGTATATGCAGAAGTTAGCCACAGCTCACCAAACACTCAATCACTTATCTGATTGCATTTAATTATGTTTAGGTTGCGAGTGGGACAACTATTTCCAGAGGTGCTTGGATTAGCAACACATTCCATCAACAATAAATCAGGCTTTCCTGTTCATTTGTTTTCAAAGCCAAATCCCTCTGTGAAATTTTTACAAGTTGTTATTTTCTGTTAAAGATTAGACACAACACTCCAGGATTCTTCTTACCCTCATACAGGAGGAGGCCTGAGTGCTAATTTCAATCACAACCTTAGCTGATTCAGGCAGCATATTGTAAACATCACATGTCATCTAGTTGCAAAGGCCTTGTCTTTAATCTTTTTTAAACAACTTTTATGTTACAAGATTTTTTTTCACTTATATTTGCCATCTGAGCAAGTTGCCTTTAGTGAAACAATTTGGAAAATGTCTCAGGAGCAATCTCACTGCTTGTGGGACAGTTTAAGAAGTACTTGTTACATTATCATCAATAAAATCCTTTGTTGTTCATATTTTGCTTCATAATCTTGGCCTAGATTTCAATGTGTCTTTGCGATTTCACCAGTCTCCTTTCACTGTGAGGTGCCCTACCTTACTCTGCTTCAGATGGTACAAAATCAGCAGAAGTAATTTTAAAGCATAGTGTCGATAATCTGGGGACACACTCAGAACTTTAAGTTAAGTCAAGTTAAATAGAGAACTTTGCAAACATTCCAGCATATTAATTTGAGTCTGAACCTCGGAGTGTGTGAGGACAGCTGTGCCGTTTCTGAAAGCAGATGAGCCAGTTTGAGTGTGAAAAGATATAGAATGAGACAAACTTAAGCACAGAGTCAGGTTGATCTCTCTAGTCTTTATTTGAGGGTAGTAAAGTCTTTCTGAGCTTCAGTTTCCTGGTCGGTCACATGATGCTGTGGAGAAGAGGTGGTCTTCAGGAAACAGACACACAGGTTATCAAATAGACACGACTATCATCAGACACTAGAATGCTGCCTATTCACTATGAATATTAATTCACTATGAGGTCTTCGGGAAGTCAGTTTAAGCTATCAGTACATTGGAAAATAAAGATAATAATTAAAGCATCTCATTTACAGTGGCATAAAGACTTAATTGCTAAATAGTTTCCATGTTTCTTAAAAGAAGAAATGCTACCTAGATATGATTTCCCTCTTTCCATTAGCTTGTATTGTCACACATGCTATACTCGGGCTACACTGGGAGTTTTTATGTCACCCAAATGTTGTATTACCATATATTTTGTTTTTTATCTGAGATTAGATCACAATGTAAGAATTTAAGTTCATCATTTATTTTACATGCTGCTTCCTGAGAAGCCCATTTATCTTCCCTACAACTGTTATTTCAACAAACCAAATGCTATAAGTAGGTTACAAGGCCCTGCATGTTGACACACAAAATTTACATGATATTAAGAAAACCCATAAGTACAGAGTACACAGAAATTCAACCACCATACTAGCCCAGAGATAAAATAGTATGTTTGATAAACCTCTACTTTCATAAAAATAACTTACTTTTTATGTCATGTTTTTGGTTTGAGAGTGGACAAATCACATACAGTTGCAGCAAGATGTAAGGTAAAAGTTTAATGGAATGAAAGCAAATCATGCAGGCTCTGTTTTGGCCCCAGAGTTACAGGTTCTAGTTCTCACTTCTACTAAAATAAAAGTGAAACCAAGGTCTTTCTAAGCTGTCAAATGTAGTGAAGACCTATGCATGCTTCCCAGAGTGAACTATGGGGACCCATGCATGCTGCTGAGAGTGAACTGCAAGCACCTATACATGCTGCCCAAAGTGAACTGTGAAGACCTATGCACACTGCAGAGAACACTGTATGCTATGGAGAATGAAATGTGGCGACCCATGCATGCTGCCCAAAGTGAACTGTGAAGACCTATTGCATACTTGTCAAGAGCGAACTATGAGACTGTTATTATGGATGGCACAATTCTTCAGAAAGTATCGAGTAAACTACAGCACATATGTCTTAGATTTGCTGATGTCAGACTTCCACGACACTTCCTCTTTTCACCCCGTTCATCAGTGCCCTACTTTCAGAATCAGAGGAGTTTTAGCACCTGTCTTTCCTGACCTTTTCAACTTACACGAGTTGTTTGCTGCTGCTGCCCCGCTGCCTCTTGATTTCTTTCTTCTCTGCTTGCCAAGTGCTTTTCTCTCTAACTTTCTCTTTATTGTTCAAGTCATTCTCAGGCCTCTGACCACACTCTCACGTTCTGACAGTACGTTCTTTGACATTTTATGTCTGGCTGTCCCTATGCATGCCATACACTCTCTTTTGCCTACTTTGCTAACAGCCAAAAAAATTAACACTGATGCTAAATTCATCAATCAAATGCTGTTTCATGATCTATCTATAGCCAAAATCCCAGATTACACACAGAATCAATACTAAAGGAACCTGTCATGTCCCCTTGTGTGAGAATAAGTTCTCTAATGAAAGAGAAAATTACAAATATTAAAAATATAAAATACTTCAGAGATTCTGTTATATCATCTAGCTTTACATCTATAGGCAAATGGTGTCATTTTATTAGTGTGTCAAAAGAGAAATGTTATTGCTAGTATAAGCATTTGACTCAATCATTTACAAAGGAAAAATATTAAAGTTAGTACCAGGAGAATTACAAGTTCAAGGACCCACTAAACAACTTGATAAGAATTTGACCCCATCCCACTCCCAAAAAGAGCTGAGTATGTCGCACAGTGGTAGAATGTCAGGCCATGGAAAGGTTTCTTGGTTCTTGGGTTGGCATGGGCCTGGAACCCCGAGACAGGTGTTCGGCCACGCCCCCAGAACCCAGGGCCCTGACATATGATCTAATCTCCATTTAACCTGTACATCAGTCATGTAAGACACAGGTAGAGGGCATGACTAACAGGACAGATTTCCATATTCATGAGTTATCTAAAGCCAGGAAGCATAGATAATTAAGCTATTCCTCCCCAGTCCCTCCTCTTTCCAACTCCCCTATTTAAGTCAGCTCTCCCCTGGCTTTTTGGGGGAACATGCACATCCAGATCCAACTACCACCATGGACAATAAACTTCTCTTTGGAAACCCAGTCCACATGTCTTTTGGGGTCTGCCGCCAACAAGCTTCCAGCCTCTGGAACCTTGGACTTTGTCATATATGGGAACCTGCCCCCCTAGGACTCTGCCGCTGCTGCTCGCCCCCCAGGGTCACCTCCACTGCAGTTCAGGATGCTGCTGCACAGGGCCAGGCCGAGCCACACACACTCCCCCCTTCCCACCTCCACCCCTCCCCCAGGCCTAGTATGTGCAAAGTTTGTGATTGATGGCTGGCATAAAGGGGAAAGGGGAATGGGAGGAGGAGATGCAGGAGGACAAAGAGGAGCAGGAGGAAGGGGAACAGAAGGAGAAACAGGAAAAGAAAGAGGAGGAGGAGAAGAAGAGGAGGAGGAGAGGAGGAGGAGGAGGAGGAGGAGGAGGAGAGAGACAACCTTGGTGATTAATATTAACTGTAGGAATTGACCACAAAAAGGAGGACTAAAGCAAGGACAAAGATAAAGCAACAAATGAACAATATCAGTCTTATAAATACTCACTAAACATGGACACCAAAAGGATAGTAAGTGGTTAACAATACTTTATAAATACCTTAATGGCAAAAAGTTTCAATTACATGTAAAATAGAAAATTATAAAATCACTTCAAAGTAAAACAAGAATAAGAACAAAGAGCTATTTAAAGAAATCAAGATCAAACTAAAACCATCATTTATATAATTTTTATACACACATAAAAATATGAGAACACAAATGAGTCATTGTATATATAAAATCACCTACTAAAGATAAATAAAACAATTCATAAAATGTTGGGCTAGAGAGAGAGATGGTTCAGTGGTAAAGAGCACTGGCTGCTCTTCCAAAAGATTGAAGTTGAATTTCCAGTATTCAAATGGCAGCTCACATACCTTAGCAAACCCCTCTGGCCTATGAGAGCACAAGGCACACAAATGGTGCAGGCATACATCTAGAAAAAAATATTTATACATAGAAAAATAAAATAATAAAAAGTAATTGAAAAGTGATGAAATAAGTTAATTATCTACCTACCTAAACTTGATTACTATTTTAGAGTAAAAAATAATTACAGACAAAACTTACTATTGAAGAGACATGAAAAAATTCATATAAGCACAAACAAGATTGAGGTTTTGGTTAAGATAAAATGAAACCTCAGTATTGGTTCACTTTGTCTTTTTTTTGATGGCTAGTGAGCTTTGGTACATCTTCACATGTTTACTGGCCATTTGTGCTTCAATTTTTTTTGTGAACTGTATGCTCATTACATTGGCTTATTTATTGACTGAGTTGATTAATTTTATTTAGTTGTTTTATTTCCTGTATATTCTAGGTATTAGTCTTCTGTCATGGATAGCAAGTCTTTTCCTAAATGGGCAAAAGATTTGAAAAGGCATGTCAATGAAAGATGACAGCCAGTTGACTAGTAAGTATTAATCAAGGCATGGACATTTTTAAAACTTGATAGAGAACATTAGAGCTCCAAGAGTAAGGCTGAAGAAAAATCGCACATGGGAGCTGCAAAGGGGGAGGAGTCAGGACAGAAAAGTAGAAACTACTCAGAGGAAGGAAAGAGGAAAGAGTTGACAGGAAAACAAAAAGAATTTAGAATCAGAAACCAACTAAAGAAAAGTAGGAAGCCATCGGAAGTTCAAACATGACTCCCTAGAGGGGTACTAGGAAGTATCTAGAATCAAATTCCCCTAACACAAGATAAGGTAAGAGATGCCAGGCAGTCCCAGTGGTAGTATTAGACCAACGATATTCACCTCACAGGAGAAATGCAAATATAAGCTGTAAGTCTAGTGCACTAATTTGCTGTGAAAGTGATTCCTCTTGAAACACAAGCTAACTTTAGAGAAAACATCACTTCTTTACATCATGGATCAGAACTGTCTGACCAGAAACCATCTTGAAAAAGGATCTATTTGGGCCATTAAATTATTCTGGAGAATTGAAGAACATGGAAAAAACACAATGTACAATCGCTGGGGAAACACTGAACAGCAGAGAATTGTTAGGAGGAGGCCACAAGTGACAGCCATAGAGAAAGTAAGGAAGTAGAAGCAGTGGAAAGCTGGGGCTGCATAAGGCACCCAGTAGCCAGAGCATCTGGTCCCACCTTAGGAAGTTCCAGGGAGTTCCACCCCATCAAGTGTGCACATCACATCTCACCCAGAGTTTCCCATCTATATATCTTTTTCATCCCCTTGCTGCCCAAGTCAGGATTTCAGAACCAAGCTGCGTGACAACATACCAAAATATAAAAGGAAGGAAAATGGATGTTAAGGAAATGTAATTTAAAAGAAAGCATTAGTAACTATACTCATGTAAATAAAACAAAACAAGCAAAAAACAAGGAAACAATGTCAGCCCTAATGGATAAAAATTATTTAGATCTATTCTATATCAACAGAAGGTGAAAATCTATCAAGAAGACACAAATGTAAATATAGATGTGCCAAATGTCAAATCGTCCAACTTCATAAAACACAAAATACAGAAAATAAAAGAGACAAGTCCCAAGAATATAATACTGGGTAAGTTCAATACTCATCCCTCACAAATAGATATATCATCTTGTTGACAAAAACATTCAACAAAGAAACATGAAAGTTACATTATGATATAGATTAAAATGAATTTAAACATCAACAGAATATTCCATCCAACAGAATCAAAATTCACATGCCTTTCCAAAGTAAATCAATTTTGGTCTATAAAGCAGGTCCTTTTTATGCACATTTGCTTATAATTTTAATTTTAGATTCTGCATATGAAAGAAAACACATGGTATTTGATTTTCTGAGTCTGGATCATTATGTCTAACATAATGATTGCCAGTCGTATCCATTTTCATGACAATGTCACTATTTCCTTCGCTTTGTGTATGCATCAAATTCTATTCTGTGAATGTACCACATGTTCTTCCTTCATTCATCTGCTGAAGGGCATCAAGAATGCTTGCATTTCTCAGCATTTTAAGTAGTGCAGCAATGAAGAGGCATGGGCACTTATCTAGGTGGTGTGCTGATTTAGAGTGCAGGACTGATATAGCTAGTTTATATAATACTTCTAGTTTAATTTATTTATTATTCCCTTATTGTGTTTTCTGGAGTATTTATTAACTTAAATTTTATGTATCTGAATGCCTTCCTTTCATGTATGCCCACTATAGATGTGTAATGCCCGTGCAGACTAGAAGAGGGCATAAGATCAAGTGGAGGTGGAGTTACAGTCAGTTGTGAGCTGCCTAGTGAGTCCTGAGAATGAAACCTAGGTCTTCTACTAGAGCAACAAGTGCACAGAACCCCTGAGCTATTGGTCCAACTTCTTTTCAAGTGTGTGAGTGTGGGTGGAATATATGTCTATGTATAGACATAGACATGGTAATGACTCTATTGGATTCCAGAAACTGTCACACTTAGGTTATACAGAAGTGTTAGTAGTTCTTCCTCCTCACCTCTGCACTCCTCTGATTTTCCTCCTTAATGACTTAGCTCCGCAGACATTTTCTCCTGCCTTTGATGAGATGACCAGGATGACTTACCAAAAGCATGGCTTCTGTGTGTCCTTTTGAATCCTACAAATGTTCTGAGTTCCAGGTCACCTAAAAGGCAAAATGAGAAGCTGAAATATCTGAACAAAAACTATTGAGTCAAAATGCAGTTCTTTTTTTTTTTTTCTGTTAACACTCAAGCAAATATTAATGTCTCTCTGTCTATCTCTGTCTTACTTCTATCTCTCAGTCTCTGTCTATCTCTGTCTCTCTCTGTCGCTCTCTCCTCCTCTCTCTCTCTCTCTCTCTCTCTCTCTCCTTAACACACACACACACACACACACACACACACACAATTAAATGTGCATTTGGCCTGAATGGAACATTTTTTTTCTGTTATATTATAGTTAATCTTTGTTTTGGAATCAATTCAGACAGATTCTTAATCTTAAATAATGAAATTTTTACCTTCCTAAAAATTAATTAAGTAGCAATTATAACATGAAACATTTACTTAAAATCTATGAGGCTTGCTTCATTATTGTGTCCAGCTTAATTGAAAGAAATTGGCCTTTAAATTAAGTCAAAGTTAATTTCTGTAATATCTAGGAATTTTAGTAATCGAGTAGAGAATTACTTCTGTAAAATATTTATCTAATTGTTTAAGACTATAATAAAACGTTTACATTCTTTTAAACAAAGTTAAAAAACAATTGGGGAAGAAGTAATATAGTCAGAAATTCAAATTTATCACTCTGGTAGATAATATGACAAACATTCAGAGAAGGTGGCTGTGTACCAGAAACTAGAGCTATCTAAGCATTCAAAAGGGTCATATACAAACTATGGTGGCACAAATCTGAAGAATCTAAAAGAAGGAAGAACATGAGAAACTCCTGATAGATATCACTACATATACTTAATTTTTTGCAGTGAATTAGCTAAACTATTAGACAAGGACAGGAGGATGCTTGGAGTTCACTGACCCATGGGCCTACAGCCAAATCAAACTGATGAGCTAGAGTTCAGAGAGAGAGAGCCTTCATCAAAATATAAAAGGTAGAGAGCAATTGAGGAAGATACCTGGTTTCAACCTCTGAACTTCTCATGCACAAATGCATGCTCCTACACAAACAGGTAACTAACCAGTGGTATTGTAAAAATCTCTATTGGTTAGATTATTAGAAGAAGGTCCAAGTGAATACAAATATTACTATGCTAAATTACCTTGTCCTGAGTTATTTCAGTTTTTAGTTTATACTCCAATCAGTGAGTCTTCATTCTGTGTCACTTTAACTTCAAATCTAATGTTCTATCACTTGGTGTTATTTTCCCATTAAAAAAATCTTATAATTTTGCATTTTGCAAACTTTTTTTTCTATATGTATGTGACTGTTTTATTCATCTGTAATATACAGGCACATCAAACTTAATAGCTCATTTGATACTATGTGTACTGATTATTCTATAGTGTAGCAAAAGACACAGTTAATCTCAAACTATTTAAATGCATCAGTTATGGCTCTTACCATATTTCTTACTTTTGCTATAGGCTTATGTATCTTTCAATGTTCTGCCTGCAAATATGATAAAGAGATGGGGGAAGTGTTAGATAGAGAAATAGGTGACTGAATAGATGCGCCTACTTCTTGTAATGTTCTAGTGTTTTATCTCGTCTATAAGAAGTAAGTGGAATGCAGAGACAGTTCTGCTCCTTTTAAAAAATTAATTTATTTTTTTAACTTATTCACTTTACATCCTGCTCATTGTCCCCCTCTCCATACCCCTTCCCACAAATCTTTCCCCATCCCCTCTTCTTATCTGAGAGGGTACCCCCCACCCCGGTGTATACTCCCACCCTAGCATTTCAAGTCTGTGCAAGGCTAGGTACTCATTCTCCACTGAGGCAGACAAGGCAGCCCAGCTAAAAGAACATATCTCACATACAGGCAACAGTTTTTGGACAGACTTCATTCCAGTTATTTGGAACCCGCATGAAGACCAAGCTGCACATCTGTTACCTATGTGAGGAAGGTCTAGGTCCAGTCTGTATATGTTCTTTGGTTGGTGGTTCAATTCTGAGAGCCCCACAAGTCTACGTTAACTGGCTCAACTTAAGACCCATCCCATGGGCAAGCACCAGTCTCTGACACTATTAATGATACTCTGTTATGCTTGCAGACAAGAAGATGTTGTCCTCTAAGAGGCTCCACTCAGCAGCTGACCAGACAGATACAGATTCCCACAGCCAAACAGTGGATGGAGAATCTTCTGGAAGAATAGAAGGAAGGATTGCTGACTTTGAAGGAGATAGAAACTCCACAGGAAGACAAACAGAGACAGGTCTACTCTGAATGAAACAGTTGTTGAGAGCAGTGGACAGAGTTACTCGAAACATGTGACTGTGTTTGATGAAAGGATTTCTCACCTTTAAACTTAAGGTTAAGAGGCAATGTTGACAAATCTTTCCTAGGATATTAGTCTCCTTTTGTTTGTGTGATAAGATCTCTATAGCATTTCATGAAGCAACTCTTCTCTTTGAAGCACAGGGAATTTGATCTCATTTGCCCATAAATTACCAAGTTGCCCCATCTAACACACAGAAATAAACATTACAACACCCTCTATATACAGAATATCTCAACCACCTCTTGCAGGGAATGATTAGCTCACAAGGTGGGTGCGGGTGTGGGTTCTTGAATCTTGTTGGGCTGTTGTAATTCCCATGGCTCCAAAGAAACTGGAGTGCAGGAGTCTTGACTGAATTTACTCCACACACAGCACTGAGCAGGTGCTACAGGAGCCCCGCCCAGTGTGGTGGAGTTCTCACTTAGTCTGAATCTCTGTGGGGGAGAGGAGAGGCACAGAGCTCTTGGATTAGGGATCCCCTGACTAGGAGGTGGCCGGAAAACAACTAGTCTCAAGCCCTTGGGCTCTCAGACACTGCTGAGAGGCTGCAGAAGGATCGAGACTGGGGCATGTGGGCATTCACCAGCCGACCCCACAGTGGAGAGAAATGAAGGGGGGGGAGTGAAGAAAGAGGCCGGGCATCACTCCATGGGAGAGATTCAGTGACTGCACTAGATTAGCAGACTCCAGTCAGCCCCACTAGCTTGCTTGAAGAGGTGGCCCCATGGCTGGAACCTCCAAGTGGGAAGTTAGGGCAGTGGCTGCGGCTACAGGCTCATTAAAGGCCTTCTCTGCATTTTCCCATGATGGGCCCCAAAGACAGGAGAAAGTCCATGGTTCTAAAAGGGTTTATTTTCAAGGCAGATGTAGATGGATCTTGCAGTACCCCCCTAAAACTCAGGGCAGACCTGAGTCAAATAGGGAGGGAGAAGGCGAAAGGGTCTAGGGAAGAATGCTTAATTGGCTCTGCCCTCTGGCCTTCAGGTAACTCATTAGAATGTAAATCTCTCTAGGGCCTGAGGCCCTTAGTCACGCCCTCTACCTGTGTTCTTTGGGAGGGGCTGCATTGCCCTATATGACTGAACAGTGCAGGTCAATGGAGTTCCACGCCATGTGTTAGGAGTCTGGATTCTGGGAGCATGGTGGAATAAATGCTGGTCCCTTGCAGGATCTCTGGGCTACTTCCAGCCAGCACTTCTACCAAAAACCAAGACCCCTTTCATGGCCGTACAACTTCTGTCTGGCTTTTTGAATCACCTGTGGGTGGCCCGCCAGTTCTTCTCACATGGAATATAGCTGAATTCATGTTTCAGCATTTATTTCTCCAGAGGCTACAGAGTGGGAAATTTAACTCCATTTTTATCTCTCTCACACTAAATCTGAGTTTCCACAATGGCTATTTGCTCTCATTTCCCCTACTGTTGCCCAGTGCTACAAGCTACCAAAACTTAGCTGGTATGGGAGGAAATTGAAGTTCCCAAGCAGTGTATCATATGGTGAATCTCAAGGATAGTTCTGCACGCTCCATGCACCTTGCATTTGATACTCATATGGCAATATGGAACACAAGCATTCATTTCACACACACACACACACACACACACACACACATACACTAGGCATGTGATGCTCAATATTGATTTTTTAATTTGACAGGATATTTACATTGGAGTCAAATTTATGAACATGACTCTGAAGAATTACATAGATTAGATCATGGAGATTAGATTACTTGAGATGGGAGGAACTACCGCTAATATGGACACACCTTACTATGGCCTGTGGTCTAGGACTGTGAAAGAAGGAAACCATTAGCTGAGCACCAGCATTTATCAGTTTCTGCTTCCCAACTGTGTGTGGATACCAGCTGCTTCCTGGTCCTGCTGCCACATCTTTCCTCTCAGACATTTTGTCACAGCAATGAGCCAAGAAACCCATAAAGTGTCTAAAATTTTCCATCTATAAAATAAAAATGTTAAAAGTGCCTCAGAGGATGGTAATTAGGACAATTTTTAAAATCTTGTATAAATTCATCAGCAAGTTATTGGCTTAAGGTCTCCAAATGACAGCTATTATAAGTTTTAAAAGGACAAAATTAATAAGCATGGGTGTACCTTAATAACAATTACCATAGGACATGTTCATTAACCAGTTGTACCTCCATGTTGACTTTCCTGTGTTGTATACTCATCTTCATTAAACCCATAGGCCATTCTAAGGGGCATTTACTGTGTCAATGATATAATTTTTAAAATGTGAATTACCTTTACAAAATCATCTCATAAAAAAATCACATTCAATAATAATTTAGCATGAACTTTCATTGTACTTAGAATGTGCTCATCATGCAAACCAGGAAGCTTAAAGAACTGGGAATTTTGCATCGCATATAACATCTAATGACCAGATTTTTGAATGGAATTGTTCACATAGAAAGTTTATAACTTGAGTGATGGTGTATGATGCAGGTACTGTGAAATGATCACTATGGTGAAGCTAATTAACAAATCCATCACCTGAGACACCTACATTTCTCTCATCAACTGTGGATCTGAAGAGATAATCACAACTCATCATCAACACTCTCTGTTGAGAAAATTCAAGATATGCAAAAAGACTAAATGTCTAACAGGCAAATGAATTGTAATATGATCTCTGTTTTATGTGTGTATTTTATGGGTGTGTGCATGTGTACACATGTATTATGCAAACCGTGTGTGTGTGTGTGTGTGTGTGTGTGTGTGTGTGTGTGTGTCTTAGAATATCTTCAGGAATCAGAATAAAATCCTGGCATCTGCTAAAAGTTGAATGAATCCTGTGCTAAGCAAAATCAGCCCGAAATAGACAGACAAATAATGCATGGTCTCACATATAGAATCTAAAACAGTTAAGCTAATAGTTTCAGACAACAGATTGATATTTTCCAGGGTTGAAATAGAATAAAATGTTATGATATTGGTCAAAGGAGATGAAATTGGCCTTCAGGTAACTCATTAGAATGTAAATCTCTCTAGGGCCTGAGGCCCTTAGTCACGCCCTCTACTGTGTTCTTTGGAGGGGCTGCATTGCCCTATATGACTGAACAGTGCAGGTCAATGGAGTTCCACGCCATGTGTTAGGAGTCTGGATTCTGGGAGCATGGTGGAATAAATGCTGGTCCCTTGCAGGATCTCTGGGCTACTTCCAGCCAGCACTTCTACCAAAAACCAAGACCCCTTTCATGGCCGTACAACTTCTGTCTGGCTTTTTGAATCACCTGTGGGTGGCCCGCCAGTTCTTCTCACATGGAATATAGCTGAATTCTATGTTTCAGCATTTATTTCTCCAGAGGCTACAGAGGGGGAAATTTAACTCCATTTTTATCTCTCTCACACTAAATCTGAGTTTCCACAATGGCGTATTTGCTCTCATTTCCCTACTGTTGCCCAGTGCTACAAGCTACCAAAACTTAGCTGGTATGGGAGGAAATTGAAGTTCCCAAGCAGTGTATCAATATGGTGAATCTCAAGGATAGTTCTGCACGCTCCATGCACCTTGCATTTGATACTCATATGGCAATATGGAACACAAGCATTCATTTTTACACACACACACACACACACACACACACACACATACACTAGGCATGTGATGCTCAATATTGATTTTTTAATTTGACAGGATATTTACATTGGAGTCAAATTTATGAACATGACTCTGAAGAATTACATAGATTAGATCATGGAGATTAGATTACTTGAGATGGGAGGAACTACCGCTAATATGGACAACACCTTACTATGGCCTGTGGTCTAGGACTGTGAAAGAAGGAAACCATTAGCTGAGCACCAGCATTTATCAGTTTCTGCTTCCCAACTGTGTGTGGATACCAGCTGCTTCCTGGTCCTGCTGCCACATCTTTCCTCTCAGACATTTTGTCACAGCAATGAGCCAAGAAACCCATAAAGTGTCTAAAATTTTCCATCTATAAATAAAAATGTTAAAAGTGCCTCAGAGGATGGTAATTAGGACAATTTTTAAAATCTTGTATAAATTCATCAGCAAGTTATTGGCTTAAGGTCTCCAAATGACAGCTATTATAAGTTTTAAAAGGACAAAATTAATAAGCATGGGTGTACCTTAATAACAATTACCATAGGACATGTTCATTAACCAGTTGTACCTCCATGTTGACTTTCCTGTGTTGTATACTCATCTTCATTAAACCCATAGGCCATTCTAAGGGCATTTACTGTGTCAATGATATAATTTTTAAAATGTGAATTACCTTTACAAAATCATTCATAAAAAAATCACATTCAATAATAATTTAGCATGAACTTTCATTGTACTTAGAATGTGCTCATCATGCAAACCAGGAAGCTTAAAGAACTGGGAATTTTGCATCGCATATAACATCTAATGACCAGATTTTTGAATGGGAATTGTTCACATAGAAAGTTTATAACTTGAGGTGATGGTGTATGATGCAGGTACTGTGAAATGATCACTATGGTGAAGCTAATTAACAAATCCATCACCTGAGACACCTACATTTCTCTCATCAACTGTGGATCTGAAAGAGATAATCACAACTCATCATCAACACTCTCTGTTGAGAAAATTCAAGATATGCAAAAAGACTAAATGTCTAACAGGCAAATGAATTGTAATATGATCTCGTGTTTATGTGTGTATTTTATGGGTGTGTGCATGTGTACACATGTATTATGCAAACCGTGTGTGTGTGTGTCTGTGTGTGTGTGTGTGTGTGTGTGTGTCTTAGAATACTCTTCAGGAATCAGAATAAAATCCTGGCATCTGCTAAAAGTTGAATGAATCCTGTGCTAAGCAAAATCAGCCCGAAATAGACAGACAAATAATGCATGGTCTCACATATAGAATCTAAAACAGTTAAGCTAATAGTTTCAGACAACAGATTGATATTTTCCAGGGTTGAAATAGAATAAAATGTTATGATATTGGTCAAAGGAGATGAAATTTCTACTCTACAAGATATTATGTGTTCATTATATTGTATTTTTAGACCAAAATGAAATATTTAAAATACACTTGATAGTGTACAATACATGGAGTCATGTTAGATTCCCCACAACTGATCGAATCTATTTAAAGATGAACTATTGGCCATGTGCATAGGTCAGTTAAGGGATTTCCCTCCAAGGACTTCTATCACACCATTTTCTTGGAAGATTTTAATTTTAGCCTAAAGAATTGATAATCTCTTCTATTTGGTCACTCATTGGCAATCTGTCCCATTATACTTCACATGTGTTCCATTTTTATGGATTTGATTAAAAATTCAAAAACCATTATTGGCCCCTCATGTGAGGTTATAAACACAGCCAATCCAGAATACACTGCAGCACACCTCCTAGGGCTATACAGAAAATGGAAACATCACTTAGGATTGCTGAAATGATCAGCATGCCGGCCATTTTTAAAGCATGAATGGCTGTGGATTGTCTAGAAGTGGGGAATATGTCATCTACACATTGTGGTACTCTGAATGTCTGGCAATGAGAAGCTTGTGCATCAAGAGATAGAAGTCCAGCAATTTCTCGGTGTTGTTCATGTCCATCTGAAGTCATTCAGAATGATTCCACACAACTGTTTTTGACAGAAAATAATAGATTATTTTTCATACCATATACTCTTATCGCAGTTTTACTCCCCTGTACTCCTACTTGCTTCCAATTTTTCCTCCAATCTGGATTCACACCCTTTCTGTATCTCCTTGTTAAAGGATCAGTCATCTAAGGACTAATGAGAAAATAATATAAATAATAAAAAAAAAAAAAACGAACAAGCTAGAATATGACAAAACAACCAAACAAGATAAATAGCCAAAGAAAAATCAAATTAAATGTATATAGATGCAGACATACACGTTCACACACTCACAGGACTCCCCAAAAACCCAAACCAGAAAACCATAATATATACACAAGCACCTGTAATTTTTTAAAACTGGTCTGTCTTAACTAACATTTTGAGACAAAGAACTTCTAAAGATGCCATAGAGTTTGTTTTGTGTTTTCAATAAACTGCTGGGCATGGAGCCCACACTTGAGAGTAGTTTATTTTTCCAGTTAGACTCACTTGAAGAAGATTAAATTTTCATTTGAAAGTGTCTTTCAGTTGAACATAGCTCTTGGGATGGAACATGTGTCCACTTTTTTCAGCTCTAGTACTTAGATCTGGTGCAGACTAATGCAGGCCCTGTGCCTGCTTCTCAGTTTCTGTGAGGTCATATGTGTATCAGCCTTATTCTACCTAGATGCATTGATTTCTTGGTGCCCCCTCCCATCCTCTCTGGCTTTTATACTCTTTCTACCTCTTCAACTCTGAGCTCTAAGAGGAGTGGTTTGCTGGAGATATCCGTTTTAGGACTGAGTGCTCCAAAGTCTCCCATTCTCTACATATTGTATGGCTGAGTCTCTGTTTGTTCCCATGTGCTTCAATATGAAGCTTCTCTGAGATGGCTGAGCAAAACACAGATCTATGAATATAGCAAACTGCTGTTAAAAAGCATTTTATTACTGCATTCCTTTAGTAGAAAAGTACAATTTTGTTTTCCCAAGGTCCCTGGGCTATCTAGTCTCAGGTTCTTGGCCATCCAAGAACCTTTGTGTATGGTTTCCATCTCACAGGGTAGGCCTTGACTCTGATCAGATACTGGTTGGTTACTACAATAAACTTGGTACCTCCATTGTACCAGCGTATCTCTCAGGCAAAACACCATTAAAGATCAAAGGGTTTCTAGCTGGGTAGATGGTTATCTTTCTCCTTTGGTAGCGTGCAAAGCATCTTCCAGTACCAAGAATACTAGCTTGTAGGGGTAAAGGCTCTACTAGTTAGGTACCAGGTTGACTTCTCCATGTTCAATGAGTCATGTAGGTATTGTCTTCAGCAATAGGGATTTATTATACTCTCTGGAAGTAACACCAATACATACAGTAATTTTTTAAATTATTTTTAAAAGATCACATAATGCTGTTTGTTTTTTTTATTTTCAAGTTTGCATAATATGATTATGGTTGCCTCAAACTTTTAGGAAGTGTAGATGAGCAGACCAAAGCAGTAGTTTGATTGGATATCCAAATAGGAAGCATTTATTTGCCTGTGTTGATGCAATGTTGTCTTAAATATCCAATATAGGCAAGCATTAAGTACAATAACCTAGAATAATTATAGTGTCAGCACTCTCTTTTGTATTTATTGTGTCTCCTTTCCCATATGATAGTGAAGTGGCTAACATATATAGCTAATTAACTAGGGCAATTATTGTTATACAACTGAAAACTAAAGTATCAAGACTAAAATCTGCTTCCTCTTTGAAATGTGTAAGCACCCATTATGATTTAGGGTGACTTGACTCTTTTGTCATTGTGTTCTAAACTCATAAAAGCAAGAAAGGAGTCTTTTCAGAAGTAATTATTTGTATCAACAGTAACATTAACTGCTCTTTACCTTTAAAGTGTTTTTTGTTTGTTTTTGTATTGTTTTAAAGTGATATGAACTTTTAGAAACAGTATAAATCCACAGATGGAAGCAAAGACTAGATGAGAAGAGGAAGACTAATCAGAATCCAATGTCTCCTTTCTTATCTCTGGAACAACTAGGGGACATAGGCAAAGGTGAAGCAGTGCTTGTCATTGCACCAAATATCAGACTACAGCATCCAGCGCCTCTCTCCCCATCATGTCAAAGATTATTGCCAAATGAGTTGGAACTTGGAATGAGAAACTTTACCACATAGGCCCATCTCTTTAAACACTTGGTCCTCAGTCAGTAGTACTACATGAAGTGATTTAGGAGGTGGCGCCTTAATGGAGGAAGCATGTCATTAAGGATAGCCTCTGGGACTATATAGCTTTACCATATGTTTAGTTCTTTTTGCTTCGTACTCGCTGCAAAAGACCTGATTATTCGTATTCCTTTATCTGCCACCATGCCTTCTACTAGCTCCTATGCATCCCAGTCATACTGGATGCTAAGGAATCATAAGCAGCAATGAACTCTTCCTTCTATACTTTGCTTTGGTCATGGTGTTTTACCACAGCAACAGATAACTAATAAAATTGTGGAGTTTTCTAACTCTCCATTGCTGGATCATGAAAGTTGAATCATATAATCTGGAAGACTTGGGCTTCCAGTATGAACTAGCTAATTACTATCAATGTGTGCAATTTGTAGAGGATTGTAAAAAGAAAAAAATCAGCTACAAGGATATTTAAGGCCATAAGAAGAAGCAGGAAAGAAATATGCCATGGACAAGATGTCAGTATCTACTAGTGGACAAACAAGATATGAAAACAGAGAGAGGAAATGAGGATGAGGAATCTTAGGGAAAAGAACTTGTACTAAACTCAGAGTTCAACTTCTCAGATTGACAATGGTAAACCACTCAGCAGTCTACTGAACTCGAGAAAAATTGGGGGAATGAAAACACATTTGAATCTTACTGCAATTAACATGATCTTCAAGAAGAATCTTTTACAGTGTCTTATATCCTTTCATTGGAAGATAAATATTTACTAAAAAAAAGGGGGGGCTAGGATGTAGTTCAGTGGTCTGTGTTCCTATGATATGAAAAAATGGGTGAGAGAGGGAGTGAACTTCATTCCTCATCTAATTGCATGTCAGGGAATAAATATTTTTTTGCCACGTTCAATATATTTAATTTTAAAAAACAAAATCCATATAAATGTTCTGCAATGGGATGGAGAGCAGATAGTCCTTGAGAATGATGGAGGGGTAAGAGTAGGAAGTAGGGTGACTAAAAGTCCATGTCACTCAAACCTTCCACTGAATCAATATCTCAGAATTCTTATTTTGTAAATGTGAAGAATCAACTTTATGGGGCATGAAGACGGTGAGCTTTAAGAACAGAATCTATATTATATTTGTGGGCAGTAACTTATGGAGAAAGTAGTTTCTGCATGACAGAAACAGGCCCCAGAGATGGCTAGTCCAGGGACATTTTATAGAGTACGGGGAAAATTGGGTAAGGGTTTTGAGGTGGGATCATCAGTTTATTCTGACCACACCAAAGTATGTTTGTCTTCCTAATGCAGTTTCTGTATTGAGGGTTCTGGTGCACAAGTAACACTGTCCAGTTCACCTCCATCATTCCTGGTCAAAGACAAGAATCAGACATCTATGTATTTGCAGGCCTTGTCTTTGTCTGCTTGACTGGTTCCTATCTTCTGTTCTCAACAGTATTGTCTGACTTATGCAACATTGCTTATATGCAAAAGACAACTCTGTTGTCAACTCCATTCATCATAATCATAACATAACAATGTTCATACTTGAGATTTGAGTCTAGATGAACTGGTGGTTATCTTCTTGAGGCTAATGTTAAACAAAAGCATGTGTGAGTTTACTTGGTATCATTGCTAAATAAAAATGATCACAAAGTTCAAAGTTTAAGAAAGAGTAAATGTTGAACTTTCAACATGGGATTTCAATTTATATATCTAAACAAAGGTTATGTTTTCTTGCTCTTATAAATGCCAATCAAATTCAATATTTGGACAGGCTGGGCAACCTCATATACTTCATTTTTTAGTTATTGTTCTTATAGTACCCCAAAATCACACAAGTTCATAATCAAAGAAATAAAGCATTAAGTGCCCAGTGGTATACAAATATGAAAAAGCAATGGTTTCATTTTCAATGACCTCATATAAACAAAAGGAATGATTTTTATTGTGTGATCTGTTATGTGATGTTTATTTAAGTCAGAGAGTTATGAGATGTGTTTCTTTGTAACATAATAGTATCTGATTAGAGAAAATTACTTGGTTGATTTTCCCAGTGAAAGGACAAAGGAAGCTGATTATCCTCTCCTTAGATTAGTAAATTAAAACAGCTAAATGCTATAAAGGACTGAGGTAATGTCTTGAGTGAATTAATGGCTAAGAAAATCAATACACTATAACTTTCCGAGTGGTGGCGAGATGCAATTTAAAGCTACAAAAGAACCAAGTTGCTTTGCATAGAATTTCTCTCAGAATAAGAATGCTCCTGAAATATTCATTTCACACTTTCCCATCTCATTATTTAATACTTGTAAACCAATATAATGGTACTTCATCTAATTGCCATAGATTTTTTTCCATACACTGTGTTGTCACAGAAATGGGCTCTCTGGAATGTTGCCTAGAAAGTTTGTGGTAACAAACAAAACAATGAAAATGTCTTTGCAGTAAGTTCAGAAGTGAATATAGATGAATTTTAGGGGTAAATGCAAATAGATACCATTGCAAGTGGACAAAATGATCATATCTGATGAATAACAGTACAGTAACACTTATATGAATTAGATCTATCCTAATAATTCAGAGAAATAAATGTTGACCTATAGTGAGCCCATAAGAAATAAATCTATGAGAATGTTTTATATGCTAATTATGATTTTATAAAGTAAATAGAGTAGATGCTGAGAAGTTTCCATTTTGCACAACCTCTTAATGAATCTTAGTTTGTTTACTTCATAAAAAATATTTTTCCTTCTTACCTAAGATCATGCGTGAATTAGTGTAAGTGTGTCTTCAAATGCTCTACGCTAATGCAATGCTGCTTACCTCAACTACCCGAGGTTTTCTTATGATTTCAGCAGCAATGATTGAGTCAGGAAGAGAAAGGATAATACAGAACAAAAGAAAATGCCATTGTTTGTCTAAAAGAGTTCATCTTCCTTACTTTTATACACTTATCATCAACATCTCAAATACTCTAGGACATAATGTTTATCTTTTCAGCCTATGATGGTATTCATTCCTAAAATATAGTAGACACCTTATGTTTTGTGTTATTCATTGATAACTGAGTAGAATACAATCCCTAAGGTAGTAGATAAAATATGTAAACTAGTTATGAAAAGCAAGAAAACATATACTGTAGGTCTCAAAATCTATCTGATAACATTCTTAACTTTGGGGCTGGTGGAATCTGGTGGCCTGTTAAATTAATGCATCCTAAAATGTCACAATTGTCAGAGACAAAGGTGAACAAAAAATAACTATTAAAAAGTGGGACAAAGATATTCCCAGATAAGTTGTAATTGTGTTTCAAATCTGCAATGTAGTATCTTCTCCAAACCCACTGAAATTCAATCGGCCAGCTTTTGTAGAAGGTTCAGTGCAACCTCTTTCGGTATACTTTATTTCCATATATGATCATTCTTTTTACAAGAATTCATTCACTTCTGCAAATCTCATTCCGGAAATGTGAAGGGATGCTTTCTTACACACACACACACACACACACACACACACACACACACAGAGAGAGAGGGGGGGGGAGGAAGAAGAGGAGGAGGGAACTTATGTGTATACCTGTGTGTGTAGGTAAGAGTACATGGGTGCAGATGCCCCGAGGCTAGAGATATCATATTCCCTGGAGCTAGAGTTAATAGGCTTTTGGTAGCTGCCTGATATGCTTGAAGGTAACTGAACTCTGATCCTCTGTAATAATAATAAAATAAAAATTAAAAAGCAGTATAAACTCTTAACCACTGAGACACCTCTTCAGTGGGGCTGAATGGATGATTTTTTAAAGTGTACTGAAAATATGACAAAAATGATAAGAATGACTATTCCAAACACCTATAATAGGAGTCAGGATTATTGCAATATCATTTGGACTCAACTCTGCTGAAGTAAATGGCAGGAAGGTTTTTTTTAAAGGCTTTGAAAGGCTCTGGCAGAGATGTACTGAAAGACACGGAGGTGGAGGTAGAAGGCTTGTCACTGTGATAAAGCTGTGTGTGCTAATTGGCACCTAGTTTCCCACAGAGACTAAAAGACAAGGGCTTTCTATCATCCTTGATGGTTCTATTTAAACAGGAAGACCCATGAGTTCCGAAGCAGAACATTGTTGTAAATTCTGGCAAGAAGCTAGGAGAAGAGAGACATCTCAGAGATCCAGAAAAGAATTTACAGTTGAAAGTCTTCTTAGGCAAAGGGTCTCTGGACAGAAAAACCAGAGGTTTACGTTCAAGAAGCTTCTCTAAAGTTTACTGGAATTGAGGACAATATTGTATTTTCTTTGTAAATTCATTTCACAAGACTTTTTATTTAGAGCTGTAATGTGAACACACACACATACACAGAGGGCAGAAGGAAACAGAGGAAGGGAGGAAGGGAGGGACAAGGGAGAGACAAGAGAAACATACATAAAAAAAAAAACAGAAAAGAAAGACATAAAAGACAGAGAGAAAGAGAGGCGAGATCATCTCAAAAGGAAGATTAATTTATTCTGGAATCAAATATGAATCACCACCCCACTCCCACAGATTTAGGTTGTCTCAACTATGTGCCACTGAGGGAACAGGTTCATGGAGTTTTATAGTAATGAAACATGGGGGGAGGGGGAGTCTTTGTGTATGACATAGGCTCTCAGGTAGGCATCACTGGGGATCAGGGAGCTCTAGGGTCCTGTACAGTCATTACAGACCCTACTCCCTACCTGAGACTGATGTCCATTTTCTTTGTCTTGTGACCTAGAAAAGGAGATTTCACAGACAACAGAAGAGTCAGCAGTAGAAATTGACTGATGATAGAATGAAAGATCATGTGATGACACATGAAGCAAACAGAGCTCCAGGGTAACCATGCAAGGTTTGTTATCAAACAACCAGTCTAGTGATTAATAAGGCTGTTTTTTATTGAGATAAAAAAGGGGTGAACTGCTTAGTTCAGTTGTTCCCCTCCCCATAAAGTGTTCATGTCTCACGTCATGCTAAGTATCTGGATTGGGGTTTCATTTGTACATTCAAGAGCTAATAAAGTATCTAATCACAAGCAATTTCCAGACTGCTCTTTAGGTTAATATATTAAATAAGAATGATGACATGAAATTCAGACAGAATCATTGCCCCTAAATGCTTTGGACATTTCTGATCTCCATCAAGGACAGAGCTACAAACAAATCCAAGGATAGTTCTGACAACTGGCCAGGTCGGGGCTGATTGTCCCAGTCAAGAGGCAGGGCTGTTTTTGAGATCCATGACTTAAAACCATCTAATCAGTTTCTTTATCTTGTTCTCAGAAGGAACAGAGAAAAAAAACCCAAAAACTGTAAATCTAGAAACTTCGTGTGCACTGGGTAGATCACAGCATGATGCAGGACAATCTACTCTAGGTTTCATATGTTATCAGAGGTTTTCTGTTGATATAAGGTAGATGTCTACATTCTAAAAGAATTTACCTAATAGACAAAAGAATATTAGGCCACATATGTGGTTGGCACATCCCTTTAATCCCAGCACTTGGGAGGCAGAGACAGGTGGATTTCTGAGTTTGGGGTCAGCCTGGTCTACAAAGTGAGTTCCAGGACAGCCAGGGCTATACAGAGAAACCCTGTCTCAAAATAAAATCACAAAAAAAGAAAGAAAGAAAGAAAGAAAGAAAGAAAGAAAGAAAGAAAGAAAGAAAGAAAGAAAGAAAGAAAGAAAAACCCACAAATTTGCTGCATGAAACAAGGAGAGAAAGCATAGTGTGTGGTTGAAAGTATTGAGACTCTCACAAGTATGAGACACAAGTGTGGACTTGTGCAAGATACAGCTTGTAGATTGAGCATGTTGTTCATTGGGCTGTTTAAGATGGCCTAATTATTTTTTTTTGGCCTAATTCTAATTGACTTGGAAAATGAATCGTATGTCAAGGAAGTCTACATCGATGTTTTAACCCATTTATTTTTCTATTTATTTATTTGGTTTGTGTAGGTGCAGGGAGTGTTCACATGCACCAAGATCTGAATGTGGAAGACAGAAAACACCCTGTGTGAGTCAATGTCTCCTTCTACTTCAAGAGTGCCACAGATCAAACAAGAGTCTTGGCATTTGTCAGCAAGGTGCCATTAACTACTGAGAAATTTAGCTAGTCACCATTTGTATTTTATTCTGACAGGACCAAAGGAATGTTAATCCTTTTCTTGCCTGAATAATTGTCATTGTTAACAGTAGCATTATAACAGTTGGTTTGCTCTCTTTTGCTTTAGTTTAAACTTACTTTGCTAAGAAATAAGCATAAATAAACACAAGCATAATTTCATTCATTAAGAATTGAAGCAATTTTGCTTAATGCTGGCTTTGTTGTTTTAAAAGGTATTACTGATATTTAGTAAACCTGTTTTATATAAAAGAAAACTTCTCTCTGAGAAACATTTTAAATTTATAGGTAACTCAGAAATACTTATAATTTTTGATATGGGAAAATAATTGAATCACAACAATGATAGTGATTATGATAGTAATCATAGTATCAAATGATTAGAGAGTGTTTTGGATTAAAAAGAGTACCTATATCTTCACAGACTCCTGCCCACTATGATTTGACTAATAGCCTTCTAATTTTGTAGAGAAAGTGCATGTGTTTAACAAGGTTAATGATAATAGTAATTGACTCCAATAAAAATCAGAACCTAAAGGAAAGAAATATTGTAGTAAAAGGTCTACTACAGGATTTTTATAATGGTAAACATGTTAGTCCAAGCTCGATACAGAAGAAAATAAGAGAGACAGAGAAGGAAAAGAGAAAAAGAAAGAAAAGAAGAAGAGAGAGAAGAAGAAGAAGAAGAAGAAGAAGAAGAAGAAGAGAAGAAAGGAGAGAAAGAAGAAGAGAGAAGAAGAAGGAGACAACAACAACAACAAAAAACTAAGAAGACCAGAAAGAAAGCCAGCACAGTAATCATAGAAACAGGAGTAGAAGAAGAAGAAGAAGAAGAAGAAGAAGAACAACAACAACAACAACAACAACTAAGAAGACCAGAAAGAAAAGCCAGCACAGTAATCATAGAAACAGGAGTACTGGGGCATCTGATGGTCTGTGGTAAGAAAAAGCCATTATTATTAAATGCTAATGATGAAGTCACTGAATAGAGAAATCCCTTCCAGTTTGCATCACTAAATTGCTTCATGCTCTGTGAAAAATTAAAGAATATTAGTCAAGTAAGAGAAGGAGAAACAGAATTTGTTGTCTCTCTACTAGATATGAGTAGAGTGATCAAGAAAATCCTCCCTGAGAGTTAGTATCTATAAAAATTGCATGCAGGAGTGTCATTTAAATCTTTACTGTCAATATGATTTGAAAACCTTAAAATAATAGCTAATATAAAATAAATTTGTAACCTTGAATTAGTACGCTCATCCTCTTTTTTGGAACCTCACAGAAGCAACACATGGAACTTCCCTGAAAACTTGCACAGTACTAAAGGAGGAGCCAAAAACCTAGAGATCAGTTAAGAGATATTTCTGTACAACAATGTGACCCAGAGAGTTCAGGCTTCATTAGCTGTGTAACAAGCCTTGAGTCCTATAAATGTTTGTGATTCCAGCTCTGAGGGATCTGGTGCTCTGTTGTTTGCTGAGCAAGCACTATCACACACACATACACACACACACACACACACACAAGCACACCTGCTTGCACACAAACATATACACACAGAGATACACAGACATACACACCACAAATTAATTAATTATTTTCTAAAAAGAAAAAGCAGAAGGGTTGGACAGATAGAGTAAAACAGACAATAACACAGACACTGTATTCTTCCACTGTAATTATCAAATACTGGCTACAAAATCCAGCATGATTAATGTTTTTAAAGTTATAAATGAGAAAACTGACAAAATAAGAAACCAAGAAGTCATCCAAGTGAGTCAAAATATATTTTTAAAACTTACTTAATAAATATTTTCTATACACATAAAACTTTAGAAAAGCAAAAATTACAGATAGCCAGTGAGTCTAACAATAAACCAATAATCTCTGACAGCATAAGTTAGATAGAAAATAGCTTAAAGGAATCAGAAAGGGGGAGATAGAGAGAGTGAGAGAGGAAGAGAGACAGAAAGAGAGAGAGAAAGAGAAAGAGAGAGTAAAGCACAGAGGCTATGGAGAGTTCTAACTACATCTAACTGGAGTTTCAGGACAGAAGGGAGGAGACAAAGGGTGCCCAAAAAGTAGCTATAATGTCTCCAGAAAAGAAGAAATAATATAAATCTCTAGGCAACACAATAAATCTCATTCAGGGTGAAGAAAATAAAACAAGACTCTCTTCAAATGATTAAAAAACGTGAATCTGTAATTACATACATAGTGAACCAATTTACATTGAATGAGCATTGCAAGAATTTGACCAATGTCTGAACAACAATTAAAGCTCATATTGAGAGGGAGAGAGCTATGCCAGAGAGATGTTGGACAAGAAGTTCATGATAAGAATAGAAACTCGCAAATGTCACCATTAATCTAAACACATGTAGACTGCATAAAATAAAAATAAAGCTTCTATTCTTAGAGAGACTGGATATTCCAACTGATATTCAAAACTGAAAACCGTTTAAACTGCCAGTGAAAAAGCATATCCCACAGACTTTAAATATATCAGTGGGCTATGAAGCAACTAAATGTGAGCAAAAGAAAAATGTAGATTATGGATTAGTTTTCAGTAATAGTATTGGTTGTTGTTGTTTGTTTGATTAATTAAAAGAATTAATGGTAAAGCAAAAAAATGGACCTTGCAGCAGAAAGCATATAATCTGGATATCTGAATATCATATATATGTAATTTGTGTGTGTGTGTATGTGTGTGTGTGGTGTGTGTGTGTGTGTGAGAGAGAGAGAGAGAGAGAGAGAGAGAGAGAGAGAGAGAGAGAGAGAGAGAGAGAAAGAACTCATGCCTCTTAGAGTCCAGCTCCTGAAGCTTGCTCTTAAATTTGGTAATGTTCTTTAGAGCCTCTCATAGTTTAAAAGTAGAGAGAAAAGTTCAGGCCTATAGAGTCTATTAGGAGAATTCTTAATAAGAGATGACAACCCTGGGCTAAGGGACTCTTCAAAACATATACATATATATACCAAATGTGTTGCTGGAAAATGTCTGTCTGGAGAACCATCACTGACTCAAGAGAAGTAGGAGAGACCCTTTTAAAAACTCTGTGTTGATTTTTAGGGTAATTTACACCCTGGATCCACATCACTCAAGAGATCCGAGCCATGCCAAGTGTATAATCAGTATAAATTGGCTCTGGAAAGGACTGGTTCTTAATGCCTACCACAAGCTATGTAAATCTGCACTAAAGAAATGTGCTTTCCAGTTTCCAATGTGCATCAAGGAGTTGCTTCTAGTAAACTTCCAAGAAAATTACTGCAGGTTTTTACTAAAGCATAAAACACTGAGGCTTAATGAACAAGACAGAACACTCAGATAAACAGACAAAATGCTAGAATCTTCTACAGAACACAAATAACTATACTTTGATATGTTTAAGTAAATGAAGGCCCAGGGAATATATAGGGCAAGAATCTATGAAACTTGACCTGGGTTAGGTCTCTCCTAAGAATGCTATCTGCTTGCAGAGACAATTGTCACTAAAACCTGAAATTTTGTCCCTGATATACTTGCCTGTTACCATGTACTCGGCCACCTTTGACCCACTGCTCAGGACCATAACAAGGAGGGGATCCTGTCCCTTCCTTCCTGATGGGTATAATGAGGCTTTTTGTTCCCAAATGGTATTACTTGCACAAGTCTAAGCTCCTAGGAAAATCAAAGAGTAACATGGGGGGTGGGGGGTTATTCTGATTTGTTCTTATATATTCAATTACTCGTATTCTCTCTGTATATTCCTCCATATACACAAGACTTACAACGTTGGGTACAGAAAGCTACACTCATCACACTTGGCCTCAGATACTTGCACAATCATGAAATAAATAATATGGCTCTAGATGTCCTGTTTCAATTATTTATATAGTAGTCGGAACTTACATAGGAAATAATTACCAATGCTAAAATGTAGTTATATATTTATAAAAAGGAAATAAGACCCCAGAGAGCACATAGTATCATATTTACCCTGATACACAGAAAGAAATAAAAGATTTTCTTAACCTTAATTTTGAGATCTCTGTGGATTTGGTAATTTAATCTGTGTTTAGCAAGGACTGGCATCACTCTTGCATACCCTGAGACACAGACAGTCTTAGTCTTTTTCCTGAGCCTTTTCTTTGCCTTTCCCTATGGGATGTCACTACATGCAAGTCATCCACTGGGGCTTTTACAGTGAAGAAATGGTTTCATCTCCCTCATTCTTATATCAAACATGAATTTAGCTTTCTGTTAGCAATTTCAATTAAGAGTTACATTTCAAGAGTTGTAAAGTTAGCCATTGACTTCTACATAAGGGAAAATATGCAGTTAGTAGATAACCAACCACAAAGATTTCAAGCATAAAAATACATGATAATCATATTTTCAAAATATTTGTCCTCAGAGAAAATTTGCCTGTAATTGAAGCCTTATTTTTTCTTTTAAATTTTTATTTTAAAAATAGCAAAGACAAGCGTAGTTCCGATGATCAAGAAATAGTGTCTCTATAGTTGAGGAAAATTGTTTCAAATTGTAATGACGCATAGGTATTTATGATAATTTTCAATAATTCAGGAATTGTAGATGATAAATAATGTTCAAAAATCTAAATTATTCATGTCAATTTTGTTCTTAGATTGTATTAGCAATGATAAATGTCACCACAGAAATTAGTCATCAATACCTTTTTTAAGTCACATTTATAGTTTTGTTGTACTCTTTTTTTCTTAACACAAATTTTCAATAAGTGTACATAGAAGAAAAGTAATTACCAAAGGAAACTCTCAAATCAGCAGAGAGAGATAGAGTTTATACTCTGAGAAATTGAGTAATGAAACAGTTCAGTAATGTCAGTCATTTAGCCATTTTAATAGATGGTGATGCTAGAGAAAAGTCCAAGCTCCTTTCTTTGCATCAAAGAAATTGTAATCTTGCTGAGTCTTTGGAAGATAAACAACTGAAATTTTAAATGAGATGCCCTTAAATTAGGTCTCACACCAAATAGTTCCAAGTTCAAGTTTTAGTCTTGAAGAATAGGTGAAAAAATGGTACCTAGGTGAGAAGGCTTAGTGTTTCCAGGAGTGATGGATAACTGATGTTTTAGGAGAACTTGAAAAGGCATTACAGTAAAAGGGAGTCCAAAGGGACTGTTTTATTAAGTTTTTTGTAGGTACAATTGATAGTTCTATAATTCATAAAGGAGAAACATGAGCACAAGGAATGAGGGGCTGCAAATTACAGATTAGGCAGCTGCATTGACTGAAGGCCCTGTACTATATCATAGATTAGTGAGAAACCCAGAAGATCTGTGATTCACATGGGAGGGCCAAACACAAGCACTGTCTTACTTCAGGAAAGTAAGTGATCATGTGGTAACTAATCTAGACCTTTACTAAAGGCATTAATCTCTCTCAATAACACAATCATTTCTTAAGAGTCTAACCACTTCTCAATACTTTTAAATACTCAAGCAAAATTTAATGAATTTTGGAGGAGATGAACCAAATTCAAACTACAGAAGACATACTCGTAACTTTGACTCTCTCACTACAATAAAAATTTTCAGTGATAATAGATTTGATCTTAATCCGTTCATATAAATGTTTAGTCATAGCAGAAGGTTCAATTTTACCATTAGCTCTCTTATGTAGTATCACCTGTGTCCAATACTGAAGAAAGCCCAGAAAAGTTTGATTGTCTTACTTTTATACATCTTTACAAAGACTATATTATAAAACACAGATTTTTTCTTTTGTTGTATTAATAAAGTATTGGTTGTCTAAATTTGGAAATGGCACACATGTAATGTGTCCTGAAGGAAGTGGATACCAACATGGATGTGAATTCAGTGTGAGATGATGCCTGTAAAAGGGAAGAAGGAAAATTGTGGACATGAGAACCTCAAACCATCACATCGGCTTGACTTAAACTCCTAAATCGCCCTTTAGAATGAAACTTACAAGGCAGGTGAGATGTCTCAGTGACTAAGTTGCTCAAAGTTCGTGCATTAAAGGCTAAGCCGGGATGTCAACACTAACATTAGGATTCAGGCACACCAGCTATATAGTACCTCTAATGTCAGCACTGGAAGATGGAGACAGGTAGATCCCTGGTGCTCGCTGGTAGCATTCCTAGTGCAATTTTGAAGCTTGGGATTCACTCACAGATAATAATGTCTTAAAATATGAAACGGTAAGTGGTCCAGGAAGATACCTAGCATTGACTTCCACCTCCTGACAGATAGACTTTTGTGTTTGTTTATGCACAGATGCACACAGCAACCTGGGCATGCGTGCACACAAAGAGAATTATAATGCAAGTTAAAGAAAGTCTGAAAGATATAAAAGCTTTCTGAATCAGAGATACAGAGATAAATCTATTATCAGAGAAGTAAATAACAATTGATGAGCACTGTGCTATTGTAGATGATGAACTGAACTGTCTGGGTAAAGTTGATTAATGGACCTCACATGGAAACAAAGTTCCTCTGTAGGATAGAAGAGGATTCTTGAAACCTCAAGTTAAGTATTAGCCACCATGATAATGTCTATTTTTTCTTAAAGTGGCTGTTCATCCTGTAATTTTCGTGTCATTGGCAAACTTAGTTAAGTCAGGGACATAATTAGTGCACCACTCAAGCAATCTTACCTGACTAGGCATTTGGGTCTTGACTCATTTTAACTTTGGAAATTAAATGTACATTTCCACCATTCTAAGGAGTTAACAGTAAGCCCTGGGTAATGATTGGTTGAATTAACTAAGTAAATAAAAGATAGAATCGTATCATATCCAACATGGATAATGGCTGGATTTACAATATCCAATATAAATTTCTGTCTATTGAGTGAGTCTTAAGTTCAGCTAGACAGCTATTGATTACCTGAAGATTCAAGTGCTACTATTTCACCTCTGCCATATTATTCACTGATATGGTTCCTTGGTATCATATTGAGGATAACTGATAGCTTTTCTCCCTTAGCAGTTTGACTGGGTATAATATAAGTGATAGTCCGCAGGAAAGAGGCTTCCAGATCAGTTTCAGTTTGATTGCTCCAAGTGCTATATCTTAAATGTGTGCTAACTTTAGCAATGGGGTCTTAAATTTTCAAAGTATACAAGGAAACCAAGAGCAACAGCAATAGCCTATATTTTCTGGACATCTCTTGGACTCTCCTAGTCCAACTCAAGGGGTCCTTATATCTGGCATTGGGCCTCATTAGTCTATGACTCTTGAGCTGAATGCTATCCCCCAACAAAGCTGAACTTCATTTAATTTAATTATATACGAATATACACAATATATGTTACATAGTATGTATTTATAATTAAAAATAAAATGATATATTTTTCTGTGGTTATTTCAATTACTCTTAGTGTTCTTTATTGCTGGGGAAAGCATACAATGACAGGGACTGCATGCAGTAGGCCATGATGGAGACATCTAAGAAGTCCACAGCAGCATTTTGTAAAATACAGTTGTTCCCGTTTCTCCTAACCTTAGTCCTGGACAATGGCTGTATAGATTTCATTTGTGCGTGACTACTTTTCAGTTGGCCTTGGGTGCAAAATTATTCTATTATATCTGACTTTCTTCCTTCTTTCTCCTGTTTTGGTGAATTCTGTGAAACTAGATGTTCCTTGATGTAATGATTCTTAAACAATTAAAAATTGAGGCATAGGGGCACAGATGAGCACAGTCTTAATGGCCCAGGTACATGCTGTGTGTTATTATATTGGAAACAATACAATAACTGCACAATGGTAGTTCCAGATTAATTCTTGACTTGCAAAAAAAGTTTGAAGAAATTATAAAATGAAATAGAGCCAACATTGGGACCACAAGAAAGGAAAAAACTATTGAAGCTATGAAATAAGTTTTGCACAACATTTAATAGTGGTTCCTGGATAAGAAATTATAGAATGCATAAAATTATATATTAATTAAACTAAGTCAAAACACTGGGACACTTAGGAGAGTCATTGTGTTCAATGTACAGAAGTAAAACTACTGAGTTAAGGGTTAACTTGATTCTTTCAGAGCAGCATCTTTGCCCATGTCATTTATCAGTAGAGCTTCACAGGAAAATGCAGGTGGCTGACCTCAGAGCTTTGAGATCTGAAGTATAAAAAGTCAAAAATTAAAGTTTAAATAATGATATTATTATTATTATTTTGCAATTATTATTATTTTGGCTACAGGCCTGAGAATAGGGAAAGCCTGAAACTTTGGGGAACAATTGTAATTCTTGGTTCTTTGTGGGATATGGTTATTCTTTATAATGTGATTTGGCAATGATTATACAATGTCTTGTATTCTACCTCCTTTTGGAGTAACAATAAAAGACTGGGGCAAGAGAAAAGCTAGAGAGCAATTGATAGAGAAAGTGAGAAGAGCCAGAGGGTGAGAGAGCATGTAGAGAGCATGAGAAGAGCATGTGAAGAGAGAATGTGAGGTGAGTGAAAGAGAGCTTGTGAATAGTGAGTGGAGAGAATGTGAGGAGAGTGTATGTGTGAGTGAAAGGAGAGACCATGTAGTGTGTGTAAAGAGTGTTTGTGTGTGTGTGTGTGTGTATGTGTGTATGTGTGCGTGTAAGAGCGTGTAAGAGTGTGAGAGTTTGAGAAAAAAAAAGCACACAGAAGAAAACCAGAGTGAGCAGGAGAATTCAGAGTGTGTGCAGCCTCAAGCTGTGAGAGAATGAGCAAGAGAGAAAGCACAGAGTGAGAGAGAAGAGAGAGAAAATTTAAACCTTGAAAAATTGCCTATCAGTTTGTACCGAAAAATGTGGTCTGTGTATATTTATTAGGCAATATCCCAGATATCCCTGCCTCCAGTTTAGAACTTCGATCCTGTGTTGAGGCTGGACCCGGACACTTTATCCCTCATTCTCTTTCTCTATCCTCAAAGCTCCTCTATTTTTTCCTTTTAAAATTCTTAAAATTTTAAAATATAAAATAAAATATAAATAAATATCATATAAAATTTTTAAATATAAAAGTTTAAAATTGTTATCTTTAAGAAGAACATTCTTGTGTAATATGAAAAGACTTAAATTTCTATTGTTTTTCTTGTAAAAAGACTCTTCTCTCATATACTACATCCTCACAACAGTTTCCTTCTCCCTCCACTTTTCCCAGCTTTCCCCCAACCTGAAGTCTCCCACAAGCTCCACCCCCTCCCTTTCCTCTTCCAAAAAGGGCAACCAAGAGACAACAAACAAACAGAACAAATCAAGATACTAAAAAGAAATAATTAACCTCTGAAATGGAGTATTACCTGCACTTAACAAAAAACAGAAGAAAAAAATCTTGATTTCAATTTTATCTACCATCTCAAGACTGCAAATACGTGTACAGAACTTTTAAATCACTGAAACGAACAACATATCAAAAACATGTCGGAGCATCAGGAGAGAGGCCATGCTGCCTCATAAACAGGAGGTCCTATATTCAATCCCTAATATTATGTAAAAATGTCACTGTAGTGATAAGCACCTGTAAACACAAGGGAGCTGAGGAGGCAAAGACAGAAAGATCCCTAGGGCTGGCTGGCCAGTCAGGCTAACTTGATCCATGAGCTGCAGATTCAATATAACACCCTGCCAAAAAAAAAATAATAATAACCTTAATGGAGACAACATATGATATCAACTTCTCTGACCTACACACACACACACCACACACACACACACACACACACACACACACACACATATATATATATATATATATATATATATATATATATATATACTATTCCTTACCTCCATTTCTTAAATCTTTTACTAGAAAGCATAAGGATCTTAAAGTTCATTCACGTGGGGGAAAATATGGCTGCTGTTCTACAGAGAGTTAGAGTCCTTACTCATAGCTATGTCCTTAACATCCAAAATGAATTATTATCATATATACTACTGTACAGTACAACTTCACAATCATTCCAGGGCTGTGAGACCACAGAGAAGGGAACCCTCATTCTTATGAAATAGTAACATCTCCCTGAAATAAACCTGTCATCATAACTACTGCTGTAGTAATTTGTTATGTGAAATATCACAAGGGAGCCTATCATTTCTTTAAAAAATAGCATTAAAAATGTCACTAGAATTGATTCCAAAATAGCTTAGACTTATGTTAAATGTTATTATCTTAAACGTGGAAACTGTAGGAAGAAGATAAAAGGAACAGAGTTCAAAATGAGTGTGTCCTCCTTATTAATCTTTCTCTCCTATTCCTCCAGACTGTGAAGTTTGAGATTAGGCAAAATGTTCTTCATATCTCACAATCCCTTCCCAGTACATCATCTTGCCCTTCTGATTCACAAACTATGATTGTATCATCTTTTGCTCACCTGAGATTTCAGATTTTAAACATGTTTTTGTTATTTAAAATCACTACTGCTTAACAACATAGAAAAAGCTGCAGTTATGAAGCTTACTCTTCTCTGTTTCTGATGCACATTTAACTTTCATAACCAAATGACATGTTTGCCCTTTTACACTTATTCTCTTCTTCTAAAGAGTGGACAGTTCATGTGATAACCATAGCTATCACAGATGCTCCCTGTTCCCCTGCTCAGCTGCTACTCTAGGTTTTCCTTCTACATCTTACATCAGTTTTAAATTACCCAAGACACCTGTACAGATATAGCTGACACTTTGAGAAATTGAAAAACAGGTTTTATTCTCAAACTTTTTAAAAATCTGCTTTTGCATGTCTAACTGTGATGGTTTGTATATGCTTGGGTTAGAGAATGGCACTTTTATGAGGTGTGGTCTTGTTGGAGTAGGTGTTTCACAGTGGGAGTGGACTAAAATAGCCTAGTCCTAGTTGCCTGGAAGTGAGTCTCCTAGCAGCCTTCAGATGAAGACAGAACTCTCGGCTCCACCTGCACCATGCCTACCTGGATGTTGTCATGCTTCCACTTTGATGATACTGGACTGAATCTCTGAACCTGTAAGCAAGCCCCAACTAAATATTGGTTTTATAAGAGTTGCCTTGGTCATGGTGTCTGTTCATAGCAGTAAAACCTTAAGAAAAGTTGGTACTCAGAGTTGGGTGTTGCTGTGATAGGCCTAACCATGCTTTTGTTTGGAAGAGTATAGATTTGAGGCCTTTTGATTTGGAAAGCAGTGGAATGCTTTAAGTGGGGCTTAATGGGCCATCCTATTAAGAATATGAAAGACTTTGTTGCTAAGAGTAAAATAAAAAGAGGAGCATTGTCTGATCAGGAAGTTCAATGTGACAGTACTTAGTACATGATCAGGCAAGGAGTAAATCATACCCGCAAGGACAATGCCTGAGTAAAATGTTTATATGTTTATGGTTCTATCAATAATGTATTTTATACTCTTTTATTTGATCTTCAGTCATTTTTCAGGCATAGCATCCACCTTCATGCTCCTAAAACCATGTGCACTCCTGCCAGACAGGAGCTATCTCTCCGCCCCATTCTCAGCCATAATGTCTACTTCAAGATTCAGCCATAATAGTGTTTAACAAATGTGTTTGTCTAACTAAATTAAACTGTAATATAAATGGAATTCATTCATTTTAAATTCCAAAGCACTACATGGTGTTTAAGTTTTCAGATTCTATGAAGACTGGGCTTTAATGAAATACTGAATCTTTTTGCTTACTAACTAGATCATGAAGTAAAGATAAAAAATGTGGACGTGGGTCCTTTGTACAAATAAATGTATCTAGTGATTCTCCCTTTGTCAATGCTTTGCTGTCAACATAAATGATGAAGATCGATACAAAAGTAATAAAATGATACATAATATCAAAAAAATATATCAAGTATACTAACATAGAACCATAAAGAAAGAAAGAGATAGATTATATTTTGAACATATATATTTCTACCCCTATATCTATACCTTGTTATCAACTTTGAATAAAAGAATATAAACTATTTCCGTTAAAAAAAAAAAAAGAGTAATTTGAATTGTGCTGATCTGGCCAAAGAGATTTCAGAGGAGAAGAATTTCAGTATGTGGCATAGAGACTGTTTTGGTGGTATTTGGTGAAGAATGTAGTTACTTTTTGCCCTTTTTTGAAGAGTCTGCTTGAGTCTGAGCTGAAGAGACTCAGATTAATTGCATTGACAAAAGAAGTTTCAGAAATGCCCATCAAAGACTTGGTTCTCTGGTTAAGTCTCATGAGGAGCATTTAAACAAGCATAGCAATCTGAGAAAGGAAAAGTATAAAATGTACAGTTCAAATGTTAAAAGGGCACCAGGAAGGGAAATGGAACTGAATCCTATGTTATAGGAGATAAGAGATTAATGGATTTGGGGGCAAGATCCTACCCAGCTAAATTTAGATCCAGGCATATGGGTCATACATTTAATCATAGGAGACAAAGCCAAACAGATCTCTGAGTTCAAAACCAACCTAGAACAGAGCAAGTCCCAGGTGAAGGAAAAACATAAATCCAGGCTTGGTGGATTACACCTTTAATCCCAGAGTTTTGAAGACACCCATGCAGATCTCTGAGTTCAAGGTCAATCTACAGAGCGAGATTCAGGACAGCCAAGTTTAAGGAGTGAAGGAGTTGGAAAAATGAAAGCTAGTGATAATGTAGTAGAACAAGAGTACATGTTCCAGCCCCAGCAAGAAGAACTTGGCAGCTTTAGCCATGTGGTTCTGGCTTTATACTCAAGAAGAGAAGGAGACTACTGGGACTGGTTAGTTGGAGCTGAGAAATTAGCAGTGATTAAGAAGAAACTAGCATTACTAAGGTGAAATCTTGTGGTAAGTGTTTGCTGAGAGCACAGAGAAGCTATTTCCAGAGGCAGTCACATTTGTACCTCGTGTTGGCAAGCAGAAATGGTAATTAATGTATAAGAGCTACCCAGTGGTACTGGTTTTGAAAATGAAGGGGTAGCAGCTGATGCTTGGCACTTCGAGAGGCCAGGAGATAGCAATTGGTGAAGGTGCAGCCTCAGTTGTAGTTGCCAGCCTGTTGGGTCCCATTTCAGCCCTGGTTTGGGCCTTGTGGACAAACCTGGCTCAAATTTCTGTGGCCTTGTGGGAGAGCCTAAGCCTGGCTCGAGTTCTGAGACCTGTTTCAGTCACTTCAAGATCTGTTTGGCTCTGCCTCTGCTCCGCCATTGCTAATGTAGAGCTTTGCCATTGGCCCTGTCAGTCACCCCATACCCTCCTTCACCCTCCCCTGCCTCCTACATCATCTCACCCTATCAAAACTCCTCCTCCCTATGCTCCAAGTTTATAAGTGAGAGGCTGAAGCAATAAGTTGATTTCCTGCTTTCACAAGATTCCAGGCCCAGTGTGTTTCTTTTGGGCCGTTGACACTCACCATTCTGCTCAGCCCCTGAGAAACTCATGGGACCAGGATCACTCTCCTCTCACCTGGACCTGCCAGCAAGGAGTCAACACCAGCCCAGGACAGAAGGGTTCATGCAAAGGATTTGAGGGTTGGCACTATAAAGAGAGCCTATGAGAGGCTATTGGTGAAGCCTAGTTGCAGTAAAGAACCCCAGTGTATTAGAGATGTCAGTACCGTGGAATGATCACCAAGAACAGCAACAGAAGTAGAGTGAATCAACCTGAGCTTAAGAGTGCTACAGAGGGCAAAACTAGAGAAGTGATGCCAGCCTTTTGGAGGAGATTATACTTGCCCCCATCCCTAGCTCAGAAGCCATCTCTATTTGACAGACACTTGCACATAGAAATTAAGTTTTCTCCAAGGAAGTGCCACAAGGGAAACAAACTACACTTAAGAATACGTGGCATGCACAGCAGTAGAAGGCCAACACAAAGCAAACTCAGTATCATCTTTGGATGTCCTTTGTTTAATAATGTCTTGTTAGATATTTTCTCTTTTGGATTTTTGTTTTTGTTGTTTGGTTTTTCTGTTTTATTGATTTCAGCAAAAGTTTTATTATTTCTTGCCAATTATTTCTACTCCCTTAGGGTTTGATTTCTTCTTTTTGTTCTAGAGCTCTCAAGTGTGCCAAAAGGTTAAGGTCTAGACCAAATTATATTCTGCTGTAGGCTTAGTATTTCTTAGTTATCCATTCAGTAATGGTTTGTGGGCTTCTGAGAAGATTCTGTTTTAAGTAGTGTTATTGTAACAAGAAACATAGAAAAATAAATATCCATTCTAAAAATAATTTTTGTCTTTGTAAAATGCAATAAAGAAGCAATATACAATGTGTATTGGAAAGTCAAAATCAGTAGTAGATATGAATGTAAAGCCAAAGGGAAATATGAACTGCAGGGTCTATATAACTTATGATGGAGTCACTAGGATCAACTTCACTTGGAAGGTGAAGTTTGAGTAAAGACTTAGGAACTAAAAGTTATATCAATCTGATTTTCTTAATGTTGTGTATTTTAGGTACAGGGAAAGTGTAAATGAAAAGTTTGGAATTATGACTCTGCTAGAAATGACTGATAAACTCTCTATAAGATGGTTTGAGTGGCAAGCATTGAGCAATATGGCAGAAGAGGACAAAGGATAAGGTGGCACAGGGAAGAAATGTGTCAGGTCTTTTGTTGGCTTATAGGAGGATATTCTAGATTACATGAGTCACTATAGCTAACATGCTGACTCTTTGAGTAAATAATATTACTGTGGTGATTCTTTCAGAAACAGACCAAAGGAGAGGAGGAATAAAGATATACATTTGAGGACCATCACAATAAAGTATATAGGAGAAGAAGTCGTAACGTCTCAACCTTCCTAATGCTGAGACTCTGTAATACAAGTCTTCATGTTGTGAGCCCCAACCATAACATTATTTTTGTTGCTACTTCCTCACAATGACTTTGCTACTGTTATGAATCATAATTTAAATATGCGTGTTTTCTGATTGTCTTACACGACCCCTGTGAAAAGATCCTTTGGCTACCCTCCTCACAAAGGGTCTCAAACACCAAGTTGAGAACTGATTCCTTACAGTAAAACACAGTCAGTCTTGTAGTATATTTTGAGAAGAGAATAACAGATGATAATGGTGGATATATGAATAATGACCAAAAGCAGTAAAGAATTTTTCCAAACATTTCAGCCAAAGCTAAAGGAAGAAGTTTATGGAGTGGTGGTAGAGGAATAGGATTATAAGCTTTATTTTAAAAATCTCATTAGACAAAATCATTGGACATTCAGTAGAACACATTTGGAAGTTCACATATCTAAGAGTAGAACTTGAGAAGGAGATAGGATGTAGATACATTTGCTAGGTTAATTTGCTATGTTTAACTAATAAAGGAAGACATAAATTTTAGTGGAAGTCTCAAAGAATGGAATAAATAAAGGAAATGGAGAGTAAACAAGCATGTGCTGGAACCTGACGGTGAAGAGGAGGAGGAGATGAATCAACAATGCAGATACAGAAAGAATGATAAATAAAGCAAGAAGAAAACACAGCATGATGTACCCATGGAACATGCTCCATAAAGAAAGGCATGCTTAACAAATGTCAACGCAGATGCCGGAGAGAAAACCATTCTGAAAATATGTTCATGAGTTTAACAACTCAGGGCTTAAGTTTACATAAAATTCAGAGCAGCACTAGGAGAGAAGATAAGATCAGAAATTGGAAACTCTTTAAAAAAATAATGTGTCTCTCTTTGTCTAGTCTTGCCATTAACTCCAGGGATTTACCTCTCTTTTTCCTGTTCGCAAATATGTTTTAATTGAAATAAAATCATATCATTTTCCCATCTTTTTTTTCCTGTTTTCAGCTCCTCCCAGCTACCATTCCTCAATATTCTCAAGTACCTACAACTCTCAAGCTAGTGGCCTCTTATTCCTCAGTAATTATTGCATATACATGTGTATATGCATACACTATATATAATATATCATTTATATAGTTTTTTTTTTATTTGTGTGTATATGGTTTCAGGGATAACCATTCTATATTCGACAACCATTAAAGGGCTTAGCCCTGGGAGAGACTAATTTTCTTTCTCTCATCAGTTATTTGTTGCCTGTAGGTATAAGGCCAGAACAATGGCAATATCAATGGGCAGGAGAACCTCTTAAGTAGTTAGACTTACAGCTGCTAACCACTGTCTATACTCTGAGGTTTTTACATTTTTTATTTGCCAATAGTTTGTGTATACACACACACACACACACACACACACACACACACACACATATATATATATATATACTATTGTAATATATATATTACAATGAGAACTATATTTGAGCTGTGATTTGAGGGAAAAAAATAAAAAGACAATAACTGTGGGGATTTTTTGGCTTTTATGATGAAGTATGTAAGTTTGTTTGCTTTTGACAAAGTGTAAAGATAAGGGAATGCAAACAAATGGTGAGTAAAATTACAAGAGAAACGTCTGAGGACTTAAAGGAAAAGCAATGTGACAGTGTAAGGATCCATCTATAAACATGAGAGTGAACACAACACTCTGAGTAACACAAACCAGCACAGATAAACAGAAGAAGAGGTAATGAAAGTCACTTTCTTTCGTCTTCTTTCAGAACCATTAGAGGGACATGTAACAAGGTACATATTTATGAGACATAGTGTGATATGTCTCCACATGTATGTGGTATGCTAATAAAATTAGAGAAATTAGCATTTCTGTCTTTCCATTAAGTTGTGTTAAAGTTCACTGTGGTTTGCTATGTGAAATAGGTAGCTAAGTATCAAAATGTAGGACATACATATGTGTGTATGTGTGCTTGTGATCAGTGGGATATGGCCATCTGTGTTAATAAATTGGCTGCTTCTCAAAGTTAGGTTCTGGCTGTGTCAGAGACTAGAATATAGGAATGTTGTCTTTTTTGATGATTACATTTCAAAGGGATAGCTCTCAAGTGCTCGAGGCATTCTTAAGGCTTGAAACCAGCAAGAGTAGAGGAAAGATGTGCATCTCAAGGAAACAGAAATAATTTACTACAGAAAGTTTTCGAAGTTAATAAATATTTCAAAACAAATCAGGAGCCTACAGTCAAGAAGAATCTTTATAGAGTTTAGTCAAACTGAAGGGAATGTTGCAGCCATTTTGGATACTTGAAAGTTAAAAGAGATTCATGAATGACAATGAATTGAACATGAGACCATAAAGTGACTCAGTCTAACTCCACAGTATTCCTTGTACCTCAACACTCGAGGTTGCCATAGAATTTGAGTTAACTGGAACTACAATTGTGCTAATAGAATATAGGTGTGATGGAGTTGAGAGAGATGCAAACAAGTGACAAAATTCCTTGACATTTAAAAAAATGTACAAAGCGAACTTGAAGATATAACAAGTAATAGCTTCATTGATTTGAAAGAGCTGGTGATGTGGGTGAGGAGATGTGAGTCAGGATACCAAGAGGTGGTGGTCAGAGGTCTGATGGTTAGCACTGCTAAGGTGGATGTGTGGTTGGAGGACAGAGCATCTATATGTGGAAGAATGCAAAAGGAGCAGAATCAAGGTCACATATATAAACAAGAGCCTATGGTTTAGAGAGTTCAAATATAGGGCAATGTCATCACAAAGAATAATGCATGTTAGGGAGTAAAGGTGAATTATACTACAGTCAAGTGTCTTTAACCCATGAAGAGCATGACCAGAGGCAAGGCCAGCGACAAATCACATTTAAAATAGATGCAGTGCTTTGCTGTTGTTTGACACTCATTGGTGATCCTGTGGAATGACTAGTACTAAAAGGACAGTCTTCATTCTCTTAAGACCTTTCATTTAAAAAGTTATAAAAATGCGTCAGAACAATTACATCCTACTGAAGACTGTTAGTGGTTGAGGCTTTCTTCTTTATTATTCCTTAGTGTATTTCCTCCATTCATTATAAACAAATGCAAAGCAAATTCTAATCAGCAAGTAGTTCATAAAAATAAATTAATTAACTGTCTCTCATACATCAACGTGGCTAAATGGTAGTCCACTGTCATCACAGACAGATGACACTTTGATGCCTTGAAAAGGATATTCAGGAGAATTTTCATCTCATAACTATTTCCACTTTCCCTGAGATTCTCCAAGAGAAAATAAACTCTCACACTTTCAGACTGCAACTTCACGGTAGTGCTGTAGTCTATGCAAACCTCACTTAAATACTTCAGTTTGTGTCACACAGAAACTTTCTTTTGATGGTCAATAAGCCAATATTTTCAAAAGCCCTTGAGAACCTCATTCTATTTCATTTCGCAGAACTTTTAATAGTGATAAGCTGACTCTCTGTGAACCAAAGTCACAGATTCTCACTCTTCCTGGAGTGGATACCTGGTCTTTGTGATTAAGTTTGTAGCAGTTGGAATAAAGGCTTCCTTTGAGAGGACACTGATGTCTGTTTCTAGAAATTTCTCCTTTATCTGTTTTTAGGTTAAGTGACTTTAAACAAATTATTTCTCATTTGCCTTACAACTGTGGCTCATGACTAAAAGTTAGAATTACAAACAACTGGGGAACTTTTTAAAGGATTTATTTTGAGTTTGATCATATTAAATGATATCCTTTTAAAAAGTTATATAACAATAGTCATCAGCTTCTCTTCCTTATTATGTCAAATCCTCCCCATCAAAATTAATTAGCTTATTGCATTAACATCGAGTGTCAATTTTTTTTCAGGAACATAATTAGAAATTATGTAACTGGTAATTTTTGTAAATAATCAGTGCACTAAACTTTTAAACTGATTGTGTAAAAAATGGCAAGGTTGTATGTAAAAGATTTCCAGGCCAGCAGACACCTTGACCTTGTCAGCACACATTCTAAAATGAGTTCATTTTGATGCTATCTCCTCTGTATTGGCAAAGTTCTGTGAGGTCAGATATGAAAGTCAAACTTAAATATCACACTCTTAAATTTGTGTTTAAAATTTTAAATTATATGGACGTGTGATTTTGTGTGGGTATGTATATGTGAATGCAGTTGCCTGCAGATGTCGGAGACAACAGAATTCTTGAATCTGTCTTTTAGGAGGATGTGAGCCAATGAAGGTGGCTGCTGGGAACAGAACTTTGGTGTCTAACGTGCTCATACTTGTTAAGGCAACTCTCCAGCCTGAAATTTCAGATTTTAGATCTGAAATTCTCCTTATTGTACTCTGCAACAGTACATCAGTTGAATAACAGGTTAGCATAGTGCTCAAAATTAAATTCTTTTCTTTTTAATTTTTTCCAACCAAACTGTATCCCGAAGATTTATTTAGATACATTTACATAAGCAATGGTGGTATTTCCTGAAAGTCAAGGTCAACTTATGATAAATTGTTCAACAACATCCTTAATGTGAAGTTTCAACCCTCACTCTAAGCTTCTTCCCTAATTTTAAAATTAAATTCATAAGCAGAAATTTCTTACTTAAAATAGATATTACTCCACAAAATATTCTTGTTCTTACTCTGTCAGTAAACATTTTCCTTTGTAGTAACTCCCAAATTACCCAGACTCTCAAATAAATATAAAAAGATAAATTTCACTAAAAAATATGTGAAAGTCTACAAATGTAAACATATATATACAACTACACACATGGAGTTATATTCTAATATTACTTGAAAATGTTACAGTTTGCTCAACTATGTATATAAAATAAAACATGAAATCATCCATTGGTAATGTCTCTAGAGTCTTTAGGGAACAATGATTCACACTGACCATTTTCAAAACAAGAATATAATCCACAAGTACAGTTAAGTCACAACAATTGCTTCGAAATCTTGTATTAAATCACAATTACATGGAGTAGAGAGGCATAGGTAGGAAGACAGAGTCATTCAATTTTAGAATTTTAAAGCTTCATTGTTTTCTTTTCAAGAAGTAAAAAATTTGTCTTCTTACTCATGTAGAAAAAAAACTAAGTAGTAGTGACAGACTTTCCTGGTGTATGTTAGGTGTAGGTTTGCAAATACTTGGATCTAGTCCTATTGGCAAAAATGGTCTTATATGCCTTTCCCACTCCCAGATGTAGGCATTATTGTTTGTTTTCAGACATCCATCCATATGAAGTCTTTACCAAGAAGAAACAGAGACATAAAAGATCATAGAGAAAGCAGCCTAGCCTGATCTTCTTCAAAAAGTAGTGTACACTGTTGAGGTATCACATAAAAGTGCTGTACTTAATGGTGAATAACTGACACTTCAGTGGATGTTACAACACCTGATTAGTGTGCTACAAGAACAAAATAAAGCTGTCTCCCTAAAGTAAAGAACCTTGGTATTTTTTTCACACGTTTTTATTCTTGAGAATTTCTTGAATGTATATAACAAAGTATGATCACATTCACTGCATTGCCTACAACATAACTCATGTCCTTTATTGAATCCACTAGTTCTAATTAGTGTTGTCCTTATATGCATGGGTGTGCAACCATCCACAGACTGGAACATGGAAAGCCTAACAGGAAATATTATTATTAATTATTCAGCAACAAAAGGAAAAATTATTCTCAACTTTTCATCATAAGTTCCAAAGAAACTAATTTCTCTAAAGTTATTGTGACCACTACTGAATAGTGATGTGAATGTACTATTATGGGATAGACCTGATTTTGTGCTTTCTACACAAATGAAAATTTACATTTTCTAGGTTCAAAAACTAGTATAAGAAGTAACCTGGGAAGGCTTTTCAGATTGATTATAGCTGTGGTATGTATAGGTTGTTACATTCAAGAGCTCCCAGCTTATTCATAACAGACTTCTCTCCCATTATATTTAATTTTTGTATTCTGATGAAGAGTTACAGTACTATCACTAGTCTCTGGTAGCAGTGTGTAAAAGTGTGTGCAAGCCACAGAGGGTAAATATGTTAATTGGAAACGTGAATGGCAGGTTAAAAAATAGAGCACATGAACACAGAAGAGTGTGTTCAACACGTAGGCATCAAGAAACCATCAGTGGAAGGAACAGTGAATACTATGGGTAACAAAGCATTGGTTCAAGTCTCCTACACATGTCTGATGACTACCAGTACTTAGCAGTGTGAACTGAAGAATCTTGGAGAATCTCTACAAGACTGGAAACTGACAATCTTGTAAGATATCATGCATCCAAGAACAAATAAAGAATTTAATCATTTTGGTTTGAACATATGTTCAGTGTAACAGTTGCCCTTAAGTAATTCTGTTAAAGTTTCCTTTATTGGATTTTGTTTTTATGATCACATTGTGTATCCAAAGCTGCTGTTCTTAGAGAGGAATGCCTTGCAAGTTTCGCCTTTGCTGTGTAAAACCATGATATCACAGGTCACAAGAAAACATGTTTAAGTGATAACAGGAGTGTTCATGGAATTTTGTTTATCGCCTTGCTTGTTCTCTATTTGTGTTTATTGTCTTGCTTGTTCCTTGACTTTTGCATCTATTGTATTGCTAGTACCTCAATGGAGAACTGACCTTAATACTTGCATGTAATTAAAATGGCATAAAAGCAAATAGGAGGAGGGGGGATGGGATAGGGGTTCTAGGGAGGGAAAAGGGATGACATCTGAAATGTTTGCTAGAAAACAGTGAAAAATAAAAGCAGAATTCCATCCCCCCCCAAAAAGAAAACATGTTTATTCTCTAGTTAAATACATGTATGAAAAATTATTTCAAATTAACTATTTAAAGTGATCCTTGGACCAGGGAGAATGGCAGTAAAATGGTTACTACCTAGTGTCATGGCTTTAATATAAATAGTGTCTTTGGGCATGTATATTTGACTGTTTGATTACCAGTTGGTGGAAAAATTTGGGAATGGTTGAGAGAGCTTGTCTTATTGGAGGAAATGTATCTCTAGGGTTGGTGTTTAGATTCTGTGTTTCAGGAGCAATAGCGGAAAAAAGATCATAGAATAATGTAAGAACAAGCAAAATAGAGAAATAAAGATATCAAAAAGATAGAGTGAGCATTCAAAAACTAGTGTTCAATATTGTCAAATTCTACTAAAACAATCTTCTAAAATGATAGACATTGAAATAACTTAATTAGACAACATGGGCCATGCACAATAGGCATGTATAAGTTACAATCAGAAACTTTCAGGCCTAGTGTTTCTATCTCTGTGTATCTCCTGCTACTTGATCAGATGTAAGCTCTCAGCTACAGCTAAAACATCACATCTTCCTGCTCCTATGTTCCCCACCATGGTAATTATGATCTCCAATCCTCTGAAATTGTAAGAAATCCCTAATTAAATATTTTCTTTTATATTGTTGCTTTGGTCATGGTGTTTCTTCATAGTACACCCTAACAGTAACTAAGACATTTGACATTATTTGTTGTCATCCATGTTTATTAATTAGCACATGTCTTCATTCAACAAATATTTATTGATCTCTTTTATATCTTTTTAAATAAATGTTAGGTATGCCTACTGATCAAGATAAAATCCTAGCTAATAAGAGTTATATTATAAATATATTTAAAGAAAATATGTAATATTTTATAGCACCAAGCACAAAAAAAAAAAAAAACTAAAAGAAAATATAATTGTAGAACAATAGTTAACAAAGGAAGAAAGAAGTCTAGAAAATTTGTGTCACCACAAACATCTCCAACAGAAAGTAACAGGTTTTAATACTTGGAGCACACTGAACATGTAAGAAGAAGGCAGAGAAATAGAATGGAATCCAACAGCTTGTATATTCATAGAAGACAAACAGGAAACTTTGTAACAATGAGAAGGAATTTGGTATCCTGAGCAATTAACCTGAAGGACCTGGAGATTTGAGCAATTGAAACTTGAGTTATTCGTGTTAACAATGATTCATTTGTACCTAGAATCTCTTAAGAATAGATTATTTAGATTACACTATTCATGGCAAAAAAAAAAAAAAAATGTATGAACTGCAGTTGTGAAAGGTGATAACTGAGTCTACAGAACTAGCAGAAAAGCCAGAGAAGACACTTGAAAGTATACACCTAGGAGTCACAGGAATAGAGGTGGCAGCATGACAAGATGATAAGGGTCAAAACTGGAGTCCTTAGGGATGTTTACATTATAGTCAGTGTGTGGAGAAAAGAGCAGAAGAAAGTCATATAATAATTTTAGAAGAAAGAACATAGACAAACTGAATATCAAAAAAGGGAGAAATACATTCAAAGATTAGAATGTTCAGTAGTACCAAATTCTACTAAAACAAACACCCAAAACAATGAATATTGAAAAGAATTTGATTAAAGGATATGTGTAAGACTGCTGTCGGTGTACATGAGTATAGTCATAGAATCTAAAGCGAAGCTTTATGAAGATGATACAGGATAAATTAGATGAAAAAATTTACATGTATTCATTGTACAAAGTGGTTTCATAACAACATGTCAATAGTGTATGTAAAGTATTTTGAGTATGTTACCCCAAGTCTTCCTTTTTCCACTTTGCTCTCTCTCACCATTATCACTGCAGGTAACAAATACATGGTTATAGTTTCTTAATCCAACCACTCCTCTGTGTCTTTCCACTGGAGTAGTGACTATTAATATTGAGTTAGTACTGGAACATATGCACTAGTCCCTATAAGTATGTTGGTTTAATGAAGCTTTCCTTGTTCTTTGCCTAGCCACTGTCCTGCAGTTTGTTCTTTCCTATGACTTCATGGGAATTTTTCTTTCTTTCCAGTATTTAGGATTCCTTCAATTATCTTCTTAAATGCTGATACAGTATCCATAAATTCCTATATTTTGATTCATAATGGAAATATGTCTTTCTCTTTCAATTATAAAGAACAATTTTGCTAGATACAATAATCTGTGTTGATAGTTACTGTCTTTCAGAGCTTTGAAATACATTATATCATGTCCTCTCAACTTTCAGAATTTTTGTTAAGAAATCTGTCACTATAATTGTTTTGACTTTCTATGTGACTTGGGTTTCTCTCTTGAACTTTAGATACTCTTTCTATATTCTGTATTCTTGGTATTTTTAGGGTTAACCCCTTTCTCCAACTCATCTTTTGGGATTTTAAGATTTTTTCCTTTATCTTTGCAAAAGTCTTTCACTAAATTAGCATAAATTTTGTTGTGTTCTTATTGAATAAATTTCTATGCCTTTAGCTTTTCCTTCTCTTTTTTATTTCCCATGATTTGTAACCTTGGTATTCTAATGGTGTCCTGTAGATAACTTGTATGTCACTGAAAGTATAGTGCATACCTTCTGGGATCTCCTAACCCTCAATTCCCACCTTCTGCAATTGTACTCACTCAGCTTTCGTAGCTGAGCACTTCTATTTGAGGTTGAGTCTAATAAAATGGACTCTTGGTTTCTCCTGTCCCACTGTCTAAAGTTTCCTTCAGTTCTGAGAGAAATAGTATCCATCCAAGTCATAGCACAGCAGATCTCCAGCTACACCTGGTTTGTTTCTCAGAGCACCTAGCAACCTGTGCATGGATGATAACATCTGCTGCTTTAACTCTGACTATAATTCTACAAGAGCTTTTATATAAGGTTTTAAAACATCGAACCAAGAAAGAAAAGAAGCTAAGGGAGTTCCAAACTGTGTACCTATCTTAAGTTAGTTGTGAAGTTGTAATTAATCAATTAATGATTTGGTGGTGGTTAATAAGTGCTTCATTTTGCTTTAAGAGTTTCATTTTTGACTCATGAGGGGGTACATAAAAATTGCAAAGGCAATGTGTAAGACCCTGACATGAATACCAATACACATACGCACACAAGCATAACACACACACACACACACACACACAAACAATTCCATGTATATATGTAAATATAGTGCTACTTGTACTATGATTATCTCAGAGTCTTGAATCATTCATTACAATTTTTATTATATTTTATTCTTTATTTGTGTTTCTATGTGTGCTTGCACATGCACATATATGACACTGTCAATGTGTAGATGTCAGAGGACAATTTATGGGAGTTAATTCTCACTTTTACCATTTCAGTCCTGAGGAATGAAACTCAGGTTGTGAGGCTAGGTAGCAAGTGATTTAACATACTCTCAATGACTCTCCCTTGTAATTTTTAAAATAATGAAGGACCTTATTGAGAGAAAAAAATGAAGTTACAAAGATAAGGAAGAAAAATCATGAAGTCAATATGTGGAGGTGGGGAATTGATGTAGAATGAAGAGGGGACTGTACATCCTTTGAAGCAGTCATTATAGGATATTTCTCAGTGTTCAGGAGTGAACATCAAGTTACATAAACCCATTTCATATTTAATATTGTGGAATAAAACTTAAAAACATCTTGACATGCAGGATAAAAGTGTACATGGTCAGCAAAAGAAGACCACCAACAACTTGTTAAAATTAGCCATAATAATAACATCAAGCCCCTTTAGGGGCAGAGTGACCGAGAAAAACAAGGATATGCAAGGACATGTCCAAACAAGTCTAAACATGTCCAAGTGAGTAATGGGCCATCTGGTGTTTTGCTCTCTTCCTTCCTCGTTGGAAGGCCGAGGTTCAAGGCTCCATGGTTAAAAAATAACTCTACATCCTGCCACCCACATCCTGCCGATATTTGCTTACGCAAATTGTTAATGTTTAAAATATCCAATCAATATGTAACGGGGCCAAACCTACCCCCTCCCCCCAACCTTTTCCTATATAAGTCACAAGCTTTTGGGGTCTGGGTCGAATCCTCTGCCTCCTGCATGAGGTATGTTTCGACCCGTGGGCCCAGGCCATTAAACTGCCTTTGCTGATTGCATCCAGACAGTCTCTGTGTGTCTATGGCGCACACCGATCCGGACTAGAGTGAGGGTCTCCCTTCAGAGGTCCTAACAATATCCCCAGTATACAGTGAGATATTGAAATCAAGTAGAGCAGAAAATCTTCAGGTGAATGGACCTGGAAAAGACTGAAGGTTTAAAAATTTAATTAAAAATCATTAGCCTTTCTGAACGCAGGATATTCTGCTTTAAGATTGTTTCTGCTTTCCCTGCATCAAATCTCTACTGCACTCACAGAGTGGAATGCAAGAATCCAAATACAATGAGAGCAGGGACTTTCAGGTTTATATGAAGGTGACATTCAACAGGAAAAGGAGTCTGCCTAAGGTATCTAGATGAGTTAAGGCAATTTTTATTTATTATCAGAGGACTTTTACTTATTACTAGAGGACTCTAATTCCTCATCACACCATCAACACATGCAACCTAATCAAAACTTCTAAGCATTCATATTTTTCTGTGTTTGTTGACTCACATAAGTAATTAAAACTTAGGCCCTGGTAAGTATTTTTTTTTAAATCATTAAATTAAAAAATCATGGTACTTCTGGTCTGGGCACAAGCACAGAGCAGATCCCAGGTGGCAACTCTGCACTCAATCTCACAAAACTGGGCTTCTAGGAGCTCTAACCCAGGCAGCATCTCAGGTAAGAAGACAGCAACACCGCCCCAAACAGGGAGTAACTGAGACCTACTGGGACCCAGGAATTCACTCCTGGCCCGGAGTACTAGTTCCTTCCAGTCTGGACCTGAGTGCTCAGCAGATCCTGGGAGACAGCTCTGCACCAAGTCTCACAGAACCCAGAGGAAGCAGGGCTCCCAGGAGCCCTAACCTGAGCAGTTTCTTAGGCAAGGAGGCAGCAACATTTGTCCCAAACAGGGAGTAACGAGGACCCATGGGGATCCAGGAATTCACTCCTGGCCCTGAGCACTGGTTCGTTCAGGTCTGGGCCCAAGCATTGAGCAGATCTTGGGCCTCAGCTCTAACCCCAGCAGCAACACCCATTCCAAACAGTTCTGACACAACCAAGATAATAGGAAAGACAGGCTCCAGTCAGAGACAGTGCAGGTAGCACCAAGGAGAGCCAGGTGGCAAAAGGCAAGCACAAGAACATAAGCACCAGCAACCCAAGGTACTTTGTATTATCAGAACCTAGTTCTCCCACATTAGAAAGTTCTGAACAACCCATATCACCAGGAAAGCAAGAGTCAGATCTAAAATCACTTCTAATGATGACGATAGAGGACTTTAAGAAGGACATAAATAACACTCTCAAAGAATTGAGGAGAACACAGGTAAACAGGTAGAAGCCCTTAAATAGAAAACAGAAAAATCCCCTAAAGAATTACAAGAGAACACAACCAAACAGGTTAAGGAATTGAACAAAACCATCCAGGACATAAAAATAGAAGTAGAAACAATAAAGAAATCACAAAGGGAGACTACTCTGGAGATAGAAAACCTAGGAAAGAAATCAGTAGTCATAGACACAAGCATAACCAACAGAATACAAGAGATAGAAGAGAGAATCTCAGGTGCAGAAGATACCATAGAAAATATTGACACAACTGTCAAGGAAAATGCAAAACGCAAAAAAGTTCTTAACACAAAACATCCAGGAAATCCAGGACACAATGAGAAGATCAAACCTAAGGATAATAAGTACAGAAGAGAGTGAAGATTCCCAACTTAAAGGGCCAATAAATATCTTCAACAAAATCACAGAAAAAACTTCTCTAACCTAAAGAACAAGATACCCATAATCATACAAGAAGCCTACAGAACACCAAATAGACAAGACCAGAAAAGAAATACTCCTGTCACATAATAATCAAAACACAAAATGCACAAAACAAAGAAAGATTTTTAAAAGCAGTAAGGGAAAAAGGCCAAATAACATATAAAGGCAGACCTATCAGAATTACACCAAACTTCTCACAAGAGACTATAAAAGCCAGAAGATCCTGGACAGATGTCATACAGACACTAAGAGAACATAAATGCCAGCCCAGGCTACTATACCCAGCAAAACTCTCAATTACATAGATGGAGAAACCAAGATATTCCACGAAAAAACCAAATTTACATAATACCTTTCCACAAACCCAGCACTACAAAAGATAATAGAGGAAAGTTCCAATACAAGGAGGGCAGTTATACCCTAGAAAGAGCAAGAAAGTAATCCTCTTCCAACAAACCCAAAAGAAGATAGCCACACAAACAATGCCTCCACTTCTAGCAAAAATAACAGAAAGCAACAGTCTCCTATCCTTAATATTTCTTAACATCAATAGACTCAATTCCCAAATAAAAAGACATAGTTCTATGAAACCACAATTACGCTCATACCTAAACCACACAAAGACCCAACAATGAAAGAGAACTTCAGACCAATCTCTCTTATGAATATCGATACAAAAATACTCAATAAAATTCTTGCAAACCAAATCCAAGAACATAGCAAAACACTTATTCATCATGATCAAGTAGGCTTTATCCTAGGAATGCAAGGTTGGTTCAATATAGGGAAATCCATCAATGTGATCCACTATATAAACAAACTGGAAAAAAAAAAACCCACATAATTATATCACTAGATGCTGAGAAAGCATTTGACAAAGTTCAACACCCCTTCATGAAAGAAGTCTTGGAAAGACCAGAAATTCAAGGTCCGTACTTAAACATAGTAAAAGCAATATACAGCAAGCCAGTAACCAACATCAAACTAAATGGAGAGAAACTTGAAGCAATGCCATTAAAATCAGGGACTAGACAAGGCTGCCCACTCTCCCCCTACCTATTCAATATAGTACTGGAAGTCCTAGCCAGAGCAATTGGCAACAAAAGGACTCAAAGGGATACAAATTGGAAAGGAAGGAGTCAAAATTTCACTATTTGCAGCTGATATGATAGTATACTTAAGTGACCCCAGAACTTCCACCAGAGACTCCTAAACCTGATAAACAACTTTTGCAAAGTGGTGGGTATAAAATTAACTCAAATAAATCAGTAGCCTTTCTCTACTCAAAAGATAAACTGGCTGAGAAAGAAATTATAGAAATGACACTCTTCACAATAGTCACAAATAATATAAAATACCTTAGTGTGAATCTAACCAAGCAAGTAAAAGACCTGTATGACAAGAACTTCAAGCCTCTGAAGAAAGAAATCAAAACAGATTCTCCGAAGATGGAAAGATCTCCATGCTCATGGATTGGAAAGATTAATATAGTAAAAATGGCTATCTTGCTAAAAGCAATCTACAGATTTAATGCAATTCCCATTAAAATCCCCAATCAATTCTTCACAGAGATAGAAAGAGCAATCTTAAAATCCATTTGGAATAATAAAAAACCCAGGATAGCGAAAACTACCCTCAACAATAAGAAGAACTTCTGGGGAATCACCATCCCTGATTTCCAGCTGTATACAAAGCAGTAGTGATAAAAAAAAAAAAAAAAAAAAACTGCATGGTATTGGAACAGAGACAGGCAGGAGGATCAATGGAATAGAATAGAAGACCCAGAAATGAACCCCCATACCTATGGTCAGTTGATCTTTGACAAAGGAGCTAAAACCATCCAGTGGAAAAAAGACAGCATTTACAACAAATGGTGCTGGTACAACTGGAGGTCAGCATGTAGAAGAAGGAAATTGATCCATACTTATCTCCTTGTACAAAGCTCAAGTCCAAGTGGATCAAGGACCTCCACATAAAACCAGCTACACTGAAACTAATAGAAGAAAAAAATGGGGAAAAGTCTCAACACATGGGCACAGGGAAAAGTACCTGAACAGAACACCAATGACTTATTCTCTAAGATCAATAATGGACAAATGGGACCTCATAAAACTGCAAAGTTTCTGTAAAGCAAAGGACACTGTAATAGGACAAAACGGCAACCAACAGATTGGGAAAAGATCTTTACCAATCCCACATCTGATAGAGGGCTAATATCCAAGGTATACAAAGAACTGAAGAAATTAGACTCTAGACAATCAAATAACCCTATTAAACAATGGGGTACAGAGCTGAACAAAGAATTCTCAACTGAAGAAACTTGAATGGTTGAGAAGCACCTAAAGAAGTAGTTCACATCCCTAGTCATCAGTGAAATGCAAATGAAAACAACACTGAGATTCCATCTCACACCATCAGAATGACTAAGATGGAAAACACAGGAGACAGCAGATGTTGGCGAGGAAGTGGAGAAAGGGGAACACTCTCCACTGTTGGTGGGATTGTAGGCTACAACCATTATGGGAAGCAGTCTGATAGTATCTCAGAAAATTGAACATAGTGTTACCTGAGGACCCAGCTATACCACTCCTGGGCATATACCCAGAAGATATTTCAACGTACAACAGAGGCCACATGCTCCACTATGTTCATAGCAGCCTTATTTATAATAGCCAGAAGCTGGAAAGAACCCAGATGTCCTCAACAGAGGAATGGATACAAAAAATGTGGTACATTTACACAATGGAGTACTATTTAGCTATTAAAAACAATGAGTTCATGAAATTCTTAGGCAAATGGATTGAGCTGGAAAATATCATCCTGAGTGAGGTGACCCAATCACAAAAGAACACACATGGTATGCACTCACTGATAAGTGGATATTAGCCCAAAAGCTCACAATACCTAAGACGCAACGCATAAACCACATGAAACTCAAGAAGAAGGGAGACCAAAGTGTGGTGATTTGGTCCTTTTTAGAAGGAATATCAAAAGATTCAACCAGAGCTCCCAGAGTCTATACCTCCAGCCTGAGAACACAAAGGGAGGGACTCGTGTTTCTACCTGTATAGGTAATTGAGGGGGCCTTGACAGGCATCAGTGAAGTGGAGGGCCATGGTCCCCGAATGTTTGGATTCCCTAGTGTTGGGAAATCTGACAGCAGGGAGATGGGTTTAGGAGGATGCTCAGAGCACACCCTCATAAAAATAGGAGGAGGGGTATGGGGATAAGGGTTTTGGGAAGAATGGGAGAGGAGATAACATTGAAAGATAAATACGCAAAATATTCTATAAAAAATCAGATAATGGGTCTGGAAAAAAAAGATAGTTTACTTATTTCAAATTTTTTTCAAAAGTTTCTAGGAGATGCTAATTGGCTAAGATCTTATTTTAAGCTCTCCACAAAGAATTAATTTAATCTCTCTAGTTTTAATACATTTATGTTATATCTCAAGAGAGACATAAACCCTAATTTCCCTCAACAATTAATTGACAAAAGAGGAGTAATTTTACAAAAAGTAGAAGAAGCTATTATTAAGCAATATATTATATAGACTGATTAGTTGTTGGCTGTTCTACAACAGTCCTTTGATAAAATAGATTATGATGTAGATTTTTATTTCTTTAAATGGTGTCTTCATGACTCTCTGAGTGTGGAAGGAGCAGCTGCTGGCGCTTCTGCCCTGATTTTACAAAAACTCTGAAAAATTGGCTTTAAAAATAAAAGAGGGGGAACTGTACCCCCCCCAGAAGGAGTCTCCCAAAACACTCTCCATCATGCCTTGTTTACTTTTAACTCTCTAAAACTGAAAGCTCCTGGCAAATCTGCTGCTGGCTGCCTCTGACATTGCTGAGACCAATAAAAACTATGCCACAGCTATGTGGAAGAACCCTCTTACCCTTAAATGGAATGGCCCAGACCCAAATCTCATATGAGGCCGAGGATTAATATGCCTGTTTGGTACCACAGAAGGCACAGCTAAATGGTGCCAAAAAGATTAATGAAATAAATAGATAACCCCACAAAGCCAGGCCCAGCTATAAATAAGATGAATAACAATTGACCTCCAGGGAAAAGAAATGGCCCTGATAATTCCCTTCTTTTTCCTTTCCAGTAAAAATGAAACACCCGTGATGTCTGTTGGTAGAAGTTCTAATCTTGATGCTGTCCTCCAGACCTACACTACTCAGAACCTTGATGGGCCATTGACAAGGCACCAAACAGCTAGAGACAGACATCACTAATCTGAAGAAATCCCTCGTTTTGCTGTCTGAAATGATCTCCGAAAATTGCAAAGGACTTTATTGGACTTGGTTTACTCTTTTACAATAGAAAAAACTGTGTACAGCTCTTGACTGTATACAGCCCTTAAAGAAGAATGTTGCTTTTACATAGACAAGACAGGGATGGTTAAAGAGAGCATGAAAAAGGTCAGAGAAGGCCCTGAGAAAAGACAGAGAGAGAAAGTGAAACATGAGAGCTGTACAAGAATTGATTTTCAACCTCTCCATGGTTGCCAACCTCTACTTCCTCCCATCTTGGGGCCATTAATTGGGTTATTTTTGCTTATTTATTTTGGTTCTGGGACTTAAATAGGCTGACTAACTTTGTGAAACAACAGATAGATAATTGGTAGCAAAACCTATTCAGATACATTATCATAAGTTAGCTATGGAGGACCAAGAGACTCAAGATGAGGTTGTTACTCTGTCCAGGGTGTTCCCAAAACCCATCTCCACCCAACTTAAAAGAGGGGACTTCCGCCCTAGACCAAGCAAAGAAGGGCCACCCAGAACCCCTCTTACTGGCGATTTGAATTCTTGCTTAGGCTGCGAGGCTAAGCACTGCAAGAGAATATAAATAAAAATTAAAAATATCTCTCTGGGTTCCCTGAGGGACAAGCCTGACTGCATAGGGGTTGATGTCAAAAGTATCCCCTCTCCAGGAAAAAGACATCGGGATGGGTATGGCCCTCATGCCTCACTGGACAATGACAGGAGGACTGGAGTCATTACAAGGTCCCATTCAATTATTGGAGGTCAGGCCTCTATCCCCGCCTTCGAAAGATTAGAATTGTCATGGCCCTTCTATACTTAAAGAAGATAGGAGATGACAGGGGCAGCCCTGCTTATACACTGAAGGCCTAAAATCCGCCATAGGCCTAAAATCACCAATAGGCCTGACATACATACATGCTAACAGAAAGTCTTGGGTCTCTGTGGAAAAACACTGAAACAAATGGCTATAAGCTATTGTAAACAGGCTGCTTTTGTGGAAATTTACCAGCCTGAGTAGTCATAACCTTGTAAATAGGTAGCCTCAGAGGATAGTACCAACCTAGATAACGACAAATGAATCATAGGCAGAGTCATACTGACCTGTCCCCTGAACCTTCACCCAGCCGATACCCTGTTCTGAAAGGTATCTGTACTCCCCCTGAACACCTATGCTCTGTGTCATCCCTTCACCACATCCTGCCTTTTTGTGTTTATAACCCCTGTGTGAATAAGTAAAATTATGATTTGATTTTAAAAAGTCATTAAACTCACCTTCCTATGAATAATTAAAATGTATCTGTATTCTGATAACAATAAAATGATAATGTGTGTTTTGATTAAATACTTGAAACTACTTACTTATAGCTTTAATTTGTACTAACCTAGTTGTATTTCATATTACTGTTATATCTACCATATTTACACTATGGAACAAAATAACTTAATGACTTATATACCTTTAACTGTGAAGTTATGAAAGTCATGGATGAGAAAGAGCACATGAAAAGCTGTTACTCAAACAGTCCCTGTACTGCTCAAATACACAAAATTTTACAAAAGCAAAAATCCAAAGGAATTAGAAGAGCCCAGGTAAATAAGTATAAATTGAATTCTAAAGAGTTGTCTTTGAGAATAAAAGAAGTCTAAAATATATTTTATATAGGGATGTTGCCATAAGTGACCTCTCTTGAATCATACTGCTTAATGATTTCAAAAAACCACTTTGATGCCACCTGAGAACTTCAGCCATGCTTGTACATCATTCTGTGCACAGAGTAAAAGCTGTTCCTAATCCCAGACAATTGTCTGGAAGAAACATAGCACAGTACAAACCATTTTCTGACTGTCCTTATTTACTTTGTGCCAACCTTAATCATTGGATGTGATAATTAAATATTACTTAGAAATCATATAACTCCTAGGCAGCCATATGAGCTGTTATTCATTATTTATATATTTTTAGATATGTCATAATAAGATATAGTGGTCTAATTTAGAAAAAAAGTGAAAAGATGAAATCCACTCAAAAATGAATTCAAAGTTTTTACATGGACATTGAACTATGCTAAAGAATAGAGAAGAAGAATGAGTCTGACAGATTATGAGTTGTGTGTTAAGTTCTCATATGCTTAATGATCCTGTCAACTTAATTTGGAAGAAAGAAAGACATCTATGGAATATCCTAAAGAGAAATTAATTAAGAAAATGGAAAGAAAACCTACAACATGCAAGTATCCTTAAGATGTGTTGTGTGTGTGTGTGTGTGTTGTGTGTGTGTGTGTGTGTGTGTGTGTGTGTTTCTTCAGGGTTTCCTTGTGCAGACGAGGCTAGCCCTGAGCTTACGATGCTCCTGCTCCAGCCTCCTGCTTCTGAAAGGATATCACAGGCCATGGTGCTCTTACTAAATGCTAATTTTAACTTGGTTACTGAGTGCAAGCAATCAAAATCAACATATAATTGTGTCTCCTGAAGACTATTGTTGATAGAATCCGAATCTCAACTAGGTATTTCTTAAGATATCAAGATAGAATAAAACTGCATACTTGGAGCAATACTGGCCAGTAGCATTTAAGTGGAAAAAGATAAGGAGGAAAATCTCCAGAAAGCCACTCTGTTTCCTGACCAGATCTAGACTTTATGTTTAGTTTGTGGTGTTTAATTTAACGTAGCTTTCAGTGCAACGTTGCCTAGTAGCTTTCTCATCATGAGTGATACAACATTGAACATAAATAGCTAAACTGGTCTTTTACTTTTTAGGTAATATAGAAGAACGTTTTGAAGAGGAATACATTATTACTTTCCCAAAATTGTATCTAAATTACTTATTTTGCAGTACTGTATGGTTTTCTTTTTTGAAAGTATAGAATTTTTAATTTTTCCTCATTAAAAAATTTCAGATTTTCTTACCATATATTTTGCATCTCATAACTCCTCCCAGGTCCTCCCCACCTCTCTATCAATCTAAATTTATTTTCTTTTACTCTCTCTTAAAATAAAAAAAAATCACAAAAATTCTGGCTTCCCTTTTGTGTTGGCCAACTACTTCTGGGTACAGAACCTGCTCTTATGTCAGTAAAACTCTATTGGAAAAACTTGATTCTCCCTTTTCCAACAGATGTCTATTGAAGAACATTTGGTTAAAGGTAGAATCCCATCTCCACTTCCCCCACTCAATTTTGGGACCCCATCTGGCTTGACATGTGAAGATTTTGTGCATGTTTCCACAGTCTCTTTGAGTTCATAAGTGCATATTCCTGTTGTATTTTGAAGAAACTGTTTTCTTGGAATCAGTACCATCTCCAGATCTTACAACATTTCCACATCATTTTCCAAACAGATCCCACTCCTTAAAGGAGGGGTTTTATGAAGACAACTAATTTTTGGAATGAGTGCTGTAACTTCTCTCACTTTTTGAGCATTCTCCAGTTGTAAATCACTGTGTTAATTCCCATCAACTGCAAAACTAAGCTTCTCTGATGAAGTTTGTGTAAACCATTGATTTATGGGTAGAGCAATATTATTAGTAGGCATTTTATTGTTGTGTTCCTTTGGTAGATAATACCAGTAGGATTTCCCCTGAGCCCAAGACCTATCTAGTCTCTAGTTCTGGGATCCTTTAGAAGTATAAGTTGTGGTTCAGTCTCACAGAGTTGGTCTTAAATCTATTCAAACAATGGTTGGTTACTACATATTTGTGTCACTACTGAACCAGTATATCTCGTACTATGGTCACTGTTGTTGGTTGCAGAGTTTGTAGCTGGATGATATTGTTGATTACCTTTCTTGACCTGTAGTGTGCAGGATCACTGCCTTTTTGGTATGACAAACACTAGACAGTTGAGGTGAAACTTATAGCTGGATGTCAGCTTAACTTCACCTTTGCAGTGGGGCCTTACCATCAGGTTGTGGAGAGTAACTAATAGACTTGGCAATAGTTTGTGATACTTGAGAGAGGGCAGTCTTTGGGACACCTTTGGCCCAATTACTTACAAGATATAACCCATTTCTGGCACTGGAGGTGTTAGTTGGTGGACTAAGAGAACAAATTGAGACATTGTCTCCCTAAGTTCTTTCTTTATTAAAGTAGAACATGTTTCTTTTATAGCTGACTTGTTTCCTATGGTTGTTCATATTTATGTATCCTTTGAAAAATCATTATTTCCTCATAATTAATGCTGCAATATAAACTACTTTACAAGCTAATTATACCTTTGTAAATGAAAAAAATGATTCAATTGTCCACATTTTATTGCAAAGTCTCAGATTATTAATCATCTTATCTCATTTACATTTTAAATCAATATTTAGATTTCTAAACAATTACAATATAAAGTTAAGGCAAATGCTGGAAGAGCCCACAGTGGTAATAATGGGAGCTATCTTCCTTTACAAACTAATAAAGTCATAATTACAGATGAAAAGCAGGCTAAATAAATCTTGCCTGGCAGCAGCTGGTATGACTTAAATTTTACTGTGGTTATTTAATTATGATCACTGTAGGAAGTATGTTTAATGTCCCTATGCATTTTTTAAAGTTCTCAGATTGTCACTTGTATGGAATGTTTATTAAAGTCTCTGAGGTTGCAGAACTTGAAAATATGTGCCAATTAACTCAGTATTTGTAAACAAGCTCTATTCAAACACCCATCTGTGGCTTATATATAATGGGTAACTCATCAGATCTCATGAAGTTCTTTGTCAAGATAGAGACTCTCTTGGCATTTGTGTATTCTAAATATGAGAAAGTAAATTTGAAGACACTGTAGAGTGATTTGAATTAAATCAAAATATCACAAATAAAGACCTAACTAAGTTAGACCAAGTGACTACAAAGGGAGATACATAAAATTTATGAAAGAAAAAAAATATTATCCAACAGAGTAATTGATACATGAAAGTATCACAAGTAGCTTTAGAAAAATATTTACAGAATGAGAGAAAGTAGAGTGCCTACAGAGATACTACTAAGAATCACAAGGTCAGATGCCTGCTATTCAGTAAGTTACTTTACACTCCTGCCATATTACCATGAACCTTGAGGATGGAGATGGTGGTATCAATGAAGTTCTAATTGAAACAGAGCACTCTACACACAAATTTTATTCTCTGTACATTCAGCAGTTATGAGTCTATCATCAACTATGAAAAGAAGTTAAGGCCTCCAAAAAAGAAAGAGTTGAGAAATTTACTAATCTATGTGTATAATGATAGGAAATTAGGGAGTAGTTTATTATTTTGTCCATTTAGGAGAAGAAAAGTATTAGATTTTTTTCCCCTACAGCCTTTGACCTATCCTATACTGGGATTTTAGCCTAGTTAACCGTATCAGACATAAGTTCCCCTGTGTGGAGAATACTTCAAAATCAAATGTCAAAATGTCAATTACTCTCATAACATCTATGCCACTATTATGCCAGCAACCAATTACTGTAAGCCAAACCAATTGTTATTGTAAGACTCATGGCTCACAACTGGGTAAAACATGATTGCTTTTCTCTCCTGGCAATATGTGTAGAACCTTCTAGTGCTGTTAAAGCTAGGCAATGATGATGATGCTTCCAGTATGTATGAGCTTAATTTTCCCAAAACTTAAGAATTTTTATAGAGTAAGAAATCCATTTCTATTTCATTAGTTGATTTTGGTTGCTGCCATTGTTTTCAAGATCAAAAGGATTACTTGATTAATTCCTGAAATAGTATTATCATGACAAAACTTAGCTTTGTGTATTGTTTACTTTATATTTGATCTATAACTCTCTAAACATCCTTGAAATTCTAATTCTCACAGCATATAAATGTTAGTGTCTTCAAGAATTAATATGTAAAGTACAAGTGCAAAGGGAAGCCAGTGTGTTTCATTCAGTAGGCAGTCTGAGAAAAGTCACCCTGTATCATTCAACTGAAAAATGATGAAGATTAAGGATTTTTGTTTCCTGAAACAAATTTCTTTCATCACAGATAGAGTGCTTTTCCCCTCTAACTTCAATAGTAAAGTATATAAAGGTTCTGACTGGTTCTTGTCATTTGTTTGTCAGCTTCCTTATGCTCTTCCTATAACAAAAGAGAGATTAATGGGAAATTATCAGAAGGTTTTTAGCACATATATTTCACATTGTATCTTTTAGAAAGAGATCTTTAAACCAAGTTAATAGAGCAACTTCAAGAAAGGGGGTGTATTTTAGAGAATTAATGAAAAGAAGGAAACTGTAAATTTCTAGAGATAGAATTCTGTGAAAGTGTGTGTGTGGTTGTATGTGTGTGTGTGTGTGAGGTGCATATCTGTAATGTATGTCTGTGTGCTTGTGCATGTGTGTAGGCTAACTTAGCATATTTTGTGTAGTATAGATGCTTCGATCTCTATAAGCATCTAACCTTGCCAGCTGTGGTACCAAAAGGTTTGAAAGTTTTTGAAAATATTTTTGTCTTTGTGGATGAGTGTTCTGCTTATTGTCAAAGAATGGGGGTTTCAGAATGCTTTCCTTTCTTTTAATTGTCCCTTGCAAACTAGTATCACTGAACATTCTACTGTATTACATAAAGAGTAGCAATTTAGGAAAACATAAATGGACCTGATATTCCAACTTCTTCCAGGCAGTCAATAGATATAAATTCTTATTGTCTGTTCATTAAACCTGGACATTTTCAGTGTCTGTAACATGTTAAACAGCTTTCTAAAGGTTTTGTTGGAAATATGATCAGAGCTCCTTTACACATGGAATGCAAACATCCTGAAGTTAATGACATTGACGGAAACCAATTTGACTCTTCCTGTACAAATGTGGGAAGTCTGTCAGAAGAGAAACTGAGGACAGATGTGCTTTTGTTGCCTGACTAAAGAAGTGAAGGAAAGGATTTGTAGCAATGAATGACTGCCTCAGAAACTTTACTTGTGCTTGAATTTGAGGATTTATTTTATTTCAAACACTGGCCTAGTTTAAGACTGGGAAATATTTGAATTGAATGTACCTATCACAGAGCTACCCTGATAAATGACATTGGCAGTCAACCAAACTAAGAAATTTCAGGGCCAGGTGGTTATGTCAGATAAAAACACAGAATTTCTGACTCTTAGCAGCAAAGGAAATTGGCTTTCTGAAAATGGAGGACTTATTTTTCATAAACAATATTTGCCTGCTACAAAAGATTAATCTATTAATGGTAAATGTAAATTTTAATGGTGAAAGTGAATTGATGGGTTGAAAAGAGTCTCCTAATGAGTAGAGCATTTGTAGGAGAGCAGGCCCTGCACCTTGCCTCAGAGGACAGTAGTGCTGATCCTGGTCAAGGAAGAGCAGATGAGCTTACAGCTGGTCCTGGTATGAGGTGGTGTGGGTGCATGGGTGATTCCCTCCCCCACCCCATGCCACTCACAGTGGCCAGGAGATCTGGCCTTGGGATTATGAGAGTGGAGCAGAAGAGCTGCCCTGTTCCTTCATTGGCTATAGCACTCTTGAGAGCTTCCCCTGCACTTTGCCTAAGCAGCAAAACAGAGCTGGCCTTGATGTATGAATGGCAAAGCCATAGGTGAGCCACCTCCTGGGGTGTGAGAGTGGAGAGCTGACCTAGCCCCTCACAGGTTGCAGCACTTGGGAGAGGGAGGCCAGCACCTTGACTAGGCAGCACAGTGGAGCTGGCTCTGGATGTATGGGTATAAGTGAACAGGGCTGGAGGGCATATGGGCAGGAGAGCCAACCCTGCCTCCTGCTGGTGATGGTATTAGATGGCCTTGCCTAGGCAGTGCTGGAAAACTCACCCTCGTGTTGTGGATAAGAGAGTCTGACCAGCTCAGCTACCAGCCAGGCCCAAATCCAGGTCACTAATTGGTCCACCACAAAATCTATATTATCTGAGAATGGTCAGGACATATAAAAGGACCAGTCCTGCTTTTCCAAAGCTACACAATCTTTATGACACCGAGCAAACAACAGGATAACTGAGAGGAGTCCTGGTGAAGATCCAGTATTGGTGGTATCACAGAAGTCAGAGATCTTGTGTGCAGCAGTGCTCTGTGAGAGGCAGCTGGGTACCTGGTTAAGCGCAAGCCTAGAACCCCAGATACCCTAAATGGATGGTAGGAGTTCGGCCTTGCTCCTAGCCCCCCACCCACCCAGAAAGGTTTATGGCCGTCAGCATGGTAACATAGTATAAATAGAGGGCATGACTACAGGCCTCAGAGCCTCAAGAGATCTCCATATTAATGAGTTACCTAAAGACCAGAGGGCATAGCCAATTAAACGTTCCTTCCCAGACCCTCCTCCTACTCACAAAAGGTATTTAACCTCAGGCCTGCCCTGAGGACAGAGGGAAAAGCTTCATCCACTTTCCCCCATGACAATAAACCTTTTAAAGCCATGGACTTCCACCATGGAGAATCTGTAGGGGGCGAGGGGGGGGCGTCAACCAATGAACCACTGCCTAATCTCCCACCAGAAGGAAGACCTCTCTGCTTTCTAGCCACGGAACACACCAAGCCAAGCAAGCTAGCTGAGCCAGCTGGGACCCAGCCAAGCGAGCAAGAGTCTCATCTACCCTGCGGGGTGCCACCAGAGCTTCTCTCTCATCCCTTTTGGCTGCGGGCCAGTCCAGCCTGTATGGCCCCCATCTCAGTCTTTCTGTCATCCCTCAGCAGCACCTGGGAGACCAAGGGCTGACCACCAGCTGCCTTGGCCTGGACACCTCCAACCCAAGAGCTCTGCCCCCACGGGACCTAAGACTGGGATCTCCCCACACCCAGAGTGGAACTCAGTGGCTTCTCCTAGTCCAGTATCTGCCTGGCTCCACATGGAGTGAACTCAGTCAAATTCCCATGCTTCGTGCTTCTGCCCCCGTGAGCCGCCTGGGGCGGCAGACACATGGGACCCACAACTCAGCCTAACAGAACACATGGCCATGTGAGAGTTACAGCCCCACAATCTTGAACCAGGCCAATGACTCATTACAAGTGAAGATGTGTGGACAGAGGGATATACTGTGGGACACACTGTGACATATTACAGATTCCATGATGAAATGTTTTCTGTGTTTTGTTTGTTATTGTTGTTTGCTTATTTGTTTGTGAGTGTTTTATTTCTGTAGGGCGTTACAAGGACAAAGGGTTGATGTGAGGGGAGGGGGACATGAGCAGTGTCACTGGGATGATGATGTAAAACTCACTCAGAATTAATAAAAAGATTTTTAAAATGAATAGAATGTTTGAAATATAATCAGTTCTCCATAAGCCACTGTAACATAAAAATTGACTCTCTGAGGGGAAACTGAAATGCACCAAATGGTGAGTCTCCTGTTTCTTGATACAAAGCTTCCCCTGTAAGTCATAATAGAGATACATCAGGAAAAACTTCCCTGGGTTTCCATACTCACAAAGACTATTACAAAGGAGAAACTGATGAATAAATTACCCATATTCTAGAATTGTATCTTTGGAGCAATGGAATGTTGGGAACAAGCAAAAGAAATGTATTCTAAGGACTACCCTTCCATTTTCAGACTCCATTTAAAAATTGGGAGAAATAAAATTCAAAGTCTCAGGCCCTATGGGAGTGGGGAACTTTCCTACAGCTGAATAACTTCTGTTGTAAACAGTTGTCTGAGTCCAGACATCTTAGAAACAACATGTAAGGAGACAGTTTTCTGGGTCTAGACATCTCAAGGCAACTTCTCCGTCTTGCTGACAGGGTCAAACAAACATGTTCATGTTCCCAGGCCTAGGAACAAACACCTATCCCAATTCCCAAAGTGTCTTCTTAATCGTCTGTTAACCAGTTAAAAAATACAGAAATCGCTGTTATCTAAACCAGAGTGCATAAATTATAAAACATATAACCAATTCCCTGCTATTCCCTAATTAACTACATGCAGCTGACCTGCTTCTTTGTCCCCTTTCACTCTGAACTCCAGTTGAATGTCTAGAGGAATAAATTAAGAACTTTGAACCCAAGTTGCCCTGGATAAAGTGCAGTCTCTAATGGGTGCTCCCTTGCTTAACCCGTAGTGTCAAAATACAATTGGATAACACTGCAGCATTTCCCACCTCCCTCCTTGCTTTGAGTTCCTGTCCTTTAAAAATATTAGACAATCTCCCTTCAGGAACATAGTTCACATTCTGAACTGGCTGCTTCCCAGAGCACTCAGAAAATAAAACTTTCAATTTTAAGCTTCCATATCTGAAGTAAGCTTTCTCAGCTTCCACCCGAACCCAACAAACAGAAATATTTGAGAAAACATGGAGGTAGGATTCTTATAATCAACTGAAAACTAATAATCATATTTACAATGAAATTGGAGATGATGCCAGATATTTACATGTTTCTGTACTTATGCTTTCCATGTAGAAAAACATGTCTTCTGTGTAATCAGGTAAAATATAGTGCTGGGGATTGGTTCCAATGCTTTGAATTAATTTGACCCACAAAATGAGGAATTTACATGTCCAAATGCTGAAGATCTTTAACCCAATGAGTTTCTGATTGATCAATAAGGAGCCAATGGCCAATGGCTGGACAGATAGATTGAGATGGGACCTTTAGACTTGTTGGGACTAGGAACTGGGAGAAAGAAAGGAGGAGAATAACCATGATTTGAAGGGAGATAAAGGAGATTTAGATCTGCAGAAGAAAAGTCATTCAATATGTAAATGGAAAGGGAAAGCAACCCTATGGAATGGGCTGTCCGGAGGGTAATAGGGCAACAAAGGTAAACAGATTTTTGAGGTGTTGAGCCAGGAGTACTGGAGGGAAATATAGCTAGCTGGGTGGAGAATTAGAATGGCTCAGTCTTTGAACTAGTCAAGGAATATTAAAATTAACTGGAGTGTGTGTAGGGGTGTGTGTGTGTGGGTTTGTGTCTTTCATTCAAGAATCCAGAGGGTTCTGGTGGGTGGCTGGAAGTGTGACCTGCTGGGAACACAAAGTGATTTAGCTAAACTCACTGCAACAAAATATAGCAAATCCCTGAATGTCAAGTGTAGCTCAGTCTCTCCAGAGAAGGCATACATTATAAATGGATGTGTACATATGCAACACATCACTATGTTCCCCTTGGAAACTCAAAGCACACTTCTTTACCATCCTGATTGTCAGGTTAAGATTCAAGAAAGAAAGAAGGAAAGAAAGAAAGACAGACAGGAAGGAAGGAAGGAAGGAAGGAAGGAAGGAAGGAAGGAACAAAGGAAGGAAGGAATGAAGGAACGAAGGAAGGAACGAAGGAAGAAGGGAAATAGAGAAAAAGAGGGAGAGAGAGAGAAATACATATGAGCAGCAGATGGAAACAAACAGTGTGGAGAAAGCTATCACCTACTTTGAGAGCCTTGAATTCTATAGCAGCATTGCTTGACTAGAGGGAGAGATAATATTACCGTTGAAATATGATTTAGCTCCTTCTCTTATGCCTGAATAAGAGTGTGATTAGTCCTAAATCACAGGGGTGTCTGTGATTGTCTTTTCTGGAACACACACCTAGAATAGAAGGCTGCAAAATATGCTGCAAAATATGCTGTGGGATGAAGTTCATTTTTCATCACTAAATGATTTATTCAGTTAGTTTACCATGGTGGTAAATGTCTTCCTCTTTCTATCCTACCCTCCCTCTTCTTTTTCTTCTCTCTATAAGTGTTGGATGACCTAAAACTCAAACTATGAGTAAACAAATATCACTTTAAAGATGGTAGTTGTTTCTCTAACATCTCTCTCCCCCTCCTTCCTTCCCTCCCTCCTTCTCTCTGCTTTTGCTATGTGTCTGACATATTCATGCTTATCTATGAGTGTTTTGTGTACACGTATGTGAAGGTGTGTAATGTGTGCATACACAGGACAGAGAGATTATCAGGTATTCTCCTCTGTCATTCTCCTACTAGATTCCCAGTCTCTAAAAAGGCTGCTAGAACCTGAACTCTGAACTTCCTTTTCTACCTTTTGTACACCAAGAAGTCTCTAACCATGGGCCATCTCTTTAGTCCCTTAAAATTTTTTCTATAGAGTCTTTAGACAATACCATTATCTCAATTTCCAATAGAATATCCTTGTTCCTCTCTGCAACTTCTTGGGCTAGCTTTTACTATCTAAACTACCATCTGCAGTATTCGTTGCAGAGTGCCAAATCACAAGGTCCTATTAAGCCTTGCTTATAGTACTCCAGGGCTGGCATTCTACAACATGTAGCACCAAACTGTTTTATATATTCTTCCTGCAAACAAGTCCTGGAGACCTCCAAACTACATGAAACAATTTAGCAGTCCAGACTCCTCACCTTCTATCTAAAGGGTTCTGGCCTTCTTGCCAGCAAAATTGTGAACATGCACAAGAAAGTTTTACTTTTTAGGTTTTTTTTTTTTTTAAAAAAAAAAAAAAAAAAAACAAAAACACATGATCACAAAGTAGCTTTTCTTTTCCCTTAAGGAGATAAATTTTATTTCTCTTTTACTTTATAACATATTTGTGTAAAGTTTGGTACAGATTTTATACTCATTTTCATCATAGCATATATGACTATAAATTTGACTATATGCAATACTGAATTATATTATATATGCTTCTATAATAAGAAGGTCAAGTTTTTTCAAATACCCTTCCTTCTTTCCTTCCTTCCTTTCTTCCTACCTTTAATTCTGAATGTAAACTGTCTCCTATAGGTTTATATGTTTGGTTCACAGATGGTAGCAACTATTTTAGTAGGCTGTGGACTCTTTGGAACCTGGGGCTTAGCTGACAGATATGGAGCTGGATACCACAGTAAAAGAGCTTATAGCCATGCACGCAGGCTCTGGTTCTGACCTAAGTCTTTCTGCTTTGTGATTGTTTCTTTATGACAAGTACCTTTCACCATGGTCTGTCTACCCTGAAGCAGCTCACTCCTCACTATGAGCATCTGCATCTCCTCAAACTGTGAGCTACTAAATCCCTGCCCCTCTTCTTGTCTCTTGTCAGGTATTTGGTCAAAGATCCGGAAAAATTACGAATATAGAGAACTGGTACTGGAAGTGGAGTTGTTGGTGTAATAAATCCGATCTTATAGTTAAAGGTTTGTTCTTATTGTTGTGGTTGTTTCATTTATGTTCAGGAACGCTTGTCTGTGTAAGTTTATTGCAGCACATGCATTCAGGAGCCCGCAGAGGTTAGAAGGAAGCAGGTCCTCTTTCCAGGAACTTGTGAGCCACATTGCGGGTACAAGAGAATTAACACTGTGAGCCATCTCAAGAGCCCCAATTTGGAGGTCTTTGGAACAGGTTTGAAGGAAGAATGTAAAAACATCTAGTGCTACAGGCAAAGATGCCCAGAGTAGTGTGAGCAGGCCTGAGTGGAGCACCATGGTGGGAACTCTGAAGATGAGGGATAATAATCCAAATCTACTTCAGAAACATCCATTTGTAAGACGATTACAAATATTAAAAACCCCAGACTTCACTGCTAGAAAATTGTGACCTACAGATATTTTTTTCATTATGCCAGTAAATGTACATAAGCTATATCAGCTGTGATTCAAGGGGGCAAGTCTGAGTTTTCAAATGGGTAACAGTATTTGGACACATTACCTATGTAGTTCTAATTCAGGAATGCATCATGCAAGAATACCAGGATTATGGAGGCTTACACCAATGATTCAGAAATCCATCATGTTTAAGGAATGTGTGACAGTGTTGGATTCCATGTAGGGAGTCTGTCTTAGTTAGGGTTTCCACTGCTGTGAAGAGACCCCATGACCAAGGCAACTCTTATAATGACAACATTTCATTAGGGCTTGCTTCCAAGTCCAGAGGTTCAGTCCATTATCATTAAGATGGGAACACGGCAGCATCCAGGCAGGCATGGCACGTGAGCTGAGAGTTCTACATCTTGATCTGAAAGCAAATAGGAAATGATTGACTTACAGGCAGCTAAGAGGAGGATCTCAGAGCCCACTTCCATAATGACACACTTCCTCTAACAAGACCACACCTAATGCCACAAGGCCATACCTGCTAATACTGCCACTCCCTTGGCCAACCAAATACAAACCACCACAAGTCCATTCGAAAACTGAGAGTGACGCTGTTAGGATGGAACCTAAATTAGAGTGGAGACTCCAGAGCATTGGAGAGTCCAGGAACATGAGATATACATTAAGGAAAGCTGGATGCACTAAGGTGGTCTACCTAGCTGCTTGTGTTTATGTAAGCAGCAAGGCCATAAAATCAGGGACACTCAAGCCCACTGGAGCATAAATGCTTCTACCTTGAGCCCAGATGCTAGACCTCCAGCTGTGTAAACAGTGTGTTTACACTGTTTGGACTGCTTTCTTCAGCTCAGTGTATTCTTAACTATGCCCCTATATCTCTATTTTCCAATGGGAAAATTTATTTCATTGTATATTGTATATGACTTGGGTTTTGTTGTTTTGCTTTAATCTTATATAAGCTCACAGTTAAATTCGGTTTCTAACTAGGAGGAGACATAATGTTTAAATAGTATTAATTCTTTTAAATTATGGGAATTATTGAAATTTTATTGAATGAATTTTGCACTGTAAGTCTACTCCTTCCCTAGAATCCACCAATAGTCCATCAGGAAGGAGTGGGACTCTGAGAGCCCCTTTCTGACCCATGATTTATTAATAACAGACCCAGTCTTATGCAGCTCTTGTGAAGGTGATCTCAACTGCTGTGGAATCAGGATTGCAATGGCTATATCATCCAGGGTTCTTTTTAAATTATGTAACAAAAATGTGTTCAAATATTTACAGCTCATTGTGAAAACTGAAATATTCATTGCCTTCTGATCATGTTTGAGATTTGTCAATTCACTTGAAATAAACACAAAGCTCACAAATATGTATGAGGTATTTATGAAGATCATACATGATCTACTAAACCTAAACCTGTTAGATTCTTCCTGACTATACATCTCTGGCCTTATTTTTTCCTAGACATCTACTTAAGAAAATTAATGTGTTATAGATTCATCTTATGTCACTTTAAAATGTAAATCTTCACCAGGGTCTGAATAAGTTTGTCAGTCCCTATAAGTGAATCCCAGGGATGTGAGAATAAAACTCTAAAATTTAATCAGCAAGACAGTAATCTGCCTCTACCCCTGACCTTTGTAATACAACAGGAATATAATTTCCATAGAACCAATTAGCAACTGTAGCTCTCTGCACATTGAGCAGACTCTGCCAGAAAAAAAAAATCTATCCTTTTCCATTAGTCTACAGTTGTTCTTAATATTTCTGCAGCTGTTTCTTTTTCCCCATGGAGTTTCTTCATGGTGAGATAATGAACAAATTGATAGATATATATATTATCCACTTCTTTACATGTGTGCATGTGGGTGTGCAAGCAAATTTAATACCAGTAGAAGCAGAGGTAGAATACTTAATAATTATAGAAATGACACCATTTTTTTCTATTCCTAAGTATACTGTGGTCTTTGAACATGGGCACACACAGCATGCATGCACACATACAGAGTAACACAATTTGCACAGAGCAGAACTAGGGTTTCTGCAGAAGGAATAGAGCTACACCATTTATCCTTTCTGACAATACTAATATAGAAATATATTGTAATCTAGATGCAAAGAGTGGTGTCTTAGGCAAGATACCAATTCCCTTACTTGTTAATTAAGGAAATATGATCAGTGATTCCGAGGTCTTATGAATCCTTTAGAAACAGGGTCTTTTATACCCACTATCCCAAGTGCTGGTGATAGAGATGTGCACTACCTGCCTGGGGCCTAACAGATTGTTTATAGATTAAAAACTATAGTTCTTTCTGAATAATAACTTTATGATGTGTCTTGAAAAAAAATGTGCTTAGAAAAAAATTGCTGACATTTTAAGGCAACTCTTGAAGATATATGACCCACTATATATATGAAAAATGACTCATGAAATGAAGTAAGAAGAGTTCTGAAAAAATAATATAATTTTGCATGTGTCCTGATCAAAATACCTTCAGGGCATTGGGCTTTTTCTACTTGTCCGTGTTGGAAACATAAAAATAGCAAATGTTACTGCAGGTTTCCCTAAGTGACTGCCTCGCCCCTCCTCTGGCAGTACACTTTGAGAGATTGGGCATGAAGTTTTTAGGAAGTACCTTCCAAAGTCAAATTGATAGATATTAGGAAAAAAAATCTATAAATCCCAATATTCTGTTTAAATTCACCCTTCATCAGCCTGGTGAATAGTTTTCTCATTGAAGAGAATTTTATGCCCATATTCCCTGGGGCTCTGAGAAACCATTAAAAGTGACAAAGTTGCTATAAATGGAGGATGTGTGCAGGATCAATGTAAGTTTGGCAGGCATGGCAAAACTACTTCAGCTTACAAATATTAGGAAATCTGTTTGCAAAGCTCATCATCTGCAGAGAGCAGAAGGTAAGGGAAAATCAGCCAGCAACAGTAGGCAACTGCACTCCGATATTTCAACAGGAATGCCAAGACTACTTCTGCACTATAGTTACAAACAAACACTATAGAACGCTAGCAGAGTGCATAGGGTTTTGTAGATTACAAGAACTGAGTAAATGCAAACCAACTCAAATTTGCCAGTTTTCCTCCAAAAACTAATCCCAAATGTATTTCATAATTACTTCACCACTTAGAAAAATTAAGAGATTTTTTTTCCCTTTTATCACTGAGAACAATTTTTTTCTCCACTTAGGAACTTAAATATTAACTGGTTGTTAATGAACTGGAAACTTTAATAAACCAGTCAAAATAATTCCAAAGGGACTAGAGAAATTTTCTTAACATCACACCACAGTTTATCTGGGTCAAATATATGGGTATATACTCAAGAGAAAGAGGCAGAGTGAAACCACCGAAAACATAGTCAGCAGCAAAGTAATTTGAATGTTCACCAAAATGTATTTTTATTCTGGTGCAAAGGAGATGAACCTGTGTGATACTCTTCCTGGGGTGATATGACCAAACATCTATTCACCTCAGATAGAGAAGTGACAAAAGACCAAAGTAAGGCTACCAATAAAGTCCAACTTGGTGAACTAATAATGTTTACTTTGTTAATACAGGATTATTGATGTAGGATTACTGACAGAAGCAGAAATTACACAAAGTTGCATCACCAATGTATACCTCAGCATGGATGACAACTCCTGAAGGCTGGAAACATGGAACTCACTGCACACGTGTCTGCCAGCTCAACAGGCTGGACAGTGTCTTTCCTGATAGCTGATTTAGTCTGAGACTCTTCTGAGTCTCTCAGATTGTCTAAACATCCTTTCTTAGCAGTTCCTCCCACAGCTTATATATGTTTATGATGAAAGTGCTTAGTGGATCTGCTCAGTATCATGGACTTTGTCAGGCGAGTGAGTTATTTACTTCCTAAGCTTAGCTACCACTATGGTGGATGTGATGCTTCAAACTCCCAGAAAGCATTCTGTATCCTAATGAGCTTTCTTGTAGGATGTTCTTTTGAACATCCCGTATCTTAATAATGAGCTTCCCCTCAAAATGAATGCTTTGTCGAGAAGGAAATGCTGTATAACAAGACAAGAACCACGAGTATAAATTGTCATTAGAACAATTTACATGATACTTGGTGAGAAATGATTAATTTAGAAAAAAATTCACCTGCAAAGTTTGGGAAAAAAGTATTCACAATAGAATTTTTAAATAGTGTTTATGATATTTTGCTGAACTACAACAAATCTAAAGCTCATTGAATTAGTACACTCATTAGGATGGCCTTAATCTCTTAGTTTGTTCTTTAGTAATTATTTTATCATTATTGCATAGTGTGTAGACAACAGGTGCATGCATGAGGGAAGGCACCACCATACTTCGTGGAAGTCAGAGTATAGAATTTCAGAATCAGGTCTCTGCTTCCTGCTTCACTTGAGTTCTGAGGATGAAACTTGGTTTGTCATGCTTGTGTAGCAAGTACGTCTACCCATTGATCCATACCACTGTCTCAGTTGATATTTTTTCTTTTTGTTTCATTTTCTTTTTAAGATTATGTACATGTAGGAGGAGGAAGAGTCATGAGAGTGCAGTATCTGTGAAGAATATAAGAGGACTCTAGATCCCCTGAGGCCAGAGTTACAGGTGGTTGTGACTGATTGTGCATGGTCACTAGGAACCTAACCTGGGTTCTCTAACAGAGCAGTGCAGGCTCTTAACCTCTGAGCCACTTCTCCAGTGCTTCAGTTTTTTATTTTAATGAAATTAGACTTCTATTCTGAAAAATCTTATAAAAATAGTTTATAATCTCAACAAAAATAATACTGTAATTCAATCTTAACAAATATATAATTCTTACACTTAAAAGAGCAATTCCTTAGAAACTATCTAGAGATGCCAGTTTTAGCCTAAAACTAGTGTAACAGGAGCTCAAAATGATTTTCTTTCTACCTTGCGTTCACTGAATCCCCAAAGGCTGTGAAATAAGCAGAGGGTACCAAGTGTTCACACATCTTGCAGTGAGATGTTAGCTCATCTGAGAAAGAGCACGGAAAATGTTTCTTGAATCCCATGAGGTCAACTCAACAACCAAATAAAAGTTCAAATGTGAAATATAACAATTACACTTACATATTTGAAGAATATGGGGAAATGTATAGAATATTTATGGAGGAAAGCACAAGAAACAAGGTGGCTCATCAACAAAGATCAAGATCAGAGAATAAATGACAGTTTCTAAAAAGTACCCTTTTAAGTATTTCAAAGTGCATATAGTATTCTTTTAAATTAAAAAGACAAAAAAGTCTAAAATAACCAAATATGAAAGGTATTAGTAATTTAGCGTTCTATTAAAATAGAGATATATTAGTTCTCACCACAGTGAAATTTGTACTGGAAATAGATCATTTCATTGTTTATTTGTAGTATGAGTTTGAGATACTTTTAAAATTTTAATCACTATTGATTATTGCTTTACAGTATTCAGCAATTTTATTCTCTTTGCAGAAACACAAACAAACTAGAGAGGATGTGAGAGAGTGGCTGAGAGGACAGCAAAGCCCGGATGAGTCCAGCTTGCTCTCAGTGGGTACCAAGTCCATTCAGTCCATCTCTCTACATCTCCAGGATACACTAAAAAGTTTTAGGGGTAAAATAATTGACGATCAAAATGAACCATTCAGGAGCTGGAACTCAGCAGTTAAGAGCACTGGCTGCTCTTCTAGAGAATGCAGGTTCAATTCTCTGTGCCCACATGACAACCCACAACTATCTATAATCCCCAATTCCAAGGGATCTGATGCCCTCTTCTGATCTCTTTAGCCATCTGGCATATATGTGGTTCACAGGCATGCATGAAGGCAAAAATTCATAAAAATAATATAATAGTAAAAGTTTAAAATAGTGATTCATACTTTATATGGGAAGAAAGGTCTGTGTCTGTGAGAAAGCTATCTTCCCAAAAGAAATTAAAGTAACAATTTGTATCACATATGCATCATTTTATAGACTTTCTGTGAATTATATTTTAAAATTTAAACTCTCTTTTAAGTGACAGAGGAAGACATAAAGTGGCACAACATGAGTACCACATCATGTTTAGATGCGTACACCATGCAAGATTTAAATCATTTGTGAATGTTTATCTCCTTACAACTTACTTCTTTATGATGAATTTTTCAAAACTGTCTCTCCCATCTATTGAAATGTATTATACATTATTTTCATTAACAGCCATTCTAATGGGCAAGAATTACCAGAAAGCCTTACTCTTTCTACCTGGAATCCACTACAACTGATCAACATGTGCCTGTCTCTCCCCTACTCCTTCTGTCCCCTTCCTCTAAAACCACCACTCTGTGCTCAACCTCTACAATACCAGCCTTTTCACATTCAACAAATGAGTGGCATAAGCAGCGTTTACTTTTCTGTACCTGGCTCATTTTATGTCACACGACTTCCAGTTTTATCTGTGCTTTTTCGTTATTTTATGACAGGATTGTTTCTTTTTATTGTGGAACAATATTTAATTTTGTGTATGCTATATATTATTCTTTTCCATTCATTAGCTGATAAATACTTGGGTTGTTTCCATTTTGTAGCTGTTAAGAAGATCATGGTTGTGAACACCAGAGGGCAGGTGCAACTGTTATATCTGATAATTGAAGATGACAATAGGATTACAGAAAATACTTTAAAAAAAAATAAAAACATTATTTTTATTCCATAAAACTCACTTATCTGACAAATTTCCCATCAAAAACTTTATTCATTATAGCCATCTTGTCTGTAAATATGCAGAGCAATGGAGTGCAATATCGGAGTACAGATATAATTGTCACTTTATATTTCAGCTTGATCAAAAAAAACCAATGTTACTGATATTTTCATTATAGCTTGATGTCATTCTTGTATTTGTGAGTTTTTGTCTTCTTTTCAAGTTACTTGTTTCAAAAAATTATATTCATTTAAACATGAATCATGGAGTAGAAGTCTATATATAGGTATATAATTGGTATCTAATCTTGGTTGTCAACGTGGTGACAACTGAAACTAATTGAACCAATGCAGGGGCATACGAATGTTGGATTTTTCTTGGTTGGACTTGAGGTTGCAGACCCACCCTAAATCTGGGCCACCCATTCTGTTGGCAGTACACATGAAAGGACAAAGAAGAAGGAAGATTTTATTTTTTGCCTGTTTACCCTCACTGGCAAGTACATCTATCCTGTTGCTGAGACACTCCTTTGCTGCCATTACAATTTTGTTCTTCAGGATCCAGCATGAACTGATCCTGCCAGCTCTCTAAGTCCTCCCTGAAACTTCAGTGGCAGATTGGGACTGCTCTGATATCTGGTCTCATGGACTGAACAACTCCAACATCCTTGGCTGTTCTGTCAGGATCAACCCAGTAACTGGCACCCCTCCGTGGCTTCTGAATCAACTCCTGCCTCCAGGTTCCTGTCCTGTTTGGGTTCCTGCCTTGGAGTCCCCAATGGATTATGTAATTCAGGGTATGTGAATTAAATAAACCTTTCCTCCCTAACTTGCTCTGGTCATGGTGTTTTATTACAGCAATAGTAACCCTAACTAAGAAAGTATATACAATAATTCAGAAAACAGCATACATGCATTTCTCTATTTATAATATTTATTCATGATTTCTATATATGGTAAAATAAGCACTGAATATATTAATTAATTTATTTTTATGTTGTACAGAAAAAAATCTAGGGAGTTCTACAGTTTGGAAAGCTGAATAAGATCACTGACATCTCCATACATATAAATTGCAAAGTCAGGATGGGGGATGAAATAGGGGGTTTCTGGGTGGGAGGGAAATGGGGAAAGGGGATAACATCTGAAATGTAAATAAAATATCCAATAAAAGATTAATATCAGAAAGTGCACATTATCATTCCTGAATTCACACCACAATTCTGACCCCTGGTGCTGGCTGGTTTGTCATACACACTGAATTTATATATCTATCCATCAGACAATCAAATAAAAAGTCCTCTCCACCACATTCTAGCTAGAAAATCCCTGTCTCAATTTTTACATTATTTCCCATTTTATACATAATCAATGAGGGGAAAGTTAATTGACAACAAATAAATAGGTTAGTCCCAGCTGGATTTGTTGAAATACAGAGAATGCTCAAAACGAACCCTCATAAAATGGTGAGATTAAGACCCTACTTGATCTTGTACCAAATCAGCAAGAGAAAGTGAAGTTTTTGGTACCTCAGTACCTGTCAGTTAAAGCGGCAATTGCCTAATGGTGTTAAAAGGTGGCCAGCTTTTTATCTGGTAATGAATCTTTCCTCAGTGACACAACATAGATTGTATCTAAGCTGACTTTCCCCTCTGTCACTAACTCACTAGCTTTAATCTGAATTCTCTACTCAATTTTAAAACCATTATATGGAGTAGAGTATATAATTGTCCTGTGACTACCACACAAAGGAAATCACAGATTGCTTCTAGTTAAAATGAGGTGATTCCTTATTTGGCTTCTTCTCATTAAAGCATGAAATTTAATAAATGGGGTACCTTGATTTAGTGTTCACCTGCAGTTGAGTCTAAGCATATCACTGTTGGGGAAAAAAAATCCTCAAGTCTACAGAGGAAAGAAAAATACAAAGTAGGTTTAAAGGAAAGTAAATAGTAATGTGTGCTTAGAGCAGAGACTCCTGTGAGGCAAATACATCAGTGATTAGTAGAGGCCGTTCTAAAACGACTGTTTTCCCTAGAGGAGTTGTTTCTTAATGGAGGAGGAAATAAAATTAAGTCAGATTAGGTATTATCCTTAGCATATATGTAAGATCATGGAAGAAGGGCATGTAATAATAGCCTCTAGTCATTCACTAATCTACTTCTTGTTCAACCACTTAGTTTTTTAAGTTTATTTGTGCATACGTAGGGCACACTCAGTGATAGCCTCACACATGGGCAGTATATAAAATCTAGGTAGATCTCTGTAGTTGACAAGGTCATCAGCATCCTCCAGAGAGAATGACTCAAGAAGAACAGTATTGGAGCTGCAAGAAGACTCTGGAAGTCAAACTCCATCAGTTCATCGATACCCTATTGGCTATAGTAGTCCATTCTATGAAGTGTAGAAGTGAATTGTATGATAGCATGACCACAGCAAGGTGCAGATGTACAGACAAACTTAAAGATGGGCTGCTGAAACTGTAAAAACTGGGTTGCACTATTTAGAAACAAGGGTTCTCGTTGGTATATAAAGGCAGATATTTTTAAGCAGCAGCTGTTAGGTCTTATTTAGTATTTTAGGAAATTATTTACATTGCAATGTTAAAGTGGAATGTTGAAGCAATGATGGAAACCAGAGACATCTGCTGTGTTTCAGCTGAAATTTGAAGTTGGAGCAATAATGACTGAATGGAGAAATCTGTTTAGATTCAAGTCCTGGTTAGAAAGAGTAGCCATGGAATTTGTTCATTGGCTGTTTTAAAGGAATATATATAGAGTAAGGAAACTTCAGAGGTACATTTGGAAAATGGATACATATCAGATATGTTTACATAAAAGAAACAAGGAGAAGAGGAAGTGGGGGATCTAAGGTCCCTTTCAAATGTAAGATGGATAGTTTCGTTTATTAGGTCCTCAAGCAGAGATAGAGCATAAGTGCTTAAATATGTAAATGAAGAGTTCAGAGTAGATAATTAAAGCCAGAACTACTGAAGTTGCTGTTTATAGGAAGCCAATGACATTTGATAGAGTAGACTCATCTTTATGGGACACAACTCAGAGTGCACAATACAGGTTTTATACATGCTGAGAAAAGGAAGTTTTGCCATTTCCATGGGTTTATATCATTCTCTCCTTTAGGAAAAGAAAAGAAAGACATGTGCTATTTTAGAGGAGGGAACAGGAAACAATATCCTCAGATATGGCATATCTGCTATATCTGTATATTATATATCTATCTCACTAGACTCCTCTAGAATCCAATGGGATTCTGGATTGTGTTGGGTAAAAATCATAGTTAAGATACATCCTCAACCACCGTTTGTTCAAGCCACGTATTGTGTGTGTGTGAGTGTGTGTGTGTGTGTGTGTGTTGTGTGTGCGCACGCACACATGCACGTGTACATGTGTATAATTACTTTTATACTTTTTACAGTCCAGTCATTGCCTGTTCCCTGTCAGCCCTCCCACAGTTCCTCATCCCATTACTCCTTTCCTGTGTCTTCAAAAGCATGTTTACCCAACCAGGCCTCCCCATTCCCTGGGCCTCATATTTCTCAGGGGTTATTTGCATCTTCTCCCACTGAGGCCAGACAGGTAATCCTATGATACATATGAGGGGGGCCTTGAACCAGCTCATGTATGCTGCCTAGTTGGAAGCTTAGTGTCTCAGAGATCTCTGGGGTCCTGGTTAGTTGAGAGTGCTAATCTTCCTGTGGGTCACCCTCCTCCAGCTTCTTCCAGCTTTTCCCTAATTCAACCACATGAGTCCCTGACTTCAGTTCAATGGTTGGTTGAGTTAGATATCTGCTTCTGTGTCAGTCAGTGGCTTGTTAGGCCTCTGAGAGGATTGGCATGCTAGGCTCCTGTCTCTAAGCACACCACTGCATCAGTAATAGTGTCAGGCCTTGGAGTCTCTTCTTGAGCTGGATTCCAATTTGGGTCTATCACTGAACCTCATTTCCCTCAGTCCCTTCTCCATTTTTGTTCCTGAAGTTCTTTTAGACAGGACCAGTTCACTTATTTATGTTTTACTCATTCATTTAGAAGTATGTATGACAGGCCATATATTCATATTGAGCATCCAGCCCTTGTCTTCTTGACAATAGTTGTGCTTTTCCATAAGCCACCCGCAACATTACTCTATCACAGTTATTAAAGTGATTTAGTCTACTGTGTACTTTTAAGTCACCAAATCTCATCAAATATGAATAGTGGCATTTTTGATACCTCACTATGAAAAGAAACTTATTATAAATAAATTTTCTGTCAAAACAGAGTCACCAAAAGCCAGAGATGCAGGATCAACCTTGTCTGCCACTTGAGAACAGTAAGACTATTTTTCCTACCTGAAATTTTCATTTAATTTTTAAAGCAAAGAAGGTGATATGAGAATTTTTGCTCAAAAATCCCTTCATAATAGCCACAAATAATAAAAAAAATAATTGGGGTAACTCTAACCAAACTAGTGAAAGACCCATATGACAATAACTTCAAGTCTTTCAAGAAAGAAATCAAAGATCTCAGAAAATGGGAGAGATCTCCCATCCTCATGGATTGGCAGAATTAATAGAGTAAAAATGGCCATCCTGCCAAAGGCAATCTACAGATTCAATGCAATCCCCAACAAAATCTCAACACAATTCTTCAAAGACATGGAAAGAGCAATTCTCAAATTCATCTGGAAAGGCATAAAATCCAGTATAACAAAAACAATTCTTAACAATGAAGAACAGCTGAGGGGATCACCATCTTTAACCTCAAGCTTTACTACAGAGCAATAGTGATTAAAAACTGCATGGTATTGGTACAGAGACAGACACATTGATCAATGGAATAGAATCTGAAAACCCAGAAATAAAACCACACACCTATGGAAACTTGATCTTTGACAAAGATGCCAAAAATATACAATGGAAAAAAGAAAGCATCTTCAATAAATGGTGCTGGTCTAACATGCTGTCTGTATGTAGAAAATGAAAATAGATTCATATTTGACACCTTGCACAAAGATCAAGACCAAGTGGTTCAAGTACCTCAACATAAAACCAGGTACACTGAATCTAATAGAAGAGAAAGTGGGAAAGAGCCTTGAAATCATTGACACAGGGGGAAATTTGCTAAACAGAAATCTAAAGGCTCATGCTCTAAGATCAATATTGATAAATGGGACCTCATGAAGCTGGAAAGCTTCTGTAAGACAAAGGACATAATCAGTAAGATAAATCAGCAACCTACAGATTGGGAAAAAGTCTTCACTACCTCCGCATCCAAAAGAGGGCTAATATCCAAAATATAGAAAGAACTCAAGAGGCTAATAACCAAGAAAAACAAACAACCCAATCAAAACATGGGGTATAGAACTAAACCAAGAATTACAACAGAGTAATCTTGAATGGCTGAGAAACACCTAAGGAAATGCTCAAAGTCCTTGATAATCAAAGAAATGGAAATCATGTGGAGAAAGAGGAACATTCCTCCATTGCTGTGGGATTGCACAACTGGTACAACCACTGTGGAAATCAAAACTGGAGGTCCCTCAGAAAATTGGAAATAGATCTACCTGAAGACAGTAATACCACTCTTGAAAATATACCCAAAAGATGCCCCATAATGCCACAGGGATGCATGTTCCACTATGTTCATAGTGACATTATTTGTGATAACCAGAAGCTGGACACAACCCAGATATCCCATGACAGAAGAATGGATACAAAAAATGTGGTTCACACATGAAATACTACTCAGCTATTAAGAACCAGGAAATCCTGGGTTTTGCAGTCAAATGGATGGAACTAGAAAATATTATCCTGAGTAAGGTAACAGGATTAACTCAGCATTACTGAGTACATGCATATTATGTACTCACTAATAAGTGGACATTAGCCAAAAATAAAGTACCAAATACCCAAGATACAGTCCACAGACACAAAAAGGTCAACAAGCTGAAGGGCCCAAGTGAGGATGTCTCAGTCCCACTAGGGAGGGAGAAGAAAGCAATCACAAGTAGGGATTTGAGGGAGGGACATGGCAGGCAAAGTGCACAGGGGTTGGGGAACAGGGGAACCTGATCTGCTATTGAGTAAGGCAAAAGGACTAAAGCCCTGAGGGACAGCAAAATGAATGGAAACAGGCAACCTCAGGAGGTAGGAGATTGAGGGGACCATCTAGAATGCACTACAGTCCTGGGAGGTAAGAGACTCTCAGGACTCAAAGGGAGGAACTTTAGATGAAATGTCCAACAGTAGGGAGAGGCAACTTATAGAGCCCACCTCCAGCAGGAAGACAGGAAATCAAGTGAGGGATGGGGTTGCCATCCCACAGTCAAAGCTCTGATCCATAATTGTTCCTGTCTGAAAGAACTGCAGGGACAAAATGGAGAAGAGCCTGAGGAAAAGGAGGTCCAGTTACAGGCCCAAACTGGGATCCAGCTCAAGGGGAGACCCCAAGGCCTGATACTATTACTGAGGCTGTGGAGCACTCACAAAAGGGGACTTATCATGATTGCCCTTTGGAAGACCCAAAAAGCAGCTGAAAGAGTCAGATGTAGATATTTGCACCCAACCAATGGACAGAAGCTGCTGAACCCTGTGGTTGAATTAGGGAAAGGCTGCAAGAAGCTAAGGAGGAGGGCAACTCTGTAGGAGGACCAGCAGTCTCAATTAACCTGGACTCCTGAGATCTCCCAAACACTGGGCCACCAACCAGGCAGCATTCACCAGCTGATATGAGTCCTCTAACACATATACAGCAGAGGACTGCTGGGTCTGGGTTCAGTCAAAGAAGATGCACCTAACCCTCAAGAGACTGGAGGTCCCAGGGAGTAGTTTAGAGGTTTCGTTGGTTCAGAGGGTGAGTGGTGGGGACATCCTCTTGGAAACAGGGGTGGGGAGGAGGCATGGGATATGGAACAGTAGGAGGTGGACCAGGGGCGGTGGGAATAAAATCTGAATGAATAAATAAATAAATAAATAAATAAATAAATAAATAAATAAGAAAGAAAAGAAAAAGAAAAGAAAAACATCTTTCTCCATGGCTGGGGATGTAGCTCAACTGGTAGACTGCTTGAAGTCACAACATGCATGAAGTCCTGTGTTTGATCCCTGACACTGAGTAAACAGGGAGTAGTTGGATAAACCCAGTTTTAGGGTCATCCTTTGATACAGAGTGAGTTGGAACCCTCACCCTTCATGACACATAAAGGCCTGTCTCAGAACAAAACAAAACTGTCCTTCATTCTTTAAGGACATATGCTGACATATTTCTATTTGATTCAGTATACTATCATCATCATCATCATCATCATCATCATCTATCATTTCTTCAGTAAGTCTTCAAAATGTATAAGAACAATTTTCCCTGTTCAACTTATCTACAACTAGATCTATTTATGCCATTGTTATGTTTTAATTTGACAGACTTGAAATCATGATGTTAGGTCTCATTTGTCTCTCCCTTGTAATACTAACACTTAATAAATAGTTACGTTTTTAGACCAAGGCTGAAGAGATGGCTTCACAGTTAGAAACACTTGTGGTTCTTACAGAGGATCCTATTTCAGATCCCAGTAATAAACCAGGTGGCTCACAATAAATTTAACTCCAGTTCCAAGGATACATCATCCTCTTCTGACCTATAAGAGTAAACCACTGATACACATAAAATAAATAAGTCTTAATAACTGCATTTTATATTATCAGATTATCAAGCATCTATTGCATGATGTATGTGTACATGGGGTATAAAGATGACTAGGACTTGAAAGAAAACAAATAATGTGGCTAGGATCCCTTCTAAATCCATATACTGCCAAACCTGTCTTATTTAACCATGTTTCTTGTATCGACTCTTTCACTTCCAATTTATCCTAAATTTCACTGCCAGATTGATTTCAGGGAAAAAAGTGCTATTTATAGTCTATGCTCTTTCTAAAAAGTTATAATGACTACACTTTCTCTGCAGAATTACATCATTATTTTTCCCTGAGTACTCAAGATACTTGACAATATGTTCTTCATCTTCCTTCAAACTCTGTACACTCCCCTAGGCCCTCTGTTCCTTCTAGACTAGCCCACATGCTGAGTCTCACATTAGTCATAGAATCACTGCTGTACAAACTCAGTTCACATTGTTTTACTTGCTTGGAAGGATAGATCATTCTACTAAAGGTTTTTCAGTAAAAAAAAAAAAAAAAGACAAAAAAACAAAAAACAAACAAAAAAAACAGTTGAATAATATTCAGTATTTGGAGTATTAGGTGTTCATTAAATAAAGCATACTGGTTTAGCTTTAAGTATGAATTCTCTTAAACGTACATTCAGGCTAAATAAATAGAATGAATACCTAGCAGTTAAGTAAATAATTTGTGATTATCAGCCACCTTCCTCTGTGAAGTATATGTGAAGCTAGAACTTAAATACTAATATGGAATTTCTAAAAGTTTTGTGTTCTGCACTATGTTATCATGAATGGGATAAACTCTATTGATCATCTTACCCCTCCTTGTATAATTGAAGACTTCACATTTTCTAAACTTGGCTGAGTTAAATATGAAATACTGTTTTTATTACTTGTATCCCTTATTAACATTCTATTATATATTCATAATTCTAGAATTTATGTCTGTCAAATAGTCCTGTCAAATACTCAGATTAAAACAAAAATGGAGATTGAGAAACTTGTTGAAAGGCTCATAGATCAGAACTGAGATTATGACATCTGAACTTTGGTCTTGACTACCCAGTGATATTGCCACATCCTAACAGGCACCAACTATACTGACATACATATATTTTAGAAAAAGAAATGGATCAATATTATCCCTCACCTCTTCCTATCACTAGCCTGAGACACATTTAACAACCCAGCTGTTTAAATGATGTAAGGCAAAGGTGCTTGCTGCTACATTGGATGACTTGAATTCAATCTGCAGAGCATGCATGATAGCAGGAAAGAATCTACCCTTGACATTTTTCTCTGACTTCTAATTGCATTTATGTCATGTCTGAGCCCACAAACATACATACATGCACACACATAAAATAAATAAAATGTAATAAAAGCACACTTTTAAAAATTTCATAAAGTCCATACAGGGTAGACTCTGTTATCAAGTTCAGTGTGGAGATGAAATGTGCAGATCCAAAAGTAATAACTTTCTCAAGGCTGTGTGTTTCCTTTTAAGCATAATTTTTCTGCCTGAAAAACCTCACCTGTTTTCCTTACCAAAAGTGAACACCCATTTCTATGGGGACTTCTGGCTATTATTTCTAATATGAAGAACAAAGGAAAACAATTTGCCCTCATTCCTTGAACATTCAATCAGTTTCAAGATCCAAAAAAAAATATCTGAATCAGAGTACAAGATACACACAAGCTCCACTTTGGAATAGCCACAATCTCAGTAACTTTTTCTCAAATGTCTGCTTATGAGAGGTACGGAACACTTCCTTCCTCCTCTTCTACACAAAGCTTGAGCAAATTAGTATTTCAAAAAAAAATGACTTAATTCTTATTGAAACAACTACCTGTATTACAGTTTAGGTTAGCTAGTATCAATACGTAAACATAGCCTATACTTTTGCATTCTTTGATAATGCAAGATAAACATTTGAGCTGTTCTCGTTCAAGGCATTCATCTGGATACATGTTTCACATAAAGCTATCCCAGCCTTCATTGTGGAAATACATCTCTGAGATGAGAGATGACAGTTTAATGGAACTGTATATGAATGAGAAGAACATACAAGAGGCCATTAGAAGGAGTGCATTTTCAATTCCGTTTGCAATTTCAGGGATGACAAAACAGTTCCATGAATTCTTGTTTCCTTAATTAACTTTTTATGCTCTCCCTCCTTCCTTTATCTCTAAGCAACTCCAAATTTAATGAGAATTGATCCCATCACGAGAGTTTTCTAGTTTGAAAAAACAGTTTTTAAAGGTCATTTCAAATAAATGTTTAAATCTATTAAAAATAGCTGACATTTATTTTTAAAGCCAAAACATATCAATGATGTCATGTGTTTTATGAACCAACAACAGCAATTATGTATACATTTGTTCATGCAACTTGCATTGAAGAGAAAATGTGTGTCATATGGTATACATGGAAGAGAAAATTTTTAAAACACAGAAAAAAGTGTGTACTCTATCAGAAGAACTCAAATGTGCACATGGTGAACTCAGAAACCATGAGGTACTAAAAATAGCTATAGATCATTTTGAAGAGCACCAAGAAAACATCTAACTTTCTTTCTTTTTTTATTCATTTTTTCTTTTTAATTGGATATTTTATTTATTTACATTCCAGATGTTATCCCCTTTCCCCATTCCCCCTCCCCCCAAAACTCCCTATTCCATTCCCCTCCTCCTTTTTGCTTTTATACCATTTTAATTGCAAGCAAGTATTAAGATCAGTTCTAGGTTGAAGAACTAGCAATACAATAACACAAATAGTCAAAGAACAAGCAAGGCAATAAACAAAAGTCCAGTGAGGATCACTGTTTCTAAGGGCTTATCAGGATGATGACAATAGCTGAGCTTAGTACCTGTTCTAGCCCAAAGTCATTCTCATGCCTGAAGCCTACTTCTTTGTTCTAGCCTAAAATTTAGATTTCTGCCTGAAATTACTTCTTTTTCCTTGCCTAATGTCAGATTCCTGACTGAAGCCCCTTTCCTTGTCCTTGGCACCAAAGATACAAAGGTGAGCCTGAAAAGATCTGGGAGAAGAATGAACTAGTACCAGTACATGATCTCAACTCCCAAAGCAACCATGGTTACAAAGCTTTGGAGAGTTGATCGAGCAAGAAACAAAGCTGTTGAATTAACCAGATGCAAGGATTGCAAAGGATGCACTGGATGAGAAGCTATGGGTGGGTTTTATATATAAAGGTGTTTTAATATACTGTACACTGTATTTATTACTATTCCCTTGCTCGATCAAAATGTGTGAGACTGAGTAGTGCATAGTTCGGAGGCTGAAAATTCTAATAGCATGATGCTGAATATTTGTCAGTGGCCTATATTAGCATTATGTAATAAAGGATAGGAAGGTGAGTATAAGCTGGGAATCTCACATAAAAGTGGCAACCCAGGAAATACGAAAGAGACCAAGGGAAAGGAAGGATTAAGCTTTCATGAAAACCTTCTCAGGAGAATCAACCAAGGGTCAGAGGAACTACATAAAGTGTCCCTGAGAGCAGTGATCCCAATTGTATTGCACTGAGATATGTCTCATACAGGTCTGTTACTCCCAATATACTGTCACACTAATAATGAAGCTGTCACTATAGAAGCCTGTAAGAGACAAACTCCTCCCTGCCATAGTGGGGCTACCATGCTCTAGAACAATACTAAAAAATAAAACCTCATGGGGAGCATGACACACTTTAATAATTGGTGTGGACAGTTAGTGAAGATGGGGAAATAAAGGAATAATTTTATAATATAGCAGGGTTTCAAAGTAGAATAAAATAGGTACAGTAACATATATTGATATAGAAAGATATAAGAATATGTGTGATAAATTTTAACACATTTTCTATGCCAGAACTTGGAGCTATTTTCATAATTGAGAAAGTTAACCTTCAGTGAAACTGTATGAAGTAACTTCTATGAAAATCCAACTTGAAGTCTTTGTAGGCACACTGAGAGAAAGACAGAGGTTAGAGCAAGAGTTTCAGATAAAAATTTGCACCAACCAAACCCGAACAGGAGTCCTGCCGTGTTATTTTTTTCATCAGTTTCTGGGATGACCAAATGCCAAGTGTAGAGCATGGCTCCTCAGTTAAGTAGATTGATGACAGGGCTATGCTAGGTCCTTCACATGCCCCAGATCTACCTCACTGCACAGAGTATGCCAGCCAGAGGCTAGGGATATTTGTAAGTGAAGAAGAACAACTTGCATTTTTAGAGGGGAGATGAGATATGAAAGAAAACTTCCCAGGAATAGACTAAGAAGTATTTGTAATAAAACATTCAATTTTTTTGCACAAGGTTAGTTAATATTCAATGACAGTAGCAGGAGGATGACATGTCTCAGAAGCCAATGACCTACGCAACTTCAAATGACCTAAGCATCTTCAAATCATGGTTCCTTTTAGGCAGAATGATATACCCAGTTCCATTCAGTATCAGAGATGCACAGTCAGTGAATAGTGAATTCATTTCACAAATATTTGTTTAGCACTGTTCCATGTGTCACATTGACACAGGGCATGTAAAATGGATCGGTGAGAAGAACTATGAAAAATAATATTGCCGCTCTTGCAGTTTCACTCAGATGTATTTTAGAGTAATATTGTTCTTTGCAATCAAGTGTCAGGGCCATGAGTTGTGGAAGAAGAGATACTAAGTAACTTTTTTTCTTTTTTTTTTTTTTTGGTTTTTTGAGACAGGGTTTCTCTGTGTAGCCCTGGCTGTCCTGGAACTCACTCTGTAGACCAGGCTGGCCTCGAACTCAGAAATCCGCCTGCCTCTGCCTCCCAAGTGCTGAGATTAAAGGCGTGCGCCACCACCGCCCGGCCATAACTTTTGAAATTAATTTGTTTAAGTGGTTTAAGTTCTCTCTCTCTCTCTCTCTTTTCTCTCTCTCTCTCTCTCTCTCTCTCTCTCTCTCTCTCTCTCTGTCTCTCTCTTCTCTCTCTCTCTCTTGGTATCTCATATCTCTGTCTCTGTCTCTCTGTCTCTGTCTCTCTCTCTTTCTCTCTCTCTTCTCTTCTCACACACATTTGTGTGCTCTCTCTCTCCATACCTAGCAGATTGGAACAAAGACAGGAGTGCATGACCAGAAACAGATACACATTTCTCATTTCTGCATGGTGGATATTCTCATTGTTGGTTTTCAGGTGTAGGTTATTTAATAACTAGTTCACAGAATTTCGTTAGCATTAGATTTGCGGGTTAGCCTATGTCTATTTCTGTATCACTACCTCCCTTGTGGAGCTGATACTGTAGCAGAAACAATTAGTTTAATATTCATAACTCAATCAGCATGTTAACTTAGAAGAGAAAAAAATGATAGACTAAAGGAAAACAATATAACCATCTTAATATGTGTCACGATGTACTGAATTTGACAAAATTCAATAAGAGTGGAGTGGAAGCCTCTCTAAAATGCACAACTGAAAGTTTATTCAAAAGTAAAGATCAACATTCTACCACTTCAATGTCAGGATCCACAAACAAAAAGATATCCATTTTATCAGCCACCAATATGGTCATTATGTAGGTTAGAGGAAGAAACAAAAGACACACATTTAGATAAAGAAGAAAGTTTATGCTTCCTCACATAGTCAACATGGTTATTTATGAGAAAATCACAATCTATTAAATATTTTCCTGTGTTAACTCCTTCTTTCTTTTTTCATTATTACATAGTAACCATATAAAATACTCAGCTTCATTTATGATAATTTCATAGATGCACAACTTACTTTAATCATATGCATTGCCCCATTACTCTTTCTTGTTCCATCTCCCCTCTCCTTCTAGTCCATTCATTCTTTTCAGATTCCTAGAGTAGTTTTGGAGCTCAGAGACTTTGTAGGACATAAAACCCATATAATTGGTTCTACAATTTAGAAATTAGTAATTGAAAACTGACATTCAGGTGTTTCAAAAATATTCTTCATTTATAAATGAGTGTCAGTTTTCAAAAACTTTGAGTCGCTATGGAAATGTTTTAAAGAGCTACAGAAATGAAGTATAAAGGATTATGTTCATTGATTGAGAGAGTTAATATTGTTTAAGTAATAATTCCCTTGAAGCACTTCCATGGACCTAATAATTCTAATGGAAATGTCAGCAGCATTTTTGTATAAATTGTTAAATTTAAACAGTATACAGATCTCTACTCTATCTTTATCCCTGCACTTCTTGTAGGCAGGACAAATTTTAGGTTGAAGGTTTTGTGAGTGGGTTAGTGTCTCCCTCACTCCACTGAAGTCCTGACTGGCAATGTGGGTGACCATTACAGGCTTTGTATCCCCAGCTGCTAGAAGTCTCAGCTAGAATTACCCCTTAGATTCCTGGGAGCCTGCCCCTTCTCAAAGATATCAACCACCAATCTCCATTCTTTCTCCCAGCCCTGTTCCTATCCCAACTCTCCCCACACCTGATTCCCACCCCCTTTCCATTCCTTTCCCACCCAGTTTACTCTCTCCATTTACTTCCTATGTCTATTTTATTTTCCCCTCTGAGTGAGATTCAATCATCCTCCCTAGAACCCTCTTTGTTACTTAGTTTCTTTGTGTCTGTGAGTTGTAGCACAGTCATACTGTATTTTATGGTTAATCTCCACTTATAAGTGAGTACATACCATGTGCAAGTGTCTATCTGGATCTGGGTTACCCCATTCAGGATAATATTTTCTAGTACAGATTTTCTATTCAGATTTTTAGTACAGACTGAGGAAATGTCCAACCATAAACTGGCCCATTTGAAATCAACACCATGGGAGAGAGCCAACCCCTGACATTATTAATGATATTATGCAATGCTTACAAACAGGAGCCTAGCAAAATTGTCTTCTGAGAGCCTTCATCCAGAATCTGATGAAAACAGATACAGAGACTCACAGCTAAACAATAGGCAGAACTCAGAAAGTCTTGTAGAAGAGTTGAGGGACAATCCTTGGTGAAGAATTGAGGGAGACTGAGAGTCCAAGGACACCACAAGAAGATCTACAGAGTCAACTAACATGGACTCTTGGGGGCTTAGAGTATGCATGGGTTGGACCTAGTCCCCTATACATATGTAACAGATGTATAATTTGTTCTTCATGTGGATCTTCTAACAATCGGATCAGGGCTGTCTCTCACCCTGTCACCTCACTTTGGATCCCATTTTCGTAGCTGAGTTGCCTTGTCTGGCCTCACAAAGAGAGGGTATGTTTAGTCCTGCTGCAACCTGATGTGCTCTGGGGAGAAGGAGGGGTAATTGATGCTCATAGTGGCCTCCTCTTCTCAGAGAAGGGTAGGGAAGAATGGGGGAGGGGTATGAGGACTCAGAGGAGAGGGGAGCTGTTATCGGGTGATAAAGTGAATAAATAATTAATAAAAAGAAAAGTGTATGGAGAGACAAAAAAAAAGAGAAAATTCAGAAAAGACAAAAAACAGAGGTGGCTTTACCTCAAATGATTCCAAGACTTATTGGAAAGTCACAGAAGCCAGCAATCTGTGGTATATGGGAAAATGAATAAAAATATGGGTACGAGATGAACGCAGGCTCCAGAAACAGACACTTTTACACATTGACAACTGATTTTTGATAAATGCACTGTTCAAGAAATAATAGGTGTCTCAATAAGTGACATGGCACCAATGGACATTTGCAAAGAAACAATATGGGGCTGGTGTGTTGCTCGGCTGCATAGTGCTTTCCTAGCATGTACAAAGAAAACAACAGAAAGTGAAAAGGAGGGAGACTGAACTGAAGAAAAGAAGGAAGGAAGGGAAAAAAGAACAGGAGGGAAAGTGAGGAGTAAGAGATGGAGAGAGGAAATGAGAGAGCAGGGAGAGAGGAAAGAGGAGAGGCAGTAAGGTAAAAGAAAGAAGGTGGGAGGGAGAAAAGAAAGGTACATGATCTTTACCATGGAGCATTTTCAAAAATTAGCTCAAAATTGACTTGAGCCATAGAGTTAAGTATAAAACCCAAAAGTATGTGAAAATGCTTCCTAGACTTGACAGCCAGATCAAATATTAGGAGAAAATATGTGATGCTTCGGGTTAAGCTAACTGCTCTTAAACAACACACCAAAAACAAAGCCAAAAATTTAAAAAGACTAAAGCTGGTCTGGTGGCTGCTATACATGTTCATTGTTTAAATGGTAAGTAGCGATTTCTTGGCCTCTATCTGGATTCCTCTGTCAAGATGATTATTTTTTAGCACACTCCCTCACACTCACACTCACACTCACACACACAGACAATAAGTCAACACACTCACCTCATACTAACACACGAACATACACACTCTCACACACACAATTAAAATAATAAAAATAAACCTTTTAAAAATACGTATAAATATATCATAGATGTCTTGCTACTATTTATATGCTATTAGTATTTAATTATCCCCAGAACACCTTCAGAATAAAATCTTAACACCTTCAAATCCACCATTCAAGAATCTTTTTTATTCTTCTGCTTCATATTCGCTAATTTGGGATCCTGGACTCTACATATTGATACATACCTGATGTTTCTGAAAAAAAAAATATCACCTGCAATGGCGTTGACCATATTATCTGTATGGAATACTAGGATCCAATCATTGTGCTTTGTATCTAGCATGGCAAGGCTACCATGGCATATGAAATTCTCTCTGACAAGAGTTCAGAGACTGTTAAATGAGAACGTTCTTTCCTTCCATAATAAGAAAATAGTTCCAATCAGTACCATGAGCGTAACCCAGACACACACTTTAGGTGTGCAAGAAGCAACATAGATGTCAACAGTTTTCTTGAAGAGTAAAATGGACTATAATGTGAAGAAGAAAACAGGGATTTGAGAAGTCCTCAAACTGGTAAAGAAAATGAATGGTAGGTTTATTGAACAAATTTGGGAGTCTGATGACCTTGTCAAACAAGTCTAGAGAAAATTATATTATTATTACTTCTAGGAATTGTAATGCTAACAGTAGTATTACTAACTTAAAGAGAAGTAATACTCTTAGCCTATTATTAGCTACATGCAGAAACAAGTGAAAAGGTGGAAAGTAGTAAATAGGGAGGAGGGAAGAAAGAGAGGCAGGGAGGACGGGAGGAAGGGAAAAAGAGAAGTATATATTGGTATTCTTCCTCTACACACAGAGAAAATACTAAACAAGACACATTTAGCAATGTGTGAGAAACAGTACATTTTGTTTCTTTTAGTATACATTCCAAGATTGAACATATAATGGCTAAAATGGAAATATTATGTAAATTTAGTCAATTATCACTCCCATAGCTGCATGAAACATTGACAAAATTCAGTACCTTTTCATGAAAAAGAAACAAAACTCTTGTAAACTAGAAACAGAAGATACTTTCCTGTCCTGACTTAAAGGGGGGGGTTGTTTATGTTAACATCATACTTGATGGTGAAGTACTGTATGTTTATTCTTTGTACTGGTTTCTGTGTATGTGTTTGTATTAGCTGGTGTTCATGTTGTGTATGTATGTGAAAGCTAGAGTCAACCTTGGATATCACACCCCAGGAACATTGCTTTTTGAAATAGGGTCTCTCATTTGCCTATGGCTCACTGCTTTGGCTAGCCTGAAACTCAGAGGTTTCCCTATCTCTGTCTCTATATCAATGGGATTACAAGTGCTTCATGCCTGGATTTCTCATGTGGGTTCTGTGACTTGAACTCAGGTCATCAGGATTCTGCAGAAATCACATTACCGACTGATAAATTTCTTCAGCCTACTATTCTTACTACCTCTATTTAAGTTGAAATCCTACTCATTAGATTAGAGTAACAAAATAAAAACAATGACAGAAAAAATGGGCAGGAAGAAAAGGAAGACAACTCTGATTTGCAGAAGGCACATCTATGCAATAATCCTAAAGAATTTATAAAATAATATTCAAAAGCATATTCAGGGGAGTTTCAGAAGCAAGTCAAGTTTCATTTATAAAACTCAGTTGGAATGTCTCTAGTAGCACAGACAACTGAACAATAAACAAACAAAACTGCAGGCAAAGATGGCTCAGTGCTGAAGAGTTCACACTGCTCCTACAGTGGACAGTTCTTCCAAGAATTCATATTGGACAGCTAACAACTGACTATAACTGAAGCTTCAAGGACTGGATTCCCTCATCTGGCCTCTGAGGGTTCTGGCACTCAGGTACACATAACATACATGCACACACACACACACACACACACACACACATCACATACACACACACACAATAAACAAAACACACACACAATAAAAAGTTTTTTAAGGTGCATATAAATACATCATAGACCATAAAATAAATAAAATGTGTCAGAAATATGATGCTCTCCTGACAGTGGTGAAGGAAGTTTTAAATGCACACAGTTGAAGAGACAGATATATCAGGTACTCATAATTGCTTTAATGTAATTCTCCCACCTTTATCCAGGTATGCATCCCAATGCCAATCACTATGTATAGAACTTTTCTGTACAGTTTCACCAGCTTATCTTAAAATTTATATAAAAATGAAAGCATATTCATAGCCTTTAAAAGAAAGAAAGTTGAAACATATGTCAAAGCTTACAATAGACCAATATAATGTGATATTTACATAAAGATATAAACTTGGTAATGAACAGCATAGAGAACATAAAATTTAAATTTTTAACTGATTTTTTCATAAAGTCAAACTGATAATACAAAGAAGTAATTTTTAATTAAAAATTCTGGAATAATAAAGTATTCAAATGGAAAAGATTAATCTTGAGCTCTGTGCCTCCCCATATCTCTAAATTAATTAAAAGTATGCTATAAATTTTAATGTAAAAGTTACAGCTATAAAGCTTTTAGAACACAACGTGAGAAAATATGCACACAAATTATAAACAGTGGTTAGAACTATTTCCTAATCATAGAAGCCTGTAATACTAAAGAAAAAAGTAGATTAAACTAATCTTTCCCAACAATGAAAGCCCCTGTTACTAAGTCAAAAGAGACCATTGAGAAACTAGGGGGCCAATCACAGGCTGAGAGATAATTGCCCAGAATACATCTGTCAAAATCAAGCATCGAGATCAAATTATTTCTTCTACTCATTAATAAAAAGGATAAAGAAGTTAACAAATAAAAGGTAAAATATCTGAAGAGTTGGAAAGGCTCGTAAGTAACTAAACAGCACATGCAGACTTGTTCAGCATTAGACTGCACTCTACTGTGGACCTAAGTGAAAAACAGAAGTCTAACAACACTGAATGTGGGGAAGGAAGTTCAGAAATAGAAACTTCTCCATACCACTGATGGGCTGCACAGGGCACCACTGAGGAAACACACGATAACTTCCATAACTAAACACGTATCTGCCCTACATTATCTGTGTGAGTGTGGAGCAGTGTGTTGGGACATTTCTACACTGATGACAATGCCTTATCTTCACTGGGGCCTGTGTTCTGTGAGTGTATGCTTTTGCTTGGGTTCAATAGACACTAGACTTACATCTCACCTTTCACTGGATGTGAGCTTCACTAAAATCACTAAGAGCAATCTGACATCTAAATGGAGTTCTTGATCTGTATGATGGGATGTGACAAAGTCAAGCGCTTTCATGCTTGAAGTTTACATGGAAATGTGTATTAAGGGATAAATATTCAGGATATAGAATGACTCTGGTAAATCAGGAAGAGCACACTGAATGAATTTACCACAAATCAAATGACTTTCAAGGAAATCGTGACATATTCGCAAACGTGATGCACAAAGAAGGGAGTACAAACATCAGTGAACACATACAAAGTCAGCACTGTCACCATGGAGGGCAGTGAAAATTGAGACAACAGAGTGGCACATGAATAAAACGATCGGATGGGAAGGCATGAGTTCAGTCAGAGTTTGAAATGTCAGAGGAAAAGAAACAGTTCCTACAGAGAATGCTTGAGGTGGTGAAATGGGTGTGGGAAACAAGATCTAACCGATACAAATACTTGCATGTCCTTGCCTTTACATATGCCTTAGAGAAACTCTTGGCCTTGTTTACAAGACAACTGTAGGAGTTATATTAAAATAACCACCAAACAGGACAATTGATAACATATATTATATATTATATAATATATGATAACATATATTATACAGCAGAGCAATTGAATGAACTATCTGAGTCAAAATAAATAAGTTTTGAAAATCCAATATTGACACAATAAAGTTGTAAAACAAAATACACTGTGTGTTCCCATTGGTGAAGAATTTCAAAATACTGACTTCTATTATATATTTTACACATAGTCTGATGTTTTATATGTATCACAGAAATAAGATGATCAACAGGGTCATGACTTAAGCCTCTTTAAATGGCTTCACTTCTAGAATTCACTTCTAGAAATATCTATAAAAAAATAAAAATTAAAAACAAGCAAAACAACACAGTAGGCTCTGGCAATAAGAACATCTGAGCGGCTTGAAGATGCCATTAAATACTTAATAAGTCTCATAATTATTCTTCAGAAATTTTAAAATATAAAAATGAGGACTTTTAGCCTAATTGGCAAAAGGAAAAGAATAGCCCCAGTTGATAGTGAAAGGTTATGTTTTAGGTTATTGTAAAGCTAATTGCTTTACAATGACACCCTGTGGAATGAGTGTCTACAGCTCACAAGATTTCCTTCCTTATCCCAACTACTACCAGAGGCTGATGTTTATAAATTTCATGCTTGTTATTCTCTTGTTCTCACTACATGTGTGAACACACAAATGTACTTCAGAAACCTGTGCTTTGAAGTCAGTATGGTGACACCACAGGGTGTCATTTAATTCCCTTTCTAACAGAAAGGAATATGAGGATGAGGCAAGGATGCTCCATCAGTCTCCAGATACTCACACATGAACGTTCAGAGTAACAAGATAGAAACATAAAGGTAACTAAAAGAGCATATATAATTCAAACAGGAGGCAAGTTATCCTCACACAGAGAAACCCTGTCTCGAAAAAACAAAAACAAAAAAAAAAAAGAAAGAAAGAAAGAAAGAAAGAAAGAAAGAAAGAAAGAAAGAAAGAAAGAAAGAAAGCAAGCTTGCCCAGGCAATGGCTAGCAGTGAACACATGGCTGCTCATGCTGCTGAAAATAAGTAACAGTTGAGTGCTCAGACTTAAACTGAACAATTATACCGAATGTTCTAGGGGCGATAGAACATGAAAGACAAGGAGATGGAAAGAATGTAAGAGCAAGAAGCTGAGGAGAAGGGCTCTCAGGCGCTATCATCAGGGCCTGGAACAACTACTGTAGCCATGATTTCACAGTGGCCTCAGCTGCCAACACTGGGCTTGCATAAATCTAAGCTTGTCAGAAATTAAATACCACTGGGGAAAGGGAACACAGGGCCGTGTCCAACTAATAGAAGGGAGGAGAAAAGGCTCACATTATCTTTATTTACACAGCAATTGCTGACCCTATGAACCTCCAAAGGATACCCCCAAATCCACAGTCACACCAACGGTTCTGGTTAAACCCAGTGAGCCATTAAATAAAACAGAAAGATACAAGTGGAAGGCAAGCAGGAAGGGGTGTGAAGGGGGCTTGGGTGTTCAGAGTATAAGAATGCACTATATATATCACTGAAGCTATCAAAGATAAACTAAAAGGTTATTTCTCAATGAATTTCCACCATTAGTCTTTAAAACAATCTGTAGTAATAACCAAAGTCTGAACTCCAGTTTCAGGAGATCCGATGACCTCCTCTGAACAAGATAGGCACTGCAGGCATATAGTGCACAGACATACATGCAGGTAAAACACTCCTGTACATGTGCTAAAAGAATTGGACCCACACACCTATGGTCACTTGATCTTTGACAAAAGAACTAAAACCATCCAGTGGAAAAAAAGACAGCATTTTCAACAGATGGTGCTGGTTCAACTGGAGGTCAGCATGCAGAAGAATGCAAATTAATCCATTCTTATTACCTTGTACAAAGCTCAAGTCCAAGTGGATTAAGGACCTCCCCCCCCCAAAAAAAAGATCTTTACTAATCCTACATCCAATAGAAGGCTAATATCCGATATATACAAAGAACTCAAAAAGTTAGACTCCAAAGAATCAAATAACCCTATTAAAAATGGAGTACAAGAGCAAAACAAAGAATTTTCAATTGAGGAATATTGAATGGCTGATAAGCACCTAAAGAAATGTTCAACATCCTTAGTTATCAGAGAAATGCAAATCAAAACAACCCTGTGATTTCACCTAGCACTATAGCTATAGCTAAGCTAAAAATCTCAGGTTACAGCAGATGCTGGCAAGGATGTAGAGAAAGGGGAACACTCCTCCATTATTGGTGTGGTTGCAAGCTGGTATAGCCACTCTGGAAATCAGTCTGGCAGTTCCTCAGACAATTGGACATAGTATTAGGACTGAGCTACACCACTCCTGGGCACATACCCAAAAGATGTTCCAACATATAACCAGGACACATGCTCCACTAAGTTCATAGCAACCTTATTTATAATAGCCAGAAGCTGGAAAGAACCCAGATATCCTTCAGCAGATGAATGGATACAGAAAATGTGGTAGATTTACATAATGGAGTACTACTCAGCTATTAAAAACAATGACTTCATAAAATTCTTAGGCAAATGGATGGAACTAGAAAATATCATCTTGAGTGAGGTAACCCTGTCACAAAAGAACAAATATGGTATGCACTCACTGATAAGTGGATATAAGCCCAAAAGCTTACAAGATACAATTCACAGACCACATGAAGAAGAAGGAAGACCAAAAGTGGGTGATTTGGTCCTTTTTAGAAGGAGTAACAAAATACTCACTGGAGCAAATAGAGAAACAAAGTGTGGAGCAGAGACTGAAGGAAAGGCCATCCAGAGACTGTCCCACCTGGGGATATATACCACATACAGTCACCAAACCCAGAAACTATTGTGGGTGCCAAGAAGTGCTTGTTGACAGGTGCCTGATATAGGTGTCTCCTGAGAAGCTCTGCCAGAACCTGACAAATACAGAGACAAATGCTCACAGTGAACCACTAGACTGAACATGGGCCCCCCAATGGAGGAGTTAGAGAACAAACTGAAGGAACTGGAGGAGTTTGTAACCCCATAGGAAGAAAAACAATATCAACCAACAAGACCCCCCAGAGTTCCTAGGGACTAAATCAGCAAACAAGGAGTACACATGGAGGGACCCATGGCTCCAGCTGCACATGTAGCAGAGGATGGCCTTGTCGGGCATCAGTGGGAGGAGAGGCCCTTGGTCTTGTGAAGGCTTGATACCCCAGTGTAAGAGAATGCCAGGGCCAGGGAAGCAGGAGTAGGTGGGTGGATGGGGGAACACCCTCATAGAAGTAGGTGTGGGAGGATGGGATAGGAGTTTTCTAAGGGAGAAACAAGGAAAGGGGATGGCATTTGAAATGTAATAAAATGTAAATAAAGAAAATATCCAATGGGAAAAAAAAGAATTGGACACATCTGGAATTCAAGACTCTTAAACATAATAAAATCAGTAAACCAAAAGACAAAATCAAATTAAATGGAGAGATACTTGAAGCAATCCTACTAAAATAAGGGATAGGACAAGGTTGCCCACTCTCTCCATATCGATTCAATATAGTACTGGAAATTCTAGCTAGTGCAATAAGACAACTAAAGGAGGTCGGGGGATACAAATTAGAAAAGAGACCACTATTTGTGGATGATATGATAGTATAGATAAGTGATCCCCAAAAATTCTACCAGAGAAATCCTACATCTGAGAAACTTCAGCAAAGTGGCTGGATATAAAATTAACTCAAACAAATCAGTAGCATTCCTTTATGCAAATGATAAATGGACTGAGAAAGAAAATAGGGAAACAACATCCTTCATAATAGTCACAAATAATATAGAATATCTTGGTGTAACTCTAACTAACCAAACACGTGAAAGATCTGTATGACAAATCATCAAGGCTCTGAATAAACGAATCAAAGACCTTAGAAGATGGAAACTCCTCCCTTGCACATGACTTGGTAGAATTAACATTGTGAAAATAACCATCTTACCAAAAGCAATTTACAGATTCAATGCAATCCCAATCAATATTCCAACACAATTCTTCAGACATGGAAAGAGCAATTCCTAATTTCACAGGAAAAAAAAAAAACCTAAAATAGCAACAACAATTATTAACAATAAAAGAACTTCTGGAGGAATCACTATCTCTGACCTCAAGCTGTACTACAGAACAGTACTGATAAAAATCACATGGTATTGGTATGAAGATAAACAGGTTGATCAATGGAATAGAATTAAAAACTCAGATATAAAACCATACATTTATGGACACTTAATCTTTGACAAAGAAGCCAAAAATGTAAAATTGGAAAAAGGAAAACATCTTCAATAAATGGTGCTGGTTTAACTCGTAGTTGTATGTAGAAAAATGGAAATAGATTCATATTTATCACTTTGCACAAAGCTCAAGGCCAAGTGGTTCAAAGACCTCAACATAAAACCATATACATTGGATCTAATAGAAGATGAAGTGGGAAAGAACCTCAAAATCATTGGCACATGGCAAAATTTCCACAACAGAACACCAGTGGCTCAGGCATTAAAATCAATAATTGATAAATGGGACCTCATGAAACTGAAAAGCTTCTGTAAGACAAAAGACACCATCAATAGGACAAATTGGCAACCCAAAGAATGGGGAAAAATATTCACTAACCCCCATAAAGGTCTAATGTCCAAAATATATAAAGAACTCAAGAAGTTAACCTCCAGAAAACCAAATAACCCAATTTTAAAATTGGGGTACAGAGCTAAACAGAGAATTCACAAGAGAAGAATCTCAAAAGGCCTAGAAGCACTTAAAGAAGTGTTCAAAGTCTTTAGTAATCATGAAAATTCAAATCAAAATTACCCTGAGATTGTACCTTACCCCAATTAGTATAGTTAAGATCAAAAATTCAAGTGACAGCATATGCAGCCTAGGATGTGGAGAAAGAGGCAGGATTGCAAACTGATACAACCACTCTGGAAAGCAATCTGGCAGTTCCTCAGAAAATTGGATATATATCTACCTGAAGAGCCAGCTACACTACTCTAGGGCATATACCCAAAAGATGTCCCACAATATCAAAGGAAACATGCTCCACTATGTTCATAGCAGCCTTATTTGTAATAGACAGAAGCTGGAAACAACCCAGATGTCCCACAACAGAAAAATGGATACAGAAAATGTGGTTCATTTACACAAGGGAATACTATTCTGCTATTAAGAACATAGACATCGAGCCGGGCGGTGGTGGCACACGCCTTTAATCCCAGCACTTGGGAGGCAGAGGCAGGTGGATTTCTGAGTTCGAGGCCAGCCTGGTCTACAAGAGTGAGTTCCAAGACAGCCAGGGCTACACAGAGAAACCCTGTCTCGAAAAAACAAAACAAAAAACAAAACAAAACAAAACAAGAACACAGACATCATGAGGTTTCCAGACAGATGTATGGAACTAGAAAATATCATCCTGTAAAGTAACCCAGACTCAAAAGGATATGCATGGTATGTACTTACTAATAAGTGGATATTAGCCAAAAAGTATAGAGTACCTAGGATTCAATCCACAGACCAAAGGACTTTAACAAGCAGAAAGTCCCAAATGAGAATGCTTTAATCCCACTTAGAAGGGTGAAGAAAATAATCATAGGAGGGAGGGAGGGGCTTGAGTGGGAAAGGGGAGGGAAGGGAGGAACACAATCAGGTATGGGAGGGGGACAGAAGATAATCCCAGAGGGCCAAGAGTATGAATGGAAATATGTAGCCTCGGGAATTGGAAGGTGGGGGGATCCTCTATTAGAGACCCAGGAGGTGAGAGACTCTCAGGATTCAATGGGGGTGACCTTAGCCAAAATGACCAACATTGGGGAGAGGGAACTCGAAGAGTCCATCTCCCGTAGATAGACAGGGCCTCAAGTTGAGGAACATAGTTACCAACCCACAGTCAAAATTTCTGATCCAGAATTGTTCCTGTCTAAAAGAACTGCAAGGACAAAAATGGAGAAGAGACTCAAGGAAAGGTGGTCTAATGACCGGCCCATCTTGGGATCCAACGTGTGGTGGTGGTAGGAACCAGGCACCAAGGCCTGACACTATTACTGATGCTATGATGTGCTTACACAGAGGAGCCTGGCACAGTGCTCTGAGAGGCCCAAAAATAGCTGACTGAAACAGATGCAGATACTTATACCCAACCACTGGACTAAAGTCGGGTACCACTATGGTTGAATTAGGAGAAGGATTGAAGAAGCTGAAGGGGAGGGAGACCTCATAGAAAGACCAGCAGTCTCACCTAACCTGGATCCCTGGAAGCTCCCAGACACCGAGCTACCAACCATGCAGCATATAGGAAGTGGTCCGAGCCCCCCAACACAGATGTAGTTCCGAGCCCCCCAACACAGATATAGCAGAGGACTACCTGGTTAGGCCTCAGTGGGAGATGTGCCCAACCCTGAAGAGACTTGAGGGCCCAGATTGGGGGGAGGTCTGGTGGGGAGAGCACCCTCTCAGAGGCAAGAGGGAGGAGGGATGTGATGAGAAATTGTGGGAATGGAGACATGGAGAGGAGCAACAGCTGGATTGTAAATAAATAAAATAATATTATAAAACAAAGAAAAAAGGAAGCAGAAATTAGGCCCTGGGTTTGGTCTCTAAAACAAGAAAATATATTCACCAACAGATATAGAACAAGGAAAGAAGAGAGGGAAAGAGAGGGAGGAGGAGGGAGGGAGAGGGGAAGAGAGAACAAGAAAGACCCAAAAATGGAAATAGAAATAAATAAAAAAGCAAAATACAAAAGAAAGATTGTGATAGTCAAGGGCTTCAAACCACAACCAGAATGAAGATCATCCACATATGAAAACATGTGCTAACAATAAACCGATTCTTGGAATATGCAAGAATTTGGTTACACTGGCAAAAGCTTTAAATTTCTCAGTGGAACCAGCGTGGAGTTAATGTTGAGCACAATTGTTATTTTTGTGTAACGACAGGAACAGGCTAGAGGGTGCTCAGATAGCTAGTTAAAAAGTGTTAGCACCAAATCACTGAGAGACTGAGTAAGATGAAGAGTCAGAGGAAGGACAAATTCATTTACTCTCATCTCCCACATCCTCAGGCAAAGACATTCATCTTCTCTCCCTGAACTTTGAAGATCTTAGACCTTAGCTCAGACAGACAGAATCATCCCATCCCACTAGTTCCCACTGGCTTTAATCACACAAACAACCCTCTTCATAAAACTCTCACACAGACATTATTTGTAGTATAGATTTAGGATGTTCATAACATATATTTAAGATATATATCCTAAAAGCCCTGTTTCATTGGAGAGTTCTCACTAATACATTCAAGAAAAAGAAATAAGACTTTTATTAGTCTATAAATTTGGATTTCTCCATAAGCAGTTTCCAGTTTCTTGCTTTTAGTGCCCAAAGCGCATGTTCACGGTGTTCACAATCATCCTCAACAGGAACTTCTCCTGTAAAATCTGTTTGATCCCATTAGTCATTAGTGCAGTCTTATATCTAGCCACAGTGCCATCTGTGCCAGTAGAACCTGAATATCCAACACTAGACTGGTAGCTTCAAGTGAAAACTATAGAGAGAGCAGACCAAGTTTTGATAGAGTGAAATCCTGAGTGACAGTTTACCTGGACATGGCCACATCAAGGACGGAAGAGCCTCAGACCCATAGAAGCATGGCAAAGCCTTCCTTCTGGATTAGGCTAAGAGGGAGATCCAGTACAAGTATAATCAATGTGTACAGAAAATGTCAATTGTAGCTTTCTCCCCATGGATATGTATGAGCTGAAGACCTCTCACCTAGAAAAACTATTATTACATAAAGTCACTAAATATGACCCCTTGATCTAGCTGTATACCATAATCCCTGCATCTGTGTTTATCTATAAGTAATAACCTTGCCTTCTTGCTCAGGTGAATGCAATAACCCCGCCTCTCTATTCAACTGTATAAACACACTGAGCTTCTGGTTGCTGCTATTCTTACCAAGAAACCAGTCGACTCAACTTCCAGCTTGTGTGTGTGTGTGTGTGTGTGTGTGTGTGTGTGTGTGTGTGTCTGTCTGTCTGTCTGTCTGTCTGTCTCTTTTCTTCATTCTATGGCCATCCCAGTGAAGTACAAGTCCCTGGATCCCTGCAAGGATGTAGCTGGAAGTGTAAACAAAGAGTGCCTGATACTCAATTAGGGACACATCACTGCCAAAGTCAGGAGGACAAATAGCTCCCCATTGGCTGCTGGAGGTGCATTCCTTTGAGGGAACAAGACGACTGATTGATCCTTTCAAAGTAAAGTAGACATAACTTACTTTTGGTTTTACTGTTTATAGTAGGTACTAGGGAAGGAAGAAATACAATTTCAGAATAAAGGTCTGTGTAGTAATTTTTACTCTAGAAAAAGGTTTTAGCCATACTCATTATACAGCATGTATTTATAACAAAGAGATTTTAGGTTACTCATTTTTATTAATTCCATAATACATAAAACACAAAAATCAACATTCTATTGCGTTCCCTCCCTTTGAATTGTGTAAGAGCATTTTGGGTAAACTGAATTCCATATTGTACTTTAACACTAGGCCTACTATGTAATAAAGAGAGTTTTAAAGGTCCAGTGACACAGTCGAATCATGAGTGCCAGCCTGGCATGCATGAGGCCTTCCCAGCAACACAAAAACTGATGGATACTGATTTTTAGTATTTTTCTGTGTAAATATTTTATACAGTGATGTTCAATTTTCATTCATACTGTTTTGCTGTGTTTTCATTTAACCTTTTAACACTGCAATTTATTCACCTGAAAATTGTCATTTTCATGGCTTAACATTCCATTAAGACAATATAAAATGTAATTAATTATATTTCCTATTATTGCCCTTTAAAGGGAATCTGTGTTTGTCTTCAGAATATAATTTCAGGTATTTAAAATATATGTGCTTGTAATTTTTTTCTAGAGCAGAGTGTTTATCTTTAGCATCTACTGTAGAATACAAAGTGGCTAGAAATTAAGGCAAGTGGACACTAGGTCATTAGGTCATGTTGTCCTGTGCTCACTCAGCAAGCCATGCTTATCTGTTTTATTTTGGAAACTCTATTTCTCAGATGGAAGCTCAGGAACATATCTCTCTGCCTTCTTCAGACTGATGATGGGGAAATGATAGATTATTCAGTCCAGTCTTTGGCTGATGGCTAACTTAAATACAAACACACACACACACACACACAAATCATCATCATCATCATCATCATCATCATCATCATCATAGGTTGGAATTGGTTTTGATAAGAAACAGGTGTAAACTCATTTGAATCTTTGATTTTACAAAATATGAACTTTGGGAGTTTCTCAACTTATATTGTACTTCTTGAAACAACACTTCTAATGACAGTTTTGTTGTCATGAACAACGAAACTAGTTTTTAGTTTAGTTTTTTGTTGTTTATTTTTAAGAGTAAGTTTTCCTATCTTTGTAATTCTCTACATGAGACTGCCTGTAGGTATAGGGTCACCTCGGAGGGAAAATAAAAAGCCAAGCTCTACAGATATATTGGCTTCAAAAATATTTACATGTTGACAAGAGAATAAAATTATTATAGCTAATGCTTGCTGGAGTTTACTATACATTATCCATTGTGGAAGTGCATTATTTATATTTTAGGTTAATCACTGCAAAATTTTCATGAACTATATGCTGTTGTTAATTAAATTGAAGGGAAGAGAAAATAGAGTTTTCAGGCTTATGAATAGCTGAAGTCATGTCTTGTGTAAAAGTTAAGGCTGAAAAAAGATTAGTATTTAATTCCATTCAACTGAGGTATCAACAGTGGAAAGGCAAGAATTAAATACTAGCTTGGCTCAAAGAAGATAAGGAAAACAAGAGCTTTTCATCATATAACAATAGGCAAAGCAAGGCGTTCACAAAATGCATTTCTGTGAAGCACACACTGCTTTCTCAATTCCAACTCATCCAAGAAAGGAAAGGCTGGCAAGAGACAGCATTCCTAGAAAAGTCTTCAGGAGCTTCCTTCCTGTATTCAGAGCTACCACCACCTGGAACCAACTGAAGCAGGATTGAGAGATGAATTCTATTGCCACACCACAATCCAGATCCAGGACCACTGATTGGACACTTAACTTCAGAAAAAAAGTATCTGTAGTCAGTAACTTCCTCATCAGTATAGTAAAACAAATAAACAAACTAAAAGATACCAGATACCGTATCTTTTGTGTTACACAGATAAAGGAAGAAAGAAATACAAGAGGCCAAAGAAATTTCCAAGTAAGACTCATCATTACATAGTCAGATACTTTCCTAAAAACATGGCATTCATCAGTAAGCAAAACAGACAAAAGTTCACCCAACACCACTTTTGACAAGCCTTAAGGGAAGTATAGCCTCCTTCTTCATTCAATAATTTGTCATTCATTCACAGAAGACTCCATTTTAAATGACTTAATTGTCCACCATGTGCCTAGTACCATTAATATCTGTTTAAAGACTCTGACTAATGCCTTCAAAGAATATGAATCCTTCTCAAGATAGATAATGGAGCTAAAAGGCAAAAGATTGAAGGAGAAACAACAGATACTCCTACCAGCATGAACCTCGACTGAAAATATAAATAGGTGCTGTCTTAATTCTCTTTTACAAGTTTCAATGAATATGAGGACTTTTTGGAAAAAAAAAAAAAAAAAAGAACAGTGTCACATCCTTTTATTATAATTTTAACTAATATCTGACTTAATCATGTGCTTGCCTTTTTAAAGTGAAAGGAATCACTTTAAAAGTCCACACTGCACATAAATATATGCAAAATGCCTACTAACTCTGAGTAGTAAGTGGATTGGTGTCATATGGCTGTCACTCGTCAATCTGCATTCTCTGAAGGAACAAGCAATTCGGAGGTGGTGCCAGCAATGCCTCACAGGTTTAATTTAATTAGTACAGTTCTGACCTTTTATAGTATTAACATATAATCTCCTGTCCCCACAGACTGACCTCCTCATTATGTTTTCTGCCTAAAGCCTAGAGCACATTGATTTCCAATTACAAGTTTATAAAAACTGCCAAGTCATTCCTGTCAACCGACTGCTTTTACCCATGCGGCTTAAAATCACACAAGTCAAGTTTGTAAAAACTGAATAATTATTCTAAAACTTCAGATATGAAGAGGAACCCAGAGGACACAAAATCATTGTGACAAATTACAAAGTTTAGGGGGGATGCATAAGAATAAAGATACTGGAGAGCCAAAACTCTTTCCACACCTGTCACTCACTGGCACATTCTGCTCAGGTTCTGTAGACAACCATGGAATTCTGAGTAAACATATAATATGTACATAAGTTTATTCAATGAAGAGTATTATTTTACTTAGTACACGAGGCATTATAGAAACTTTAAAGGCCAGCTCTAAAAATTCAAATATTTATACATTAATATGTATAATTGCCTAAAAGTAATAGAGATCTAAAATAACATTAATTAAAGCAAAGTGGAATTTTGTTTCTTAATAGTCCAAGGGTAGATAATAGCCCTATTCTGAATATTAAGCAGCAAAAATCCTTTTCAGTTTTCAGCTTCACTACTTTTAGGGTGTAATTTCCCTCTTTATGGTTCAATTGAGTTAGAGTTCCAGAAAACACATCTGCATTCCATATAGGAGGGGGGAGATGTGGGGGAGATCTGAAAATAAAGCAAGAGTCAGTTGCTACAAACTGAGATTCCCAGACAAGGAGCTGTGGAACATGGCTTATCTAGTAAAGATCTTCTTGAACAGTATAAATTTTAGAATCTTGTCCCAGCACCCATATAAAAAGACAGAGACCATGGCAGCTCCTGTGTGCCTGTAATCTCCATGTGTAATGCCAGTGTGTGGGAGGTCAAGTAGAGGATCACTGAAGTCTAGCTAGACTATTACTTCAATCAATGAGCTCTGGGTACAGTTGAGGAATCCTGATTGAATATATAAAGCAGAAAATGGTCGAGGAAGATAGTGTCATCCTCTAGCCTAAACACATACACAAATATGACCTCCTTTCCCCCAATTATGTGTAGCCCCACACAAATGCAAGCATGAATACACAGGTGATATGCATCGCATATAATACAAACCACCCCAAAAAGAAAAGAGAAAACTTCATCAAAGTTACCACATTAAATTCATTTGGTAAGATATGATAATATGGTCACTCCTGTCTCCAATCTGCTCTGTTAAACCATAGGCATCTCATGGGCGGGCAGAAAGGGGAAAATAGATATCAAGAATGATCCTATGAATCTCTGTCACACAGTTTAATTAAACTAGGATGTTAAAAGTGCTTAGTGATGTGAAAGCAAATAACAGTATATAATTAGCGGACAAACATCTGAGACAATAGTGCGAAATGAGCAGACTAAGAAAGAGCAAAACTAGGAATTAAAATCAATATTTCTAATATTTGATAGGGGTTAAATGGCAATGACAGCTATATAAGAATATAGGAAGGAGAAGGGAGGAATATGCAGTGCTTTACCAGCATGGTGGAGAGCAATTTAAACAGACAAGGAAACCAAACCCAATTAGAGTTGGAAGCCTTAAGCAGAAAAAGGTAGAGGCAAAATTCCTGGTGTTGAAACAAACATTTTAACAGACAGCAAAGATACTATTTGATCCTTTAAGATCAATTTCATATCTGAAAATATTATTCTTTGGGTCTAATAATGTTAAAATGAGAACAGTACTAAGAAATTTTTTAATTCTATGAACTTATAATGTCTAATATACAATAAATTTATGCATAATTACACTAAATTATCTTCATATAGAACTTTTCAACTTCATGTATAAGAAATATTTTTATTCATCGATGTTAATAATTGTATAATGAATATGTAATGAGTGGAGGACAGTGAGAAACTTAGAACCTGATACACAAATCAATACTGAACTTTGTAAAAAAAAAAAAAACTAGCATTATAGATAACATATTAATGAGATGGACAGTAAGAAGAAGAAATGTGGGCTGAGGCATTGTACAATATTTAATAGGTACCGAGTATAAAAAATACATTTGTGTAAGAAATATTAGGATATATCATTCTACCTAGTTTTTAAAAATATTTGAAAATTTCACATATGTGTAAATGTTTTAATGTTCATCCCCTATTCCTTCCTTTAACTCTTCCCAAATTCAAACCTTCCTCTAATTCTTTCCAACGCTGTATCTTTAAAAGAAGAAAGGAAGGAAGGAAAAAGAAAGAAAAAAGAAGGGAAGATAGAAGGAAGGGAGGGATGGAAGGAAGGAAACAAACAAACAAACAAAGTCACTAGGTTCAATTCCTGCTACCCTCATACTCCTGAGCTCATGAGTGTGGTTCATTCACTAGAGCCTGGTCAACTGAACAGGCAACTTGCCTTAAATAAAACTGTCTCTTCCCACCATGAACCCAGCACCTGTAAATATCTCCTCAGTTAGGATGGAGATGGTGGGATCCCTTCCTGACACAAGCTAGCATGTCGAGTGGATTAATGGTATACAGGCCTTCTACAGGCAACCACAACAGCTGTGGGTTGTAATGAGTGTAATGGACATGTCATGTCCAGAAGATAATGTTTTGCTCTCCCTCCAACCTCTGGATCTTACATTTTTCTGACACTCTCTGTCTCATGGTCCCTGAATCATTGGGGAAAGGGGGATCATACAGGTGACGCCTTTGTGGCTGAGCTCAATACAGACAGTTAACTCTCTGGACTGTGATTGATTGAAAGTTTCTGTGTTAACCAACATCACAAACAATGAAATTTCTCTGATGAGATCTGAGAGATTTACTAACCAATGGGTAAAGAGAAATTAATTCAGAGAAGAATTTGTTACATGTCCATGTACCAAAATAACAGTAGAGCCACCTCTGGCCATTAGGAGCTCCACAACCATAGGTTCTAAGCCAGATCTGTCATCCCAGGCATTTCTCTCAGCTTGCAAGGCATTCCTTCCTAATGCCATGTTAGCTTAAGAGCACTCACCTCACCTGAAGAGGGAGCAACTATTCATATGTAGCTGATGGCTGCCATGGAAGAATGCCTCCTATGTACAAAAAGATTCAGAAAGTTAAAATTCATGTGATCATGTCCTTAGTTTTATGACATTAGGAAAGAAAAAAAAAGGAAACAAACCCTATTCAGGTGGTCATAGGAAAACTCTAGTTTGCTGATTTCCTCTGGGAGACTGACTTACTGAATACCCAGCTAGCAGCTTGATTACCAGCTGACAGACAGGCTCAGTTCCTAAGTGGATTGAACTGTTTTCCTCATGGAAAATGATAACAAAGTGAGCAATAGAGTCTATTCTGTTAGATGGAGAAGATAAAATAAGAAAGTCCATGTAAGGAGAATTAGCATTGGCGCCACGTTGTTAGTAAATATCCGGTAATCATGTTATGATAATAACTGATTTTATTGTATGAATCTCCACTTTCTGACACCTGGTTTAAATAATGCCTTTTACAGACTTCTAATAAAACTGAAATTGTGTTACAGATGAGAAAGCTGAATTGCAGTGGAATTAAAATATTCTCTAGATCCAGTGCTATTAGGAGGGGGAGCTGGTACTCCACCTTTCATATTCCCCAAGGCTGGAATTAAAACCCCTCATGCCAAGCTATTTCTCTCAGACACAGGTTTGTGTCTGCAGAATTGCATCTGCTGTGCAGGAGAAACATTGACAAGTCTCAGGCTGTGATTTCTCAGTTCTATCTAGAAAATAAAGTGAAGTGATATATTTTTCTCTGGTGGTTTATGGTCTGAAAACAGAATTAAAGAGTAATCAAAGTCTTTCTTCATATTTTCAAAATTTTCCATATTCTATGGGGCCTGAAAACCTGATTAGCTCTTGGAGGAACATTGAAATAAGAACAAGAAACCCTCAAGGAAGTAGACATAATCACTTGACATAATTATCAGGACTGCCAGATTGATTAGGGTCCTTTCTCTACTCTTCTACTATTAACATCTGAGATTTTATCAAAAGATGCTATTCCTTTTTAATCTTCATTTGAATAATTATATATACATATATGAAAACAAATTCACTTATATGAGTAGCAGAGAAATGTCACAGAGAATCATGCAATAGACATAAACTTTAAAGTTATTGAAACAGTTTTTGTTGTTGTTATCATTGTTGCTTATAATTTACCACCTCTTCTTTATGTTAGTAGAAAGACTGGATTTCTGTTTTACACAAAGAAACAAAAATAAAGCAAGGCTATCCAAGCAGTGAAATATAACCCCAAATTCCCAGCACTCAATTTTTATATTGTATATTCTAGGCCAAGAGTTGGCAGGTTTTGGCATACTGGTCACTCTGATCTTCCATCTGCTTTGGTAAATAAAATAGTCTTTAAACACTCTCCTAAATTTCAATGTATGTTGTCTCTGACTGCTTTTGCATTACAATAGTAGAACTGAGTAGCCACTGAACTTATTTGTAAAGCCAAAATTATTTTATACATGGTCCATTATTAGATATGTGTTAATTTGGTAGGTGTGCTATACAGATTCTGTGTGTTCCAAAGACAGTTCTGGCCTCTAACCCACTCCTAAGACCTGCACCTAGTCCTTGCTGGTGAGAGAACATTTGTTCATTGGAACAATGAACTCTACCAGGTCTTCTTACTAACAATGTGATTTATAGTGGGGTCTTTGGTCACAGAGTTTGTTTGATCTGTAGAGAGCACAGAGCACAGCCTGCAATAACATCTCTGAAACACCAAGGCTCACTGGTTTTCAATTCATGTTGTCAAACACTGCTGCATGAGTCATGTCCTGGGCATTGCAGCTCCTCTGGAAGACAACATCCAGGTTAAACTTGGTTTCTCCTGAACTGGACCATTGCTTATTTCAATGTGTATTAATTTTCTGTGACGTGTGTGTGTGTGTGTGTGTGTGTGTGTGTGTGTATAAATCTAAGCACGAGGATTATAGATTTTTCAGGCCAGTAGAGTCATACATATTCTTCCTGACCACTGATCTTACCAACCTCTTATGCAAAAGTTGTAAACTCTGCCTTAGCCATTTTTTAAAATTGAAATCAGTAAGATGATCATAGTTAAGCTACTAAAATATATTAAAAGTGTATCACTCAGTGTTGATGAGTTTTTTATTTATCAATATATTTTTTTAAAATTTAGGAATATGTGAAAAATGTCATTTTTATTCCATCTGTAATTAACATCAAGACATCTTTAGAACTAACAGTAAAATAACTGTTATGAATATCTTTAGCATGTAATATTTGTTTATAACAATCATGAACAATAGTTGTGTATTTTCTAAATGCACATACATTCTCTTCAGTGGTAAGCAGTATCTCCCAAAGTTTGAGTTTATCACAAATAGAATGAAGTGAACTTATACTTTGTGTTGCCTCTACCATATTTCTTGGTTCATACAAAAGTCATGAAAGACATAAGAAATTAGGGAATGTATCATAAACAGGTTTTATATAATGAATTTTGTGTTGTGTTACCTAGTTCACATATTGGGTTTTCTTGTATTCAAGCAATATGAACATGAATTTCCCATTATAGACCTGTAAAAGAGGAAGAAAATTCAGACTTATTTGAGAAGAGAACTTCATCCAAAATGATTGTTGAATGAAGAAGAAAGGAGAAGAAAATCTGACCTGTGTGATATGTGCACATCTCAAAGCCATCCCATCTGCAGACACCAAGCCCCTACACTATTACTGATTCTAAGAAGTGTTTGCTGACAGGAGCCTGATGTGAGCTAGGGGAAGAACTGAAGGAGGTGAAGGGGATTGCAACTCCATAGAAAGAACAATATCAACTAACTGCATCACCCAGAGCTCCCAGGGATAAAACCTCCAACCAAAGAGTATACCTTAGTATTTTCTAAGGCACACGGAGCAATCCATTCAATTATAGGGAGCTATTTCCAAGAAAAGAAGGGCTTCTTCCTTAGTCCAGCTTATTTTAAGAACATGACTCTCAGATGAAATTCTATATTTCCAGAGTATATAACCACCAACCATAAAGACATAAGTTGGGTAGTATGTGGGTGAACATATGCAGTGAATCCAGAGGGTGAACTTATTCATATGATAGATAAGGTTATGTCTAACTTACTCACTTAGGGAAAGTCCACACATGATAGAGTATGGTTAATAATGCTATCACAGAAAGAGATCTCTTCAAAGATATTTAACATTAATCAGATGTGATATATGAAAACGTCTTTTTCAAATAAAGAAGAACCCTTATTTTACTGTAGGAATCCAGACTAGGGTCAAACCATATTTGAAAGGCATTGTGACTCAAAAAAGGAAGTTTTACCCAAGCATCATCCTCTTGCTTTATGAGCTTAAGATAATATTTATTTTTTAAGTTTTAGATAATTTTTTACTTTTCACATTTGTTAAAGCAAAGGATGAGACAGAAATTTTAGTAAAAGCAGCATAAGAAATAGATTTTAGAATCTATAAAAGATCATGTGTTATATTTAATTGGGCTTTTATAAAAAGGGATGCAAGACCTATATTCTAACCAGAACACTAGGCTATATGATGATCTGAGTATCTGTGAAGATAAAATCTGGATATCACAGTGAGGAAAGAGGGCAAATCAATAGGCAAATCAATTTTTCAGCACAAAAGTTATGTGCTGAAGTCCTGTCCCTCAATGCTGCAAAGTATAAATATTTTGAAATAGAGTCTTTTAGAGGGAACTAGATGAAAATTAAGTCCTTGTGGTAGGCTTTCATCTAATATGACTAGGATCCCCATAATAAAAGACAGAAGATAGAGAAATATAATATAAAAAACCCAAGGAATCGTTGTTATCCATAGGGTCAGCAGAGACATCAGAGGAAATAAACCCTGCCAGCACCTTCACCTTTCACTCTCAGCACCCACAATTGTAAGAAAATAAATTGTTGTCACTTTGGCATCCAGGTGGTGGTACTTTATAGCAACCCTAGAAGGTGAGCCTGTGGATGAGAGCAACATGAATTATTTAAAAAGAAAACAGGTATCAATCTGGAGATATGATATTTCAATCTGAACAAATAATGTGAAAACCCAGGTAGCAGAAGGGACTGTAGTATGTTAAATCAGGGGAGCACACATGAAGCCACTGGGTCTCAGTGAAGCAACAGGAGGAGAGAGGCCACTAGCACACAGTGAGGTAGTAGTTGCTGAGGGAAACGATATGATGGAAGGGAGTTAATTATCAGATCATATTAAATCTGAAACTTTCCATTTGCAAAGCTAAAGGACACAAGAACAATATGCTTAGAGATTATACTTCTGTCTACTTCTTTGGAATCAACACAGACAAAAATAGGGTGCTGTTAAAGTCAGAAATGAGACAAAATTTAACTGAAAATTGAAGACCTACACTTACTCTCAGAATGTGAGTGTTAATAAAAACACATAGGGAATCTAACAGACATTCTTGCCCTAATAGTGTGTCTATTGTCCCTTGCAACTTGATTACCTTTCAAGGAAACAGAAAATAAAGTACCATATGGAAGAAGCTCAGAATAAAAATTGACTCAGGGAAATACAAAACAATCATATAAACACTAAATTGGGTAATTCCTGCTGAAAGGCATGTACCCAATATTGTGTTTGTGATCTCAAATATAATAAAGAACTTAATGGTTAGAAAAGAGAAAGAAAAAGAAACACATAACATTTAAAAAAAAATAAGGAGTGGTTTAGTGGGAATCTTTCAAGTTTTTGAAAAAGACTGGTGGTACAGCTGAATGCTAGAGATGCTTGCTTAGCATTCACAAAGCCCCTAGATATCTAAACCCTGGGAGGGGGCAGGAGAGGAGAGCCTTCCCATCAGGTCCATCATAGGATTAGATTACTGTGCAAACCCAAGTCAATGATGTGCCTATTTTCAGCTTTAAAATTTTTTTGAAACCCAATATAGCCAACTCTTTAAGGTTACCAGAAGAAACCAAATTTATGCTGAAAATATCAATAAAGAACTAAAATAAAGGAAAGTATACCTTTTTCTGCTCTCCCTGCATCAAAAACCCATGGGTAACACCCACTACCACTCCTAACCCTCTGGTAACCTATTGGATGGTCTTAGTAGGGATGTCCTAACCACTGTAAGGAAGGCAGGGCAATTGAAATTATTTAAGCTTGTCTTTCTCTCTTATACCTATGTCCATGTGATATTCCCTCTAATCAGCCTAAGGCTGACTACATGGTATCAGACACAGAATTAGTGGTGTGTCATAGCAGAACATTGACATGAAATGAGAGATAATCTAATTCTCTCTGCAGTAGATCATGAGTTTGAATGGGGAGCTTTGTGAAAAGAAAACAATATATATTCTTCACTGCCATTTTAGAATCAGGAGGCCCTCTAAATGGCTTTGACATGGAATTTTATTTTAGGTAGACACTAGTCAAATTAGAAGCTGAAGATGATAAGGTTTCAGTCTAGATAGACATAAATACTCAAACACATGATTTCATAATCTTTTTTCAAAGAAAAAATCCACCAAAAAGTCTAAATTCTGGACATCTATGCCCCAAATGCAAGGGCAACAATATTCTTAAAGGAAACATTACTGAAACTTAAAACACACTTTGAACCTCCACAATAATAGTGCAAGACCCACTCTCACCAGTGAACAGATTATTGAAATAGAAAATAAAAAGAGAGACAGTGAAACTAACAAAAGTTATGAACCAACTGGATTTAACAGATATCTACAGAACGCATTCCAAAACAGGAGAATATATCTTCTACTCAGCACCTCATGGTACCTTCTCCAAAACCAAGCACATAATTGGCCATAAAACAAGCCTCAACGGATAAAAGAAGATTGAAATAATCCCATGCATTCTCTCAGATCAACACATACTAAGTCTAGAATTCAATAACAACAAACACAACAGAAAGCACATGTACTCAAGGAAACTAAACAACTCTCCCCTCAATGATAACGTTGTCAAGGAAAAAATAAAAAATAAAATAAAAGTATTTATAGAATTAAATGAAAATAAAGATACAGCATACCCAAACTTATGGGACATAATGAAAGCAGTGTTAAGAAAAAAAATTCATCGCACTAAATGCCTTCATAAAGAAATTTGAGAGATACCATACAAGCAGTTTGACATTACACCTGAAAGCTCTCAAACAGAAAGAAGCAAACACACCCAAGAGGAGTAGAAGGCAGGAAATAATCAAACTCAGGACTGAAATCAAGCAGTTAGAAACAAAGAAAAGGATACAAAGAATCAACAAAACCAAGAGCTGGTTCTCATAAACCAAATCCAAGAACACATCAAAAGGATCATTCACCACAATCAAGTAGGCTTCATCCCAGGGATGCAGGGATGGTTCAATGTAGGAAAATCCATCAACACAATACACTACATAAACAAATTCAAGAAAAAATTACACGTGATCATTTCATTAGGTGCTTAAAGAGCCTTCCACAAAATATAATACCTCTTCATAGTAAAAATCTTAGAGTGATCAGGAATTCATGGCACATACCTAAACATAATAAAAGCAATATATAGTAAACCAACAGCCAACATCAAATTAAATGGAGAGAAACTAGAAAAACATCCCACTAAAATTCAGGATAAGAAAAGGTTGCCCACTCTCTCCCTACCTATTCAATATAGTATTCAGAGCTCTAGGTAGAGCAATCAGATAACAAAAGGAGATCAAGGGGATACAAATTGGAAAGGAAAGAGTCAAACTATCACTATTTGCAGATAATATGATACTATATATAAGCAACTCCCAAAATTCCACCAGAGAACTCCTGCAGCTGAGAAACAACTTCAGCAAAGTAACAAGATATAAAATTAACTTAAACAAATAAGTAGGCTTCTTTTATACAAATGATAAACAGGCTGAGAAAGAAATTCAGAAAACAAACATCCTTCAAAATAGCCACAAATAGTATAAAATATCTTGGTGTAACTCTTACCAAGCAACTGAACAATCTATATAACAAAAACCTCAAATCCCTGAGAAAAGAAATTGAAGAAGACCTCAGAAGATCTCTCATGCTCATGGATTGGTAGGATTAACATAGAGTGGCCATCTTACCAAAAACAATCTGCAGATTAAATGTAAACCAGATGAAAATACCAACACAATTCTTCACAGACATGGAAAAGGCAATTTGCAACTTCATATGGAAAAAAAAAACCCCGGATAACCAGAACAATTCTCAACACTAAGAACACTTCTGGGAGAATCACCATCCCTGCCTTCAAGCTGTACTACAGAGGAGCAATAGTGATTTAAAAAAATATATATGGTATTGAGTACAGAGACAGACAGGTCTATCATTGGAATAGAATCAAAGACCCACAAGTAAACCCACACACCTATGGACACATGAGCTTTGACAAAGAAGTCAAAAACTTAACATGTGGGGAAAATATATCTTCAGTAAATGGTGCTGGTCTAACTGGAAGTCTGTATATAGAAGAATGAAAATAGACCCAAATTCATCACAGTGCACAAAGATCAAGTCCAAGTAGATCAATGACCTCAACATAAAACCAGATACACTGAATCTAATAGAAGAGAAAGTGGGAAAGAGCCTTGAACTCATTGGCATGGGGAAAATTTCAATGGCTCACACTCTAATATCAACTATTGATAAATGGGACCTCATGAAACTGAAAAGCTTCTGTAAGGCAAACTGTCAATAGGACAAATTGGCAACCTACAAGTTGGGGAAAGGTCTTCACTAACCCTACATCCTACAAAAGGGTAATATCCAAAATATATAAAGAACTCAAGAAACTAACCTCCATAAAACCAAATAACCTAATTTAAAAATGGGGTACAAAACTGAACAGAGAATTCACAACAGAAGAATCTCGAATGGTCTAGAAGCACTTAAAGAAATGTTCAAAGGCCTTAGTCATCAGAGAAACATGAATCAAAATGACCCTGAGATTCTACCTCACACCAATCAGAATGACTAAGATCAAAAACTCAAGTGATAGCACATGCTGACTCGGATGTGAAGAAAGAGGAACACTTCTCTGTTGCTGTTGGGATTGCAAACTGGTACAACCACTCTGGAAATCATTCTGTCAGTTCCTCAGAAAATTGGAAGTACTTCTACCTGAAGACCTAGCTATACTACTCTTGGACATAATATACCCAAAAGATACCCCACCATACAACAAAAACACATGCTCCACCATATTCATAGCAACCTTATAATAAATAGCCAGAGCTGGAAACAACTCAGATATCCCTCCACTGAAGAATGAATACAGAAAATGTGGTTCATTTACACAGTAGAATACTATTCCACTATTAAGAACGAGGATGACATGAATTTTCCAGACAAATGTATAGAACTAAAAATATCATTCTGAGTGAGATAACTCAGACCCAAAAGGACATGCATGTATGTACTCAGTGATAATTGGATATTAGCCAAAAAGTACAGAATACCTAGGATACAACCCACCAATCATAAGAAGTGTAGCAAGCAGAAAGGCCCAAGTGAGGATGCTTCAGTCCCACTTAGAAGGGGAAAGGAATTAGTCCTAAGGGGGAAAAATGGGTGGGAGAAGGCAGGTGGATGGGAAAGTGAGAACAGGTTCAGGTATGGGGGAGAGGAGCAAAAGAGAATCCCAGAAGGCCAAGAGAATGAATGGAAATACGTAGCCTTTGGGGGCAGGGTGAGAGGATGGAGGGCCTTCTAGAAAGTACCAGAGACCCAGGGATGTGAGAAACTCTCAGGACTCAATGTGAGTGACCTTAGCCAAAATGTTCAATAATGGGGAGATGGAACTCAAAGGGTCCACCTACAGTAGATACACAGGGCCTCAAGTAGAGGGACTGGATGAGTAACCCACCGTCAAAATTTCAGATCCAGAATTGTTCCCATCTAAAAGAACTACAAGAATAAACATGGAGAAGATACTGAAGGAAAGGAGGTCCAATGACTGGCCCAATTTGGGATCTATCTCATGGCACAAGGAGTAGGGTAGGGGTGAGGGGACTAAGGCCTGACACTATTATTGATGATATGGTATGCTTACAGCCAGGAGCCTAACATGGCTGCCCTCTGAAAGACTCAACAAGCAGCTGATTGAGACAGATGCAGATATTTATGCCCAACAATTGGACTGAAGTTGGAGATCACTATGGTTGACTTAGGGGAAGGACTGAAGGAACTGAAGGAGAGGGCAAGCCCATAAAAAGAACAACAGTCTCAACTAACCTGGCCCCATGAGAGCTCCCAGACACAGAGCCACCAACCAGGCAGCATACAGAAGGTAGTCTGAGGCCCTCAGCACATATATAGCAAAGGTCTGCATGGTCTTGTCTCAGTGGGAGAAGATGTTCTTAATCCTGGAGAGACTTGAGGCTCCAGAGATGGGGGAGTTCTGGTAGGGGATGTCACCCTCTCAAAGGCAAGGGAGAAGAAGAATGGGATGAAGAACTGTGCTGGGGGGTACTGAGAGGGAGGCAATGACTGGAATGTTAAATACTTTTAAAAAAGATTTACTGTTGAGTGATTTCAGAGTTTCATAAAAACAGTACTTTTATCCAATTCGATGATTTCTTTACTATTTTCCAATTATTTGCAGAGACGCATGAGGATAAAAATACAAATAAAGCATTGTACAATCATAAAAACAAGGAAGTATCCCTCAATTCTCTCAGAGAAAACTTTCAGAGAAAACCAGTAATTTAATATTTTTATATGTAACAATTCATCTTGAATGAACCTTGAGAAATTAAATAGAATATTTCCCAAGTTTCCCCTAAAGGTAATTTACAAATATAACTTCTGCAGGCCTTCAGCTAACTCATCTGTTTATACTCATATCTTCTTTTATCTTTCAGTCTCCATCCTAGGTCTTTGACAGAACAACTTTAGTATTTATTTCTAAATAATAATAACATGTATATTCACACAGATATGTTTACAGAGATACATATAGATAGATCCCAACTGGGTCATGTCAATGAGTTAGTTCTTATACTTGTTTGAATGCTGACCACATTCTTAATGGGGATATATATCACACCAATAACATATGTGGAAATAGAAAGCCAGATTTTGCCACTGTTGGTATTGCCAAGAAGGAAGCATCTAAGTTAATTTTAGATAGAAACATGAACCCCTTGCCAAAGCAGGAAGAACCACATAAATGAGAGCACCCAATAGTTAGGAACTCAGAAGGACCTGTTTCTGAGAAAGAGCTCAAAAATCCATTCAGATTTCTCACTTTCTAGAAATTATCAAATGCAAGGTTTTCCCCTAATGAATCCAGCAATTCCTGTTTGGAGAGTTACACCTGCTTGTTCTGTCATGTACTGGTTTTTATAAGTGTATCCAATGTCATATACATCTTAAACTCACTTTCCTCCTAGAATAAAAAAAAAGCCTTTGAAACACATCAAATATATTCTTCAATTAGTTTGTTTATGGTTGGTTTGGAGTAGGAAGAACAGAACAATTTCCACCAATATAATCTCACTAATCTCCATGTTTTCTGTCTGAGAAAGAAACACAACACGACAGAGCCATTTATTTTCTTTTCAGTGGATCCCTGTGTCAGTCTCCTTGCAGTTTAATGAACAGTTTCTAGAAATCTTCAGAGAAGTTAAAGCGTTTCTTTCACCGACCACTATGTTTGCAGGAGAACACAACATTACAGAAGTCTTACTGTGGAACTGTTCTTCTGATGCATCGCCTCCTAATCCACTGCGCTAAGGGAGGTGACACAGGTCACATTCATCCTTTGCCCCTTGCTGCAGTCCTACACTGATGAGAAAGTCCTGGAAACTGGCAACATATTTACATACTTTAGAGGTTTTTAAAATAGAGTGTATATGATTGTTTTCTTGTTTCAGAACCTCATACTTTGATGATATTGATTAGTCTTTATTGAAGTAAAATACATAGATCTGGGAATTTTCATATTTGCATATGTTCAGCCTGCCAAAGTTCAAGAAGCATATCATTGCCAATATGCCTGGTGCCCTTGAGCCTTTTGCCCCCACTCTTTCTAAACAAAATCTCTAAACTTACCACAATTGGCCCATCTACAGAGATTAATCCATTATATTTGGAGCTTATAGGGATAAAATAAATAACAAATGCATTCTTCTGCCTGAAATTTTTCATTGGACAATATATTTATCAGATTTTCCATACTGTTCTATATTACTAGACATTATTTCCTCTCAACTATACAATAGTGTACTACTTTACAAGTGCACATAGTTTATGTGTTCATTATATAATTGACCACTTGGGTAGCTTCAAGCTTTGAGGCATCAGGCTTTTACAAACATTTCTGTATATCTTTCAATGAAAAAGAATATTTCTAAAGGACATTTACCTACAAGTAATATTCTGGATCACAGTGCATGTACATAGTTTTATAACATGAGTCTTAGAGAGTAGTCCAACCAGTTCTCACTCTTAAAAAGATTTGAATTGTTGCTGTTTTATGTTTATCAGTGTTGAAATGATATGTATGTACCTTTAATCATCATCAATAAAATTTTACCATTTCTCATGAGACCAAGTCTGTCTTCACAATACCTTAAAACATGTACCTAGGTTACAGAAAGGAAACCTTGGGTGTTCCTTACTGGTCCATCCAACAGGTACATCTTAGGGAATTTTCTCTGCATCTATGCAAATCTCTACTTTTTTTCTTGGTGTACTCAAGTATCCTTCTTTTAACGGTGAGCTTCCAAAGCCTTTTCCTGAACCCTGCCAGTATATACTAAGCTATCATTTGCTAGGTATTATATGTTACACACTGTAGGAATTTCCTTGCAAAGTAATGTTTCTAATATATACCTAAACAGGCTTCAGAAGAAATTATTTCTTAGCTTTATATATTTGACAATTATTAAGATATCAAAGATCTCAAGAGATTTTTTGAGAATCTGATAAAAGTTTAGATTTTCCCTCCTTGAAATGTATATGTATACAAAAACACAATTCCATAAGATAGTCATTTATATATAATATTATACATTTTAGGACTTCCAAGGCTGCTAAAGACCATGGGTTTAGAATTTGAATACTAGCACCAATTGTAAAAAATTGTTCTCTACTCTGAGAATAATTTTTAAGTGTCTTTGATAGTTAAGTATCCCAGTAGGTACAATGTGTTTCTGAACTGAGGGCTATTTTTATGCTTAGTAAATTATAGGTGTATAATTAATTGACTATATTAGCCATACATTTTGATTTGTGGTTGTTTGTATTAGACATGGTCTATCTTGTTGCACAAACTCTCTTCAATTCACAATTCTCTTCATTAGCCTGCTTGGTACCAGGATTCCAACTATGTGCCACCAGATCTGGCTTAGCTACCTATTTCTACTTCTATGTGAATATATTGTTCTTCCCTTTCACACTAACAAATATCAGTCTTTATAAAGAAAGGCTATTGAGAATAGACATTTCTTTCAACTATATGATGAATTCCTGAGCAGTTACTCCATTATCCTATTTCTAAGCCATTTGCTAGAAAACTACAGACTGACCAAGTTGTTTCATGAATAAAAGAAGAACATATACCGGTTTTGATTATTAATAAAATAGCACAGTAGTTAGTCTTTTTTTCTCAAAATGTCAAAAAGTTTTTAATCAGTTTGTATTATAAAAATGTATCAATATGACAGAAAATCCAGCAATTCTGTATGGAGAGCTTTATGGTGCCAAATTGAGCACAAACACACATGCACACATGCACACACATGCACACACAGAGCCTCTACATCTGAATGCCAGAGTGAACACATAGTTTATGTGTGGCAATACAGATCCAGCTGTGTGTTTTACTGTCAGGCCTTCATCCTCAGATATCCTTTCATCCAAAACCCATTGTCTTTCTTTCTTCTTCTCTATAAATTCAGTGCTCCAACCCCTGAGCTTTACTGTAGCAAGATCAGTCATTGTTCATCAAAAGACAAAGCTTCAGGAATAACATAGTTAGAAGCAACTAACTTAGAACCTTAGAACCCACAGATCAAAATCTTTGAGCTGGAATTTCTGCCACATACTCAATTTGCCTTTATGAATTGTAATGAAAAAAATTAATTTATTTTTCACTCTAAAAGCTTTATATCTAGTTCCAAAAATAGTTTAGTCTCCAGAAGCATCTGAGGTATTTGTATACACTACTGTAAAGGGCAATCTGTGTGTTCCAAATAGCATTGTCATATGTCAAGTCTGCTGAAAACATGTCATAGAACTTACCTTTTTGGCACTGTGTTGCAGTAGTCAGACTAGAAATTACTCCTTTCAGAGGACCTAATACAGAAGGGATGCAGAAGTCATAAAGTCTGCAATGCACTGGAGAAACACAGATTGTACAGATACAAGATCTAAGAGTAGAAAAATAATTAAGAATTCACATACTCAAATAAAAGTATTGGTAAACCCTAATACACATGCATTTCCTCTTAATCTGTGATCCCAGTTGCCACTATTTTATTAGGTAGGCAGCTCCCACCACCACTTACACCTTAGAGTAGTTAAGTGACATATCTGATTTTTGTGCTTACTGTTAAACAATAGAATGCCCACTTAAGAGAAAATATTGCACTGGGAGAAACTGAGATCTCTTGCTTGACAGATCTACCCCACTGTCTATCAATCAACATAAAGATAAAATAGTCCAGAAGGGAATTCAGAAAGATTAAGCCTAAAATAGAACATGTGTAAAGAAACTACCAATTCTGTCAATTTTTTACTGTGTATTTCCACCAAGTGAGTTTCTACAATCTACCTTTTTTTCCCTCCTCGTTCACTCTTAACTTCCCAACTTGAGATGTCAAACTCACCTGGAAACTTAAGTTTGACAAGATCAGTTTGTCTGAATGCTCTGACTGTGTTCCTGTAAAGATAAGTATGGCCAGCACAAAAGCATCTAACTCAGGAATCACAAATCTGAAAGAAGCTCCTAATGCTGCCCTCCTATCAACCTGTACTTCCTCAGTCTCAAGGACTCTCTCTAAAACAATAATCTGCTACCTTTTCCTATCTTCCAGAGTTACCAAATTTTCCGTTCCCTAACCAAATATGTCAATGTAAGAAAATGGAATCATTTTGAAGTGAACTCATACATCCTTCCAGTTCAGCAATCTGTAGTCCACCAGAAACTATACCTAATGCTTGGCCCTCACTCTTACAGAGGCTGAGAAAAAAGACCTCCACGTTACCTAAGGTAACAGCCCTTATCTACTTAGTCCCTTCAGCTTTGCATTGGCCTCACTTCAGGATATGTCATTCACACCATATGAATGTTGGACTAGGTCATAAGTTACATACATTCTCAAATCTTCATTCTCTACCAACCCATTCATTTCCCCTCCTCCCCAGCAGTGTAATTATCCTAGGGATTAATTGTTTGTATTTTCTACCTTTTTGTCCAAGGCAGATCTTTATCATCACCATTTCCCTAAAACCTCTGATTCTCATGTTGTGAAACTGGTCATTTCATACCTGCCTTCATCTTCCTCCCCTCTAACTATGATCATCTTTCACTGAGACAGTGTTTTCAAATGGCTTTAGATAGAACATTTGACTGATCCTCTTTCCTTGGGGTTCTTTATTCCTTTGTGGCAACCTTATTCTATCATGGATACGTCTCCTAGCCTTCACTGCTCCTCTCTTCTCTTATATATATGCATTCCCTTTGTGCTTCCGTTTGTCTCTGTTGTTTGAAATCAATACACTGGTAGTTTTGTGGTCTGTAAATCTCTATTACCAACTTCTTCAAGTGCTTTCTTTGTTCAAAACAGTAATTCGGTCTTCAGCCTTTAACATCTCATGAGCCTAGCAAGCTTAACACACAAAATCGAATTCTTGATATACTTTTAAATCATGTATAACTCACATTTTTTCCATGTCAGAAATGAACACTAATATTCACCCAGCTATTCAGGACAAAGTCTGCAGATTTGTCATTGACTTCTCTCGTTATTACCAACATTCTGATAATACACCTTGTCATCCTTCTCATCTGGGATGTAATGAAGTCACAACTTTTCTGCTTACATTATCCAACTCTGAGTCTCAGACAGTTGTTACATCTGCAACAGATGCTGTCTTTCAACCTATATATCAGACAGAAGCAGAAGTATTTAAAATTTAGGACAAACCAGACCATTACTGTATTTAACATCTTTCAGCAGCTTCCTTTCACACTTAAAAATCCACTCTTTGCTTTTGGTTTATACAATTCTAAGTAATTGATTTTATTGTGATATTTTTATACATGTACTTTGTTTTTACTTGTTCCTTTCTCTCATAATTCTCCTCTGTGATTCCGGACCCTCTGGATGATTCTCTTTATCATCCTTTCTGTTTTCTTATCGTGTGTATCACATGATCCTCTCTTTTCTCCTTAAGATTACTGCCACTAAGCCAATGATCCTCTTTATAATTTTATGACTCTCTCTCTCTCTCTCTCTCTCTCTCTCTCTCTCTCTCTCTCTCTCTCATACACACAGACACACACACACACTCACATAGACACACATTCTATAGAGTTTGTTACACATTGTTTGTTATCAATAACTTCCCCCATAGAATTCTAATTCCTAAATATATTGTCACTTATAGTGTGTGTAGCCTGCATCATTGCTTCCTTTGGGAAACGAACAAGAACTGAGCAGATTCCACATGAACATGGGTCTGAACAGATAAATAATTCATTGACAAGATTTTAGATGAAGGAAATGCTGAACCAGCTCTCTGTGAATCCTTTGACTTTCAGAATTCAGATCATCACTGTTTGGTTTCACAAAAGGCTACTCTCCCATGGCAAAGTAACTTGGAACACCTAGAATCTAAACTTTAACATTTATTTATGCATCTGAGTGTTAACAATACACTTTTCTTCCTGGGGAATTATGTCCAAGTGATAATTTTCAAGTCTACATAATACTTGAACTATATATACTGCTAAATATTTTTCCAGAGGACACTATTTTGCTGCCTATAGTGAAATCTCAGGAAAATTTCCACTCTCTTGGCAATAACTTAATTCCAATCCAGAAGCCCCTGAAAATATAAACTTGTGTATAATTCACTTCCACGCTCGGATCTTCATTCCATCCTATGGGCAGGAGCAGAATCCTGCCAGGATGATCTTATAACTCAGAGGGGAATGTGCTCATTAGCTCAAAAACTGAAGATGATTCATTGCAGGCAAAAGAACCTGAAGTTAAGTGGAAAAATAATTTTCCACACGTTCAAAGGTTTTGGTTCTTCTTCCAGATCACTTTTATTCACGTTAAGAAGCTATGCTATTTCAACTAATCACCTAAAGACAATATAATATGAACAGCCATTTCATGTGTAGAAAAAGCTACATAAAGTCAGATGGACTTCTGTATAGAAAACCCATGAAAAGTATAACCATGTCTCAGTTTCTACTTTCTGAAAATGACAGCCACAAGGCACAGGTGCAGCTACTGAGAGATACATAGCAAAAGGACTGAGGAGAACTTAAAGGACCTAACTCTGTTTGGCTATCTGTAATAAGAATGATTGCCCTTTCCATATCACACAGAGAAAATTGCTTCCAGCAGCATTTGTTTAGGGAAAAGGTAGAGAAATGGAAAATCAGTGGAAAATACAGCAGCAGCTATTTATATGATCTATGCACTAGAGAGCTTAGAATTAATGAAATACAGAAAGCATAGAGCCTGATACACCATTAACTAGAAAGGTAAATTTTAATAGCTAGCATTGTTATGTGAAATTTTTTCTAGGTTAAATTAAAGTCTCTTGTTTAAAAAGACAAAAGACATTTACTTCTTAAGTCTACCATTATCATTGTATTTAAGTGTTTTATAACTCACAGTTATAGCTCTCTGCTCTTTGCTTTCATTTTTCACAAAGTTACTTCAATGATAAATGAAGAAATTCAAACCTCTCTGTCAATAGAGAGAACACTGGTTAGCAATTTAAAAAAAAACACGTCTTTGCTTATAATACAAGAACTGTCATCTTTACCACAAGTAATCAATCTGCTTCCACATTTTGTACAACAAAATACTTTGATTATATATGGGAAATTAATTAAGAGCAACTGTCATTGAAACAGAATCTACAAATACTACAGGGCCAATGGGAACTTTAAAAATCATAAAATTGTACATAAATAAGTTATTACTTCTCCAACAAGGGTAAAGGAGATTGCTTAGGATTTACCATGAGTTACTTCACATTCATACCTTCTTCTCACATGCTTAAAGCAATACTTATGCCAATAAATAAATATAAAAATCTTTAAAAATCTTATAGCAGTGTATCCCTAGGACTTTTCTGTAAACTTTTTATGTAATATGTTAATAGGTATCCCATGAAAATGTAAATATTACCTTACATAAGAGTAACAGGGTTTTTAATTCACAATTTTTAAAAATAGACTATGTACTCAAGTATTTAGTGAATTTGGTAGAAATAGTGTGTATAGAGTTTTCATTTTTTTATTTGATCAGGAAACCACTGTACTGAGAATGCATCCTCTAAGACTGGTGTTGTATAGAACCTGCTTTGGAAAATGTTAGTGTAAGGATACAATAGGAAAATATACAGTAACATTGTATGACTTTTCTTTGTAGGATGTTGTGTGTTGAGGACCAGGAAACATGATATTGTCTGTATTCTTAAACATCACAGAAAATACAGAGACCATTCTCGCTACTTGTGGGAATGCAATATGCTCTGCTAACTGATGCAAACAGGTGGGAAATTGTTGGAGCTGAGACCTATATTTTGTCCAGTTTTCTAAAAAGTTTCTAAAGGACAATATGAAAAATATTCTTGTACCCATTAACCTACAGTGGGGGTTGGGAGAAACTGGAACTAGCAGAAAAATATGTTAGGTCATGAGATTGTGTTTTGTTCAGTTTAGAAAAAATATAAACCAATACAGCTTGGTGATTATTTTAACTAAAATTTCATAAAATAAGACCCAGATATCAACTAAGTCAAGTGCCACATTTGGTAAATAAAAACTGTCAACACCGAGTGGCTCCTCAAGGTTTTCTCCCTACATTGGAGTTAAGGCTATGTAGGTCTTACAAAGCAGCCTATTGTTCAGGAGAGCACAGTACACATTTTATTGGCCCTCTCCGAAGTCACTCACAAGGCAAAGTGCTGATCTTCTCACCATTTGCGTCTGCATTAAGTCAAACTGGAAAAATAATTACAGCCCCATGCAAATATACACATTTATTGTGAGGATTAATCGTACAAAACAGTTAATTCAATTCAGGACATGAAGTAGGCATTCTCTATATTTCAGGTGCATTGTTCGTCTTTCATGTGCACTAAGTACTATTCTAGTTATTAGAGATTGACACACCAGTATGCAAGATAGACAAGTTCTATGGACTTAGGAAGCAACTGTTAGGCTGAAAGAAACAAGAAGAAATCTAAAAAGTATAAATGTTAGAGAGTGCTCTGTCATTGATAAAACAAATCTTTGGCTGTATTTAGAATGATGGATAATGAAAGATATGGCAGAAGAAACAAATGGAGGCTAGCCACATGAAGAAAATAGGAAAGCCCATTCCAGTTAAGGATCCGAGTGTTAAAGGGCCTTGAAACAGGAGAGAGTAGAGAAGGCAGTGATTTAAGCAGAAGTGAGTGAATAGCCACATCAGATCAATTTCCAGAGATTAATAAGGAACCCATTGCACAATTCTGAACAGCGAACACTATAAATAGAGTCATAATGAAGTTACTACCTCTTGTCATCAAAAGAATAACATTGGATAGTGATTTTCAGAATTCAGTCTTCAGATGTTCTGCCTGAGGTCACCCTGAAAGGTTTCCATCAACCAATGGGAAGAACAATCCAGACATAACTCCTACGGAAGATCTCAGGGAGGAAAAAGCTTCTCTCTCGGGTCTCCTGCTAAGGCTCCCTGCCAGTCAACTCAAGTATCCATAAGAGAGGAAATCGTATGAGGTCCACAAGAGTCTCCTGGGGCAGAAAACAAGTTAGAGAAAGGAGAGATAAGAAAAAGTGAACAGTATCAAGAACCAAGAATTAAAGTAACTGAAAATAATTCAACATGGCTGGAAAATGGTGATTGAAAAGAGCAGTGCTTTAAAAAACAACAGTAGTTAGACACATCATGGTTACTCAGAAGCACAAAAGAACAAATTTTGCCACCATTGGGGTGAGAATATTAGTACTATGAGGGTTGAGTGGATAGACAAGGTATGCAAGTAGACAAGGAAATGTTGACTGGGTGATGTAAGAATAGAAGAAGGCCTTGGGAAGATGTCCCAGAGATGTCTCATTACCTATGCCCCAGGGAAATGATGTTTAGTGCATGAGATAAGATGGTGTTATGAGGACGTGTCCAGCCTGTGAAATAGTCATTTGAAGCAGCATTCCTCTGTGTTTCTTTACTGGAAATGAAAGGGAAGGTTTGGGATATCCAATGATTGTGTTTGCCACTCTCTCAGACAGTATTCCAAAACCAGGATTGGGATTTGGAGCATCATTTGAACATGCTAATCTATCCACATTGAATGGACTTCCCCTAAACCATTCTGTAGCTTGGCTGCTCACTTATTTGAAACTCTGTTCAAATGTCCCATTTTTTCAAAGAGCTATTTCTTCCACACCCACAAAAGGATACTTCTTCCCATCACTTAACACCTTTTTATTCTTAACACGTACCACTACCAAAATTAAATTCTGAGGAGAGAATAACAGTCCGGCTCTACAATGAGGCGAATGACATAAGGACTATATTTCTCATTCACAGCTTTTCCACAGTGCCCAGAGGAGTGGCTATTACAGAGTAATTTGACTATCTTAAAGTACATGTGAATTAAGAATCTATTTTTACTTCCCCATAGTAACATGAATGCAATCCTATCTTAAATTTCTATGTTCCTTACTGTTGTCTTATGTACATGGCACACATGGTCCTTGCCCTTGTTTATACCACACACAAAGTAATAATAATAATAATAATAATAATAATAATTCCTTGCATCCATTATTTTCCTCCTTCTGTAACTTCTTTTGAAGTTCCTCCCATCACCTACTGAAAGTGAACATTATAGAGCAAAAAAACTCAAAACATTATCCAGCTTGTCTTGAGTATGTATATGTATGTGTTTGTGTATGTGCATGTATATATGACAAGCTTTGCCTTAGTCACATGCCTATTGTATATATGCATTTATATTATATGTATTATATCATATTTATTATATTATTATGCTCTCCATTCGCACAGGAGACATTGTCTGTTGATGCTACTGATGACAGAGCTTTTCTCTGGGGACACCTCTCAATAACACTATGTCATACCTTTTCTTTTTATTCATCTATTGCCTTTCTCTGTAAACATCTGCTCTTTCCACTTCACTGATAGCTCCTCTACAGGCTTTATCACATGAATTCATCCTTTTACCCCATTAATTTTGACTCATAGGGAAACAGACAAGAAAGTGAAAATCTGCCACAGCCATGGCAGGTGGCATGAAGAGTATGAAATCTGGAAACTATGTAGAACGCTAAATGTGAATAAGATTATAGCCGAACCAAGAATAATTTCAGAGGTTCCTAAGAAAGAAAGCAGAGGGAAGGAGAAGATGAGAGGAAGGGAGAAGGAAAATTATTTATGCTGGCTGAATAAATTAATGTTTGTGTGCTTAAAAAGCTAAGCATCTCTGATGTAACTAAATAGAGATGTTGAAAAATAGACTAGAATCTGAGTGAACATTAGAGTTTGGAATGGGGCACTAGGACAGAGAAGGGGCTAAATTTAATCACGGGCATGAAGTTGCTTCTAAACAAGATATTTGAATACAGAGAGCAGAGGTTGAACTGAGGACCTTAAAACTACTAATATTTAACTCTGCTGTTATGGTATCTTTGTTATTAAAATTCAGTTTTGAATGATAGATTACCAGTGATTTCTGGAGAAGAGAAGGACACAACAAAACTTGTTTGGGATACTAACCATTGTTACACTTTGTCTCCTTGTATATTTCTGTGTGACCATCTAACTATTAGAGGTAGGTAGTGCCTGTATTTAAGAAAAAGCCACTTCTGGAATAAATGACCTAGGACAAGCTATACCTTGCCTATAGCAAGTATTAATAGTATTATAGTATGTCTCTTCTAGCTATCCATCTTTACTTTTTCTGTACTCATTCTGGATAATTTCTATATTCAACAACCTCCACCCTGAATAAAGTATCTTTAAAATATAGTTTTCAACTCTTGATTAAATCTTTTTTAATTAGTGATACATTGTAATATTCTTTTGTACTTTCAAGGCTTTTTAATCCAAAATTATAGTATATTTTTCATCTTGAAGTAATTGAAGAGGTGAGTTCTTAAATAAATCAAAATTGAGATATTGAGATTAATCAGTAAAAGAACACCAAAACAATGACACTTGTAAAAAGAAATTACTGAAATGCTTTTAAATCATTGTTAGCTTATACTTATGGAAAAAAGTTAATAAAAATAACATTTCACTAGTAATATTGTGTGTGTGTGTGCTATATTTATCATAAAAATCTCTAAATGCTTCATGGGTGTTATGAATTTTTACTTATATTACTCTAGAAAAATGAATAAGCATGTAAATCAATTTATCTACTATTAAGTTGAATACATAAAGTATCCATCCAAACATGCAATTACTTGCCTAGAGAAAAAATAGTTCCTAAACTATAAGTATAGCCCAACCCTTCACTAAACTGCCTATAACTGGACAATCTATAATAGGGACACTTGGGTATGGTTATAGGAAAGTTTCTATGAATTTTAACAGCTCATAAAAATCTTTTTGATAGAAATCTATACATGTTTCTAATTATCATAAATTTGGCAGTTATATTCATGTAAATACATGTGACACTGTGAATGTGGAAAGTGTCCATGTACCAGTTTACACTGATAAAAGTTGTTCTTCCTGGTAATTAGTTAACTAATTTACTTTCATGACAGAGCTTTGAGGATTTTCCTGAGATTTTTAGTTCCATAATCTTGGACCTGTCTATTATTAATATATTCATAGCAAAACCTGTGAAGTTGGAATTGGAAAGATAGAAATTCACAAATGATGGAGTAAAGATAATCTAATCTTGGTCAGAAGGAATGCTTGTTAAAACTGCATTTCAGAGTATGCTTCTCAGAGAACACACCTGGGACAGTTCGTAGGGAAAGAGCTATCTGAAAAATGCCTAGTTAAATGTGGGAGATAGATATTTAAGCATTCCACACTTATTCTCTGTCATTTTATCAGTTGAGTTTCTGTGTTGTTCACCGTCCACTGTACTTAGCAACATTTTAAGGTGGTCTGTGAGCAGCAGTAATCTATAAATATAGATACAAATGTAAAGAGTGGGGCAATACTATGTCCATTTAACAAAAATAATAGCAGTCAGTTCACCCATAGGGCTGATGAACTACCTAACCATGGGCTCTTGGCCAGATTTTTAATATCAATCAGAAAGTAGTTGGTTACCACCAAAATATTCATGCCACTATTCCACCCACCAGCTATTCTTGGCATGCTGCAGCTCACAAGTTCACAGCTGAGTAAGATTGATCGTAACTTATCTCCCTGCAACATTGCTAGCACTTATTGGTACTGTGAGATACGTTCAGCACTGAAGAAGCTTCCTCATCAATATCTTTGTAATTTCTTCATGTCCAGTGACCAAAGTATGTGGTGTTTTTAACAACAGAGTCTTACCATCAACTTCTTGGAGAGTTTGGATGTCAACAAAGAAAAGAGGAAATATTATATAGGAATCTCAAAAAAGAAATAATTTTTAAAAAAATATCTGCAGCAGCTATGACAAGGCACCCACCTGCACAGAGTTCTCACTAAAAAACATCAAAGGAACCAAGACAAAAATGTATTTACATAAAAGTCCTATAATTGTTTTTAAAATATCATTGATCCATTGACTAAGTAGAATACAAAGTGAAAGTAAGTTTGAATCTAATACAAATTTAATATTGTATGCACTTTCATAAAAAAGTTATATTAAAATGAAACTGGGTTAAAGGCAATAAGGACTATGTATTGCTGCTATCCAACACAGTACAACAGTTCCTGACTTAAGCAATAACCCAATTGTAAACTCTATCACCAGCAATAAACTGGAATCATGTGCAAATAGCAAAAGTATATTGGTTGTACAGTGTGTCGAACATCTGGGAAATAAGGGAAACTAGAGCTGTAACCTTCTTGTTACCAATGAAAATAGATGCTAAGAAAACATCAAACGAAGATGAGAGCCTTTGGTCACTAACTGATTGTTATGCCTAAGAGCCTGGGGGCTGCCTAGTAGCTTAGAAGAATCTCTCATCAGCCAAGATGGCTCAGAGAGCCAAATCACCAGCTATGCAAGACACATGGCCTGAATTCGTGTCCTGAAAACCATGGTATGAGGAAAGAACTAACTTGTAAAAAGTTTCCATCTGACTTTTCTTCATGCCATAGCATACCTATGCCTACACTCACCCATGCATGCAAGGTACATCTATAATAATAACAAATAAAATCAAAATGTTAAAAGATGTCTTCAATCCATTGCATAGGAGGAAAAAAGTCTAAGCCTACTACAAAAATAAATAAACAAACAAACAAAGCTTCAACCAAGACCTCGATTCTGTGAATCAGGAGCACTTTTGGTGAAACAATGAAATCTCAGAAATTTTACAAAACTTAATAACATGAAGGATTCAGCTGAGTCTGTAAGCAACAATTTTTCTGCTTGGGATAGAAAAAATCATACAGCAAAGAAACTGCTAAAGGCTTTGGATAATGCTGTGGTATCTGTGTTTGAAATACATGGTATAGAAATTGAGCAATGCACACTTCCAAAAATATATGAAGTCAACTCTAATGAACCAGGACTGAGTAACATCCCAATTGAGTTGTTGATCAAAGAAGTCTGATGGAAATACCCAAACAATCTAGGCTTTTGCCAAGAGAATCGGTTTCTTCCCACAAACTGACAGCAAGGTTCAGTTGCTAAAGACCACAGCCTCACACGTATTGAACGTGAAGAGATTGTATATATGCTGGTGCATATATAGAACCATCTCTCTTATGATCTAGTATCTTTGAAGGTATGCTTCAGACTACCAAAAGAGAAACATAAACACCAACCCAGCCACAAAACCTTTGATCTCCAATATGTTCTGCCTACAAAATATGCATGCCATAGCAAGCTTGTGAAAGTAACCAGTCGATATCTGATTTGACTTCAAGCTCACTCCATGAAATGAAACCCATACATGGCACTGCTTTGTCACATAGGTGACAAAGAACCAGAGACTAGCTGGTCCAGATACCTATGGTAAAAGCAAATAACTAACTGGTCTAAAAAGATACATAACAATAAGAATAATTCCTAATGATATTCTGGTACATTCATCATAGATCAGAGTCTAATTTGGTCATCATCGGAGAACGTTCCTCCTACATCAGATGGGGAAAAAATAAGAAGAGCCACAAACAGACATTATGCACGGAGAGAGACCTCTGAACACACAGCTTCAAATGAGATGTCTATCAAATCCCATCCCTCAGAGCACAGGAAACCCCTCACTTGGAGGAGAAGGCAGAAAGGGTAAATGAGCCAGATGAAATGGAGAACACCAAGTAAATAAGGGTCTCTAAATCAACTAAGAGAAGTTCATATGAACTAACAGGGACTGAAAGCAGAAATCACAGGTCAACTATAGGTCTGCACCAGGTCTTCTGTGTTTATATTAAGTTTTTAGTTGAGTACTTTTATGGGACTCCTGAATGTGTGAGTGAGTTGGTCTCTCTCATAACGCAGTCCAAGAATGAGTTGAGCATTCTGAGTGCCTACGAGGAAACTCCAAGAAAACAAGCTAATAGTCTTGTGGCCTCAGTTTCTTCAAAACACAGAATTATTCTTGGAATGTGTTTTTATGCTCCTTTCAGACGTACCGGATAGTGAGATCAGCTCAGCTGTTTGCTCATTTGCTTTTGTGGACAAGAGAAAGCACAAGAATTAAGAACCGGTTTGCTGCTCTAAACCAGGTGTCATCCTGGAGAGCGGAGCCTAAAACTGAGGCAGACTAAAGTCTCATGCAATAGCCAAGTTTATTCAGAGAGCATCACACAATTTATGCTTTTAGAGTTACGACGTGCCACCCAAGTAAAGTATACAATCACAAGGAAGTCACGCGTGTCAAAACCATGTTTTTCCACAGTTTTGTTGATTTGTCTTGTCCAACTTTAATATGATATTTTTTTTTGGTTTAGTTTATTATATTTTGATTTGTTAGGCTTTGTGGCTGCCCCTTAGAATGAAATGGATGAAATGGTAAGGGAAGTCATAAGGAATGAGAGGGTAGAAAGAGGGAACACTATAATCAGGATATAACATATGAGAAAAGGATCTATATTAAATAAAAGGCGAGAGTCTTTTAAAGCGAAGGAAAGCACTATAAATGTATATCTGATTTGGTGCTAAGAAAAACTATTGTCCATGGGATGCTAAGTAATCCTAAAGCCAAATGTGTCCATTATGCTTTGATTGCTTTCAAATCAGCAGTCATGTGTTGGCCCATAGATGAGCCAACATGTTTCTACTGAGAGGGTAATGGCAAATCTAGGATTAAGTGCAAAGAAGTACACATCATAAACCAAATAAACATGCAACAGATATCTTCATGTCATGAGTGTACGAGAATTCCTCAACCAATTAATATGTCCAGATGACAATTTCCTTTGTCATTTATTTATTTATTTATTTATTTATTTATTTATTTGTTTGTTTATCATTTTACACTCCTGATTTTGGTCCCCAGTCTACCCTCCAACTGTTCCACATCCCATACCACCTCCCCACCCACTTGTCTCTAGAAGGATGTCCCCATAACCCACCCCTGACCCAACCAGACCTCTAAATTCTGTGGGGCCTCAAGAGTGAGGGTTAGATGCATCTTCTCTGACTAAACCCAGACTGGGCAGCATTCTGCTGTATATGTGTTGGGGACCTCATAACAGTTGGTATATGCTACCTGGTTGGTGGTCCAGTGTTTGAGAGATCTCAGGGGTCCAGGTTAATTGAGACTGCTGGTCCTTCTACAGGGTAACTCTCCTCCTCCTCCTCAGTTTCTTCCAACCTTTCCCTAATTTAACCACAGGATTCAGCAGCTCCTGTTCATTGATTGGGTGAAAATATCTGCATCTGACTCTTTCAGCTGCTTGTTGGGTCTTCCAGAGTGTAGTCATGATAGGCCCCTTTTTGTGAGTGCTCCATAGCCTCAGCAATAGTGTCAGGCCTTAGGACCTCCCCTTGAGCTGGATCCCACTTTGAGCCTGTCTCTGGACCTTCTTTTGCTCAGGACCCTCTCTATTTCCATCCCTGCAGTTCTTTCAGAAAGGAACAATTACGGGTCAGAGTTTTGACTTTTGGATGGCCACTCCCTCCCTCATTTGATGCCTTGTCTTGCTGCTGGAGGTGAGCTCTGCAAGTTCCCTCTCCCTACAGTTAGGCATTTCATCTAAGGTCTCTCCTTTTGAGTCCTGAAAGTCTCTCACCTCCCAGGTCTCTGGTGCATTCTGGACGGTCCCCCTAACCCTCTATCTCCCGAGGTTGTCTGTTTCCATCCTTTCTGCTGGCCTTCAGGACTTCACTCCTTTTCCCTTACCCAATACCAGATCAGGTTTTTCTCTCCTTCTCCCTATCCCCTTTCCTTCCCTGGTTCCTCCTTCCCTCCCTACTTGTGATTGCTTTCTTCTCCCTCCAAAGTGACTGAGGGGTCCTCACTTGGATCCTTCAGCTTGTTGAGTTCTGTGGACTGTATCTTGGATATTCTGTAACTTTATTTTTTTGGCTAATATCCAATTATTATTGAGTACAAAACATGCATATCCTTTTGAGTCCAATGACAAGATAATCAAGAGGAAAACACCTAAGCTTGGTTCAAAAACAAGTTCCATTAGCATTTAGATGCAAATTCAAAACTGGGTAGAAAATGTACTGTTCCATGGGGTTGACTCCCAGCACAGTACTGACTGAGAAATTCTCCATGGTGCATATATTGCAATGAATTTAGTCATCTTTGTGTGGAAACAAAAGCAGTCTGAGAAAACAGTTCTATCAGGCTTTGAACAAGAAGTTTATACTATGAGAACTCAGTGCTTTGGTTGTAACTGTTAGTTCCCATTGGGATTTTCACTAAGAGGCATTTTCTAATTCTAGGTTCCTATTTAGTCTGTATTAAGCAGCATGCCTTACTGTGCCTCTCAGAGGAGTTTGTTCAAAATAAACTGTATAATCACCAGATGACAGACTAATACAAGCTATTTCTGTGTGATGTTAAACATGCAAACATGGTACACACCTTAGGCACCATGTTCACCAGGGAACAGCTCCTTGGCATTCTGGATTCATCACAGCCTCTACCTTCTGTTCCACATGCTTGCCCTTCATTTGCATTTCCACCTATCTCTAGGCTTTTTGCCATAAAATTACGGGTTTGGCGATTGCTCAGCAAAGATGTTGTCAATAATGCCTCAAGGAATTGGCCTTCCCAGGACCATTTATATTTTAGTAGAAATCCATTCATGTCAAATAAGTTTAGAGCCCAAAGGAATAATTTTCAAATGACTGGATTTAGCACATGCAGAGGGATAGTTATCCACTTGATATTACTTTGTGTTATTTTTCTCTATTTGGAACACAAGAATTATTCTATTAATACCTTAGAATTTCTAGGTGCAGATAAATTATTGACTGATTTTTTTGTTGTTGTTATTAAGCCTGAGAAGACAGAACAAGGTGTATAAGCGTTTTATTGCTGCATGACCACACTTCGCTCTGGAGTTTTATATGCTCTTAAGCAATATTTAGCAAAAAAGAAAAAAAAATAACCCTTTAAGCCACTATGTAGTAACAGCTTCTTTTACTTATTGCGAACTGCCTTTATGCCTTTTTTATAATACAAAATACATTGCGGGGCTGCTGTCTCTATTGCAAACAAGTCTATAATGTTCCTTAATGTAACTATTAGAGCATAGCTCCCTGGGTTTCTATATGGTTTTCACAGCTACTCACTTCAGTACATGAATATTTCCTCCTTAATTTGATGTAGCATAATTTACCCTTCGTTCTTTTTGTCATTGTAATGAAAGCTTTTCTGTAGCTTTTTTTCTTGTTGCTATTTTATATTCTGCAATGAGCATTTGGTGCTGCTTTATTCTGTTGCAGAATTATTTCTGCAGAGTTAAACGCTGGTAATAGAATGTTTAAGTCAAACATATGAACATTTCTGTTTCTTTATTATAGTTATTATCTCTCTATATTTGCTCTCTGGAATTCTTGTAAACTATGCCACTTAATATGACATCAGATCATTAAGAAGTCACTTTCCTAAAACACAGAGCTTAGTGGGTCGAAGAGCAGATGTGTTGCTGACAGTAATTCACTGAACAGAGTTAAGCATCCAAGTGACAGGAAATCAGTTCAGTTTTGCATAGTGAAAGCACTCCCTCACTCTCAGTCTAAAGGAAAACACGGCATCACTCCAAGCTTTTTCCTATGCATAAAATCTTTTCTTCTAATGTTGTTACTTAGAAATTTTTATTTTTTTAGAACACTCAAAGTTTACTTATTTAGAAACACACACACACAAACTGGTTTATTAGATCTCTCCTGTTTCCAAATTTCATTTAGCTTTGAGGTTCTTTGTTTGTTTGTGGATTTTTATTTTGATTGTTTTGGTTTTGGGAGTGTCTTTTGTTTTTGTTTTTCAGTTGGTGGATTGGTTTGGGTTTTTCATTTTGTCAGAGCAGGGCAAGGGGAGGTTGGTTTGTTTTTGTTTGGTTTTGCTATGTATCCCAGGTTATTCTCAAACTTGAGATCTTGCTGCCCAAGACTCTGAAGTGCTAGGAATAAAAACGAGTGATATCACTGTATTTTTTTCTCTTTTCCCACTCAAATTTCAATGTGTTATATATATAAAAAGAAACCCCTCACTATTCATTGAAAGAATTATCAGGGAATAGGTAAAGGATGGCCAAATTGATATATTACATAACCAAGATGGAGTCACTCTCCCTAAATGTATTATCTTATTCATTAAAAACATAAAAGGATTTAGCATTTTAGATGGAGATTTAAAGCATCTTTCTTTGATTACCCAGGCTGGTAATAGGTAGCCTCTGTGGATAGTACCAACTTAGATAAGGACAAGCGAATCATAGGGAGAGTCATAGTGACCTGTCCCCTGAACCTTCACTCAGCCGATACCCTGTTCTGAAAGATATCTGTACTCCCCCTGAACACCTACACTCTGGTGTCATCCCCATCCCCACATCCTGCCTTTTTGTGTTTATAACCCCTGTGTAAATAAATAAAAATTACGATTTAATTTAAATAAATAAATAAATAATAAAAAACCAAAAAAAGCATCTTTCTTAATGATATTAAAAATTTAGGGATATAATAAAAAAGAAAAAATCCAAATGTAAGATGTAGCAACTTTGAAAAAACTACAGAATATTATGTTCTGGAGAGCAGCGTGGGTGTGAAAATGCAAAAGCAGACTTGTAGAAAACTTTACAGCAGAAAGCAACAGGGAAAAGCTGAGGCTAAGGTGGGAGGTGTTTAGTGTGCAATGACCTGAAATGCGTTGATCTTGGAGCTGACAAGAATAGAATACAGGAATGGGCTGTTGGGCAGCCATCATACACTAACTGTACAAACTACAGAGCTATTGACAGAATACCTGGATATGGCCCCAGCCAGTCCATGGCAGTACTTGATTAAAAAAAAATTATACTAGAAAGTGCTTGGCATCTGGACTGAAAATAATGTCATTGAAAAGCAAAATCCTTGTTTTTATAATCACAAATAGTAAACAAGAATAATAGAACATATCTCTAAATATTTACAAATTGAAAACAGCATTTATGTCTGTTATATTAATGTTAAAAATAGAACAGTTCTAAAATGCAATTAGGCAAATTTTTATTCTAAAATACTTAGCCATTGTCTTGTCTTTATTACTAAACTAAAATCATTCGAATTAAAGTTTTCCAGAAATAAAAACACAAGCAGCCATTTGTCTTAGATAGTTGACTGTGGTAACCACCCATGTATTTCATTAGCTTTCAAGACCACATGTTTATTTCTCACTGATGTTTCATGTTGGTCCCTATTGTTTGCTACTCCATGTGCTCCATCCTTCCACTGAAGGATCCAGAACACCGAGGAAGCACCCACCAGGCTCACAAAATGTGTAAAACAACAAAAGGAAGTTCATTAAAATAGCCACAACGGCTATTAAAGACTTTGGCTTTGAGTTTGTATCTCTCTGTGATAAAACCCAGAGTTGATGGAGCAGAAATATCTACCTGACAGAGTAACAACAGCAAGTGATAAGAAGAAAGACTGGATTGGGATTATGTGTCCCTTTCAGAAGGAGGTAGATTTAAGATTACTGTATACAATCTTTCATAATTTCTTCCTTTTTGTTTCGTATCAAACACGTTCAAAATACTGTGTGAGATAGCCTAAGATCATATGCAAATTAATAAAGTATTATACAGAGAAATAAGATTGTATCCTTGTCAATCAATCACATGAAATAATGAGATAGTCTGTCCCATTTTAAATTACCAGCTTGAATTTGATGACAAAATAAAAGCCCTATGAATATTACCTCTATATAGAACCATCTAAAGAGCAATAAAATAAATCTTGAGATGAATTTATTTATTGCAAGATTAAATTAAGAGTTAAATTTAATATTAGATGAATTCTGAATATGAATTTCCCATAGATTTTTAATATTGGTGTGTATTATGCCTGTGCATGTATGTTCATGCATCCTTTCATTCAAGGATTCAGGACACAGAGAAATCACTTATCAGGGATATGTAATTTTCATAACAGTGTGTAAAAATAACAAAACGAAGTTCATTGAAATACTCACATGCACCATGTTGTGCCCCCAAAGGCAGGAAAAGGATATTGGATCAGTTGTTAACATCGTTTCATTGATTTTTTTTTGACAACTTGATTGTAATTGTAATTAATTTGTAATTATAAACTACAAAGACGTTTTACTCGGGTAGTCTATACTTGGAGGTATAAGCATTCTGTTTGGATCCAGGTCTGTTTTTATATGTTTATGTTTTTCTATGATGGTTTCAATTGGTATACCCTCTCTGCTTTTCATTTTTAATCTCAACTTTTCTTCTATCCTTTGGATTCTTACAACTATTCTCTTTATTTTTATATTATGTCTTTGAGAATTTTGTATGTGTTCTGGTTATACTCACCCGCTTTTACCTCAGATCCATACCCATTCCCTAGACACAAAAATTTGTAATATTTTCAAAACAAAACAACAACAACAGAAAAACCTTTTAAGATTGTGCTGCTCACATGTTTCCGGAAGTGTGGTGTCTTCCATAGAATAATACCCAACTTACCAGGTATTATATTCTTAAAACGGAAACTTTCTGTCTTTCCCCAGAAGCCAACAGTCACCAATAGTTCCATGACTAGGGGTAGAATTGTTGTCTGATTTCCTTCTCCATGCCACAATCTTCTCTAACTTAGGCTTGCACAGGTTTTGTACAGAGTGCCACAACCAATCTGAGTTCATATATGCAGCTACCCTGCTGCATCCAGAAGATAATATTTCCTTTTATTCTTTCAGCTCCTCTTCTACAATCATCCCTAAGCCATCATGGGGCAGAGAATGGACAATATATACTCCTTTGAGCACTGAGCAGTCTTCAGTGTCTTATCCTCTGCACCCTGTCCAGTTGTATGTCTCTCTGTTAATCACCATCTACTGCAAATAGAATTTTCTCAGATGAGGAGCTAGAAATGTATTGCTTTATCAATACAACAATAACTCATCATTACACAATTTAGTATGATGTTCATTTAGTAGCATAATAGTAGTAGATTCTCCATTACAGCCTGTGACCTGCCTATACATAGATTCTTGGCCCAATAATTATATGAAGAATGAGTTTCATTTTGTGGGCTGGGTGTTCAATCTAATCAGAAAGCAGTTGGTAGATTTGGTCTCTTAATTGTATTCAAGAGCTGTGAGATATTGTAGTCATTCTTATTTTTTCCTTTACTGATACTTCAATGCATTACTTTCTTGACCTTGACCTCCATTCTGTTTACTCTTCTGCTTTTCAAATCTTTCTCAGATGCTTTTTGCTATTATTTTGTTTTTAATGTGATTTAGAAACTATTTCATTCCCAGAATTTCTTTTGTATTGCTTTATTTGCTTCAGATCAGTGTCTCCTATGCTTCAGACTTTTCCATCATTGTTCCTGATTTTCTTATCCATGTTGATAACTTCTTCCTCCATGCTACTGACATTCTGCTCCAGTTTGGGGCCTGACTCCTCTACATTTTTGTTTCCTCTTTCACATCATTAATCACTTTAACTAATAAACTTCTGAATTTTTTGTTGTTAGTTTTACCCATTTAATAGTATTTAAATTCAGCATTTGAGGAGTTGGGATCTTTTGAAGGAGTTATGTTGCCTTGCTCCTTGTCTCTGTATTTCATGTATTCCGATGACCTCGCCTGAATTTGGAGTCTGTGGCTTAGGCAGGTCATTTACTCCTTGTCAGGTTTCCTAATTACTCTTAGAATGTACAATATAATGAGATGAAGCAAAAACTATCTAATCAAAATTGGACACAGCAACCCCACAGGAAGAGAAGAGGCTCAAGAGCAGGCACAAAAAATCAGAGACCGACTTATTCTCACATCATGAGTCTCATAAAGACACTAATCCAATAGCTATAAAATATATGCAGAGGACCCAGTACAGACCCTTTGTAGGTTCTATGATTGTTGCTTCAGTCACTGTGAGGTCATGTGTACTTTGCTTAGCTGATTCAGAGGGCCTTGTGTTTCTGGTATTCTCTGTCCCCTCTGGCTCTTAGAAGCTTCTGCTGGATTCCCTGAGCTCTGAAGAAAGGGATTTGATGGAGAAGTCCCATTGAGACTAACCCTCCTTCTGACCTAAAGGCCCTGACTTGGAACTATTGACCCCTTTGCCTCAGTGTTCCACCAGTTCTGTAGACAAAGTAAAAACTTTTCCATACTCATTTGAAATGTTGAACCATAAAGAATAACATATAACGACTGGCTCACACAAGCACTATGGGTAGATATGTTTACCATATGCTTATTTTGTAGTAAAAGGAAGTGTTACCCATGATTTCCAATACGAGAATAACATAACACTTTATACGAAGTCATAATATCCCTAGGAAATGTAATGTTTAAGAAGAGTGGAAGACTACTGCTGGAAAAGCTCCCAATGCTTGAAACTGCCAGATAATTGATGTAAAGGCAAGAGTTAACCACCAAAAAATGTGCTTGAATAATCTCCTTCACTCAAACTGATTGTACAGTATGACTTTCTCTATGCCCTGTTCCTGTCTCCTCCTTCTCTGTTTTCCTCTCTCCCATTCCTGACTTCAGTTGTCCATTTACAAACATCCACCCTCCACATAAATTATTGTAGTCTCTTACCTAATGAATCAAAACAAAAATAATCTTTAAAAATTCATTAATATAACTAAGATTCGAAAAACCAAGTACGGAGCTAATCATTGACACAATAAAACAGATTTATATGAAGCATGAACATAATCATTCTTAGAGAAACTGCACATTAAAAAGGAAGAGTGTTTAAACCACATCTAATAATATGCAACAATAGAAAAGCACATTTAATTTATAATTAAAATTAAGAAATTGATGAAAAGTAAAGATTGGAAATTGAAATTGCATACAGAAATAAATCATTCACAGACTATCCAAAGAAAAAATCATGTACAGAAAGAATTAATAAATGATGTGAATTTTATCTGTAACAACAGAGTGCTTTCCTGTTTCTACCAAAAAAGAAAAATTTCCTAATTGAGACATTGTGTTTCAATGTTTCCTCTAAAGATCGACTCCATGTACCTGTCTCTCCATTTGCAAGAACATAAAAAAAAAATTTAGTCATTATTCCCTTAATTCTTGTTTAACCTCAAAGATACCCAATTTGGGAACTATATTTAGCTTGCTACCACCTCAGAACAAGATAAAATTGAATTATGTATTCTCAATTTTATTACAAGGAAAGGTGAGGTGATGGTGTATATCTCCTATGATGCTAGTAATAATTGCAATGGAGACAATGGAAGTATCAGGGGCAGTAAAAGAGTGAGTCCTAAGAGCTGGATTCTCATTCTCTGTGATGGTAGTGGTGGTGATTAGAAGCACTCAAAACATGACCCCATCCCCTCAGGTCAGAGGGCACTGCTTCTTCAGTTCACAGAAACAGGATGTAAGCATTTCATTTAAGAAGTGCATGATGCATTTCAGAGTATTGTAACTATTTATTCTCCCTGATATCATCAGACTTTTCTTCACTTAAAAAATTAAATATTTTAATATTTTTAATGTTTTAAGACATGACTTCAGAATATCATTCTGAAGAAAATACAATGTAGCAACTTTCATATTGAAGACATACTTGTCTCCAAAATGGATATATTGAAAATATAGTTGTCTCTAATATATGTAATTAACCCCAGGATCAATTCACATGCCACAAAAAGGTAAGTAATATATGGTTCTGTTCCATTTGTAACCATCCTAAAAGAAATGATCCTCTAAAAAAAAGAAAAGAAAAAAGAAACTAACAACAGCAGTAAACCACCTCTGACACTCATCTGATCATCAGATAATCTCCTTGGTACTGAAATTCGCCCCACCCCAGACACACATGTGCCCGTTGGAATTCTCAGGCTGGGAGAAGAAAAAGGAAAAAGCCTGGTGCTAACCAGAAAAGGAGCTTGTCTTCCAGGAAGACTTAACAATGTGCTGACAACTCCACAGACCACACCGCAGAACAGGAGCTGAAACAATGTGTCAGTAATGTGCAGGCACACAGCTTGACCACACTGCTTACATGTGGATGTCTCAGGGATTTTCTTCAATCTGAAGTTCCTGCAGATGTGTGGGGCATCAGCAAATCTTTTTATTTGCTTCTCTTCCCAGTGTGACCACAATGAACAAATTGTTCTCTGCTTTTTCACTACTCCTTGCCTCTTTAATTAGTCAGTTAAAAATGGATGCCTGAGCCTAGCTAGTTAGGGCCGCCAGGATCTATATCCTGACCCCGACAACTCTAGTAACAAAAGCATAAATATTACAAATGATTCACTATGTCCTTGAAACTAGGCCTCTGATAAAAAGAATATCATTAAAAATAGTTTAAAGATGATGAAACATGATAAAGAATCAAATTGCCTGTTACTAAGCCATAAGATATGAATGAAGCAATAAGTATATGGTATGGTAAGAAAGGAAAAAAATATTGATTTGTACATCCCCCCAAATTAATGGCTAATGATTAATATTGTATCATCCAATTTTTAAAATGTAAAAGTCCAAATACCATTATTGGTTATAAAAATTTTAATTGAGAAAAAAAGCAATAAAGCTAATATTTCTCACTAAGTTTTCTTCATGGACTTACACATCTAAAAATTTGTACCTAAATACTTCTCTGTAGCAAATGAACAAATGATACATACCAAATAAATTTTCTATAAAAACTAAATAAAATAGTATAAGTAAAGCAGTTACATAGACGTCCAACAAATATTCAAATAAGATTGCATATCATTATCATAATAGTAAAAATACCAACCTCATATTCTGGGTACATTTAACTATTTATTTTTTGAGGTCTAACTACATAGATCTTGGCTGACCTAGAACTTGCCATGTACATAAGGCAACCCTCAAATCCCCTATGAGTAGCAGCCATGCCCCCAGAACTCAGGGTCCTGAAAAGCAGTCTAATCTCCATGGACCTACATTGTTCAGTCAAGAAGGCCATTACAGCCCCTCCCAACGTGCACAGGCAGAGGGTGTAACTACAGGCCTCAGGCCCTAGAGATTTACATACTAATGAAGGTCAGAGGGCGGAGCCAATTAACCATTCCTCCCCAGAACCTCCCCCTTTCTCCCTCCCTACTTAACTCAGGTCTGCCCTGAGTTTGGGGGGGTACATCCAAATCCATCTACCATCCGCCATGACAATAAATCCTTTTGGAACCAAGGACTTCCTCATATCATTGGGGCCTGCCGGGTCTGCAGCCGCTGAAGCCTCCAGCCACTGGAACCTGGGACCTTCCTCCGGTATGTGAGACAGGCTGCCTGGAGGCTTCCAGGCAGCCTCCACCTCGCAGGTTCGCTACCGTGTGGGCCCAGGGCCTGCTGCTGCTGCCCCCCCCCCCAGGGTTTTTACCCACAATCATTCACCACACTTACATCGATCTAAATTCTCTAAGTTATCTAGTGAACCAAAAAGAAGATTCATAAACAAAAAAATCCACAACACAAATTTTTTTGAACTCCATATTTTAAATTAAAATAATCATAAAATGTATAAATATCCAATAGTCACCATGGTGTTCTCTACAGTGGGAAGTTATAAGCATGAGCAAAATATATTATACAAAAATTTTAATTAATCAAAAGATATATAGTACCCATAATGATTCAAATGGATATTGGGGAACTTCTCACTCAGTATTAATTTATTTCTGTGCAAGTAGCTTTACCTAGAGTATTTATCAATCTTAGATTTTTCAAGGGAAAGATTCAAGATCTCATGATTTTCATTAACAATTATATTTTCTGATATATTTGAATACAATCTGTGATGAAAATTCAATAAACTGAGGCAGTTGATGGGAAAGAAACTAAGCAATTGATAAAAAAAAAATTATTCTTTCTGTAAAATAAAATACAGGTAACCTTGTAATCACAAAAGTCTTCTAGAATTCTCTCTATGACAGAGAATGGATCAATCTGTCTGTTTCATTATTCAGCAGTTCCTATTGATTAGAAAGTTTTCTCTTCTGCACTAATGATCTTTAATTGTGGATATGCTACCTGCCTCAAAAAGGAAACAGTTCATCTGTGAGTTGGAGATCTTAAACAGATACAAAGCAATTCAAACAATAGTTCAAGTACATTTCTTTGTCATCCTGGTGGCTCAAAACAGTGCAAGAGCTACTGATTTACCTGAGGGACCAGTCATGGTATACATAGTTATGTCTTCTACTGTCATTGAGAATTCACAATGTAAAATTATTATGTTTCCCTATAAGCCTTTCTATTAATTTTAAAGCTATACTCCTGTGATCCCAAATTGACCTTTACTCTTTCATAGGCTTAAAAATATTTAGTCATCCCTGTCTTTCCTGCTTGTTATGCTTTCTCTGAATACTACACACCAAAATATTAATATCACTAAAGTACAATATGGTGAACCAATTAGTTTATTGGGTTTACTTACGAGAGTATGGACCAGGGGATACTTACAGAAGTAGGAACAACTCAAATGCAATTATATCAGTGAAAGCCTATTCCATCATGAGTCCTGAAACTGGAACCCTATAGCTTATTGCATGACTCACAGGCCTCTAAACAGGTTGGAGGGTATTTTCCTGACAACTCAGCAGATCTCCATGTCTTCAGAAGTCTCCACTCCTTATATAACCTTGGGGATGGAGGAGACTTGTGCATCTGGTCAGTTTCAGGAACTACCTGAGACTTTCAAGTTGTTTACTTTCTGAGTTTTAAACAGGACTTCTTCTGATGAGTCTCCTTTAAAACTTCTCAGTACCGAGGTACTTTAGAGAAAATTGTTGCTTAAAAAATACAAGTACCAGACATAAAAGAATCTGTGGCATTTTGGTATTATTTAAAGACATGAAAAAGTGGGTTTACCATGAAACAAGAAATAAGTAGAAAAACATTAAACACATTTTTCCTGATGCCTAAATCTTATTGAGGCTTAAATATCTAAAAATCTAAAATTTGTCAATGGAATTTTTTGATTACCTAGTCATTTCTTCACATATAGTTTTCATAGATCTATCATCTTAGACGCAAAAGAAAACAAAACATGATTCAGTTTTAATGAGAGTTTAATGAAGAGTATCATACAACTAAATGATGATTAGTTAAGCTGAATGTTTTGGCCAACATTTGGGGCCTTTGGCTTTTAGACTATCTATAACGATACAAAAATGACTTTCTTATAAAGCACAATGTGTTTACTGAGTTCTCCACAGCAGGTGCTGTTTAGTGCCTCAAGTACACACCACTAAGTCCTCACAGCCACCAACAAGCCAGGGGTTGCCAAGTTGCACTTGAGGACCAATTTTAATCAGCCATCTGTCTTTGTAAATAAAGCATTATTGGAACATATACTAATAATGCATAACAAATTGTCTACAGATACTTTGAACAGCAGAGCTGAACAGCTATAATGGACCATACATCATACAAAATCTAAAGCATTAATTATCCAAAAAAAAAAAAAAGAAAGAAAAACATCTACAAACTTGTGAGAAACAAACATTTTTTTTTCAGTTGAGAAGACAGATGCGTTGTACTGTAATAGATAACTACAGTTATCCTTCAATGGAAAAATCTCAAGGGATTGTAAAGCACATCCGTGGGTGGCATTCTCAACGAGAAATAAACCGTTAACCCTTTTTGCTCAGACTTAACATCTTGTTGCAATATGAATTTTGGAAACATGAAATGCATTATATATGAAATTTACATTTTAAAATATATCATGAAACTGATGGGCTAGAAATATAAGTCAGAAGGCAAGATGCCTGTCTAGTTCACACAACACACTGAGATCAGTTCCCAGCACCACATAAACTGGGTGTGTTGAAGCACACCTTTAATTTCAGGACAGAAGCTGCTGACCCCTGTGCTTGAACTAGGGGAAAGCTGGAAGCAGTTGAGGAAGAGAGCGACCCTGTAGGAGGACCAGCAGTCTCAATTAACTAGGACCGCAGAGATCTCTCAGACACTGAACCACCAACCAGGCAGCATACACCAGCTGATAGGAGGCCCCCAACACATACACAGCAGAGGACTGGAGGCCCCAAGGAGTTTAAAGATCTGGAGGGGTGGGTGTGAGGAGTAGGTACATCCTTGTGGAGACAGGGTTGTAGAAAGGAGGTATAGGATGTGGAAAAGTCAGAGGATGAGTTGGGAGGGTAATAAAATCTGGAGTTCAAAATAAATTAATTAATTAATTAATTAATTAAAAATACAATCTCAACAGACCATCTCAGAGGCAAAGGAGAAGGGGGTAGGTGGAGGAACTCTGCAACAGCATACCAGAAGGAGTATTTTTTTTTTTTTTTACATTTGGGATGCAAAAATAATTAATTAATTAATTAATTAGAAACTCAAAAGACAATAAATGAGAAATTAAACTTCAAAAAAATGGGCAAAAGTGAGACAATCAAAAGCCACATAGGGAATTTTAGGTCAACTTCGTCTACATGGAACCTTGTCTAAAAGTTGGGGTGGGGGAGTTTAATAATCTTATTTGCATGTAGGAAACAAAAATGTATATATTCCTAGGAAAACAATTCATTCATGAAAACCATTTACTCATACAATAAGTAGTCACAAAACAGTTATACCATTCAAGAAAAGTATTTCACTTAATTATACAGATAAAATGAAATAAAAGCCACTGAATCTTACAAAACAACATATTATAGTAAATAATAGGTAAAGTAATTAAGAAATAAATGAGTTCTGAATGCATAATTATTCAAATTGAACCTGCATATAAATTATTTCTATAAACAGAATTATGTATGCAAAATAAACATGTGAAATTACATATTCAATGTAATTTTTCATGTTTAATAAAAATTTGTTATGTTAATTAAGATTAACCTGTATATTCGCCCAAATAAACAAATGAAATAGAATAAGATAGAAACAATATAGACTCACTATCATGAAACTATGTGTTTGTAGTATGTGTGTGTTGCATACGCAGCACACGTGTGTGCACTTATGGAGAGTAGATCAGGACATTTAATGTCCTTCTCTATAACTTTGTAACTCATTGCCTTAAGACAGAGTCTCTAACTGTACCAGAAGCTCACTGCCTGAACAAATTTTAAGCAAAAGACCATCTTTTCACAGTAGGACAAAACAGAATAGAGTTCAATGGCCATCTTAAACAAGCATATAATTTCAGATCTTTAAGTGCCTAGCAAGGAGAAACTTTTATTACAGGAAGACAAAATGGAAGTATTGAGAAAGAATAAAAAGACCCAAATAATTATAAAATTTTAGAAAACAAAAAAAATGCCATCAATAAATAGTTGTCTGTGAATCTAAAAGATGCTATTTATTTTTGAGAAGCTATCTAATTATCTTTGGGTATGATAGAAAGACACAAAAGTAAGTTTGACCTGGAAACTAATAATAAATTGCATTTTCAAGTAAGAGTTCATGCATTTTTTGTTCTACTATTAAAAGAGTAGTAAGACTAGAAGCCATCCACTCAACAACTAAATGGACCACAATTTCCCCCTGTGTACCTTACCAACTTATATGAGATACCTTTCCTTTCAGAGATCCTCAGTCCCTTGAGAAATACGAGTTATAAACACTGTTGCTTTCTCTAATGATTTGAACCAAACTAGATTTATGTGAATGAGTGCAAATAAATAAGTTTGTTGCTAAACACATGGGAACAAATGAAGCCGACCCACACAGTAGCAAGCAGTTTATTTCGCAGATTCCTACAGAAAATAAGGCAACTATTAGAGTCGATGCTTAGAGCAGAGCCTTAAAGGCAGGAGTAACAATGCCAAAGCTTTGATAGGAGAACCAACAGGTAAGTCTTCTGGTATTTCTTGACTGGGGATTGTTGGTGTGAGAAAGGTGTGGGCAATCAACCAGAAAGTGGAGTGCCCCAGGTAACTGTTTCTATTTTCCCAGCTAATCCTAACTCCGAAGTGGAGTTTAAACAACAGAAGAGCTATTGGCGATTAGTCAAGTCCTGGGTGCCTTGGACTGAATGCCTCCAGGGTAACTTGACATCTTGACTGGTAACTGTAGACAATGGTCAAAGACATATTTTTGTGTGTGATCTGCTCACTGTTCATTTGTATACGCAGCTTCTCAGTTATCTGTGAATAACAACTAAGAATTTTAAAAGTTCTGACTTAATCTTTATTACCTCTTTACGCTTGTCTTTTGAAAAGTGAATCTGACTTACATTTCTAAAAATAAACTCATTTGCTAATGAGACTGGGTTAAGGTAATATCTGTGCAGCTGGATATAAAATATGATATAAAGATTAGGTAATCCAGGTACTTATGACGATAAAACTCAGTTAATGAGGAAAATAAACAAGCAGCAGATTACAGTAACCACATTAACATATTAAAGCTATATGTATGCAATTAAAATAATTACATGTCTTCAGTTTATAAACAAGAGACTCGATTTCCACCTCGCTGTCAAAATTATATCTTAAAGTTTTTATTTCTAGTCTGAGGTAAACCTAGGGTATTTTTTTTTTTTATGTTTCACATTTCTTTGCTTTTTTTGTTTTTATTTTTGCCTCTGTTTTCATTCTCAAAACAACCCACTAAAAATATAAAACAAAATGTAACAGAATAAAAATCTATCCAATGGCTGAGAACTACTTAAATCCAGATGGAGACTGTCTAGAGTAAGAAACAAAACAGTCATAACTACCACACATCCTGTCACTTGTCTCTGGATTACTTATAAATCTACATTTTCATCTTTGTCACTGAAGACATGTTGCTAAATGAGATGATTTATAAATGACAAAAGGAATGTTCAAAATGTATTCATCTTCTTATTGCATTTATTTGCTTTCTACTGCTCACAATTTTAAAATGCAAAAGATAATTTAATATAAATTCAGTGGCTCAGATTCAATATAGTTTTCCAATATTATGTGAATTGTGTCAGCTTTCACTAATGCGCCTCAAATATACTCTAGGAAATTATGGCTTATAGCTCAAGAACTCAAATAAAAGTAAAATATCATTTTCTGATTCAAGTCACACACTTTTCAAGTTGTTAAAAACTCAGAAGAAAATGATCTAATCTGAAATTTAGCAAGTATATATGTATCTCAGCTTTGGGTAACAAGCTCTTTATATATGTGGATAAGTAATTCAGATTCTATATTAAGGAGTTCCCAGATAAATTCTACCAAGTGTCTAACTGTAAGGGAAATTAGATTGCCTTTTGAGGATCACCCTGATGCCAGCTATAGCAGCTCTGGCTTGATGACTCTTACCTGTAATCTCACCACTCAGGAGTCTAAGAGACTACCTAGAATTTGGGTTAGCTTGGGCTAGAGTAAAGCATTGTCCTTCAAAACACAAGATATATCAAACAAGAAATAAAATAAACAGCCAAATATCGCTGTAGCAATGGAAGTTAGCAGGGATATTGAATAAGCACAAATCTTGTGTTATCTAGGAGTCTCATTTGCTGTTGGTTCTCTAAAACAAGGCTTGTTAGCTTCAGGTTCACACACACACACCCTTCTAGAAGTTTATAAGATGAAATTTGATTCAGGGACATTTATCTGCAAATAGCATAACTGTTGACAGATTCAAAACAAGTCAGTGACTCAAAATTAGTTGATTGTCAAAACCAGCAGTCTAGATCCAAAACTGATCACTGAGACATAGACATGAGCTATTTATGGTAGCAGCCTATTGAAAAATAGCCCTAATTTTTTTAAGTTAATCACTAAGCAGTTTTCTCAGACATCTGGTAATAATTTTATCCTTCATTCCATGCACATTTCCTTAAGGATTTATTCTCACACATTTGAAACTTCCACACATCTGCTACAGAAACCTTTGTCTCTAGCGATGGGGTATTATCTCAGCTGGAGAGAATGTACTAACATTAGGTCATTAAGGAAATTCTATCACAGCAACAGGATCAACTTTAAGTGCTTAAAAAAACAGGAAAGCTTTAAGTCAGAACAGGACTGATGGGTTCCTCCAATCAGACTTATTTAGTTATTTAAATCACATCGTAACTTACTTATTTACACAGAGGTTATAAACACAAAAAGGTAGGATGTGGGGAAGGGAATGGCATAGGTGTTCAGGGGGAGTACAGATACCTTTCAGAACAGGGTATCAGCTGGGTGTAGGTTCAGGGGACAGGTCACTATGACTAGGCAGTCTCGGTGGACAATACCAACTTAGATAAGGACAAGTGAATCATAGGCAGAGTCATAGTGCCAATCAGACTTCTAACATGGCTTCTCCCTGCCAGCTATCTTACAAAGCACCAATCATTTGGCAGCTACTATCAAAAAGAACTAGATATCGCCCATTTGCCCTTCCCTATGTATCCTGTCATTTCCTCTCTGCTTTCTAGCTCACAATGCTTATCATCCCAATTCTCCTAGTATATTATTAGCACAAATGCTTCTCTTCTGTTGGTCCAGTGTGCATGTTCACTCAATTGCATTAGTATGCTATTGGCTCAGATGACTTTTCTTTTGTTGGATCAGTTCATGTGTTTACAGAAGACTGAAGAATAGAGAGACTGTGGAACTTATCTACTTAGATCTCTCTAAGTTGCTTGGGTTGGTTGTATCTTTCTAAAACAATTTGTCTTGTACCACTCTTTCCCTCATTTCCACTAACTTAACTCTCACTCCCTTGGGATAAGGTTAGTAAACATCTCTATTGCTAAAAGGCTAAGACTCTCACTGATAGTGACAGCCCATGAATATACCCAGACGTTGAAAATAAGTCCTACATTTAAAAAAATCTGAAGACTTAGATGGATCAAAACTGTACTATAGCTATCCTAGAAAAACCAAAGACCTGCATTTGCTCTCAGCTACGTATACTATAACTTACTTCTAGTCTTAATAGTAAGTCTCCATGGTTGACTTCAGATAGCATGCAGGACATAAATTGTAAGAAGTTTGTAGGATTTAGTTTAATTCTTCAACCTCAATAATTCAAGACATTACAGTGAAAAGAGATAAGAATAAATACTGCAAATGTCACAGCATTATCTCCTATACAAATTATAAGTAAACACTTAGGAAAAGTTGACCTGCTAGAAAGTAATATTTTCTACATATTACTCTATATAAGCTTCAAAAGTAGGTTGGGTTTTTTGATGATACTTTGAATAGTAATCAAAGACAGCTCACAAATTATATGTTGATTATCAACAGCACGATTAAATATTTGGTGGTAATTTTCCTTTAATAAGATATGTTTCGTCTGGCAGTGGTGGCGCACGCCTTTAATCCCAGCACTTGGGAGACAGAGGCAGGCAGATTTCTGAGTTCGAGGCCAGCCTGGTCTACTGAGCAAGCTCCAGGACAGCCCAGGCTACACAGAGAAACCCTGTCTCGAAAAAACAAAACAAAACAAAAAAAAATAATATATGTTTCAAGTCTCCAAGTTTCAACTGAATGTCTACTTATTTTTGTAGACAAAATATATAAGCAATATACAAGATCAAAATATCCTCTGGCAAATAATCATTTTAAAATATATCAGAGAAAAGATTCCAGTTTTCTTCAGATGTTTTTTCTGTGGACATTGAACTGTAACAAGAAAATATAGCTCCTAGATTTGGGAAATGATTGAGTGAAGATTGTTGGCCAGGATCCCTGAGCTGGCTACTTTTGTTTTATTTGACAAAAGCTGCAGTCATTTGGAATGGGGAACTACAGTTGAGAAAATATCTCCACCAAATTGACCTCTTTGAAAGCCTTAAGGTCATTTTCTTGATTTACAATTGGTGTTAGAAGGCCCAACTCACTGTGGCCAGTGCCATGCCTAGACAGATAGTCGTTAGTTCTATAAGGAAGGCTGAGCAAGACATGAAGAATAAGCCAGGAACTAGCACTCTTCCATAGCCTCTGCATCAGTGCCTGTCTTAAGTTCCTTCCCTGACTTTCCTGGATGACGGTGTACCTGCTGTAAAGTGAAATAAACCCTCTCCTCTCCAACTTGTTTTAGGTCATGGTGTTTCATCACAGCCAGAGAAGCCCTAATGAAGACAATCTCCAACTCTCCCATTCAGAGGTAGAATTTATTACCCAATCAAATATAGATGGCCTATTGGAATATGTTTTATCAATATAATATATTAGGAAATGATGACCCAAGCAGAAAATTTAAAAATATTTTCTCACTGGGACTTGTACATATTTGGTTCTTAGGGTCCCTGCTAACCTTCCCAATAGGAAAGAACCTAAGATAACACATTGCTGTAATTTCAGCTCTCTACACAACATTTAGTCAACCACAAGACCAGATTGTAAGGCTATACTACAGCAACCATCCCCTACGCAACCTTGCAACACATAGCACAAATATCTGCCAACTCATCTGAAATGAGACAAGCCACGTCAAGTCAAAAGTGTTACCCCTGAGCTGAGTTTCCCCATGGAAAGAGAAAAACTTCAGGATCATGAGCTATCGAAATAGTTCTGTAGTGTATTAAAAGTTAATAAGTTAATTGGTAAACTAATAGGTACCTAGAAGTGATGTGCTGTTATGGATCCAAAAATATATAGTGCTAGATATGATCTAGTCTGTAAATCTAAACTAAAAATGAAGCGGAGAAACTGGTTGACCGGGTATTTTGTGTCGTCGAGCCAATGTACCAAATTGTCATCAGTTAGCAATGTGCAAGATAAGATAAAAATGCATCTGATAAGGTTGTGAACACTGACGAGGTGGCTTTCCAGCAAGAGTTAAAAGTGCAGTTGGCTTCTTTGATCTGCTATGGTGAAAATATGTGAGAAAAGAGAGAAACTAAGAAAAGGAACTGGTATGTTTGCAGGCAGAAATTAAAGGGAAAATTAAAGCACTAGGACTCATTAAGCTGGAAAACAAACAGTTTCACATTACAGGGATCTTCAACTAGTCAATTATTTCGAAGCAACATGAAGAACTGAAGAAAAAAAAAAGATCAGTGAGAACAAAGATCAAACAAAGATGACTCCCTAAAACCATAGACTTAAAATCCCAGCAATTCAAGTGGTGAATGAATGATATCTCTAAATTATGTACAAAGCTTATAAAAAGCTGAAGAGTGTGTTCACCCAAGAAGCTAATCCCTCCAGAAGGCACTTATCAAGTCAAGGGAGAGGGGAAGACTCCAAAGAAATTTGGAGTCTGTACTTTATTGAAAGCAGAAAATTGGAATCTGTTTAATTGGAAGCCCATAGAGTTGTTAAGGAATTTCTATCAGTGAAGTTGCTATACTAAATTAATTGAGAGGAGATTGTTAAAATTCAAAGAACTCCTGTGGATGTATGTTCTCCAATGGCAGAACAAGCTCATGAAGCTCCACAGGACAAACAGAAGTGACTTTTGTGAGCAAATAATTATATTTCAGGAGATGAGTGTCAAGATTGGAGAGCACAGGATGAAAACCCCATGGAGAAAAGACAACTATTAGGGTAGCATTCATATGGATCAGCAATGCACAATCATTAAGAAGTCTTCCATGTCCCACGTCATCCCTGATGACATTCACCCTTTATTATCTCAGAATTACAATGGATGAGTAGCCATAATATGTACTTCCTCTTATGAACTGAAAAGTTGGTAATAATAGCCCTATCCTGTCTCCACTGTGTGTGGAGGTCAGATGCCTTGTATTGATATTTCATATGATTGTTTAGTTCATGAGTACAAGAGGAACTCATCCACAGATCAGTATTCAGGTCTCACTTAAATCATGACATTCTAGAGATCTGGCCTAGGGCCAGAATTAAATGAGATTTTGCAAGGGAGAGAGATCTTGAGAAGATGTTTATAATTTTGAAGAGCTTGAAAGTGAAGTAATTATGGTTCAGAGGACAGGTTACAGTAAATATATTACTAAAATGCTCATAATTGTCACTCCTGTAAGGGACAGAATTCATTTTCCCTTGCTCTTCTGTCGGTGCCATAAAATCAAGTATAAATGGACATCAGAAGATGACACTAGCAGAAGGGTAAAAGCTCTTTCACATCAGTGCTTATATAATTTGTGTTTCTGGACATTGCCATTGCCTCCAAGAGAAACTCTCGAGTCACCTATGAGAAGGCATACAGCCCTGCCTAGTCACACTTGCTGAGGCTGATAAAACAGCATACATGTAAACAAAGTCATCTAAGATTAGCGGGGCTCCAAAGTGGATGCCAGTTTATGCAGGAGAAAACCCCCTAAAAGGTTTGAAAATCCATAATTTTTATTCTAGCTTGTGAGCATCAAAAGTAAACCAGTACACAGGACTAAAATACTTCCACAAAAACCAAGATGAAATACACAATGATATGAAATATTCTATACTGCTAGTACACATATGGAAACCTGTTTTAATATTTTCTTTGTTAAAAGGTGCATCTTCGAGTCAATTCATTTTAAAAAGTAGACCATTTCCATAGGTGATGTGTGCTTGTGTGTGTGTGTGTGTGTGTGTGTGTGTGTACTTGCATTTGGTGCCAACAAAGGCCAAAGAGTTCATCAGATGCCTCTGAACTGGAGATACAGATGGTTGTGAGCAGCCAGATGTGGATGCTAGAATCTGAACTTAGGTCCTCTGCAAGGTACAAATGGACATCAGAAAGCAGGACACTAACAGGAAGGTTCTAACCACTGATCAATCTCTTCTAGCCCCTGGAGACTACAAGTTATAAGGTAAAATATTACAATGTATGATAAGTATTAGAGACAGCATAGGATGTCCAGTACCTCTCAGTGGAGCAGAGGGTACCCTGGAGTCAGATTTTGGTACCAATCCTGACTTGATGCTTAACCAACTGTGCAATTTAGAAAAGACAGAATCTCTTGATCCTATCTCCTAACCAATTAAATAAATATACTAATAGTACCTACCTCATAGGTTTGTAAAGGGAATTAATATGGAAAATGTTTCCATGTTAACATATTTGAAGTGCTAAGCACATAGTACTTGTATGGGTGCAGTGTCTATATATAGATAGTAAGTGGCTAGGAAACATTTGCTCTTCTACATAAACTGCTCATGGAAAAGACAACCACCTCTACAAATAAAAATTAACAACTGCAAAGGCTTTCCATCTGTTCATGAGTTTTCAAAATCATTTGAAAACAACTTTCAATGATTTGCCGAGAACTTCAAAAATTTGCTGAAGTTTTTATGTCCTTGAATCTTTAATTGCACATGATGATGGGCTGAATGTCACTTGGTCTCCTGTTGGTGGCACTGTTTAGGGGAAGCTATAGAACCTTTAGGGAAGAGTACCTTACTGTAGGAAGTCAGTCACCAGGAGAAGGCTTTGAGGGATTTTAGCCTCACATAACTTCTTGATCACTCCTGCTTCATACATGTGTGAGAGAAATGTGATTAGTCAGCTTCCTCCTCCAGCCACCCTGCCATGGCCTTACAGGACATGTTGTTTTACTAGAAGCATAAGCCAAGATAACCCTTCCTTCTATAAGTTGTTTTGCTCCTGGTAATTTATCACAGCAATGAAAAAGTAATAAATAGATGTGATGTCACATTATTTTATAGTATGGATAAACTCTAACTAAAATGAATGCAAAAGGAAAATTATAATCATAACCCTCACGATCTCCTTGAAATGAAGAGCTGTATCATATGAGGCATCATGGAAACATGTGTGTAAATGTTACTTATGTGCTGTGCTCTGTCTCTGAAAATCAACAGTAGGCATTTAAATACTATTCCTGGAATAGATGAATATGCTAAAGAAATACAAACTAATGAATATTGTCCAACCAACAGTTTCAGGTTTTTTTGTTTTTTGTTTTTGTTATTTTCAGGTTTTTTTAATTAATTATTTATTTATTTACATTCCAGATTTTGTTTTCATCTTTTAATTGTGTTTAAAAAAATGGTGGAGTAAGGGGGAGAATAGCTCACCTCAAAACATTGTCAGAGATTACATCATTTATTAAAATTGAGGTTCTCCACATTATGTAAGGACATGTTAAAGCCACTTAGGAACAGCAGTCATCAAAAGCTAAAGATGGTAGGTCCTAAACTGTGGTCTTCTGAAGGTAACCTCAGGACCACTTTGGCATTTATTAAAGATGATGATTCTCAGGTAATGGGAGATAGCAATCTGCATTTTCAACAGCCCTGTGGATAAGTCAGGAACACACAACGCCAAAGACAGAAAGCCCTGGCTAACAGGACCTTTGTGTTCTTTGGTGACTTTGATTACAGAGTTCTCTAAGAATGGAAAGCTTTTGCTACAAAAGAAATTGGCTGCTCGTGAGTTCCTTAAGAAACTCATTACAGCACTCAGTACAGAAGCAAAGGCACAGGCTCACTCTTGTTTTCTGAAAGCAACAGAAGAAAACTGTTTTCCTGGGGAATTGTTTCCTACCTGTGGAAAGGACTATTTAAATACCTTTTATCATGAACCACATAATAAATATTTTTTTTCTTGGTTAAGAAGCTAGTTGTTGACAACCTGAATATAAGAATAAGACATTTATGAGCATTTTTCAATTTCTTAAGTTTGGCCACTGTACAACATATACATATATTTCAAAATATTTTTACAAGATAAATACATCATCTCTTTGTCAATGAAATCAATTTTGTAATAGAAAAATAGCATATAGTTCAATGTGCTCACCATATTTAATCTCCATTTTAAAAAAATGAATTCAATGTAAATAAAACTTTGGCTGATTCATAGTTCAATTACACAATAGTTCACCAAATTGTGGCTCCATCTAAAGAACTTTTACATGTAATAAACATGATGTACATGGAAACCTTGTATATGTATGTAAAAATGACTTTTCCAGTTTATTCTTTATGCAGAAATTTTTTAAAATTACAATATGAGTGGGGATGATGGAGAAAGAAAGTATTTAAAAGCTACAGTCTTAACTACTGTGAAGTCACCGTTCACACTGTGCCACCACGGTTTGTGAAATGTGCCCTGCAGGTCCTGGTTGTGACAGTTTGTTTCCAGCTTGTGGCATTATCTTCAGTGCTCTAGAGCCTGTAAGAGGTGGGTCCTGGCTTTAGGTGCTCACTAAGGGTGGATCTTTGAAGGTTACATCTGACCTTGGATCTGGCCCATTTTCTCAGCTTCCTGGCATGCAGCTACCTACACTTGATACAAAGCCTCCATTCTGGGCTTTCACCGGTCTTCACCCACTCTGGTATGGGTTTTCAGTGATGCAGCTGATTTTGAGTTCCCTAGGCTCCTGTATGTAACCTCTCACTCATGCTCCTAAACATAATCCCCATCAACTCCTGATGGTGTCCTCATTTGTTCTGCTATTGGTTCAGAATCTGGGATAAGAGGATGCTTGTTCATATGTTCTGCAAATCAGTGTCACACAACAGGAGCATACAATAAAACTTCCTATTAATCAATCATCCTAAGAATTTTAAGCTCCATCAATATTTAGGACTCTAGAATTTTCTTTGAAAATGATTATGTATGGGGAAAAGCAAACAATTTATAAAATTAGAATTACATCTGGACATGGAAGGAGAAGTCACATTAAGAGGATGTGTGTTAAAAATGATCAGATAATTGCCACTTTTAAGACAGACAGTGAGGGCTATCTGGTTTAATAAATGTAATTTACATTACCATGTAGTGTTGATATTATATAAGTTTCTTGGAATTCATTATTTTAATGGACTTTACAAATGACATCATTATCTTTCTTGCTTTTTTTTTCTCCCATACACTCCATATCTAGAAGACCTAGGAGTTTGAGTTTATGATGGGTAAGTGGAAGTCACACACTCTCTGTCTGACTAATCAAATAATAATATCTTTACATTCATGATGAATGATTTTATAAATTAGATCAGTGTGATTAAACCTTCTGGAGTCCCTATTTATTATTTATCTTTACTATCTGGTATTTCATGGTAAGAGAGAAAGAAGTCATCTACACATAGGGTTCTTTTCCTCTTACAGACTGCAGAGACGGCAATAAAGAAAAAAAAGTAAAAAGCCTTAAGCCTTAGCAGTTCATATTGTAAATTGGATATATTGTCACCTCTCCTGACAGGTAAAAGTGGTTCTGAATTGTCTTCATTCCATCACAGTTGTCTTTTCTCCCAGGAATCTACCTGAAATTCTCTCAGTTCCTAATGTCAAAATTCTTCATTCCTAGAGCAGATCATCAGATATTGCTGTATTAAACTCAAAGGCAGATGGCTTTTAAGTTGCTTTTTAATTATGGTGTATTAATTGCACAGAGAAGGAAGTTTAATTTTGGCAATTCCATATATGTATATAGTATATTTTGATCAAATTTATTCCCCTCTGAGTTCTGTGTATGGGCTCATTAGCCTCTAACAAAGAAACCACGGAGTTAGCATCACTTCTCTTTAAGTATTTTACAAGATCCTTTGACTGTTAATGAGGTTTTGACTTTGCATAATGGAGTTGGGGCCTTCTAATATCACAACTCTCAAAGAAGATGTAAAGTGCTTAACATCATATAAAGGGAGATGGTTCAGGCTGTAAGTAACTTGTCACAAATAGGACCTGAGTTTGATCCCTACTCTGGATAAGGAGCTCAACTCATAAAACAAGACTTGGAGTCTAAAATATAAATTTTCTTCAGGGAGATGAGCATCCATGGAGACTCTGAGAAGTTTCAAGAACCCAGTATAATTCTTACAACTGAGCTTTTATAGAGGCAACTGCATATAAAATACTACACACTCATTAAACCTATGTTTTCAAGGAATAGATTTTTTTAAAATAGAGGATAAGGGAGAACAAAGACAAGAAATGCAGATAAATACATGGGAATGTAAGCCAATACATCTCCAGAAAAGTACATTCCAGCCCTTTGTACCAGGAAACACTGCTGTATAGATCATTTCCTTCCACCTTTAGTGTACCGAGGGTCAGCTTGCTCTTAAATACAGAATGTGTCTCTTTTTCCAATGATGCTGTTGCCAACAGATCCCCAGAACTTCCACTGGAAGGAAGGCACGGTGGTGACATGCCTGTGTGCTAGTTCTGGGGAAGCAGAGATGTGAGAATCCCTAGCATGTAATGGCCAGCAAGACTTGCCAATTTAGTGAGGTCCAAGGGGGAGAGCAATCAAGGATCATACCTCAGGCCTCCACATGTGCATATTTATACAACATATTGCATACACTAATTTTTACATACAAACAAGATACACAAAACTTTAATGAAAATATTTTAAAAGAATAACTTACAGCAAACATTTGATAAACCTTTGGACCCCACATGAATTGGTCTTGGAAACCTGACTTGGCTACAAGCAAATGAAAGAAATGAAGGTAAACCCAAACATGGAAAAGCTGAGATCCAGTGGGCCATGTACTCTTTAAAGGAGACGCACCAGCTACACATTGGATGAAAATTTCAGTACTTTTGCTATGTTTCACTTAGGGAGGAGGAGTTAGCATGTCTCTGTGGTGGAAAAGTCTCAAGGTGTATGCTTTCTGTATTTTCTGTCAACATTTGCTCACAGGCCAGAGGAAACGTTTTCCAGTTCTCTGAGCCTGACAAAGGGAAGGCTTTACCAATTGCCATGACTCTGTGGTACTGGGGTTGTCAATAGTACACATTCAGTCAGGGTTCCGTCCATTCCTTACATCACTTCAGGTTTCCTCTATGCCACATATGAACTTGATCTATATTTGACATTTTCTTTCCTGATTTAGTTCGTTTTTGTTTTAAATGATAGAAAAAATTGACTAGAATAAGCTCCTGTATCATTAATGGATCATATTGATGAAGCCCAAAAAGTGAACTGATTTTTCCAGTGTTTCCATAGATGGTAAATGACATTCACAAAGTCAAATACAGGTTCACTTGATTTTTAAATATGATGCTTTACTTATAATCTAAGCAATAAAGAGGGTAGAACAGTGAAGGTGTGCATTGGAAGATAAAGGCTATCAGAGTACAGGGACTGTATAAGTGCCAAGTCTTTGGTGACATGGTCATTGACAGTTCAATGTGTAGTTATTTTTTTTTTGAGCCCATTTTGCCATGCCAATACCTGTATTATATCTCCTGGTCTCATATAGTTCAAAAGTCTGAGCTGAACTTTAATTGCATATGTGGCATGAACACACAGAAAGGATAAATAAGACATTTCAAGAGAGCAAAGGACAAAGGAGGCTGGTGGTATTACTGACATACAAACAGTGCCCAGGTCACAATACAATCCAGACCAAAGGACAAAGGAGTCATATGCAAGTCTTGAAAGTAGACTTGCAAAAGGGAAGTCAAAAACCATTCATAGTGAAAGGGCTTCTACTTAAAGAAATATACAGAACTATGTTTTTCCCAAGAACACTCATTTCCTACATATTTATAGTATCAACTCTTTTGGAGAAGTAAAAATGCAGATCGTCGGGCAAAGATTGTTGCTACTGTGTTCCATAGGGACATTAGAGTATATGTCATATAGTAAGTGAGGAAAACTAGATGTCTCCAGTTTACTAATAAAGAACAATGCTAGATTCCTGAATGCATCCACACATTAGCATCTTACAAATTAGTTATCACACACCAGAGAAACAAATTCTACTGAGCCTAGGCCACTATGAACTTCTAGGAAATGGCCCAAAGGGTTTTTTAAAAGCCATCAATTCCAAAACAGTATTTCATCATTTATTGCAGGATGACATTCTCGGAAGTGTATTTTCCTGACAGTGTGAAATGAAATCTCCTAATATAGGAGCATGTGTTTAGTTGCCAGAAAGCTCTGTGGCTAGAGTGATTTATTCAAAGTGGCTGGGAAGATCTGAGAGAGTAAGATCTTACATTCGACTAATTTGTATAAGTTGGGGGTCTCTAGAGGAACAGAACTGATAGAATGAAATTATATATGCATATATATGTGTATGTACATATATCCATATATTTAGAGAGAGAGACAAAAAGAGGTAGAGAGGGAAAAATTTATTAGAGTGACTTATAGGCAGATATGGTCCTACTACAATGTCTGTCTACTAAGCAAAGTCTGCGGATCCAGTAGTTGTTCAATCCATGAGGCTGGATATCTCAGCTGGTCTTCAGTATACAGAAGAATCTTGAAGATGTAGGCTTTAATGCCAGTAAAGTAATGGACTTGCCAGCAAGAATGAGAACGTGTAGACAAAGAAAGACTTTCTTTCATCCTTATCTAGTGTTTAGGCTGCTAGCAGAAGTTGTGGCCCAGACTAAAAGTGGATCTTCCCATCTAAAAAGACTTGGATTGAAAATGGGTCTTCCCAGACAATGTCATCCTCTGCTACATATGTGGCAGGAGCCATGGGTCCCTCCATGTGTACTCTTAGGTTGGTGGTTTAGTCCCTGGGAGCTCTGAGGGGGGGTCTGGTCGGTTGATATTGCTGTTCTTCCCATTGGGTTGCAAATTCACTCAGGTCCTTCAGTCCTTTCTTTAACTCCTCTATTGGCGATCCTGCTGTAAGTCCAATGGTTGGCTGCAAGCAACCGTCCTCTGTATTTGTCAGGTTCTGGTAGAGCCTCTCAGGAGACTGGCTCCTGTCAGCAATCACTTCTTGGCATCCTCAACAGTCTCTAGGTTTGGTGTCCATATATGGGATGGATCCCCAGGTGGGGGAAGTCTCTGGATGTCCTTTCCTTCAGTCTCTGTTCCACACTTTGTCCTCGTATTTCCTTTAGAAAGCAGAAATTCTGGGTTAAAATTTTGGAGAGATGGGTGGGTGGTCCCACCTCTTAAACAGGGGCAGTGCCCAACCTCCGGATATGGCATGACCCAGTTTTCAATTACTTATTTTAAAAATCAAATTATTGGAAATTTTTACAGGAAATAATGTTACTGTCCTCAAAGAACTAATAATAACTAAATAAATAAACTTTAATTATAACCTCAGGAAGACTTTGAGCAGGTGACATGTGAGCTGGCCTAAAGGTATACATAAAGATTTTTGACTGTTGGAGAAGATCCAAAATATAGATCACAAGAAGACACAAAAGTGAGATTTTTTTTTCAAGAAGAAGGAAAAACATTTAAAAAGTAATATTAAGTAAGTACTATGCTACATACCTCACACATGTTTTATTTAACTCTTATAGAAACTATATATAAAGTACTTAGTTCAGTCCAAATGGTTTTCAAATGCATTTATTTTTGTTTGGTGTCTGTATATGGGCTGGATCCTCAGGTGGGGCAGACTCTGGATGGCCTTTCCTTCAGTCTCTGCTCCACTCTTTCTCCCTGTATTTCCTTTAGACAGGAGCCCTTCTAGGTTAAAAACATGGAAATGAGTGTGTGGCCCCATCTCCCAATCAAGGGCCTTGCCTAATCTCTGGATATGGTCTCTACAGGTTCTCCCTCCCCTTTGTTGGGCATTTCAGCTAATCTCATCCCTATTGGGTCCTAGGAGCCTCTTGTTTTCCTGGCATTTGGGACTTGATAGTGGCTACCCCCAGTTCCCCATTGCTACATACCTCTGTTCAAATACCCTCTGTATATCATCACCATCTCCTATCATACCTGATCCTGGCCCCCCTTTCCCACTTCCCTCCTTCTCTTCCTCCCAAGTCTCTCTCACCATCTACCTCCTGTGAGTATTTTGTTCCCCCTTCTCAGAAGGACTGAAACATCCACGTTTTTGTCTTCCTTCTTCTCAAACTTCATATGGTCTCTGAATTGTATCTTGGGTATTCCAAGCTTTGGGGCTAATATCCATTTATCAGTGAGCACATAACATACCATGTGTGTTCTTTTGTGACTGAGTTATCTAACTCAGGATGATACTTTTTAGTGGGCGGGGGAGCATCCTCATAGAAACAGGGTGTGGGGGATGGGGGAGTTCCAGAGGGGAACAGGAAATGGATAACATTTGAAATGTAAATACATAAAATATCCAATAAAAAAAGGTTTGGGTGTGTAAAAAAAAGAAAAAAGAAAAAACATGGGTCTTCCCACTTCAAATGGTTTTATCAAGAAAAAAGTTCTTACAGGTGTACTCAGCCACTTTGCTTTTAGTTCATTCCAGATGTAGTCAAATTGACAACCAGTAACAACTATCATCCTGGAAAAATAATTATGAATGGGTAAAATGTGCTTTGAAAAAATATGAGATCATCGACAAATAATGAACCATAAGATGACTAAAAACATATAAGATAAAATGAATAGACATTTGCATTAATGATATCTATGTACTATACTGAATGTATTATGCAAGAAATATAGAAATAAGCCACTTTAACTGCTATCAGGAGCAAATTTAGAGGTAAAACATACAGAGGTGCTATTTCAATGGTACTTTGTAAGAACACAGTCTAAGAATGGAGTCCTGTGAGAATTCTGAATGTTTGTGAAAAGCCTCCAAGAAAACAGGAGTCTTGTAACCTTTGTTTCTTCAAAAACATAGAATTGTTCTTGAAATGTATTTTGTGTTCCTCCTAAATGCAGTCAGTAGGAGTTTGTTTACTTCAGCTGTTGCTACTTATGTGCATCTATAGAAAAAATAGGTTTGTCCTTGTGGTTGTATACAGCTTGAATTCATGAGAACTTTACTCGGGTGACTCTTCTTAGCCCTCAGAGTATAAATTGCCTGATGCTCGGAATAAAATTGGCTATTGCAAGAGATATTAGTCTGCCTCATTTTTGACTCCACTCTACAAGGTTCATACTTTCAACTAGAGCAGTAAACAGTACTTAACTTTCCTAGAAATACAGGTGAATTTTTGGCAAATCACTTAAGCTGTAATAATCTTCTCCAAACAATGCCCAGTATTCCAATGTTTCTGCTTAAACTATTTCAAAGATTCATGGTCAGTCTCAGATGTTCAGACATTTTAAAATCCAACTTTTGTCACACTGATTTATGATTTTGAATCAGTTATGTCAATTTGATTTATGTTCCTCTCTGGGTCTGTGGTATGTGTATTTAACATGACCATGTTGTTACTAAGAAATGAGAAGTTACAGACACAGGCATGGTATACTTCCCAATGGACCATAAACAGAAAATAGCAGAAAAGTTTCGAAACTGTATTCTGCTCTCTGAGGCTCATGAGCTCCACAAAAATGGTATCTTGTAGTACCAAGCACAAATTAGGCGTTACAGTCCCTTCAAAATGTAAGTACATCCTGTGTTTTCTGGGAAGGTGACATAAGTTCCCTTTGATCGACTTGTATGGAGTAGGTAGTGTGACTAAAGAGATGGCTCAACAGTTAAGAGTACTTGCTGCTCATTCAGAGGATGTGAGTTTAGTTCCTGGTACCCACACGGTGGCTCACAATCATCTGTAACTCCAATTCCAAGGCCATCTGTCCCCTGCAAAGGCACCAGGCACACGTGCGTTATATATGTGGGCAAAACACCTCTGTGTGTGTGTGTGTGTGTGTGTGTGTGTGTGTGTGTGTGTGTGATTAATTTTAAAAAATAAACACTGATTAGATAAGAAAACCACGTAAAACTCATCATCAAAGGAAAGCACAATTCTAAATAGCTTGTCATTCACAAATCTTTCCATTTGTACAGAGAGATTTCTCTGTTCTCAGGAAGACACACTCTGGCTGGAGTGATGACTCAGAAGCTAAGAGGATTTGCTGCTCATGCAGAGGACCAGAGCTTAACTCCTAACGCTGACATCAGCTCACAGCTGCCCATAACTCCAGCTCCACGGGGATCCATGCCTCTGCCTACCACAATGGCATTCTCATACCCATACACATAAACATAATTAAAGGTAAAAGTAGATCTTCAGCAAAAGAAGAAACTAAGCTGGCCCTGCCCCTCAAAGGCTACAGCACTCCAGGAGAACAGACCCTGCCCCTGCCTGATCAGCACAACAGAGCTAGCCCTGGTTGTGAAGGCACAGGTGAGCTAGCCCTGTGGGCATGAGAGCAGGAAAGCTGATCCTGACCCAGAGAGTTTGCCCTAGTGGTACAGGCTTAGGAGAGCTGGCAGGCTGACCAACTCAGCTCCACACAGGCCCAGATCCAGGACTTTGTGTAGTGAGGATTTTGGTTTCTTTAAAAACTCAGTTGTGTTATGTGACTATGTTTCTGTATCCCAGGTGTGGGATAAACTACTTGAGATTGTCCACAGCTTCTAACTATGATTGTCTCCTGCTCTAGGATGAGTGTAATTTTTGCCAGCTGCAGGCAGTTTAATTCTGGGGAGTCAGAAGAGGGTAAATAGGAAAGTCCCTAGAGGGTCTGTGGCAGCTGCTGCTCCCCTGCTTCCGCCCTCACTGTTGCAGAATCCTATACTGTATTTACTATGGCTTTGTTGCTGGATTGATGTACTGTTGGGTAGCTGGATATTCTGATAACAAAGAATGGACTTGCCCAAGGGAATTCATGGCCCCTAATCAGCAGGAAATAGTCTAAAGAGTTTCTGCCCCCTCTCACCTCTTGTCTTCTTTCTCTCCTACCTAGTTTTGGGCGATTAGAAGAGATTAGAGTTGAATAAAGGTTAGACCTATAGTAGATATAAGAACCCAATAAATTATACCAAAAACATATACCTACAGTTTGTCTGTGAACTGCTTGAATGTATAAAAGGGTCAGTCCAACAGAGCCAAAGCTGTAGGATCCCCGTGACACAGAACAACAACAGAATATCTGAGAGGAGTCCCCATGAAGATCCAATATTGACAGTGTAGCAGACTTCAAAGGCCTCAAAACAGACCAATACCTTATTGCAACCAACACTTGCAAGTTAAAATGTGTAGACAAAAGAGTATACTGTGTGACACACTATAACATGCACTAGAGCTTCCAGGACAAGATTGTTTGTTTGTTTGTTTGTTTGTTTGTTTGTTCTATCTCATTTTATTTTATTTTGGGGGAGTTTGCAAGGGCAGAGGGTGTATACAAAGGGACTGACTGGGAAATCAGTGGGGATGAAGCATATGATTTGAAATTCACAAAGAATCAACAAAAAGTTAAAAAAAGAAATGAAACTTTAATCAAGTTTTGGAAAAGAAGAAACATAGGAAGCAAGTACTGAATGATCAATATTCACAGAAAAGAAGTTATTAGTCCACAGACTAAAATAATAAATACTTTATTTCCAAGCTTTTACATTCTATTTTATATTATTAAGCAGCGTGGCCTTTAAGGGGCAAATTCATGACTTTAACATTACCAACTGTCATCTAAGATGAAGAGAGCTATTTTCTCTAGTTGTAATGGTCCATTTTCATACATATTTTTTTAAAAAAATCTTATTGTTGCTAAATGCCATTTTAAATTATTTCTCTTCTTTTGTTAGGTCTTTAATATATTTGGTTTCCATAACTCAAAAAAGAAAAATTAGGCACAGAACAGATGATAGACATCTCTATAGGGTGTCAGTACCTTCTTGGGTCATCATTATACAATAATTACTAGCTTGCCATTCTGGTTTTTTGCTTGTTTTCTTTCCAAGGTATATGCAGAAAAAAATCACCTCCCTCTCTAAATGTAATTGTGAAGTTTCTGTAAATTGCCATTGTTAAGATCTTCTAGGAAACTACCTAAAGTTACTTTAAAGGATAGAGTTACAAAAATTTTTAAAAGAAAACTGTATCCACTATCTACAGAAAACAATATACAACCGGACTTCTGTATCCAAGGAAGGGCCCTACATCTGCAGTCTCAACCAAACATGGATTAAATTTTTCAAGGCAAAACAAAGAAAAAAGAAAAAAGAAAAAAGAAAAGATCTTCAATGGATATCTCAATTCAAGGAAAAATGGCATCTAAGTAGAACCTGATGTACAAAACAAGACCATAAACTGCTTCAATTCCTTTAGCCATTAACTTCTCTAATCCCCATTCTTCCCTCTGGTTAGAAATGCTCAAATAAGGCATCCAGAGAGCTATGAAAACTTACTCTCTAAAGATCTTCAGTCAAAAATAGCCTTATCTTGCCCAAGTTTCTCCACACTCCTCTAAAGAGAGTACTCAGGGAATAACAAGGACCTAATAATTCAAAGATTCCTTTGAATCTTATAGACCTGAGATACCCAATCATGAAAGATGATTCCATTGGTCTCAAGGGTTTCTGACGACCTGAACTCTTGGTTGTAGCCTTCCACATTGTGAAAGGATTCCTCTGAAGAACTCTATGCTTCCCTCCCAATGTTCTACTTCAGAAGCAACACTGTGTTGTATAAAGACCTTTAACTGAGGATATCAGAGCTGGTGAAACTCATTCAACACCCAGGTGACTCATCTCACATCTAGCACCCCATACACACAAGCAAATTATATCTTAGTAAAATGACAAAATATGACAGACTATATGTACTATTTTGGAAACAGTGCTAAGTTCTGCCTACCCATGTCTCCCCTAGACATGGCTTTGACACCTCAGTGTTCTCAGCACTCTGTTTCAGTAAAAATGTACACCATCCACTTCCCTAGGGTATCTAGGGAAGAAGACTGCTAATACCTCTGAAACATAAAGTCAGGTCATTGCAACTATTATATATAATTTCATGATACACAAAGAAATGTAGTCATTTGTTTAGTTTGTTTTTAGAAGGCTGTTTCCTGTGACCTTTTTCCAGGTCATTCAGTGTGCTATGAGAGAGGAAGATTAAGAATGGGTTTCATAGTCTTCTCATACTTCCGCAAGCCTGGTTAGGAAAAGCACCTCCAAGGAGTTAAAGACTCAGGCTCTGCATGACATAAAGGCTCATAAAGCCTGACATCCCAATGCTTTGTTGCAAACTAAAAATTATAATAGCATTGAACCAATGGTAAGACATTTTACCTGATGTACAGGACATGCTGTGAAAATAAATGAAAGGAAAGAAAAGAAAAGGAAATGAGAGAGCTATTGACAGATGAATTATAACAAATGCCCCTGTATGAGAGTCACAAGGCAGCAGTAATGCTTGAGACAGTTTACAAAGAATCTCAGGAAGTTGTTAAGACTAGCTACTAAATTACCATGCATTACAAAAATTCATAGTGGCCTCTAACCATAAATTCAAGCACATTGGTTAGCTCTGCTTCTTATTCCAATGGCCCACATCTTTCACAGCCAAAGATATTTAAGTTTCTCTGTTTCTAAAATTCAATTGGGCACCACCTTTAGTTACATATGTATTGGCAGGTACCGGGGAGAAAAAAAAGCTGTGGTATGGGTGCACTGTTTTGTCCAGCTAAATCATTAAAGTCATCACTACTAATGACCCAACTCTTATATTAATCTGTTTCTGGAAGTTGGGGAAAGGTGGCAAGCATATCTGTGTCACTATTTCTCCCATATTAATTAAAACTTCTTTGTAATGCTGATAGATTTTTAAACATAGGGCTTATTTTGTTCATAAAGGTAGCAGATATTGCTCAGATATTAACAGTATTACAATAAGGATTTTACTATGAAATATGCTATAAGGTCCCCCATGGAGATGATCATAACTGGTTGTCATGACTGCATAGTGACAAACACACACAAGCATTAGAAATGCTTTATTTCTTCTACTATCTTGTTTAGGGACAGAATGAACCTGTATAAAATGTTTTTTATTTTAAATAAAACGTAACTAGAAAATACTTAGAAAATATCCCTATCTAATGTATTTATCTTAGAAATAATAAAACATGGATCAAGAAAGTTAAGTATCAAACAGTTCTCATTTGGTATATACATACCAATAGTAGGTACATTGTTATACTAAGATACATATAATGTGCCCTAAATTGCTACACAAAATTAATTTTAATTAAGGAGATAATCTACAGATGTTGAATGATACAGATCAAAGAATATAAAACATTCTTCTAAAATAAATGAATTTAATTCATCATGTATAATTTTTACCTCAAAATCATTTTGTTTTCTTATCTTGAATGTAAATACTAAAATTTTAGGATTTAGCTGTGTTACAAAATATGATGCTTCTATCATTTTCAAATGTATTAACATAATTTCTTTCCAAGATGACAATAGCATCCATTATGAATTCAAATGCTACAAAGAGGTTGCTCAAATTCATGTTGTCTTTAGTAAGAGAACATTTGAAAACTATAATCATAAAAGTATATTGGTATAAACATATTAGAAATATATCATTGTTATAAGTTAGCAGAAAAAAATTCTCTCCAATCTTCTGTGGATGAGGACTGAAGACATTGCCTGGCTTGCCAGTTGCAGTTCAGTCAGCTTTGGAAGTGCCGTCAAACTGTCACCTGGGGCTGTGTTCTCATTAGCCTGGAAGAGGGTGCAGGTAGTGTCAAGGAGATAGGTAGCAGTTGGCAGGCCTTTGAAGACCTAAATCCAAGCTCACTCCCCTGGTCGTCTCCACAGGTCAGGCTCACAACACAGCAGCTGGTTTTCTCTTCATGGTAAATGATTCAAGAAGGAGTTAGACTCAGAATGAGTCTCAATTCCTTTCACTCTTTTCTTCTAAGTAACCTTTCCCAGCTTCTGTCTGTGAGTAGTCAGAAAGTCCAGTACACCTTCCAGGCAGAAGATAACACAAGGGTTTGAGTGTCAGGTGACCAGGACAGGGTGATTTCACATCCATGTATTCAGAGGGGTTTAGAAATAGAATTTTATATGGCCATTGTGCTTATTCAATCACTTGTTTATACTTTATATACAACTCAGATAGTCTGTGTCAATGTGACATCTGGCTAATTTGTCTCCACATGCTGAGCCGAAACTCACAGGTTTCTATCAGCAAATAAGTGTATATTTCACCCTATCTCTTTGTGATCGTTAATTCTGTTAATTTGACACAATCTAAAAATCACCTGAGAAGAGAGTCTCAATGAGGAGGTATCATAACTAGATTGGCCCATAGGCTTGTCTATAGGAAATTAGTTTGGTTATGTGAATTGATGTGAGAAAAGTCAACCCATGGTGGGCAGCCGCATTACCTGGGTTTTACCTAGACTATAAAAAAGTAAGAATGTGAGCCAAGTACCAACAAGCATGCATGCATTCTCTCTCTGCTCTCAGTTATGAAGGTGAACAGTTGTTTCAAGTTCTAGAATGTACTGTAACCTGGAATTGTGTCTTTTCTCCCTACACTGATTTTATGATAGGTATTTGTTTTGTTTTGTTTTGTTTTGTTTTGTTTTGTTTTGTTTAAATCAAAACAACAAGAAATGAAACTACAATAACCACCACAGTATTTCCATAGAGGATGACATATTTGAATTTCATAGACTTACAGCAAGAGGAGAATTTGAATAGGATGAGCCTGTGTTGAGTTCATCCATTCCAGTTTGATGAGACTCAGGCTTTTGAGTTTATGCTAAAAGGAATGAAAACACGGTAATCTATTAAGACAGAATGAATGGGACATGAAGCCAGGACCGAGGGGCATAGTAAAATGATTTGAACATTTGCTCCTTCCTAAATTATTGCTAAAGTTTCATTGTCATGTTCGTCACACTAGCTTGCAGGCCTCTAAAGAAGCTTTTAGCTACTGAATTCTAATTCTTATGAATGAGCTAATAACATTATTATGAGATGAATTCTCCTCCTCTTGCTAGCTGTTAGCTACTTACCTGGTTGATAGATAAAATTCTCCAATTAAAGATACCTAAAGGAAACTGGGTTATGTGTCCTTACGCTTAGTCGGGAAATCAAGGAAACGGGCTTGAGGCAGCTAGTCACATTACTCTACAGCCAGGAAGCAGAGTGTGATGAATGCTCACACTCTGCCCACTTTGTCTTTACTGTACAGTTCTACATAAGCTGACAGCCATACCCCAAAGTCATCTCCCAGCTGACTCTAGACATCAAGGAGTTGACAACTGAGGTTCCCTATCTTCAGGAGCTCTCGTTCTACCTCTGCCCTTCTGGTGCTAGAAGAAGGCTGGTACCAGATGTTGTCACCTTGATACTGGATTTCCAGTCTCCGAGGTCAGGTTTTGCCTATCACTCATTTTGTGATAATCCTCATAGTAACACAAAAGGACCCAGACAAACAGCATTAGCTGAAATAGACAACATTAGAAAGTTAAGGCCTAGCATATTTCAAGGATAAATCTGAAAATTGGGGATTACAGTCTAGAAAATCTCAGAGCCTCGAACTTGACTATGAGTTATTATTTTAGATTTTTAGATTGTGTCAAATTGCTGAGGGCTAAGGCAAAGTATACACATATCTACTTATAGAAACCCTCAGTTCAGCCCATGGAAAAGCCAGATGTCAGATATTAAAAATATGAATAACATTTTAAACTTATTTTTACATCAAAATGACATCAATACCTGTGGGCATACCCTAGTCTTAGATTTTAATTAGTTCTAACTAATGAACTTTCAGCAATCTTTCTGTTTGGTTTTATCTCCGGTAAATATTTTATCTATTACAAAAAGCAAGAAGAACAGAAAACCACTATAACATTCTTTATAGCACACTCATTCTAGCTTCTAGTTTCTGTATTGTGCTACAAATACAATAAGGCCTCTTTGGATAGAAGCCTTGAGCTGTAAGTAACACATGCCTTATTGGCACTTACCAAAGGCAAATGAGTAAAATTCCACTTTATGCAGAGAAGAAAAGGGAGGAAATTTTGTGTTTTTAAAACTCAACTAGTCAAAAGAGGAATTTATAACTTTGTAGTAAAATGTTTAATGGCAACTAGGAACAGCTTCAAAACACCCTTCATATACTATCTCAAAAATGTCTCCATATTTCATTTATTTTAGTGCCTTTCCAGGAGGTATGCTTGATGAATATCATCAGTTTGGTGAGAGAAAGTTTGATAAAACCATTTCCTGTATCACCAAGATACATCCACAGTTTTGCTTTGGGCTTATAATTAAATGAACCACAAAACTCTCATTTATTAAAATTCATTGCATAGTTCTCAAAAAAAATATATTCAGGCTCAAGGGCAGCAAGGAGCCATTCTAAATGTTATTGAACTGAAATTCGTATTATTTTTACTCCAGAAAATAGTAGGTATAAGTAAAAATCTATATTTTCTTCACCCTGTTACAAGTCATGTCTACGGGGACCAAGTTAATAATAAAGTTAATAGAAACTATTTTTGCTAGTGTGTGGTGATAAAATATGAATAACATTTTTAAACATAGTTTTACATCAAAATGACTGCAATACCTGTGAGCATACATGAGCCTTAGATACTAATTATAACAACTGTCGTCCTTTCCAGTAGGCCTGCCTGTTTGAATTGGTTCATTTGCTCTGTTTAACTATTGCCAATATTTCCTACTATGCATGCTACACATTGCCATCTTGATTCGTTCCTCAGTTGTTAGAACTTCTCATACTGTGCCACCACCTCTGTTGCTGTCTATAAATATGACTAAAGCCACTAGACTCTGCTTAGAGACTGCCTTTCGTCCAACCTGAGAGTATGAGATCCTGAGAGTGACTTTTTATAACTTCAATATAAAAGATACCAATAAAGGCGGTTAGTAAAATTACTCTTGATTGTGCTGTGTTCTTAGTAAAATTGCATGTTCCTCTCCCAACCTATCCAGCTTTTATAATCAGAGAGAACCGTGATCTGTACCAATCTCCTTAGATGCTATTCTCCATGTGTTCAGTTGTTTTTTTCTCTTCTTTTGTGTATTTATATATCCACCCCTTTTTTCTCTCCATAAATGGGGAAGCATACTTTTCCCCCATTGAGACCATTTATGATATTTCTTCTTATTAACACAAAGAGACCTGCTGTACAGGTAATTAGCCCAAAGTGTAGGAGTAAAAGTATTTATCAGGCAAGAATTGATTTAAGAGTTTTAATAAGGAATATGTGCTATAAAAGAGGAACTAGACATATGTCTCAGCAGATTCTACTCCTGCAGAGGACCTGGGTTCAATTTCCAGAACATAAATAACAGCTTACAAACTCTGTAACTCTACTGTCAGGGCATCTGATGGCTCTTTGGAACTCCAAGGTCAGCAGATACATTCATGGCACAGATACACATATGCAGGCAAACTTGTACACATAAAATAAAAGTTTAAAAAATGCTTCGGAAAAGGCAGAAACATGGTAAGAAAAAAATCTCGGAGAGAGAAGAACTGCTCTGAGGATCTTTTATGTTAGTTAAAAGAAATTGTCTGACCTTGTCTCCTAGATGATTTGTATAGGTCATATTGCTGAGAATGGGAGATATAATCCTATTAGGGCAAAAACTCCAAAGTAACAGTTCAGAGAATGTTCTCGATGGTGCCAGAGACAAGAGAAGAGAGTTCTCCTTCTCTTCTTACCTCTTGCCTTAGTACCTCTTACCCCTAATCTATAAGTGAGGATGTGCTTGAAACTAAGAAGAAGAACATGGGCACCTCCTGGTTAGGCCAACTAGATGGACCTTCTCATCTCTCTCCTAATGTTGTATGAACTTTCTGCCATAAGTTGTTTTAAAAGCCCCGGACTACCATCTCTTGGCATCTTATTCCTGGGGGCCCGTGCCCACTATATGGCAGCTCTGTCCTCTCTTCCTCTCTCCAAAGCTTCCACCCATGAAGCTGTAATGTATTCTCCCTAAAACTCAGAATTTGCAAGTATTTGGAGGTTCTAGACCTTTGATGGCTGTTGAATTTTTGCAGGACCCTTGTCCAAGAGTTAAGCTCACATGAAACAAGAGGTAAGGCTCCTTACAAGTTCAACAATATCTCATAGTTCCTGTGTCAATAGCTGAGTAGACTGAGGTAGGCAGCTTACTGTCATATCAGATGATACTTTGCATAACCTATCTCTGTTACCTAAGACTGATCTTTCGGAGCCGTTAGAAATTAATTAGGAATTAGCTTGTAGAAGACATCACAGGTTATCGGTCAGGCTCCTAGCAGTCATGGTCTGATTGTTAGAGAGTAAGAGATACTGCTTTTTGTTTTTGTCTTTTTCATTTAGGGGCTTTTATCTCTACAGGAGACAAAAATTTATTCTTGTCTTTAACTTTATTCTTTTAAAGGGCTGTGTGTTCGTTGTACAACTCTCCTGCAATCTATTGTGTCCCACTTTGCTTCACTTTTAATTTTTACATTATAATCCAGAAATAAAGATTATGTACATTTTTATAAAATTTTTTGTGATGCCTTTTTCTAGATGACTAATTTCTCAAAAAAATCCTAAAGAATGGGTTTTGCAAATACCTAGCTAAATAGTGGAAGACTTGATGGTCATTGAGAATCCTGCCTCATAATCCACAGTCTGTAAAACCGGAAATGAAACTGCATGACTCCAGTTTGATATGAATCTGGAGGTCCTATTGCCTGGTACCTCTGCCAATGAACTGAGGATGACATTAAAGGAGAAGAAGTTTTTTTCAAGTCCAAGCTCAGAACAATAGGTTAAAGACATCTCAAAAATAAATTAATTAAAAAGAAGGAAGGGAATAATAAAGAGAGAGAGAAAGGAGGGATAGAGAGAGCAGGAAGAGAGAAGAGCATAAGAGGAAAGAGGAGAGAGTAAAGAGAGGAGAGAAAGGAGGTATAGAAAGGCGGAATGAAAGTTAGCTCCCATTTTCAAAAGGAAAGATCTGAATTTTATAAGACTGAGTAAATGACTTTTATGGTTACCAATAGTTCATCGCTGATATTTCTTTCCCAGCAAACCTTTAAGTAAGAGTATGCCTACTTTTCTAGAAAATTACCTTAGGACTTAAGATGATTGAGCTAAGAGTATTTTCTGTTCTTCCAGAGGACCTGAGACTTATTCCAACCTATGTCAGGCATTTACAACACTTGTAACTCTATTTAGTGAATTTATGCATTCTTTTGCCTCTGAGGGACCCAGACTCAATCCACTCTGTCTATTAGAGACACATAAAAATCAGCTTATTTCTAGTTTTACTGTGGAAGACTTTATCCACTCAGAATAAGAAAGATTAACTTAGAATTTAAAGATTATCACTTTTATCTTATTAATCAGTTATATGGTGGAAGAGCTCCAGCAACTGAACCACGCAGAGACACAATTGCATAGAGAGCGATGTGAGAGTGGTTCTATATTAAGATCTGTAGGCAGCAGGAAGAGAGACACACTAAACCTGACTTGAGCTTTTGAAATCCCAAAGCCCAACCCCAGTGACACACTTCTTCCAATGAGGCTACATTTGCTCAGCAAGGCCACACCTCTTAATCCTTCTTAAGCAGCACTGCTCCCTAATGACCATGCTTTTGAATATATGAGCCTATGGGGGCCAGTCCTATTCAAACCATCACAAGCACCAACATCATTGCTTCTGTTAACAGACTAAATGAAAAGTTGACAGGAACATATGATGACTACCTTTCTTCAGACTCGGAAAGGGTAATAAACAGGAAGAGAGCATCACAACTCCCTCTCCTTCAAACTGAAGACATTATGAGTAAGAATAGCAACAGACTAGACAAAAGGGAAGAAGATGGAACACCCGGCCTTTGTTAGTATCCTTCAAAGAAAAGTTACTACCTCCTGGTAAAACTTGGCTATTTTTATGAATTCATTTTTATTCTACCATCTATCTTCTTTTGAAAGCACTCTGTTACATGAATAATGGTCAAAGATTGGGACCTGAGTTGTGTCTCTGACCCTGAATAGAAACATGACATTCTGAACATCTGAAATGCCCACAAGGTCACTAGAGTACTCTCTAGATGGAGGCTTTAATAGCATTCTCCTGTGAAAGATCAACCTAAATGGGCCTTGGCAGGAAAGCGCCTCTCGGAAAGCTATGTGTTCAGAGACATTAGGAATAGTTAAAAACCTACCTTAAAATACACTTAACCACAGTGCAAGTCTCTCTAGTTGTAGTCTACCCCAACTCCTTGACAGGGATTTTCTCTGCAATGATCCACCTGGCTAGCACCAACTCTTACCCTTGAGGATGGTCCACATTACTTTGTAACAAACTCCTGCCTTCTACATTACTTAATTGTACTATGTGAGAAACTTAGTGTCAGAAAAGTGATTAACACTAAATTTATGAACTCAGTGGTTTCAGTGGAAGCAATTTGATAGATACTACATTTTCCTTGATAGCCCTTCCCTAGAAAAGCTCCTTTATTCCTGTTTTAATTACCAAGATTGACTTTAAAATCACACATCACAGAGTAAATCTGTATTTATATGCATACCTGTATAAAATAGAGTGACTACAAAGAGTTAAGAGGTTACAGAACCTCAAGAATTTGCAGACATCAAAAAAAAAAAAAAAACAGGGAAACTGACAGAAATCCAAAGATGTTTGTGAAAAGTGAGATAACCAATAAACCAGAGCCCTTGGGAGAGGCAGCTGTTGTTGTAGGTTACAAGATCAGAGTTGAGTGCAGCTACAGAAAGAAAGGGCAAGACATGGTCAAGACAAATGAATGATGGAAAGATGGATAGTAGGTCCATATAGTTGAACAGGGCATGACCATATGATAATCCAAGTAGGCTAAGTTAGCAGGAAAGATTTAGATGAAACAATATTCCTTAGACAGATTGGAGTTATTTTCCCTATGCTCAGTTAGAGGGCTCACCATTATCCATCCACTGTTTATGGGGTTTATAAGAGAGTTATAGTTTTTCCTTGGTCTTGTGTACCACTGGTAAGTTCTCATTTCTGATTTTTCTGATACAGTTTTAAAACTCCCATGTGCCCCTGTACTTCCAACTCACTTTGAGGATTTATAAGGTGGCACCCTTTGTGACCTCAGAAGTAAGTCATATATCAATCTGTATACAAAGTGTGAGTGATAAATGTCTACATGGATGCAGGGTCATGCTCCATATTTAAAATGGATTAAAGAGCTCCTTATAAAATGGAACATCTCTGAACTAGTCACATTCTGAAGCCATGCACAGTGTGGAGTTACTTAGACAAGGGCACATTCAGATCTCAACACTGTGGTTTATGATTGTCTACTCAGAATTTTGTTGAGAGATCAGATAACCAGAGAGCAGTGGAAAGGCCAGAGTGAGGTACCGGTAATAAGCCTTCTGGAGCCAGTGGTTTCCTGAGTTTGCTTCCTACCCTCTAGAAGAAAAAAGACACCTTGGACAAAGAGTGAGAAGAGAACATTCATATTTATTAAGGAAAAGTAAGTCAGAACCCTCAACCCAGGAGTGATTCGAAGACAAGAATACCAACATACAAGAATACTACTCAGTGCCCTTTTATGATTCCGATGGTGGAAACTGGATAGACCCTGGTGGAAGCTTTACTGGTCAGTGCCTCATGATCTGAACCAGTAAGGGTTCTTATCTATCCTCTGCCTGTCTTTTGTTTATAAATGGAGAAGTGATAGTACATTACTATTACAGTAAGAGGAGTGGTCACCTTTTCTGTCCTAACTCATTTTACTTGTTTTGTTGGGTGTCAGTGTATCACTTCCCTTTCCTAGGCTTAGGTTATGTGTTGTTTATAACCTATCATGGCTTCACATCCCTCCTGCCTATGGAGAGACTACTGCTATCTCAACAGTACTCCTACTTCCTCTCTCCTTTGTAGATTCCCTCAGGACACATGAAATTAATTTTGTTAATTCGCGCAAGTTAATTGAGTAGTCTATTCTAAAGTGTGTCTATGTGTATGTGTGTGTGTGTGTGTTGGGTATATGTATGTTTATATATGTGTATACATTTGTGAATGTGGGTGTACATGTGCACACCTGCATGCATAGGTCAGAGATTGTGTGGTGTATCTGTCTTTATTGTTCCCCATCTATATTTTGATATAAGTCTCTCAATGAACCTGGAGCTCACCAAGTTGGCATAATTAGACATCCTTTGAGCTCCAAGGACCTACCTGTTTCTGCTACCTTGCTCTCTACTAAGATTGAAGATGTATACACCATACTTGGATGTTTATGTGAGTTCTGTGCATCTGAACTGGGGTCCTGAGTTTGTACTGCACACCTTTACTGACTGGGTCGTCCCACCCAGTTCTGTAGAACTGGCTTTTGTAAACACCATCATTTATGAAAAAAATATAACTCACATCTCTAAAGGAATAACAGCTTATTCTAGAATTAATTTGAATGATCACGACTAGGAACAAGGATTCGAGTTAACACAAATACCATACTTCAATTTGGTAACATGCATTTTTTGTAGTAACTATTTACAAGGAGGCATAAATCAAGAGCCTTTAAAATATGTTAGGGATATCAACAAGGTAGGTGACAACAAAGTAGAGAAATATCTGTTTTAGGTCCCAAATCTTATTCTGGATTGGTGGACACTAGTAGTCTGTTATCAAATTTGAAGATGTACTTCATGGTCACAAAAATATGTGTGTGTGTTGTGTGTTGTGTTTGTGTGTGTGTCAGAGCATGCACAGAGGTTGCAATGAATGGCTGTTGAGGTGCCTAAAGCTGCCCAAGATAACTTGGCCCCAGACCTGCAGTGTCAACAGTCCACAACATAAAAGCTTTCATTGGTCAATCGGCTTTATAGAAACTTTAGCATGGGAACATCTATTTTTTTTTCTTGAACTTCAGGTTACAGCATCAACAAATAAAATTGACTGAGTGGCTTTTTTTCTTCTATAACAAATGTTTCCGCCTGGTCATCTCAAGGATCAGTCAGGGTAACTTTGTCATCTGGGCATAACATGGCCCCGTTGCCATTATGGAGCAGAGTTGAACTTAGCAAATAGTGATGGCATTGGAATAAGAACAATATAGCTAAGGTCTATGGTAAAGGCAATGAGGCTGCTACCACTCCCTCCTGAGGGAAAGGGTAAGGCCACAGAACCCTCACTTGGGATCCAGGCACTCCTCTCTTCTGCCCCCTAGGCTATTGTGATTTTGAGAGATGCTAGAGTAATACAAGATGTGGGAGTGATACTAGAGGGGAACTCCATGATCTAGTCATCATGAAGTTCGTCCAATAATGAAGTGATATTTGTCAATGATGCAACTGTTACTGGTCTCCTCCACTCCTGTAATGGAATCTTCCACCAAGTTCCTCTAAGTAAGTGCATTTGATCACCAAGATGGGCTTCAATATTTCATCAGTCCTCTATCTATGACAAATAAATATTTGTTCACATCTCCCCAGGAACAGTTATGCAGCAAACCCATTATTGGTTTTTGTATTCAAAAATACGGATTATTGATGGGGGAAATATATCATATATTAAGTACACAAATAGAATAGTGACCTGATGCCACTATACTACCAACAAAACATCTATCTCCATTTGTAAAACAAGAGACATGAAATAGGCAAGCTCAAGGGTCCTTTGTAGTTCTAGAATTCTCATCAATTAAGAGAGAACTGCCATGTTATTTAACATTTAAAATATTCCTCTTACATTTTTCTAGTTCCATTCAGATTCTATAAAGGATAGATAATTTTGGATACATTCTCCCCAACTTTTAAAGAATAAATATCAGTATACTAATTCTACTGAGCTGTGTTTCATAACTCTGAGAGGATGGTCTTAGGCAGCATGATATGGTGTTTAGCACATATAGTATCTGGGCATTATCACTTTTCTTCTTTATGACCACTTTGGGGGGAGGTGTTTATGTTTAGATAACTCACTGTATTTTATTTCAAAGTGTTAATGTTTTATACAAATAATAATATCAAATACTAAGTCATTGTCAAAATATCTTAATAATATAAAATCTATTTTGGTTCCTGAAACTAAAAAGACTTGCATATTTACTTGTGAGATATAATTGAAAGAGCTGAAATAGCAGGAAAAATTGCAGAAAATATACCGATATTCATAAACCATCATCTGTCTATTTACTTCTAATCCACAAGCTACTTGACTCTTTTGTTGTCATGTGGCCAAGGTGACAAATCACACATTCTGTACAAGTAGCATTTCTGCACAGTCCTGGCTCTATGATATCTATCCCTTGCTGGTATTAAGGCCAGCAGACATATGTTTATGAATGTCCTTATATCATAAAATCTAAAGGTACCACATATTATGGCAATCAAGAACATATATGTGGCTGGATGGAACATCTGCTCATCCCTGCACAAGCTGGGAGACCATCAGCTCTTCTTTCCTTGTAACCTCTCTGACCCAGAGAAGACTCCTTGCTGACTCGGAGAAAACTCCAGGCTGACATGTCATCCCTCCTCTGCAATTCTGACAACCCACCCAAAAGTGTCTGACCCAGGGGCTTAGTTTTGGACCATGTATGAGCACAATCCCAGCTGCTAGCTGACTCCTTCCTTCAGCTCTATAACTCCCCCTCACCCCCTCCCCGCTTTCTTTGGCCCAGATATTGGACTCCACAGATCTCCTGTGAGATCAGTGAACCTGCCTGAGAGCTGCTTCCAAATAAACCCGCCCTTATCTACTTTTAATATGGTAAAAATCTGGCTAATATCTCCATCACCAAGCAAGAGAAGAGGTCTACCAATATGCTATGAAATTCTATAGCATGAAAGAGAGGACTTTAACTATTCTACCAACTCCAAAGCACAACATTCAACAAGTCCACAGAAATTTTATCTTTATGCTTCTTTTTACTCCAAATGAATGTATCCTGGGCTGCCTTATCTGCATAATTTAGTGCCAGCTTTTAAGACACAGCACCTACTGTCCCAAGTAGCTCTCATCTTTCCTGGGTTATCTAATATAGGTTAGTGCAATGGTCTTGATGCAGTTAGTCAAAGAGGAAATGACAGTATTCATCAGGCACACTGCATGGACCATTCCAGACATTTGTTCTGTGAACATAGAAACATATCATGGGCCCCATTCTAGCATGGTCATAGAGTACATCCGACCATGCCAGTGATGAAGGTCACCATACAATGTGAATAGATAGATACACTTTTGGGTGGTGTGAACAGTCTGAAGTCACATAGCTTATATGCAAAAGATTAAAGTAGTGAATAGAAATGCCTCTGGGCATGTTCAGCTTGCACTATGAAATTTTAGCTGGAAGTAAAGGAAAGGCTACTTTAAAGGTTAACACAGGACTCTGCCCCTGAAGGTGTCTGCCTTCATAGTTGCTTATGATTAGGGCTGATGTTCTGTGGCCACACATGGTTCTGTTCCCATATTGTAAGTGCACATGGACCAGAGTTAGCTTTCTCTTACTGTTCACCATATCATTTGCTCTTTATACCTTTTTCCATCACTCTACGGTCACTGGCTGCTTCGTGAGCAGTAGTCTAGAAGAGCATCAGAGCCTGACTGATGTTTATATTTTATCTTACAGTGCTACCCCTTTTTTCCTATTACATTAATAAGTTCATTTCTAATATTTAAATAAATTTAAGTGACTAAACTTTCTACTAATATACTCTAGAAGATAGTGCCTGGTATATTTTGCACTATTTACTTCTTCTCCTTTTTAAATCACAATTTTAATTTTGAAAATTTTGTGTATTTATTAAAGTGTACACCCATTTTCTAACCTTCCCTATGTGTTTCCTCAGAGACTGGCCTAAAATGTATATTCTAAATGAACTACAATCACAGACACACGACACCGTAGCCCTTGGATTTCTATTAGCCTCAACCTGATGTACCCTAGTAAGTGATCCAAGAAAAGAACTAAAATGGAGATAAGAAGCAAAGGACAGAAAGAATATTCCTCTAGAGCAGTGGGTTCCTCCTAGTCTACTCCTAATGCAGAACGGTTTTACCTGTTCATTTCTTGATTATGCAATTTCATTGCTTCTTCATAACTCTAATTTACTTACATGTAACATGTAAATAATATGTTGTGAGTCATAATGTAAATATCTGATATACAGTATATCTGATATGTGACCTCTACGAAAGGGTCATTGGACACTCCCCATAAGGGGTCACAACCCACAGGTTGAGAACCACTTGTTTTCAACATTTCCTGAGGTTTGATCTATCCAGTGTCTTTGCTTCTCTGAATAACTCTCCATCAACTGGTTTTTCCTATTGAAGCGACCTCAAATGTGCTGAACTACCTCTTCTAGGATTGTACATTATCATTTTATTAAGCGTTTTTAGAGTTTCTTCTAATTTTTTGTGTCACCTCTTTTCTATTAGTCCTACAATAGTGCCAAAATAATATAAGAACAGGAAATAAGTTAGCGTTATTATTTCTCAAAAGGTCTCCATCAAACTTCACTGTTCAAGTAAGGGTACCTCCCTCCTTTTCTATGCTGCATCTAAGAAGAGAGGCTGTAACTCAAGCACAGAGTAGGGCACCACAGAGTAGGGCTGCCTACACCTTTCTGTTGTCTGCTTTGTCACTTCCTGGTTTGCGTGGATCCAAATGTCTAGACTTCTGACTTTACTTCAGGACTCTTTACAAGGCATGTCTGAGAAACCATCTGAAGTTATCTGGAGAATACCCAATACCAAAGGACAATTCAAGGCTGCTTTAGAAGGCAGGGAGAATGACTATCAAGACACTAAGTGTAAAATATTTGCCTTTATTCCTTGGGTCTTTGTTAACTTATTGTGGTTTTATTCGCCATTTGATAAGATTGTAACTGCAAAAGGGCAAAAGATCTTAAACTATAAACAACAATTTTACCTGTTCATTTCTTGATTATGCAATTCAAATAGATTGAAATTATATATAATTCATGCTATTGCAACTTACACATGACAAATATTTCAGTATTAATGTAACAGTGAAAACACTACACAAAAATACTGACATGTTTTATTTCGCTTGCCAGTGAGTGCATATGCTACCAATGCTCTGCCAGTGACTTATTGCTGAGTAAGGAAGCATTGAAGGAAGATGAACTGTGTCACTGTCACAGACTCACAAGAGGCAGGGTGATTGTCCTCACTCTGTCAACATTTAGTTTATCTATTTATCCTCTACAAATTCATGAACAATCATAATTCATTGTCTAACTATACCCATTGTTCTAGACATGGTATGTTGTCCTAATTACTTTCTGTTACTGTGATAAAACACTGGTCAAATCAATTTGGGTAAGGAAAGGGTTTATTTGGCTTATATTTGCATGTCACAATACACCAGAGGAAACTCTGGTTAGAAACTCAAGCAGAAATCTAATGACAAAATCAGAAAGAGGCAGAGATCATGCTGATTATTGCCTTGTTTCCATTGTTCTTCTGTAGCCAGCTTTCTTGTATACCTAGGACTACCTGGCAAGCACAGCCCCTCCTACAGAAGGCTTGGCCCTCCCACATCAATCACCAGTCAAGTACCCCCATAGACATGTCTACAGTGGTTCTAATGAAGGCAATTCAGGAATTGAGGCTTCCTTTTCCCAGATGTGTCAAGTAGACAATCAAGGTAACCATCACACATTATAGAAAAAGATTAACAAAGCTTCTTGCTCATGGACTTGGATTTCGTTCTTGGTTTATGTTATTTCTAATAGCCATCATGAAGGAGCATTGAAGATAGTTCAATTCCTCTACTTCCCTACGTCAGGCACTAGTACATATTCATGGTTTTGCTTCAAAGATAGGTTGACTCTCCTGATCCTTGCCGAAATAAACCCATAGATGTTAGCTTTTTGAACATCTCAGAGAGCATTGTGTTAGAATGTTATTTAGGGTTTATCTGAGAGTGCTGGAGATAATCAGTACAGCGAATGAGCTATTTTAGGAATCTGGTGGTTTCATAAATGCAATAATTAATTCAAAGTGATGAAGGGGTTCTTTGCATCCCAAAATCAAGTACACTGAGGCTTCCTCTAGCTTACTCTAGCAAAAATACATTGTGCTTGGTTCTGGTTCAATTTTCCAGTCTCCTAACAGAGAGAGAGAGAGAGAGAGAGAGAGAGAGAGAGAGAGAGAAGAGAGCAGAGAGAAAGAGACAGAGAGACAGAGAGCTATCATATTTTGAGTGGATCCTAACAGAAAGCCAACAAAAAAACCTTTCATACCTGTGTCTAACCACTCTCTAAGAGATTTCCTAACAATAAATATACCCCCCACAAACAAAGCTTCCTATTAATTTCTATTTAAAACTTCCAAATATATCAATCAAACAAAGGTATTTGTATAGTGAATGAAAGCTCCTGGAAAGAAGCCCAACTTCAAACCGCAACCTTCTGCAAGGCTGATTAAAACTAATTAGAACTTCAACAACTGTAGAGAATTTGGAACAGTGCACGTCCAGAACCTAATTACAATTCATCTTAGGCTTGTTGTAGCCATCTAATAGCCATTATTTACCCTATTATCTGTGTCAACCCTAACATCCCAACAATAACAGATAAAACTTTTGGGACTTAACAAAACCATAGCTTTCAACATCAAATGGCTGAGTCATCAGACAACATCCAAGGCTGATAGCTGGGTTTTGGTGGTGTTGTTTTGGTTTTTTGCTTTGTTTTATTTTGTTTTTTTACTTCACTATACCACCTACTTAATGTTCCCACCAATGTGTCTGAAAAGTACCTTGAATGATGACTGACATCATTCTGTTAGTGTGAAAACTTCACAAAACTGCTTTCTACATTGGATTGTGGGATTTAGGGCAACCTAATCTCTGTTTCTGGGCCATGGTCACTAGATTTGACTCCAGAATAGACATCTCTCATCTCCTTTGACATGAGGGTCCTGTGTGATTTGGGGTCCACAACAGTCATCAATAGATTGATCTCCATCTTCCATTTATCAAGGAAGCCTTTTGACACGTAATTTCAGAAAACACCAGCATAACTAATGAGTCTGCCTATGAAACAATTCTATTTTGTAATATATTCTACTCTCTTGTATAAAAAGATGCTATTCTATTTCATAAATGTGCTGATTAAAAGAAATGCAAAGAGCAAGAAGCAATTGTTATTGAAGATGCAAGCACAAAGGGGGTCGCATCATGTTGATCTTTTCCTCATTATTTCTGACTCCACTCCTCTCCTCAAATGTAAAGAGCTGTGTCCAAGCTAAGTCATTTCTCAAAGCTTTTACTATTTAAAATAAAATACTTTAAAGTAATGAATATAAAATCTTATCTTATGCACCACACAAATCAAAGCAGGAGCAATCAAGCAACATATTTCCATACAAGTCTTTAATTTTTCCCATTGGCCAAGAATGTTTACACAGATGATTCCTTATTGGCAATATATGTATAGAGGAGGAAAAAAATAAATATTGTTTTCCTTTGGAATCTGTCTCAACCAAATTACAGAGAACTTCTCAGCAACTTCACAAAATTTAAATTACAATAGAAACAGTTCCCAAAATAGTTTATAAAATTGTATTTAACTAATTTGACAAAATATGTGCATTTCTATTTCAGTTCATTTAGGCAACTGAAATAATTTATTATTTTATGTGCTCAATGTGCATCAAACACTGTGATGTGACTGGGACAGTTAAAAGAATAAATCATACTCTTGCTTCTATGAAAAATATGCTTACAGCTACAACACACTCTTGTGTGTTAGAATATAAATGAACTTTCTTGACATCGACAAAGTAGTGCTTAATTCTAATGCTGTTTTATGAAAAAAATACTTGTGCTTATACTTGAAGGTATTTTAAAAGATGAGAAAGACTTCATTACATAGTAAAAGAATGTCAGAAGGAATTCGAAATGAAAGGAGAGGAATGTAAAGCTGTGAAAGAAACTCCAGAAGTTTAAGAGGTACTCCAGGAAGAGAGGAAGCCATTAAAGTGGGAGAAATGTCTGGGGAATAGCATGTTAGGTGTCTCTGTATGAATCTTTGATTTTACTACAAATACTAGAAATCACAATATCCACAAAATAAAACATATTCTACCATGCAGATTCTTACTAGTCAAGGTAATTAGATGGCAGTCTTTGTTATGGAGAAAACTTTGACCAATTAGTGTGCTTTATCTGAATGCATGCTAGTTGAAGCATCACCTTACATCATGTATCTCTTACTGCACTTTTTCTAGCTAATACATTGTATTACACTGGTTTAAAACACTTCAAGAGTGGCATTAAAGTTTCCTGAGGCAATAACTAGGAAACAGTAAGTTGTTAGTAATATTACTTTAAAACCATCATTTTCATAATCCCATTAGGGAATTATGCTTCATAAATAGCAAAAGTTTAGAGGAAGTAAAGTAAAATGAGACTATAAAAGTGAAAAGCCATGAGGAATGTGGTAAACACCACTGATGTTCTTCTAGTTTCTTGATTTTCAGTACCCACTTATATTGGTGGCACACATTAGGGTGCTCATTTGAGAGGAGTGACTCGACTCTAAAACTACAGATTTGGCATTCTCATAGAATGTAGTAACTTCCCACTGTTCATGAGAGCAATGTTATATGTATCTCTAGCAATCTAAACAGGTCTCCCTTTTGCATTTAATCACAATAATATTTGCTTAGTGGATAATATAAAAAGATAGAGTTTGGAAAATTAAACAAGAATAGTCAATAAGATCTGTTAGAGAACACTCTATGGTAAGCACGGCATTAAGTGCTCTTGTTTAACTTTCTAACCGCCTAGGGGACATTAGGAGCATCATAAATTAGCAACTGAAGAAGTTTACCTAAAAAACATAGTATGATTTACTTTGTGAAAGAAAAAGAAACAAGGTTTAAAGAGGTAACATGTGTGTAATATAAAAAAGACCTGAATAGAACTAGAACCAAATAGAACTAGGGCCAAGGATGGAAATTAGAAAACCAAGGCTCCCAAAGCAAAAAAAGAAAAGAAAGGAAAAAATGTCCTCACCAAAAACAGACAGTTGGCAAAACAGCACAGGGAAGCATGCTGTCATTTAATTATCTCGAGGACACAAATTAAAAATACAACAAAATGCTAATTTACACATATCACAATGTCTGTAATTTTTTAACTTTAAATGATGGTGCGAAGTGTTAGCAAGCCTCAGAAGGAACTCGGACTCAACATGTCAGAGAGAATGTCATTGTATGAGAACTTTGGAGAAAGCTGTGCAGTTTGTAAACACTTGAACACATATTCTCCTTATTATCTGACCAGTTTGGTATATATCTAATATTTATTTGCCCAAGAGAAAAACATACAAACCCACAAAGATCTGTACAGGCATGTCAATCACAGCTTGATTTTAATAGCCTAAACTGTACCCAACAGTTTAGGCTATTAAACTGGCAAGACAACAGGTACGACAAAGTGGGTTTTATCTTTATAATGTTACACAACTATAAAAAGAAACTATCATATTGGTAATATTCCAGCATGAACAGACTTTATCATTATGAGTGAAATAAACTCAACTTTGTGCCTAGTGTTGTCTACAGTGTATGGGGAGTCTAGGAAATACAGACTAACCTATAGAATGAGGTAAACCCGATCCGTGGGCATCAAGAATGACACCAGGCAGGAAAAGTCAGAATAGGAAGTACAAAATGATACAGAAGTGGGTGACAAATGTCATTATTGGGTTTGGCTGATGCTTTCACAGATGTCAAACTGACACTGTGATAAATATCTGAAATTTTATATGTAGCAATTATTCATAGATAAAGCTGTTAAAATATTTATGCTCTCCTCTATGAAGTATCTTTTGCTATCACCTTAGTGAGAATCATCACCCACATGTTAGCAACAGTTATCTCTAGGTAGGGAAAGGATTGGAGGTTTGGTTTGCTTTGCTTTTGTTTCTATGAGTTCATATGCATTTTCTTAATGCCCCAAAACAATTTTAAACATTAACTTAAGATTAACAGTTCTTCACTGAGGAGAGTGTCAACACATGCCTGTAATTTCAGCTTTCAGGAGCTAGGAGGCAAAAGGATGCAGAACTCAAGGCCAGTCTATAGAAAAACGACATACCACTATATCTCCTTCAGAATTTAAAGTTCTTTTTTAAAAAATGCATCTCTCTATATATCAACAAAAAGTAGGAAAGTAAAACCAGCCAGTATGTAAATACAGCCAGTATGCATATTCTTTCTGCTTTTCTAAAATATGACTTCCAAACAAGGAAGGTAAATTATGTATTCAAAAAGACAATGCATTTTAAAACAGACTACTAAAGTGGAGAAGTTCCACTATGTTGTCCATTGTTTTCCTACTTAATGTTTGTTAAAGTAACCAGGAGTTATTTGTAATGCTGGCTTTCCATAGGACAATTTATTGTGCCTTCCTTTCAATGTCCCTAGGTTCTTAGAAAAAGATTAGTGAAGAGAGACAAGAGACAGTTCTCTGAGTCGCCGAGTTTGCTCTTACGACAGCCATTTTAATTCAGGCAAACTGATCAACTCTACACTATCTAGTCCAGAACTTTGTGTTCGTAATTCAGCACATGTTTTGATAAATACCATCAGTCTGCGTTCCCTTTCCCGAGGGCCTAGGACCACACTCATGCCTACCGCGACAAATGACAGTTGCATAGCGTCAGTGGCCAAGATCTCTTAGAACTCTGCATTGTGGAAGAGAAGGGCCGTGTGACGCAGAGGTCATCGCTAAGGCTGAGTTCTCATTTAGACCTGATGCTCAGCAGCAGACCTTGTGCTGAGCTTATCTGACCTCAGTTTCCTCTGCTTTCAAACAGAAGTCATGTTGTGCTGCTTTTGGGTCTTCTCCAAGCACATCGGCCCTGCACTGATATCCCTGCCCCGTGTGTTACACAGATTCACTGCCCACAGTGCTTGGTCTCCAGGTATCCTTTAGGTCCCCTACTGGCCTCCCCTCGACGCCTCCTGGCCTCGGTGGCTTCCTCCCAGGACTCCGCTGGACCTGCTAGAGTGCGCCAGAACTTTCACCCGGACTGCGAGGCTGCTATCAACCGGCAAATCAACATGGAGCTTTACGCATCCTACGTGTACCTGTCCATGGCCTACTACTTCTCCAGGGATGATGTGGCCTTGTACAACTTCTCCAAGTATTTCCTTCGCCAGTCCCTGGAGGAAAGGGAACACGCAGAGAAGCTAATGAGACTGCAGAACCAGCGAGGAGGCCGGATCTGCCTCCAGGACATCAAGAAGCCGGACAAAGATGACTGGGAATGTGGACTGCGGGCCATGGAATGTGCCCTGCTCCTGGAAAAGAGTGTAAATCAGTCGCTGCTGGACTTGCATACTCTGGCCTCAGAAAAAGGAGATCCTCATTTGTGTGACTTTCTGGAAACTCACTACCTGCATGAGCAAGTGAAGTCTATCAAGGAATTAGGTGACCACGTGCACAACTTAGTCACTATGGGGGCTCCAACTGCTGGCCTAGCAGAGTATCTTTTTGACAAGCACACCCTTGGAAGTGAGAGCAAGCACTAAGACAGAGGCTGTCTATCTGATACCCCAGTGGGTCCAAAGACCTGGATGGAGTTAGAGATCTCCTATTTCTTGCCCTTCAACTGTGATTCCATCTTTACATTCTCCTTTTTCGGACTTTTCTGCCAGTGTTTTGTAGAGAAAATATGCTTAGCCCTGTGCTCACCACAGCTTTCTACCAACACCAAAATACTAATATTTTCCCAGCCTGAAAGATAGCCCAGAATACTATGGTGTGAAAAGGATGGGAGACAAAACACACTTAAATTAGATGCAAGATCATATTCTTTGAATCTTATTGTCAACTGTTGTTCCTAACCATAAACCTAAACTGAAATTCCATGATTTTCAATTTGACAATCTGTACTGTCTTCAAAATCTTATGCAAAATGGTCGGTGAGAGAAATACATAATATACAAATAACTGTAAGACAGAGAAGATATAGAGTACTTCGAAAATCACACATGCAAAAATTTGACAATTATTCTCTTTTTCCCAGTGTGTTCTAAGAAATGACAGTGGATGGAGACAACCTAGTATTTTTTAAAGGTTTCATATCAAACTTGATATTAGCTTCATCAGGTATCAGTGGTGGTGTTGAATAGCTCAGTGGGTTCACATGTTAAGGGCTCAGAGAAGACTTTTAATTAAAACCATAGGAAAAAATCCGAAATGCCTTATTTCTCTTTTGGTATTTCCTACTGACATATTATATATACCATCTCAAGATAGGGAGAAACAAATTTGTTTTGTTATGCTTTTTGCCTTAAAAATAATTAGCTACAATACAACAAAACAGACTGGTTTGGTTTCAGATTCTATACCACAATCTCTAACCACAGGGTTGTACAGCCTCTCTTTCCATATAACCCAGAGAAAAGATCTTTCATAAAATACATTTTTTAATCATATTAGAATATAAACAAAAGAACTGTGAAGGAGAAAAAGTCAAAGAATAAATAGATCCAGAATGAAGGAAGCATCCTTCTGGGTAAAGGGATTTTGGAGAGAAGGGGCCAGATGAGTGGGAGATATTTGGTGAACGGGTATTAGAATCAACTATGTGATGGCTGGGGGTAAGGCCTGGGAACAGCAGTGTGTAAGTGTAAGGGACAAGGGGTGTATGGCTTAAGCTACTACAGGCATGGGAAAATGAGATACTTCCTAGGGCTCCAAGAGAGGAAGCAATCAGCAGCTTAAGCTGAAAAGCACATTAACATCTATTGTTAATTTGAATCCTCTGGGACACAGATGACAAAACATCAGTGTTCAAGAAGCTAGGAAAAGCTGGAATGCCTCTAAAAGAAACTGGGGAAAGCATTGTGTATTGACTCTTATAAGAAGGTCTTAAAACCTTTAAGAGTCTTACATTATTAGTCTTCTTCAAAGTTTGGCTCCTAGGGAGGAAAAGAAAAGTATTGTAAGTTGTTTCATGGAAACTCATTGTTCCGTGGACATCTGTACTGTGCTATCAAGAGACCTTCATTCAAAGTTATCAGAAGAAACTCAGTATCTCAGATGTGGTCCAGAGTTTCTAGCCAATGAACTAAGTGATTGATGCATAAGAAGTGCTGACTTTTAGAACAGCAGCTTGTGGCCCTTGGGTAATTAGGCTCCCTATAGTCTGTAATCAAAGAGTCCATGCCAGTGATTACACAAATTCAATTGTTTCCAAGGAAACACCATACACGGGGTACCACAGGAGCTGCCGTTAAATACAATTTTGCTCCACGTATTCTGATGTGGGCATAAATTCCTAATGTGTTATTTTAAAAGTAATCTGTGTTACAATGACAGGGTTACATTACATTAGTGTAAATGTATATATATAGGAAGAACTACAGAAAATACTGAATAACAGATATTAAAATGACTGGAAATATATACATCAACAAGTTTAGCTAGGATCTCTTTAGAAGTGACGATGTAGTTTACATTTTTTTTAAAAAAAAAATCACCAGTTTCTTAAGACAACTATCTTATGGTTATCTATCATACAGAAAAAATGAGATGGAGAGCAAGGCAATAAAGGTCTGGACTATAGTCAAATTTATGGTTAAAATCTATTATAGAAACAAATGGATGTTAGGGAGAATTCAGAAATGACATCATTTAAATTTTGTGATCATGATCAATTGAACAAAAAGCATGTCAAAAACAGGATTTGGAAAGAAAACTAATGCAGCTCAGGTGGGTCACTGGAAAATATGGGACTTAAAAATAAACAGGGCTCTCAGCGGGAGATCTAAGTACAGGAGGGGCGGCGCTGGAGTGTGACAGGCCAGTTTGTGTTGATTAGTCTCTTTTTCCATTTTATTCTGAAGTAGTCTGTTTTGCTGCACAGAAATCCTATTATATGTCTTTAGAATATTTCCTCTTCAGTTTTTCTAGATGAGTGTTTTTCAAACAGCACATCGTAACCCATTAGTGTGTCATGAGATTGGTTAGTGAGTCACTACCCACTTTCCGTGAACAAAATAGAGTTGAAGTGAACGTCGGTGAAGTAACGATATTGTCGAATGATATTTGCTTCAGGTGTGAGTGCGTGTGTTCTCATGAATTCACACAGTAGAAGGTGGCATTTCTTATTCTGTTGCTGTCACAAATATTTAATAGTTGTTCTTCTGGATAATTATTTTACAGTCTTCTAACTCCTCAAATCTCTCATCTCTTTTTCCCTACTGTCAGTGATAATCCTTTTACTCACGAGAAATTAGAAGTAATCACAGAAAATGTTCACGGTGTTCCTACACTGAATTGATCACACCCTTATGTCTGTATACATTTGTTATGCCTCTGGGTATGCTAAGGTGGTTGAAGCAAGCAATCCCAGCCTTCCCAAGGAAGCCATGGGCTTGGGATATCTATAGTAACCCTCTTTCATTGGTTACCCGTCTCCATGAGTTGAGTCCCGTGAGAATGTAAACTGTATTTCCCCTCTCATCTTTAACAGGTACCGCTACCCTCAGACTCACAATGCTTCTAGGAAATCTGAAGCTACCACCCTGGGTCCATCACTGTGCATTTATTACAAACGCTCTGCTCTCAGCTTACAGACCTCATTCCTCAGCTCAGCTTCACACAATTTTTCTTCCCCTTGTCAAGCCTCTTCTTTCCAGCCTCCTTTTCAAACCTGGCAGGGCCTGAGACCATTTGCTGCTGCATATCTCAGTCACCCTTTTAACCCCCTCTTACCCTCCTCACTTTTAAACCTTGGACTATGCTGGAGTACTGTCCTTGCATCTAGATGTTGCATACGTATCTGCATTTAGTTCCTAAAGATTGCTCCAAACCCAGTGAGTTGTATTTGATTGTGAACCACTTTTCTAATGTAATAATTCTCCCCTTTGAACTCTGGGCTCGAGTGCCAAATGCTTGACATTTTCTTCAGCTATATGTCAGACATCTCAAATTTGCCCTGTTTAAAGTCACATGTTTGATTTACTTACCCTCCAAAGCCTGTATATTCCTATATTTTCTTCCTATATGTACAATTCCATTCTAGTACTTTCTATGATCTATCCATACATGGTTCACCTTTTTCTTTCCATATTATAATCCAGAACTTCAGCAAATTCTTTCAATGCAACTCCCTAAACCTTCATTTTCATATTAGCTCTCAGCAATTCCAGCATTATATTTTACATCACACTCTTAACAAGTCTGACTGTGTCCAAACTTATGTGTATCGTCTTGTTTCCCAACAAACAGCAGCCAATGTGGACTTGATTTGATTAGGTCCATCCTTAGTACTTCTCATTTTACTTCTCAAAACTCTTTAATGATTGTCAAAAAAATGTCAATGTCATGATGTGTACCATGCCTTGAATAGTCCTGTGTGATTTGAGTACATAAAATTCTTGGACCAGATGTACTTTGTGTATATGTATGAAAGATTGTAACAAGTGGTAAGACTTGAGAGAAGTGGTGTGGTGTGTCTGTGTGTTAATTTTCAATAGTTATCACTATCCATGAATGTTTGAATCATCAATGTTATTTCTCTACAATGAAAATGAGAAAAAAATAGAAGAGGAAAGGGGGGAGAAGGAAGGGATGGAAGGGAATCGGGGGAAAGAGAATGCCTTTTGGTCTGTACCTTAGGAATATTTGTACCCATTGGCCCTTGTATCTCAAACTTGTCCCCTCTGTGATGAACACTCTCCCTCCAAGAACAAACGTATGTTACATTCCCTTTCCCTTCACATCTCTGATTGCCTTTGTGTAAAGGCTTCAGGATCATCCACTCTTAGTCACTATCTTCTCCAGTTTTGGTTGGCTTTTCTTTGTGACATTTATCAGCAGTTGATACATTTTTTTGTTTGCTTAGAATTTCTTCTCTCAAGGCCCATGGGCCAGATCCTTCATTTTGTTCACAACTATGATCATACCTCTAGAGACTTCCCTCTGGCTAGTATGTCTATAATGATAATGAGTGAGTTAATGAATGAAATATCCTGAAAATGGAAGTGCTAATCTGCACTTTTAGGAAAAATTGGCATAAGAACTCATCATGAAATTCTTATAATTTAAAAAACATAAATGAAAGTTGGGAGAAAATATTAGTCTTGGAGAAGGGGATCTGGAAATTTCTCAGGAAGGTATTACAAATTAGTAGTAGTATTATTACTACCCAAACGAGAGAGGCAGAAAAAGGAAAGGAGCAGACAAGCCCAAATACAGAAAATTACAAACTGGATAGGTTCTAGATTTAGGTCAGATTAGACTTTTAAATCCTTAAAAATATTCAGAAACAAGATAAAAAAATATAAAGATCAACAATAATTTTAAAATGCAGCACTGATTTTAGAGCCACGAAAAGAATTCCTTTCAGATGTGGTAGTTGCCCGTGCCTGTAGACTGAGAGGCCATCAGAGCCGGTGATAGGAAAGTCAATAGTTATTTCAGAGTAATGCCTTTAAGAGTGGAGGAGGCAGAATGTCAAATCAGATTAAGGGAAATGAGGTGGAAAATATAGAACTCTTTTCAAAGGTTTTTTTTTTTCTTTCTCGTTAATCAAAAGCACAAGAGAGGGAAGATGGCTGAGAATGTTGTTAGAGAAAAAATAAGCCAACAGAAAGGATAGGCTTGAGAAATAAGCAACAGAGCAGGTTCCAGGGAGAGTAGCATCCAAGATCAGCAGAGCTCAGGCATGACCTGGAAGGATCTGTCCTCACAAACCAGCACACACTGAAGCGGGAAGAAACAGCACAGAGTTTCAAGTGAGAAGGCAAGTGGAGGGTCCTTACCTTGGCAGAGCTCAGTTTTCTAACTAAAATAGCCAATGAGGTCATTTACAGAGGCATACCTATATATGGACAAATGTTTTAATTAAGTCTATTCATAGATATAATACAAATTGTAAGCAACTGTTACAAATAGAAATTATTTTATAAATGGGAAGTAAGTCTTATAGTGTGCCTCATATTTAAAATAAAGCCTGGGGCTACTATGAAATCCTGCACCGGCACTAGGCTAAAATCGTAGGTTAGAAGCTGCCTCTATGTGATGTGGTGAATGAGAAAATGAGGGATAACAAGAGATTCTTTCCCAAACAGCGAAATTGGAGAGACTATCAGGAACTTAAAGAAAATGATAGAATTGTTGAAAGGTTTGGACAAACTGAAAGGCTACACAGAAGTAAGTAGAGCATGACTCCAGTGCCCTGGCTGCTGGTACAATAAGTGAAAGTACAAACCTTATCCAAAGGGCAGGCCAGGCAAGATTAGGGAGAAGAGACTGGAAGGACATAGGACAAGCCCAGAGGACAACTCCGCAGCCGTTGACAGCCCTGGCTTCCGTTGCTGGTTTTGGTGAAAGACTCTGGCACTAGGGATCATGGGTAGAGAAGGATTCCTTTTTCACTCTGTGGGTAAAAGAACAGTGATTCTGTTGCACGCCTTGCAAAGAAACCTATTACTTAAGGATGTTTCCATAGCAGCCCTGAGAACAAAAGACAATCATAACTCAGGGGAGGTCCTGGAATCACCCTGCCACAAACACAAGTGCTTAGAGACAGCTGCAGAAGGTGGTGGGTGGTAGAGAAAGGGTCAGACACTGATGAGTCAAATGTTCAGACAAGAAGCTTGACTCAAGCAGTGAAGGGTCAAGCACACAGAAGCTCCACTGCCTTCAGTGAGTAGTAACGAACCCCAATAATTGATGATAACAACAATAGTCAGGAGCCTGGGTTAGCAGTAAATAAAACTCCAAAGCCACAAGACACACTGCCACAGAGACTGAGCACTCCGAAGTTCTATTATGCTGCTGGTCTGGTCCCTCTGGCAGGGTGTTTAATGCTTAGTGGATTTTGAAAATATGGATCCTAGTCTCATGTATAGATCTCAGGGCTATGTTTGCTTTACCCACTCATAGTGTGTTTGGGAGACACCACAGGACTACAAACTAACTGCCTCCAAGATATATAAACTAAGAAGTCTCCTTAAGGTAAAGAAATCTACCCTGCTAAGACTACATAGACATTGATGTGGAAAGGAGAGGATAAAAACAGCTCTGCTGGATGTTTGACAGTTGAGGACAGGCTCAGCAGCAAAAGAACCACCACATATGGTGGTTTCCAACATGTGGGTGTGCCCCACGAGGATTCCATATCAGATATTTAAAATTCATAACAGAAGCAAAATTACAATTATGAAGTAGCAACGAAATAATTTTGTGGCTGAGAGTGACCACAATATGAGAGACTGAATTAATGAATGAGAAAATGGTTCTTGTGTGCCATTCATTACAAGGCACAACTAAATCAAGAGATTCATGCAAAGCACTGAAAGAAGTTTAAATTGGGTTCTTTTGTTCATTATCTGCATATATACTCATGGCGCCCAGAGATTATGGGGACTTAGAAAACTTAGAAAATGATGGGATTATTTTGTAAAACTCAACTTCATGTTTAATAAAGTATTTCATTTTAAAAAGTATACACAAAAACATTAAAATGGATGGAGTCACTTAAATTGCCATCAGGATATGAATTTCATTTGGGCTGAATACTGAACCCTCACTAATTCCAAGAACATCTTGAAAGTGTTGGTGCTGACTGTAATGACATCATTTGTTGTTTGGAAGTAGGATATTTGAGTCAAGACCAAGTGGTAAAAGATTTGAGATTTGTGATATAAAGGCATCTATGGCATCGAAAACAGTATTTGTGCCAGTACTTGACAACAAAAATTGGTTTACAGAAATTGCATTATTTAGTGGTTTTTAGCTGCTCATTTATATGACCTAAATATCGGCCTTTAAGGTAAAGAGCAACTTACCGATAAAGTATTTCAATTCATTACAGTGTTTTAAATTAACCTGAAATTCTGGTCAACTCAAGACAATTTTATGCATTTCAGCATATGGAATGAACATAGGCCTCCAAATACTATAAAATATATATCTTTGCTTTTTGAGCTGACATAGTAACTTTAAAATCAATTTCAAGATTTCTGGAGAAATCATGTTTTTCTGTGTCTTTGACTCCACTCTTAGTCAGCCTTGGTATGCTAACTGCCAAGTTTCCCAATAGAATGCATAGAGCTAGATCTGGCATTGAATTTAAGAAAGCATTGATTGTGCTTACTATATTTTACAGGCATGTCTTTCTGGGGATAGCTGTCCCTCACTTCATAAACAAACCTTACTAATGGCCTTGCTTCTGGGTAGCACCTACACCTACATTTCAGGAACGAAGCACACAGAAAATAAACATGGAACCAAAATATCTCATGAACCCCTTGAGAACTCACTGAGAACTTCAGCTCCATCTATCAAAGCAGGTACTATTCCATCAGGTCTTCAAATACACTATCAGGTATCATCCTAGTTTGAACTTGTATTCCTTTATTTTATAATAAAAAATAAAAATTAATAAAAGCACTCAATGAAATCTTATTAGTTAAGTATGCTCATTTTCTTCATTAGTGACTGAACCGTGGGACATGATGAACAATTTCAAGGAATCTCCAAATGGAGAACCACATAATCTGGGTTTTTTTCATGGGAAGTCTTTGCTGGTCTTTGGCAGTAGACAGGACAATTTTATGCCAACCTAATGCCTGTCCATCACAATTCATAACTGTTTGTATATTTGATGTGTATGTAATGCATACCCATACTGCTCCATCCAGTGTGGTCTAGCAAAGACAAAAGTTTAAACACCCGACCTTACTCTAAAGATTGGTTTCTGACCTTTATCGGGCCTTCCTCAATTCAAGTGGGAATCTTTAATCGAACATGGCAGTCACAGAGATTATAAATCATTGTAAATTAAAATTAGAACTAGAGACAATGTTCTTGTTTAAAATGTAACAGCAGTAATACTTTATGATAGCTTTGCACTAGTAAATTTATGAAATTCCCTTACTCGTGTTAACATTTTTTTTCTCACTACTCTGTCATCTAAGTGTTATTTCATCTTTCTAATAAACTTAGACTCAGAATTCATATTATTAGCAAGTGTTCAAGTCAAATTAATACCCTGGGGTTTCACTTTCATGGTCTTGAGATTTCTCCTCAGCAGCTCTGCTTTCTAGGGAAGGATTTGAGATCAAACCCATGTTAAGTTCTTCATCTGAAGTCCTAAATAAAATCCTTTTCCACAAGAGCTTTCTCAGTACATGCTCCATCTTCAACACCAAGATTTATGAGCTTAATTATATCCATTAGTAGAATATAATGATATCAAAGTCTTAATTATTAGATTTCAATCACACTAATTGGTGCTGAAAATATAAGTGTCAACAGTATCTGAGCTTAATGTTTTGATGGCTAACATTTTATTGTCATGCGTGATATAATATATATATATATATATTAATATATCTATTAATAGATTCAAACTGGTAAATAAAAATAATTTTCCTGGAGACATGAGTGCAGCACCCAGAAGATAGGCCCACAAGTGAACCTACAGCAAGTGTGCCTACTGACTCAACTGCCATCTCAGCTTGCCCACCACAACATCTACCCCATCTATGAGCTGCTGGCGTGGATGGAGGAGCCAGTCCTCAAGAAACAGATGTTATTCTTGAATGGGGACAGTTCTAGGCCAGCTAGCTGGCCCGCAGCATGGGGCTACTATGACTGCAGCCTGAGCTTCTTGCCCTGCTGAGGGACAGAGGGCAAAGGTAGTGGTGCCCCCTGCAGTCTGCAGACACAAGGAGGGCCAGCAAGGTGTACAGCAGTCTGGAGCCCACCCAGAACCTGTCCACAGAATCCCTGCCTATCCACAAGACCCCCTGATTCTGGGCAGCAGCAGGATATCTCAGAGGAGTCTTGGTGATGGTCCAGTATTTATGGTGTGTCAGGATCCAGACCCTTGAACTGGACCAGTTGCTTTGGACAATGTGTGTGTGTGCGTGCGTGTGCGTGTACTGTGTGACACACTGCAGTTTCCAGTGTTACTATGAAGACTGAATATGAGATGGAGTGGCAGGTGGCAGCAACAAGGGAGGAACTGAGCAATGAATCAATGGTAATGAGAGGCATAGACGTGAGGGTGGTGATGAGTATGAAGCAGGCTGTGGTGGACAGTGAGCATGTCATTGCCAGGTGCAACAGGCAAGGTGCTTTACAGCAACCAGGAGCTTCAACTCTCAATCAGCCCCATACATGCTGCCTGGCCATACAGTTGCCCTGGTTACCGGCATGGAGGTACCCAGGATGAAAAAAATATATAGTTCATTTTCTGGATTGGACCTCCTTGAAAGACCTCTGTGATGCATGCTGACCTTGGAGACCACTTTGGTATCTGGCCATGGTCCACTGCCCAGGGCCATATTGAAACCAGAAGTTTGAATGATTATCCATGGTCCTACAACAGCTGAGAGCCATGTTGATGTCCCTGCCCTGAGTTACCATCCAAGGCTATCCAGACGTCCTTGGTCTGGGTCACTGCTGGGAGTTATCCTAATGTCCTTGGTCCTTGATGTCACCAAGGGTCATGTGTGGTTCTGTGGTCCTACAGCAGCTGGAGTCTGTATATGTCCTATGTTACCACAGAAGGCTATATGTATGTCCATGGTCTATGCTATAGCCTGAACCCATGTTAATGACCATGGACTGTGCTGCCACTGAAGGCCATATTGATGTGAGTGCCCTGCATACACCTGAGGCCATTTTGATGTCCTTGACTATACAGCCACCAAAAGCTGTGATAGTGTTCAAGGCTTGTGCAGAAGTAGAGGGCCATGTTGATGTCTATGATCTACACTGACACCAGAGACCATACAGATGTTTATGGTCCTTACTGTCTCCAGAAACCATGTGTAAGAGCATGATCCTAGCAACTGTTGACTGTAAAGGATAAGGACGCTACTTCTGCCATGGTATTAATGACAGGCTAACAGTTGAGAAAGAAGGACATAGAAGACTTCTGTGATAACACATACCCACCCACCACAACAGTAAGAGTGTAGACAGAAAGCCATTGAAGAGAACTCTTAAAAATTGTGATAAGGATGTGGAAGTTGAGCTCTCCACACTGATGGCTCCTGACAAGGGTGTGGGTGGGGAAGGACTCTGTTTTCTCGAAGAGGCTGGCGTTAAACATCACGCTCCAGTGACTATTTGGACAACACCATTGGCCGTTTTTTCTCTTCTCTTCTTCTTTTTGTGGAGAGTGGATAGGTCCCAATGGTTGTAGGGCAGACTTGGAAGGACTGGAGAGTGAAGGTGCACAGGGTTCATGAGGTGAAATTCCCAAATAATCAAGTATTATTTAAAAAATTATCTCCTATTGAGCAGTAGCCACATAAAGCAATGAATACGCTTTTAGATTGTCTTCTATTGACATGAACTTTTGAGAGTTTATCTATCAATGATACTAAAAATAATACTTAATAGACTAACGTGGAAATTTCTGGTTTGTTTGGAAACTCAGTTGTGCCATGTGATGTTTTTCTGAAAGCTGTCTTGTGAGAGGATGTTTTGCTGAAGCAGACACATGAGAGGACATATGACGTTTTGCTGGAGCACATGTTTGAGAGAGTGCATGATGTTTAGAAAGTATAAATATAACCCCCAACAACAGTGAGAGGACACTCTTGCATTGCTATGCCTTGCAATGCTTTGTTGGTCTCACTTCTTTGGGGGTCTTCACTGGTCTTCACTTCATAGAAAGAAACACACAAAAGAACTTCTCGTGGTGTACCAGCCCTATCCGTTCCACATTCAGGGGCCACTATGTCCCAGCCTGAGCTGCTGCTTCAGCCTGTGGGTCAGGGTCTAGCAAGAGAGAGAGTGGGGATGGAAGGGCAAGAGACGTGAAGAATGGAGACAAGGCAGAGAGTCTGATCAAGTCCCGTTCCCATTTATTCAAAGGAAATCATGGGTATATATAAGCACAAGCAGGGGAATGCAGCTGAAGACACTTTACCACGTGCACCTTGCAGCTGGGGGCACCAAACAACAAAACAAGATATGGGAGAAAAACATGATGTTTATCAGAGTGTGCTCAGCTGTTGTAGGCTGTTGACAACAAGTCTCTTGTAAGCGTATATGGCTTGAGATGGCTGCAAAGATGATAGCCACTTTCTGCCAGAAGTTGGCTCCCAACATCGTGGTAGTCAGGCTAATTCTTGACACTTCCACTAACTCTTGAGGAGCATTGCAGTTTCTGCAGGATGGAGCTGCTGCTACTAATTCATGTTTAGTGTTTGCTATTGGACATGAAAAGGAAAGAAATATTTCCTCAAAGAAGATCGAAGCTATCCAGAAACATGATAATCACACTTTGAAATTATCTCTGCCACATCCTAAATAGCTTGCTCTCCCCAAGGCCTGCTTGCTTCCTACAACATGGACGATGCCTGAACTTTGCATTCCCTGCGCTAGCACTCCTGCATCCTTAGTGGAAGTCTCACTCCCTCTGTGCTACAGCCAGCTACCCAGACACATGCCCCACTCTCTGTACCCTTCCCCCATCTGCCCCCATGCTGGTGTATGCTATGCATAAGAACACACTTCAGGACTTCCCTACTCTATAGAGTCCAATCAAGCATTTATTCTTCCAGTTTCCCTCTTTCCTTTGGTGTCACTTGTATGTTCCATGCCCACCTACTCTACTCTGCATTGCTACCTTCAGTTTCTAGTCTCCAAGGACTAATAAAGTGCCATATGAGAGCTGTTCAATCAATGATTCAAACTACCAAGCCATATTAAAACCTAGCTGGAACAGTCTGGAACCATTCCACAATGCACTCAGACATATATATTGGAGACATAATTAGCTACATACAGAAAACAAGTTTATCTTCAATATAGCATCTTAGTATGACTATAGTAACCACATCCAGAATTCTGCAATAGGTATCCAGAATAATGTTACTGACTCTGTTGGCCACTTACACTTCTTAAAGTTGGCATCCTTAACTCTCAGAAATCATCAAAATTAGAAACTATAAGTTTTTTTTCTGAGCATTTCATCTCTATAGTATCCACAAAGGAAAATAGTCTACATTGAAAAGTAAGGATAATCCAGAAAAGTGGGTCACAGAAGGTCTCCGAAGGCAGTTTCTCCAGGTAAAAGCATGAATTTTTCATAGTATTTCTACTCTCAAAGCATTTGAGACATTTTAATTTTCAGAGACAGGGCCTTACCATGTGGCCAGGCTGACCTCAAACTAGGGATTCCCATGCTGACTGCTCACCTCCAGTGTGGATCAGAGTCCTGAACACACCTGCTGAGCTTGCTATATCAGTGCAAATTTGCTATGCATTTAGGTGTTTTCACTAGACATATTTTTTTCTTGTATAACTTCCTGTTCCTCTCTCCTACCCATTTCAAGCACGTTACTGCTCACTCGGATTTTCAGATGACATAATGGGCCACCCAGTGCACTTGTTAGGCATCCGTCACCTTGAGCAGATTTTAGTAAGTCCTATTGGCACCAAACAGCTTAGATTTTCAGCTTCTGGGAATACCTACAGGGTATTGAATAGAAATCAAAGCAGCAACAACACACCTCTTTTCTGGGGCTAGTTCACACCTAATGAACTCGAGGAGTCCTAGAGAGATTGGTCATAGAGAGAATGTGTGGCAAAAATTCACTTTTTCCTCAGCTTGGAATGTCTGTGCAGGGATATCCTGCCTCCAGTGAGCTCTGAGGGAACCGAAACCACAGTGATTGCCACACAACTCACCCTACCCAAAGCTTAATTGTCTTTGTTTATCTTCAATGCTTGACTGTAATCTTAAATTAATCCCATAAATGTCTTGCAAGCAGTATTTCTGTCTCAGAATCAACTAGGCACTCCACATCTGAGAACTGTCTAAGATTTGCCATTCAAATTTCAACATGAATTCATTATATATGTACATACAACCATAGATGGGGCTAGCGAAATGGCTCAGTAGTTATGAGTGCTACATGTTCTTCTAGAAACCTGGTTCAGTTCCCAGGACCTATGTGGTAGCTAACAACCGTCTTCAATTACAGTTCCAGGTAATCCAACACGCCCTTCTGGCCTCCAGGAGGACTCCCTGCACATGGTGTACAGATACACATGTGGGTAAGACATGCATACATATAAAATAAAAATAATAAATATTTTAAAGACCAAAGATAAGTAGTGACAAAAATGTGGAGGAAAGAGAGCCCTTGTTCAGAGTTGTGGGGATATAAAATAGAATAGAAAGCCTGACACATTGTAGCTGCTGCTTAAAACCCAAAGCAGAACATCCAGCAATCCTCTTCTGGGTACATTCTAAGACACATCCGGTATTTTGAAAAGAACTTTGCTGTATCATAATTATTGCAGCTGAGATCAGAATAGACTATAAGCTTCAATGGATAAATAGTTTCTAAAACACATATGTATGAACATGTAACACTCACATATATAAGTGCATATACTTATAGCCAACAGAGTAGTATTCATCATTTACAATGGAAATTCCATTAGATGTGACAACATGGCTGTAGCCAGAGAATTTTACCATGAATAAAAATGTTAGAAATAGAAAGACCAACTACTGCATGATCTCACCTGTGAAATATAAAAAAGGCCAAACTCGGAGAATGGCGTGGAGAGTGACTGAGGTCATAATGGTCAAGTTTCAGTCAGAAGCAAATAAAAACTGAGCGATGTATTTACAGCATGGTGACCACAGTTAATTGCAGTGTTACTGTTTTCTTAACTATGGCTGAGAGGAGATTTTTTAAGTGCTCACAACTCATAACCATTCCTATTTGAGACAGTGAATGTTAATCATGCTGATTTTAGCCATCCCACAATATATGCACAGACCAAAATATTATGCTGTATATCATGAGCATATTTAGTATTTGTTTATTAAATAAAAATAGGTGGAAGCACCTTTAAAAAAAAAACTCTTGACGACTTCTTCTCTCTAAAAGTCGAAAATCCACATTTTAAACAAATCATGGGATGACCGAAGTGGTTCAGCATAAAAATTGAAAACTTCTCTTGAAAATCAAAAGCCTGACTCTCAGTTGTGAGGTTAAATATAAGTTAAAGTCAAAGGTCATAACAGCTCCACACAACTAACCTAGGATGATCTCTTAAAAGCAATGGGATCCAGCCTCTTCCCCTACAATTAGACATTTATAAAGTCTTTACATGTGTCAAAAATCAGCCACAGACACTAAGAGAAAGAGATTCCTCAGGGTTCTAGAATCAAATATTGTGTTTTGATATCAGAAACTACAAGGTTCAATTCAGGAAATGACATTTAGCTTAACATGACCCAGCTTTTAATGCAGTCAGATTCAAGATTAACTGGATTTACTACCATCCTAACATTCCCCATCAAGAGACCATTAGGAAAACATTGTTTTTACACAAGATGAAAATGTTATGTTTTTCAGTATGTTTCTACTGATGTCAAAGAGTTTATGTCATGTAAAGGTCAGCCACTGCACTATCTGAAAATTTGTTGCAATTTGTAAAGAAAATAGTTTCTCTTTGTTTTAGCTAAATTAGAAGTTAATGGACTGAATATCCCACCGTAGCAATAATGTAAATAAGTACAGAGCTGGAAGGGAGAGAGAGTGAATCAAATTGAGTTGAACGATACATCTTCCCAAGAACATTGTGCACAATAACATGAGCTGAAGAGTAATTATTTTTACGCATGGTCACTTGGCATTTTCCACCAGTAAAACATATTGTACCCAGATCCCATAGATGAGTACAAACTCCTGGTTGTTAATGTCAGGACGCCACCTTGTGGACAATGCCGTTATTGGAAACTCGATTTGATTTCTTTGTATAGTAAAAGGTTTCAAGTAAATCTCTGTAGGGCAGAAATTAATCAATTAAGACACATCTATTTTATTAGCACTTACACACAAAGTTATCATTAATAAATTTCATTAAAGATGCAACTTCTTTCTGTGTGTTTGCTACAGGCTAAATTCAACATCCAAAGTATCCATCTGCTAGAGAAACACAAAACTAAATAATTGTTTTCAAAGAAGTAATGAAATCCCTGTTAGTAAAGGTAAAGTCCATTTCCTTCTATAGGATGATATTCAATACTTTAAGCAAGATGTAAGTGAACCAATGTATTGTTGCTGGGACTCAATAGAAAATTTGAGATGTGAAGATTCTCAAGTATTTGTTGATTTTTAATGTGTTATGATTCCCACTACAAATATATTTACTCAAATATGAAGTTCTGTAATTTACAATTCTAAAGAGTTTGTTTTTCTAAATCACAACAAGATTTAGCAAAGCATGGTGTGCATCTATGTTGGATAAATAAATACACGTGTTGTGTTTTAGTTATCACAGCTGACGGGAGAAAGAACAACAGCAAACATAAAATGATGGTGATGTATACACAATAGTGCTTTAAACTGGGGGTCTACTGTGATATAGGAATCAATGAGAACTAAGTCTTATCTCATGTCTGGTCGTCTGTTCTGAGTTCCGCCCTCTAAGCACAGTCCTGTTTCTAGTTCACTCACTCACAGAGCCCTCTCTATTCTTCTGACCCATTTTCTTTTACCAGCTGTCACTTGGAGTAACTCATCATGGCTAATGTGTCAGTATGTGACTGTGGAGAGTAATTATATGCAGTTGATGTAAAAGAGTTTAAATGATTTTTGTTTTGATGAAAGAGGTCCAAGTTTGCATTTGAGTTTTCTTATTTACTAGCCACGCTACTTTGGGTAACTCAGTTTTCTTTGTCTTGGTTCTCTTATTTTATTTTCTGTGATATTCTACATAGTAATAAAAGGAAAGTGTGTAAGGAGTGCTTCATAGTAGTTGAGTAATGACCAAAGAGAGATAACAGAAAGGAACCTGGGGTTATTATAGTTATTATAGCAGATATCATTAGTTCAACCTCTTCCCAACCCTGAGAATAAATCAGATCATGAAATAGTTTTCATTTAATATTTATAAAAGAAACAATCTTCTTCTGCTTTGATATACATAAAATATCAGGTCAGAAAAAAATAGGTGTAACGATTTCCTCTAAGTGACCAAGGCTTTAAAACAACTTTCAGTTTCCTGGCTGTTCCATAGTGCACAGACGGCAAAATGTTCAATTCTTCAAACCACTGGAATCTTCACAGATCATTAGACATAAGAAAAATAGCAGGTGCATCTTTGACTTGAAAAGGTGACTCATCTTCCTTGTGTGGATCTGAGACTCCTTCAGCTAAGCTGTTAGTCAAGGGTGAACACACTGCTCAGCCAACACACCAGTGGCCAGATGTCCCAAGTGAAGGACCTAGAAACATGAACAATTGCCTGCTAGTCTCTCTCCTTACTGTATAATGTTCTGAAAGGTATAAACAGCAACTGGTTATTTGGGAACTGTGTGAGCTACTGCTCTGAGCTACACATATGAGCCTTGTTATGATTTACTGCACTTAAAATCCAGTTAATTAAAGCAAAAGCATTTCCCAAACAATAAAGTCTAAAAAGTGACAATGAATAGTCTCTTTGTCATGTTCATTTTTTCCTTGACCAGTTTCTACACTAGTTTAAGGGTCATCTGAATTCCCAATACAGTCTTCTCCCTCATTATCTATGACAGCTACTCACTAAAGCACCTGGCCACCTTGTACTTGATTATAATCTACACCTATAAATCAGGGAAAGGTAAGACACCTTAAGCAGGGCAAAACCTAGCATTTCTTCAAGTCTCTAGCTTTTAGATATGAATTTACCATTTTCTTAGAAGTTTAACATTTTTTTGTCCAGAAAAAGTGTAAATTCCTTTATTCTACTCAAGCTGATTGGTATTTTTGCAAGTACAATTGTGAATAATTTGGATTACTTTCATTACACATTTTATTGTCAGTCATAACACATTCTGACTGTTCATGTATAAAGAATGGCTAGGGATATAAATGAATGGTAGATTATTCCTCATGCTTAGAAAACACAGGACTCTGGCTCTTTAAAGCTTAGTTTTAATAAATGAAGATATCAAATATAACAAGAACATGTTTCTAAATTTCCTTTCAGAATAGAGTAGGGTTTTCTTTTCTAATTTCATATTAACAAGTTAAATTACAAATTGCTTACCATTTTCATTCTTGTTAAAGCTCTCTTAATGCAATATGACTTAAATAAACAATTTATTGGAGGTATATAAAAGGAAAAAAAATACTTTTTCCAATAGCCCGAACTCCTTGCTCACTGGTTGGACAAATTCAGCTAGCAGTCATTCATATTTTGGGACAAACCCAACTAGTCACTGGTATGGGTCAGTGGTATGGTATGAATTAGTCATTCCTCTCTGTATATCACTTGTTTAGAGAGTAGTGGTGGAGGCTGACTTTTAGGTTTTAATGTTGTGCCCTCCCCCCAGTGGCAGGCGGCTACTAATGTTATACTTTTAAAGACTGACTATGCATTTAGAAGATAGTATGAAAAATATACTTTACCTATGCTTTGGATTTATGGCTATCTAGTCCTAAATCTTTTCAAAAAAACAATCAGGCAGAATTAAGAAGTCACAATATTTTCTACTTTGCACTTACCATACCTTTTTAAAAGTATGAGAGAATAATTTTTTTGTTACTTTTAAATTTTACAGTCCAGTCTTTGCCCCTCCCATCTTGCCTCCCACAGTTCCTCATCCCATTCAGTCTTCCTCTTCCTGTCTTCAAGAGGATATCTCCTCCCATTCCCCTTTACCCCAACCCCACACCAGGCCTCTTCACTCCTTGGGCCTCAAGTCTCTCAAGGTTAGGTATATCTTCTCACACTGGGGCCATACCAGGCAGTCCTCTGCTGTATATGTGACAAAAAATGGGGTATAGAGCTAAAGAGAGAGTTCCCCAACAGAGGAATCTCAAATGGCCAGAAGTACTTAAAGAAATGTTCAAAGTCCTTAGTCATCAGAGAAATGTAAATCAAAACAATACTGAGATTACACCTCACACCAATGGCTAAGATCAAAAACTCAAGTGACAGCAGATTCTGGCTAGGATGTGGAGAAACAGAAACTCTCCTCCATTGCTGGTGGGATTGCGTACTGGTACAACCACTCTGAAATCATCTGGAGGTTCCTCAGAAAATGGAAATAGATCTACCTGAAAACCCAGCTATACTACTCTTGGGTATATACCAAATGATGCCTCACCATACCACAGGGGCATGTGCTCCACTATGTTCATAGTAACCTTATTTATAATAGCCAGAAGCTGGAAACAACTCAGATATCTCACAACAGAAGAATGGATGCAGAAAATGTGGTTCATTTACACAGTGGAATTACTACTCAGCTATTAAGAACAAAGACTTCAGGAGTTTTGCAGGCAAATGAGTGGAGAAGAATAAATGTTTTTAAAAAGTTTCTGCCCATAGTGTATCAGTAAATTACTGAGCTATACCAGGGATCTAAAGTAGGTCTTTCTGTTTCACAAAGACATTCCATGAATTTATTGCTTTGATATGAACCTTGTATTCCTTCTTTGAGTGATAATTCTACAAAAGAAGTCATGAGTTAAAAGCCTGTTTGCACTCTAATGGAGACAAAAATGGGGTAGTCCGCATCGGGGAGAAGGGCAAGTTGAGGAAGGATTGAGAAGAGTAGAAGACAAGGAAGCCATAATCAGATTATATTATATGTGGTGTTTTTTATAAACCAAAAACATAACCTGTTTTTTTTTTTTGACATCTACAGTGAATTCAGTTAAAACTATGTTATTGATTGGAGGGATTTAAGAAATCATTCTATACATTACAGTATTCCAACAGGATACAAATTGATCCACTGCATTTATACTAAAGTATGGCTCATTGAGAGCACCGGAGATGAGCATTACTTAAAAATGATCCATTGCTTTTGAGGAAGTCTGGGTTATAGAGTTTGCTATAATTAATGTCAGTGGATTTTCTTACTCCTATCAACCTATAATACGATGTGAACTTTTAACCCAAGACAATATCATTATTATTACTTTTCTCTTGGATCATTACAGAAATTGAAAACAGATGAAGATTAGCCATGGACAAGAGTACCAGGTCATTAATGTTAGTTGTTAAAATGGAAGAACTAAATTTAGAATGACAAAACTAAATTTAGTTTTGCTTCTTTGTTTTGGTTTGGTTTTTGTTGTTTTGTAGTGGTGATGGGTTTGTTTGTTTGTTTGTTTGTTTGGGGTTGTCTAGGAGGTGTTCCTTTTCAAAATTCTAAAGTCTTACAACTTGACAATTCTTCATATCATTTGGCATAATGGTCCAACAGCTAAAAAAATATTGAGGGCCTATCATTAGAAGGAAAAGCAAATGCTAGTTTCTCTTCTTGTAATCCTGATCCCAGATTACGGTGAATTGTTCACCCTACCTGCCTTTCTTCTCTTACCACAATGCACATGCAACAGAGTCTAAAAAAAGGGTGTAGACGTAACATTATTTTTTAGAATAATAAAAGGAGAAAAATACAAAAATGTGTGCTTTATACGACATTAAAAATTATTTTGTAAATTAGTAGTCATAGCCTCACCTCCAATAACTATAATTAATAACACCGGTTAGTTAAAAATATCTGAAAAGTCATATCTTCATGGAAACATTGGCTACTTTGATTAAAAAGGGTCTTTAAATATTATCCTGTCCATTTGTGCTTTAATCAAATGAAAACTAGTAATGAATAGGTTCAGGGCTGAAAAAGTTGAAAGTATACCAATTGTGTTTAAGAATTTCAAATGCTTTGGCTAAGATAGAGAAGACATTGTGATGTTTAATTCTGTTCCTCCTTTCATGTCTAATAGAAGCAAAGTAAATGTAACTCTCAAGAAATTTTGGATTTTAATTATGTTAGGCAAACAACCCATCAGACCAAACAGAAACTTAGACTCCAAGGAGAGTCTACACAAGGCATAACAAATAGAGATGATAGTATGCTCATAAATTGAATGCAAATAGCCACAAAACAAATCATTCAAGTAGGAATATATGATAACTTATGCCATCCACCAATAGGAGAGTGTCGTTATGATCAGCAAGCATCAGTTTTTCTTGCCTATAACCAGTCAGTTTTTTTCCTTGAATTGGGTAACACATACTCTAAGGACTCTATTGCTTATCAGCTGTGGTTGTGTCTTAGATTATTGTCCAGGAAAGTTCACTCCAGGGTAAATATACATGATAAGAAGAACGAATTGCAGAGAACTCCCTTTTATATGAGTTATATCTATGAATTCCTTCAGAGCAACAGATTACCTAGAAACACGGATGTGAGAAACATTCTCCCTATCAAAGGAAAAAACTGAAGAATGTTAGACAGCCCATGGGCTATGAAGTTCAATGTCGGGACTGGCCCTAGATCCAGGGTAAAAAGATTTGGATGCTTATTGGACCTGATGCTTAAGTCATTCATAGAGTCATCTTCTGGTTAGAAATGGCCCAGAGGCTTAGCAAAGCTGCCCAGATGGTCTTCTAACTAGAGGAGGTGAGGAAATGTTGGAAAGGAGACATTCTAGTGCAGTAAGAAATTTTGTTGACAGTAACAGTACTCAATGGTAGGCTGGATCTGAAACTGAGGGATTAAAAATCCAACCATCCAATCAAGCACATTTCATGATATTTCTGAGGATTCTGTCTGTCTACACTAGAACACAGCCATCTCCTTCCTTTGGATGTGCTTTCTTTTAATTTTTGGTGGCAGGATTGTGATTTTGTATCTGATAGAGATAAATGCCATCTATCTTATAGGGATAACTCTTTATTGTGAAAATAATTTTGCTGATATTTCTACATATTTTAACTTGACAAGAATTTCTTCTTTAGAAAAACAGGTAGTTTTTAGAAAATATATAGATGTGCCCTACACATCTTAAGTATATATAAAACAGTTATACAGTTATATGCCAAGGTCAGGTAAGATGAATCACCATCTCTAGCTGACATATGGTATCTTTATTCTTTTAAGCATAGTTGAAAATGTTTCAACAACAAATTAAAATTAACAAAATCAACCTTTTTAATAATGGAGAAAAAATCTTGTCCACATGAATAGAAGGTCAACAAAAAGACAGAAGAATAAGGAAGAAAGGAAGTCATGTCTCGGACTCAACTCTGGAAATGTGTTTTGGACTCCTTAGGTGCTCCTCCATGCTGTGTAAATAGAGCACACCAGCACCTTGGTTTGTAATTGGAAAACATGCATAATAAGAACATTAGTAGCAATGAAAATGGAAAGTTCCTAAACACCCTAAAACCAATTATTGCACTAGAGCTTAGGGGTTTTTTGTTTGTTTGTTTAACAGATGTATACTTTGTAGGTGGACATTGCTACTCCAAGAAGAGAATGGTTATAAAATAAAAAATCTCAGTGCAAGTACAACTTACCTCCCCATGATTATGGTCAAGAAGTTCACAGAGGCATCCAAAATAGCATAGGCTATTTCTCGTGATCTTAATTGGCTACTGTATAGTCTGCATGGCTACACTTGCATGCTAAGAACCTATTGCTGAAGAAACCATGCACTTTGCATTCAGGGCAGAGAAATCAACACTGAACAGAATGGGAAATTGTCTCCATGGTGGCAAGATTATGTAGTATACCAGAAGGTGATATGCGATCTTGTGGAAGAAAAATAAGTGGCTAAATCTAGCACTGGGCCAGGCATACACAACAAGGACCTGCTGGCTATATATGCCCACTACTACAACGGTGGCATGCAGGGTATGGGGCTAACCAACTGCTTTCTGATTGGCTGTGAAGCCCACCCTATAATAGGGATTTTCCTTAGTACCATAAATTCACTGAAAAGCTCAGAATAAGAGGTCATAGGCCTGAAGGGAGGGGTGAGTGGATATGCCTACTGTTGTTGTTTTATTAAATGGCTGTGTTGCCAGATGCCTTCTAACTGTCCATTTATGCTGCTTTCAACTTTGGTTAGAAAAGCTTATTTTTTCAATAAGTAGTGACTAGTGCAAAAACTCCTAACTAGTCAATGCGCTAAGTGTGAATACCTTAATGCTTAGCTGTGAGTGATCTAGGTGAGTCTTCAGTGTCAACGTCAGGGCTCAGAGAACTTTGTGGAAGAAGGCATGGAAAGAATCTAAGATTCCAATTATGGAAAAAGAGAGCTGTGAAATTCTGACTTCTGGACATGGCATGGCTGTTGTGTGCATTAATTCATAGCTGCTGTAGTTACTGCACAAGATCACGCACAAGATTAAGACAGTCCCAATTCCAGCATGGATAAGAATGTCTCCCTAAAGACTCCATTCCTATTAAAGGAGAAATTGACACTTAATAACAGTTGAAGGAGGGTGAGCCACTCTTTTCTAGGGATATGGCTACTGGTGAGATGTTCTTGCTCCAGAGGGTGACTCCACCATCCACGGTCATGTGGGTAGCCCTAATTGAACTCAGGGGTCTATTTCAAACAAAATTAAATAAAAATAAGGACATGAAGCTTGGAAAGTAATGGAGTAGAAAGCACAAGGGAGATGGTGGGAGTAGTAATGGATCGATATAATCAATATATTATATAAATATATGGAACAAATATAAATATTTGGAAAGGATAAGATATTTTTAAAAATTCAATGCCTGATCAAAACTTCTTTTTCTACCATGATACCAAAATTCCAGATTTAAATTACCAGTCACATGCATTATCTTACTAGGAAAAGATTTTTTTCAACGATAAGGCTAATAGGTAGGTAATTATAGTCAAACTATTCTTAGAAACTACCTTTTTCAACATATAAAATACTTTTAACAGTGACCTCACTATTTAAATTTTGTTTTTTTTTATCAGTATGGAACAAGATTTGACTACAATATATGTAAACAGTATGTAAATTACTCTAAAATGAGCAAGAAAACCTACTTCCTCGTTCTGTATCAAGTTCTAGACTACAAACGTACCCAGAAAGGAATATATGTTCTTCAACACATCACAGATGATTTCGCTTCCATGGGTTTGTAGTCTGAAAGGTCTACATAGAAAGAAACTGCATCTCCTAGACCAGAAGCTGCTACAGGAGGGGAAAACTATACAGGGATAATCAGGAAGATGTCCAAGCTCATTTTCAATGGATAATGAACTTTTTGTAAGGACTCTAATTCTCTTTCTCTTGGGACTCTTGTGTAACTTTAACAAGCTCATTACAAATTCACCCACCAGATATGTTGACAGCTTATAAGACACTATCCAAGTCAGAAGCCAGACTTGTGCTAATACTTGTCTTCTTGAGTATGACATCATAAATGTAACCTCTGTTTCTATCGGCAATGTAGCGAGTTCATTTATAAGGATGAGGAAACGGATTCAGAGTCATGACAATTTGAAGAAAGATCTTCTTCACATAACATGTCCTCAGAGCATAAACTGTGCATTGCAACCTGTTTAGTGACAGGGAAGGTTTCCTGCATGAACTGTCTTTGCCAACAGTTTGCATTAATTATATGACATGAAGCACCAGGGAATTGTTTTCCCAAAGATTATATATAAAATATAACCTGGGTCACCTAATTTTCTAGAAGAAAGAAATGTTCCTAATTAGCAGAGGGTCATCCTAATGATGCAATGACATTTTGGCCTAACACATCGCCTGAATTCTTACTGTGTCTTCTCAGAAAATGCAAAATGACCTTAAAATTCTAGACAACCAAAACTCCACGGAGACCTAGGAAAGCATTGAAGTGTCACTTTTACCTGAGGGAGAGAAAACAAGGTCGACAATTACCTAAAAATGTTCTATAAAACTCTCTCCTCAGAAGTTAGGTTTCAAAAATAGATAAGACATGAAAGTAGAGGGGGAACTATGGAAAGGAAGGGACCAATGGTAGCAGATAGGACAAGAGAGGATGAAACTGAATGATAGGGCCCAGGAGAGTCAAACTGCACATACGTGTATGAAAATTAGTGAGCTTGTTATTTTTTTAAATTAATATAAGCTAATTTAGGCAATTCATATTTGAAAATCATGTTGGGACCTACTGGGGATATGAATGAGAAAGGGAACAAAAGATAAATAAGAAAGAATAATGGGTAGAGAATGGGATCCGATCTATTTTGTGCATATATGGAAATATAATAAAACCCTCTATTCTGTATAATTAATATACGCTAAAATAAAATTTTCTCTTCAGAAATCGCTTTCTTTCAGAATTTGCATTAGTATCTTCCAAATGTGTGCATAGAAATGTCATAATGAAGCTCCCTACTTGGTACGATTAACTTATGGTGAAACAGGAAAACAACTTTCTCCTCACAAATTCACCTCTGTCCTCTTCCAGAACCATTTCTTTTGGTCTCCAAAGCCAGTGTTGCTTTGTTGATATTTAAATAAAAGTCAACATTCTGGTCTGCCTGACTATATGACAATGAAAGTTTCCAGTCTACTAGTAGATTAAGGGTTAGATAGAGAGAAACCAGTCATTGCCATGATACCCGGGTTGAAGTGTTCTTTTCTCCCAGAAAGCTTGGAAACTCCCCCAAATTCCTACCCAATTCTTTCTAACCTTCGTTTGCTCTGCAGACCTGGACACAGCACAGTCTCATACATCCTGGAGCTAGAGAATTCTTTTCTGTCTAGTGTTTAGGCTCTTCTCAATGCTGGGGCAGTAAAGAAATGGGATGAGCAGGATGTTTCCAGGAGGTTTCCTTGAACCACTGAATATGTAATCATACATGGCCAACTGCACTCTCCCCACTGCTATAACACAACTTCCAATGCAAAGAGAGAGAAGCCAAGTGGATTGTCATGAATAGAAGAGGAAGATCTCCCAAATCTTTGGTAAACAAGAGAAATAGTTTCAAGGATCAAATAATGAATATCTACCAGGCTTCAGGGGACACCAGAAGAGAGGAGAGAAGGTCTCAAAATCTATGGCATGGGATCTGGCCTGCAGCCTACTGGAGACCACCTACTGTTTCAATGTGAACCGATCAACTGCCAAAATCTTCTATAAACTTAGATCTCTGATTCCCATCTTTTCAGATGATATCAAAATTGAAACTATCACAGCATTTTACTTTAAATAATTAAACTCTAGATAATTAAACTTTCCTTATCATGGTTTATACATGACAAAAATATTTATAAAATATTTTGGTCAAAGAAAACTATATAATAGTAGCATAATAACAGAATAATGCAAATTGCAAGATCATTTTGTAAGCTAACTAAACAAATAAAACACTCATGTTGTTCCTAACATGATTAGCTAAAATTAAACTGCTGTAGAAATATAATCTCCAAGTTTAGAGTTCTATCCAAATTTTTTCTTTGGTATGTCAATTTCCCATTGACCTTTGAACTTTTCTCTGACCACACCAGGACATTTCTAATCCCACTTTTCTCAGAAAAATAATGAATCATTTTAGTGGAGGAAGTGATGGTTGAAGTTTTCCAGTACTGACGAATAATTTTTATTATGTTTGTTTAAAATATATAAACATAAAACTAAGTATAAACTCCGTATGCTTAGAGTTTATGCTAGAGCTTGCATTCTAGCCAAACAAGCTTAACAATATATGTAAATAAAATTATAACTGCAAAAGAATTCAAATTGGCACATGAATGTAGTGTGAGAGATGATGTTACATTTACATTTGCACTGCAACTAATTAATTGCTTCAGTATAGGTTTGTTATGTAAATACTTGATGCTTCAAGTAGTCTATGAGCACAAATAGGTAAAATGTTTCTAGAGTTTTCTATATTAAAACTATTAGAACCTCTTCAATTTTCACCACTCTGTAATGTAATTTAGCATTTACTTGATATAAAATGTGCCATTTATTAAGTCCTTCCTATGTTACTTTATGTTCCATATTTAGTGTTATAACTTAATGTTATAACTTTATTAAACACCAATACACAGCTATTTTTCATGAGGACAATTTTGCTCTCCATAGGATCCATGGCAACTCTGGGAGACATTTTTGATTATTTGATCTGGGAATATGAGAAATTGGCAGCTAGTAGGTAGAAGCAACAGACATCTCTTACATAGCAATTTCCTCCAGATTGTAATCATCTTTCCTAGAGGAAGGATGGAGGCTAATAAAATGACTCAGAAAAATTACAAGATTTATGAGAATCCTCATCTAAATTATATATGTAGTAAACAAATGCTAGTGAGAAAGAGGTTCTTCACTGGAGCCACCTACAAAGAAAGGTGTAGCTTTCAGGAGCTGCCACTCATGTTGAGTTCTGCTTTCAGTGATATAGATATCTCTGACTCACCCACGTTACTATAAAAAAGAAAAAAACCCAGCCCCATGGTCCTAAGTCAACTCACTGCTTTATGAAGCCAGGCTTGGGTGGGATCTTTTTTTTTGTTGTTTTTGTTTTGTTTTTTGCTCCATTCTCAGTGCCCTATCTGGAATGAATAGATATCTACCACTTCGCTTTGGAAAAAGCCAGGCAACTATAACCTAAAAGGCAAAGGACAAATCTCTGTCACATTGAATAACCTGGACCAAAGTATAGATAGTGAGTTAATTAGGAAATTGAGATAAGAGAAATACCAACTGCTAACTGTTACACATCATTTTTTACTGGGTTATAAATGGAGTTCTAATGTGCTTATGTTTCTTTTTTTAAAATATTTTAGCTGAACATTTAAAAAACACAATTTTAAGAACATGCTTTTAGAAAGCAGTGTGAATTTCATACAACATAAAATTTTAAGTTACAAGAGTTCTAATAAGACTAACATTTGGAAGATGCTCATTTCCTTATATGACATTATTCTTAAATCTTCTCAGTTCATCACATTGCTGATTTTTTGACATTTACTTTTGTAAAGCATGTATATACTTGTACTTGACATTGAATCCACATTAGACAAATCTTTGCTTGTCTTCTGATTGAATAGGAAACAAAATACACTACAGAATCTATGCCTGAGTTTTACTTAAGCTATATATCCCCACAAAGAAATGATGTCATGAGAAAATTTGTAACCTAGAATTATAGATTAGTCTATAATAATAGAAGAATTAAGAATCCTATTACTGTCTTCAATCCATCCAAAAGCTGCATTTACTAGTGCTTAGCAAAGGCCATGAATGGTTTGGGAAGAGAAGATAGAAGATGCTAATAGATAATGGGAATATGATTGGAGAGAAGAAATAACAGCTAACGTGTTGAGGTTTGATCTATTGCTATGTATTGCAATGCTAAATATTGGCCTAAGGCCTAGTTGCTCCAGGGATTAGGAAATCCTCATGTATATCAATGATCTTATGTAACCTTGCTACAGCTGAGCAGAAGAGAGATAGGTGGGGTCTCAGTTCCTAGGCTTGGAGTCAGAAGTAAGACTACAAGGGAGGAGAGAGAGAAGGTGAAGAGAGGAAAAGCCGCCATGGGGTAAGGGATCATGAGAACTGACCATGAGTGCTGGCCAGTTGGAATAAGAGAGGCTCAGGAAGAACATGACAAGACATATCTTGGGGTTATTAATAGGAAAGTAGATAAAATAATATAGAGGGTTGACATCTACCCAGTTCTAGAGCTAATTAAGGCTTATTATAACTATAAAGGTTTTGTGTCTTTTATCTGGGAAATGGATGATCAAAGGCAGGGTAAAAACCTCCAATTGAGATTAAATATGTACTACAACACTAAAGTTCTACAGAACAGTAGGGCAAATGTAGTTGACAATTAATTACATATTTTAATATAGATAGGAGAGAGGATTTAGGAAAATGTCAATGAAAATAAATGATACCATTTAAGGTGATGGATATGCCAGTTACTATGTACTAATCATTACATGAATTATATAGAAATGGCACATGAACTCATATAAAGGTATAATTATGTAACTATTAAACATTTAAAAATTAAAAAGTGAAAAAAAATAAAATAAAATAAAAAACGTGTCACAAACACATGTTAAGTGGTATAATCTTTATAAAGTTTAGTCTCTGGTCAAATATAGTGTGTATTTTCCTCCCTAGAAGTAAACTTGCTTAATGGGTTCCAGTCAGAACTTGGTAAGGAAGCATGTACCAATAATAAGCCAGCAAAAATACTTTTAGAGCTAAAACTTTTCTGCTCCAGTAAAAATTCAAGTGTCAAAATAATTATCACTTCAATTTATTTTCAGGATTGCCTGGCCAGCTGCTGCAAATGATGGATCATTTTTCATCTCTGCTCTTGTACAAGAGAGTAGCCTAGAATCAAGAAGTCTTCATTTGACTCTTGATTACCTTGATAACTCATTGCATGACCTTAAGGAAGTTTCTATCCTACCACCTCCCTCCTGCTCATTTGCAAGGCAGATAACAACAGCTCTGTTAGCACTGTGAAGGCCAAATGAAGCCACATAAGGAGCACACATTTGTCATTTCCTAAGCTCTCAGGGCTTGCTATCATTGTTTCCTTACTTGAGCTCTGGTGTGAGAAATAATTAAAAGATTACAGAAAGCACAAATGATTATCAGAATCTATTTTTAAGATACAGCTGGATGTTTGAAATATGCAGAATTATTATGCATAGAGTAAGCCATTTTCTCAATATCTCTATGTTCATCAGTTCTGGAAACAGTGTAGTTGTAATTAAACTGTTTTTTGTTTTAATTAATTCAAACAAATACGTGTTTATGGAGCATCTTTTATGTTCCAGGAAGATGTAGTGATCCATGGGGATTCAAAGTCGATGATAGAGGATCTGTGTCCCCAGGAAGCTGACACTATAAGAAAGTAAGGAAGAAGGTGGTAAAAAAATTCCATTAGCCCTTCCCCTGAATCACAGGTTTCTTAAAAATTATGTGTGAATAAGCAGTCCCTAGCCAATTGATTGTAGAAAGAAAGAGGATATGGTCCCTGCGTGTTTGTGAATAAAGAAATCTTTCAAAGTGAGCTGTAAACTATAGAATTAAGATACTAATTCCAAGCATTTCTTGTGTGGATTTACATCAATCACACAAGCACAAATGCACACACATGCCGGCATGCTCAGAAATCATCTCAGAAAAGAGGTGGAACACGTATAAGAATCAGAGATGGTAGATGACTATGAAAAAAGAGTGTTTTCCAGATAGAGCAGAGCAGCTGCATGGATGAGCTCACAGCAACAGTACCAGCATCACAAGACCAGTACAAGCTCAAGCCAGAACATATTCCATCATGGATAGGGGAGTTGGTAGGGAAGTTCCAGTTCAAGCAGAGGAGCTATGAGAAATTAGTCAAAGCTGAGGCTTCAGATTTCTATAAGAATATAGCCTCTGGGGAGTTAATCACACTGCCGCGGAAAGCCACACATCCAATAACAAGTGGGCAACAATGCACTTGATGACTTTTTTTGAAAGGTCACAAATTTGAGAGGCTACAAAAAGGGGATGGATCTAAGAACAATTGGGGGAATTGAAAATTCATCAAGACCTGTTGTACAAAGTTCTTAAAATATTAATAAAATGTTATTTAATGGTAAGGTGAGTTGATAGGGAAGAGTATATTTAGGAAGAGTTCGTGGACAGAAAATAAATATGATCAAAACATGCTGTTTCAAACTCAAAACACTCAAAGAATTCAGGAAAAGAAACCAAATGAACAACAAAACAACTAACATGAGATTTTCATATTATAGTATTTTCCTCTTCCCAGGGAATATTTCTGCCCACGTCATATTTGTAATAGTAATAAAGATGATGATTATACAGTCATGTGATTTTCAGGAGGGGAGTGTAAATGATGTGCCAACATATCACTGATACATGATTTACCAAAGTCCTTGCTTTATATTTTTAGATATTCTTTTTATTTTGTACGTGAGTGTGTTAACTTGCATATTGGTATGCACATTACTTGTCTACCTGGTGCCTCTGGTGGCCTGAAGAGGACACCATGTCCCAATGGACTGGATTTACTGCGGTTGTGAGCTGTCATGGAGGTGCTGGGAACCAAACCTAGATCCTCTACAAGAGGAGAAGATGTATTTAACCTCTTAGCCCTCTCTCCAGCCCCAGGATCTGTGTTTACGTGGTACCTGTTTCTGTAAGAGATCTGTTCTAAACTTGATATCTGATAATATTTATGTGTAAATACTAACAAATGCACAAACAAGCCTTTTAGAACAAAAGTTACTAGAAAAACAAGTTACACTATATTTCCTGTTTTCAAATTATATTATAAAATCATCAAAAGACTGGTTCTAGGAAAAACAAAACTCAATCAAACAGACATAAAATAATGAGATAAAATAGAGGGCTCTGAAATAAACATACATGCATACAGCCAACTCATCTAAAGTGAAGGTATCAAGAATGTAGTCTCTTACTAAAGAGTGCTGTGAAATCCTGGAAATCCACATCCGGATGAATGGGACTGGACAATTATACGAAATTAACTAAAGAAGGCATCTACTTAAGACTTGAAACCTATAAAACTCCTAAGGAACATGGAGAACAGTTTTCTTGGTATTGGCCTTGGCAATGGTTTCTCAGATATGACAAAATCATAGGCTACAAAAGTACAAAGCATTAAAAAGTAAGACTGGACCAGACTGAAAAGATTCTTCATAATGAGACAAAGTATTATCTGAGTGAGTGAAATAGTTCATAAAATGGGATAGAATGTTTGCAAATGATACCTAGTAAAATATGAATATCTAAAAGTGATGCAGGGGCTGGATTTCTATAGTGAACAAGTGTAAAAACCCATGGTCAAAACTTCAAATTGCTCACCTAGGAAACAGTGAGAAGATAGATTGTATTCAAAAGGAGGATTTAAGGGTTAAAACTCCTGAGCCAAAGAGTTCAAGACCATTCTCCACTCTCCTCTACCATATGCAGGGTATCTGGCATAATGTTGAGGTGCTTCATCCACTTAAGTTGAGTTTTGTACAAGTATATGTCTCTATAATCTTCTACCTGCATCCATCAATTTGATGAGCACCATCGATTTATGAAGCTGTCTTTTTTTTTCAGTGTGTATTTCTCACTTCTTTGCCTTAATTCAGGTATCCATACATGTGTGATCGTATTTATGAGCCTTTGGTTTGACTTTATTGATCACTTTATCTCAGTTTTTTATGTCAATACTATGCTGTTTTTTGTTACTATATCTCTGTAGTATTTCTAGAAATTTGGATTGCTGATAAATCTAGCAGTTATTTTATTTTCCAAGATTGCTTTAGTTGTCTGAAGTTTTTGTGTTTCCATAGAAGATAAACAGTGCTCTTCAAAACCTGTGAAGAACTGTGTGGGACACTTGATGGGAACTGCATTGAATCTGTAGATTGCTTTTGATGGGATGGCCATTTTCAGTATGTTAATGCTTCCTATCCAGGAGCATAGGAGATCTTTCCATCTTTTGCTATCTTCTTCAATTTCTTTCTTCATATAAATTCAAAGCTTCAAAGAACTGAATAATATGAGTCTGTCACTTGTTTAAAGTTACTCCAAGACATATTTTGAGGCTATCATAAACATACTGTTTCCATGTTTTCTTTATCAGTTTTGACGTAGCCAATTTTAACAGACTAAGTTGTAAGTAAAGATGGCTTCAAACAAGAAGCTCTGCCTAGAAATCCACCACAGACAATCCCACAAGGAGATAAAGATAAGGTAACCAAGAAAGGTTGCAGCTACATCTTGTGGTTGTGTTAACCTTTTTTGGTTTAAAGCTATAAGCTTATCATGTGATTCTGAGAACAAACAAGCTCAATATAATCAACAGTGATGACACACCTGCAAAGTTGAAAGGTTGTAACTCTGGCTAAGTGATTTACAGTAGATAGTCAAGGTCAATAGCTAACAGAGCTGGAGCCAGGGATAAATAGAGCAGGGCTTGGATCATCCGTAACTGGCTGGGCAGTGTACAACAGTGTATGATCATTAGGTGGGGAAGAATACATTAAGCATGTTACCTTCCTCTGCTCAGCCCATGGCAACCAAGAATTAACCATCTTCGAAGGAGACAACCTCAGTCTTTATTCCATTTCTGCCATGCCTTATAAAATCCTCTAGAGAAGAAACTTTGGCATGCTTTGTCCTGTTTGCCCAACTTCACCAAATTGCTTAATTTTGTTAACTTCTTACTTTTCCAATTTACTTTTCTGTAAATTTCTTAATATCTCCTTCCGTTTTAAGTACACCCAACAGGTGCTAGTGTTTCATACCATTGGCATGAGGCAAATAACACAGAGACACCCTCCCAGATTGATTACTGATGGCCATGATGTCTAGCATCTTTAGTATTTAGGTCATGCACCAGGGCATGAAAGGTCCAATTGCTCTCAAAAAAACCGTCATCATAAGAACTCTTGACACTCAAAAGTGAAACACTAAATAGTCCAATCTTCTTAAACTGCCACAGCACTTCACTAGACGTTCTCCAAAAAAGATATTCAAGTATGCAAAAAAATTATTGATAAAATTACTTTTATCAATAATTATGAAAAGAATTACATTTAAAATATCAATATGACCACACCCCTGTTATAACAGACAATTATCAGAAGAAGGAAATGAAGAAGAGGAGGAGCAAGAAGAACAAGAACAGAGATAAAAAGAGTTGCACAGACATGAGCGGTAGCACACCCAGAATATCATCATGTGTGCATCAGTTCTCTGAGCACTGATTCCCCAGAATCATGGCAGACAGCCAGGTGACATGTGTAGTGTGCACTGAAGAAGAACTGTTCACTTAGAAATCCAATCTATTAGGATGTCTAGTAAGCTTCCTTTGTCTGGAGGGAGACAATGCCTCTCTTTCAAAATTGTTTACAATGGATGGAACAAATACATGTATGTGATTGAAACTATGGTCATTTAACCATCTTCTAATGATGAAAAGACTGTACTTTGAAAAATAATTCCATAAGGCTCAGAAATGTATTATTCTATATAGTACAGCATTCATAATATAATTATTAATAATAATGTTGTTTAATAATTACTTAATATTTAATGATCATAAAACCGTAATTAATGGTTGTTAATCATTAATAATATATTGCACAGTATTATATATGCATATAATTATATATACAGGGGTTTAAAGTGAGCTAAGCTATGACTACAATCTGCATTCTTTGGCAGTGATTCATTCATTGACCCATGTGCTTCTCATCTATTATTAATTTAAATCCAGATGAAGTTCATCGACCATTTCCTTTTGCACTCCAATGTTATTTTGACTTAGTTAACAGAGATTTTCTATATTCCATAGATAGAAATGTGACTTACAGAAAATAATAAAAATTTCTCATGTTCCTTCTCACCTCAATGGTAACCAAAATGGCTTTAACTAATAGTGTGTGTGTGTGCGTGTAATGAAAGCCTTGAAATAATGAAAACTGTGAGAACACATTCCTCCTCTATGCTCAATTAATAAGCAACCTTATTTTACATACAACACACTGTAACAAAACAATGTTATTCTCTCATGCTCAGGCCCATTTCAGAGGAAGTGTCTATCTAATGTCACACATTATGGAGCTCAACGTAAAGGTTCTTTTTTCAGAAAACCTGAACAAATTTCCAGTAATTATTTTTCCTACTACAGGATTAGAATGTCATTGTATCTTTCTTTGTGCTTTAAGCTAACAGAAACACTGTAATGTTAACTATTTGCAGTGCTTTTAATAAGAAATTTAAATTTCTCCTGTCAATATTTATAGGACATCATGTTATAATGATTTAACATATTAATGAAAATCCTTTACCTTGAGCTACCAAAGGCAGTATTGAAGTAGATTTTACACAAATCTATTAAATGCTATAAATATACTTCACAGAGACGTCACTAAACCAAGTTCAAAAATTCAACCCTGCCCTTCAAGAACTGGTATTACATATGGAAGCTGAGAATTTAACAAATATTCACAAAACTTAACAAAGGAGAAGAATAAATTGCATAAATAAATAAATATTTACACATGACACTAATTCCATTTAAAATACACTAGATTAGAAAATACACAATCTACAGACTGTTAAAATCATTTACTGAATTTTTCTTCCATAATAACTGGCTTAATACAAAAATTTATTTAAATATCTTCCTTACATCTCACTGAAATAAGAAAAGTATTATACCAAGACAATGAATTTTTTGATCCAAATAGTCAACCAAATATAATTTTGATAAATTGTTGTTTTTGAGACAGGGTTGGAAATTTTTAACTACTCCTATTTCAGTAGGTATAGCATCTGATGATTGCAAACTTCTTTACCGTCTTTTTAACCTAGACCTTTGGGGTTTTGTTTGGTTGGTTGATTTGGTTTTTTTCCAGCTATGTAGTCAAAAAAAACATGCCTGGAAAGATCATAACCCAATAGTAAATCTATTGCTTTTTCATTAAATTTTCCTAGAGACAAACTATGTTTTAAATACACATACTTGGTATTTATGGGTGTCCATAAAAACATTACTCTGAGCCTTAACCAAAGAGCATTCTCTTTGAAATGAAGTGCCGTGACTATTGAAACACCTGGCTGCTCAACCTGCTGAGAAGAAGTGACAACTGAGTTCTCAGCCCTAAACATGACAAGCCTTAAGTAAAGCTCAGAGAACATCATAGAAAAGGAGGCAGAGAGAATGTAAAAGCTGGAATATAGAGAGAAGGGCTATGAAATGTTATCTTCACGATATATCACAGACATTATGATCATGACCGCATGGTGGCTGCAGTTGTCCACGCTGTGCCTGGACTAAACTAAGCCTGTCGACAGTCAATCATGGATTAGGGAGAGACTCATGGAACCTTATTCTTCCCTTGTAAACCATTGGCTACTGATTAACTCTGGGATAGAAGCATTCATTTTCTTCAGTTTTGAACCCACTGGTGAGTACAGCAGGCAATGATGTATAGATCCAAATCCAGAATCACACAGATGATTAAAATTTAAAATAATAGGGTCACAAAAACTTATGGGTGAAGAAAGTGGAAAATGGGCTTGAATGGGGAAGAAGTTTTGACAGGAGTGTGAATGAGATAAGAGAGGATAGGGAATGAATGTAAGCAGAATGCTTTATAGAGATGTATGAGATTGTCAAAGAACAAAGTTAATTAATAAAAACATAAATCCTTAGGCAGAATAAAATCTAAATGCAAATATCAAAATAAACCAAAATACAAATTTCCAATGACCAAAAGATAGGAGAAAATCCAAAGAATTCATACTACAATTCTGTTTCCTAATACAATACCATGCAGCAATCATACATGAGGTATCAAGAAGCTGCAGTGCATGAGGTGCCCAACAACATAAAAGGTGATGCAGAAAAGTCTGAATTTTGAGTTCAAAGTTGGTTAAATATAGTGGTTTCTTTACAGAGATGTTTCCACTCATTACTAACTCATTAGCCTCTTGGCAAAGATTCAGATCATGATTACTACTCAATTACTACTTTTAAATTTCATTTTAGGCAAGTTTTGATGGTTTTACAACATTCAGAAAGGTGAGAGAGGAAAACCATCATAAATCTGTGGTGGAGAGTGAGCAGCAAGTAGGAACAATTTCTACAAAAATTTAAAAAAAAAAAAAAAAACTCAAAGAAGTTTTGTAAGCATTTCATGTTCCACCCTCAATTATGATGGAGACTAATTCTATCTGTGAAAAGATGCTGCAGTGCTTTGGATATAGTTTGCCCCTGTCAAGATCCATAGTGAAAATCAATTGCTAATATGTTATTTACAGCTAGTGACTCCTTAGGAGGTATTGTATTATGGGAGGTAGGTCTTTATGAAGAGATTAATATAGAATCCATGACAGTGGGTGGATATCCTGACAGGAGCTTGTAATAAAGTGTCTGGGAATTGTACTTCTCTCTGTTCTGTATGTTCCTGCTGTGCTTTGCTGTGAGCCCCTCACACCAGAAGCCAAGGACACACTGTTGTCCTATTTTGAACTTGACAAAACCACAAATCCAAATAAACTGCTTTTCCTTTTCAGTTATCCAAATCAACATATCCTGTTATTAGCACAGAACAGATACATTCTGATATTTACTTTGAAAACAGTTTGGAGATTCTATTTGCTTTCTGTACTAAAAATAATTGATAATCTATCTTGTTAAAAACACCATGATTTTCTGGCAAGTGACCTATAATAAAATAGGTCATTAGACACACCTTCAAGACAATAGTTATATGAGAATTGCTCATTAGACCACAGTAGAACCACACAACCTCAACCATCCTTACACTGTCTGATGGCTTTCAATTTTGCTCTATATGAAAGTTATCTTCATGCTCCAACATATAACAAGGACACATGTTCCATTATGTTTATAGCAGTCTTATTTATAATAGCCAGAAGCTGGAAACAACCAGATGTCCCTCATCAGAAGAATAGATACAGAAAATGTGGTACATTTACACAATGGAGTACAATACTCAGCTATTAACAAAACTGACTTCATGAAATTCTCAGGCAAATGGCTGGAACTAGAAAATATCATCCTGAGTGAGGTAACCAAGACACAAAAGAACACACATGATTTGTACTCACTGATAAGTGGATATTATCCCAAAAGCTCAGAAAACCCATAATACAACCCACAAACCATATAGAGCTTAAGATAGAAGACCAAAGTATGGATGCTTCAATCCTATATAAAAGGGAGAACAAAAAATCAAAGGGCATAGAGGGAGGAAGGGACCTTTGGGGGGAGGTGAAGGAGGAGGGAAAATTGGGGCAGAATTAGGTATTAGAAGGGACAGGAGAGAAGTATAGAGAGTCAAAAAATTGAATAGAAATATTAGCAGTGGGGATAGGGAACTGGCGGGAGCTACTAGAAAGTCCAGATGCCAGAGAAGCAGGAAGGCTTCCCAGGACCCAACAGAGTTGACATTAACTGAAAACCCAACAAAGTGGAGAGAGAGACATCTAAAGACCACCTCCAGTGGTTAGGCACATCCCACAGTTAAGGAATGAGGCCACCCACCCATCTCAAAATTATTAATCCAGAAATGTTCCTGTCCAAAAGAAAGACAGGGACAAAAAATGGAACAGAGGCTAAAGGAAAGGAAACCCAGAGACCTCCCCACCTAGAGATCTGCAGTCACCAAACCCAGACACTATTACTGATGCCAAGGAGTACTTGCTGACAGGAGCCTGGTATGGCTGTTCCCTGAGAGATTCTGCCAGCACCTGACCAATACAGATACAGATACTCACAGCCAACCTTTGGACTGAGCCCTGGACCCCAAATGGAAGAGCTGGGGAAAGGACTGGAGAAGCTGAAAGGGATTGTATCCCCATAGGAAGAACAGTATCAACTAACCAGAGCACCTAGACCTCCCAGGGACTAAAGCACCAACCAAAGAGTATACAGGAATGATCCGTGGATCCAGATACATATAGCAGAGAATGGCCATGTCTTACATCAATGGGGGAGGAAGTCCTTGGTCCTGTAGAGGTTTGATGCCCCAATGTAAGGAAATACCAGAGCAGTGAAGCAGGAGTGGATAAGTGAGTAGAGGAGCATCCTCATAGAGGTAAAGGAGAGGTAGGAGAGGGGAGATGGGATACAGGGGGGCAGGTTGTGAGGGGTAACCTGGAAAGGGGATATATTTGAAATGTAAACAAATAAAATGATTAATAAAAAGAAAGTTATCTTCCACCCAGTCCTTACTATTTAATTGTTTTAATGTAGCTCTAAAAATAGCATCCATCTCTCTGCTTAGATTATCTCACAGATTCTAATCACTCATGTGATTAGTTTAAACTCCTTAGCATGGGACTTTAGGCACATGTATGATCTAGAACTAACTAGTTTTTCCAGCTACATTTTTATTCATTTCCCACATGGCTGAACCCCATATCTATCCCTGCCCCCCAAATCATATATTTTCAAGTCACAATTCTTTCTCCAATACTCTTTCTTCCACTGGGAAATTAAGAGAGCCGCAGTAAAAGATGATTTATCCAGTAATTTGATTTTGTGCTATAAAACAATACTAGAAGGCAAGAACAAGCCAGATAGATGTCTGCCAACTTAGGGAGTGACAGAGCTCACCTACCAAAAGGCACATAGGTGGACGAGCATGGTAGAGGGATTTGCAGAGCTTGGGGTGAGTGGAGAGGCAGTTAAAATCCTGTGCTGGTTGGAAAACGTTACATGTCGACAAACAAGGAAGGAAGCTGATGGCTTCAGGGAAAGACAAGAATGGATTCTATAGCAGAAGCTGTATTTTAAAAGTTTGGTATCAGAGCACCAAAACCCTTTAAAGTTAAGCAGATCTAGCTGACAGTGTTAAGTAAGTGCCTTTCAAATGGTTTTGATCAGGAGAAAGCCCTGCAGCCCAGAATCAAGGTATTTGAAAAGGTCCTGAAGATCAGTTCACAGATGCAGCCAGGGGAAAGGAAAAGAGCCTGTGTTAGCAGCTGTGTTTCTTGTGGGTAGAGAAGCCTCCTAAAGGTGAAAATGGTCACAATTTTGATGATACGGACTTCAGACTTCAGCTCCCTGAAAAAACTAAAACAAAATTGATGTACATTTAATTTAAATCCTTCAAATGGAATGTAACTTAAGGAATATCTATGAAGTCAGTCTTTGTATTTACAATTGACTAAAAGATTAAAGATACATTTTAAGCACAGAAACATTGCAAAAAAGAAACTCTTCTGGAATATTCAAGATCCAGAGTGTTTAAATTTACTAATTATATAAAATGCCCTCAAATGAAAAGAGTGCTTATACCTTATGTTTGAATTGGGAGTCTGTCAATAAAATGGTTTAGTATATTTGAAAAGAAACAGCAAGAAGAACCTAGCCCCGTTTCTTGAAGCAAGTTTTCCTCCAAAGTCTCTGAGAGGCTACACTGAGGTCAGGCAGCACCACTTGCTGCTGTGGCTATACCACCCATGGAGACATAAGTAGACTCTTATTAGAGGTGAATTACATAAACTGAAAGCAGTCTAGTTGTCAGAGGAAAGGAGAAGTATGCCAGAGGAAAGAAAGCTGCTTCAAATCATTATATTACCAGAAAGAAAAATGCAATTTCAGTAGACATCTTAAAACTGGCTTTTAAGTCAGCATTAAATCTACATATCGTCATTAGATAATTTCTTTCCTGCAACTGCTGATCTATACCTTAAAACTGAATGTATCAGGTAGTCAGAATAGCTCATCAGGTAAGGGTACTCACAGCACAAGCCTGGAAATCTGAATTCAATCTCTGGGACCCATGTAAAGGTAGGAGAGAACCAACTCTACAAAGTTGACCTGAGACCTCCACATATACTCAGATATTGCACACACACACACACACACACACAAGCACACACACACACAAACACACACACACACATAATGGAAATATATACACAGTGCCAATTAATATATTTTTAAAACTAAATAATAATGACTAAGCAATCAGCAGTAGTAATAGCTAGATAAAAGGTATCCAATTATAGCTTTGTGAGCTGAGGTTCAAAAATAATATTTAGGTATCAGATGTTTTGAAGGTTATTCGTCATCAGCTGAGACGTGGTACTTTGTTGAAGATGTTAATGAATGAACACTGTGAAATGATCAACAATAACATCCACCTCAAGTTGAAGATTATAAACATATAAAAGAAATTTTTCTTTACAGAGTAGCTCATAAACAATGTAAAATATGGGGTAAAAACTCAAATGAGGTTCATGACTCAGAAATGGAGAGAGGTTGGACAACAAATAGAGATGCCAGAGACTGAACAGGACGTTCAAATAAGTTCTGATGTTCTATTGAGTGTTAAAGTGATGATGCTTACCAATAACATACATGCAAAAACAAGATAGCCTTTTAATTGTTCTTGTCATGAAGAAATAATAAACATTTAAAGTGATAGATATGCTAATACTCAGACGTGATCACTGAAAATTGTATACATGCATTAAATGTGATGCGGTGTATATAATTATTATGTCAAGTAAAATTAAGAATAAATAAAAATGACTATTTTGAAATATCAATGACAATCCAGGTGACTGTCTGTTGTGATGAAGCATCCTGTTCCTGCTCACTGGTATAGAGTTGTAATTCACAAAATCATGGAATTGCATTGGCTGTGTTACCTATCCATCAAAAGAATGGCTCGTTCGGTTGTTATGACACTGGAATACTTGTTTGTTTGTTTTTTGTTTTACATTCTTTTGAATTTTATTTAATCATTTTTTTACACTCCATATTTTAATCCCCTTCCTGGTCCACCCTCTGACTGTTCCACATTCCATACCTCCCCCACCTCATCTCCAGGAGGATCTTCCCACCACCCCACCCCTATCCCAGCAGACCTCTCCACTCCCTGGGGCCTCTAGTCTCTTGAGATTTAGATTTCTCTGACTGTCTCTGACTGAACCCAGGCCCAGGCCCCGCAGTCCTCTGCCATATATGTGTTGGGGGCCTCATATCAGCTGGCGTATGCTGCCTGGTTGGTGGTCCAGTGTCTGAGAGATCTCAGGGGTGCAGGTGAATTGAGACTGCTGCTCCTCTTAGAGGGTAGCCAAGAAATGCCAAGAAGTGAAAAAAGAAGTCACAAAAATTAATAAATACCCTCTAGTAAATATAAGCTGATTGTGTAATGTTATGGATAACTATTCTTTTATAAGCATCTCAACAATGAAAATCACTCACAAACAACTATCGTTCAGATAGCCTAAAGAGCTCACATCCCAACTGAACTTCTTACTGCCCAGGCTTTTGTAGGTACAACATAGGGCTGTCTACTCTTCCTAATGTCCAATATGAAGTATGGGCACAGTGCTTCCCTCTAGCATTAAATTCCACTTAGAGGTAATAGAAACAAAGTAATAGATTGTGCAGGCACAGAAGGCGGAATGCCTAGCAGAAGGCCTATTTCCATGACCCAATAGCTTTGACCTGATACAGAGTCCCTTCACCTCTAGGTGCTGGCACCTAGATTTCTCATCTGTAAAGATGGAGAAGAGTATCTTCCTATGGAGTTTACATAAACTCCATACAAATAAGAAACTGCCTAAGCAGGAAGCAATGGAATCCACATATGATCAGGATTGGAGTAGCCGAAGGCTTTGACCAGAGCTAACAACTAGGCTTGAAAAACTACGCAAGAAGCAAAAATGAACAAGCAATGTGAGGAAGCAAATCTGGAGTCATGAAAGCTGTGGCTCGAAATTCAAAATCTATTACATTTCAGGCAATTAGAGTTTTGAAGGTCCTGAAATTTGAAATAGGCTCCATTAGACCTGTCTGAGATTCATAAATAATTGTTCCTGCACTTCCAAGCCATTGTAGTTATGGGTAATATAGCTACAGTAGTTAAACTCATTGAAAGACTAGGAGTATATAATACAGCTGTCACTGGTAGTTAATTAAAATCCTGAGATGTACTAGACACTACACTAGAAACTTTATATACGTCATTTAAAGTTTTTAAGACACTCAAGTAAAACTATTTACATTACACATTGAACAAACTAGAAATCAACAAGTCTAGAGGGAATATAGACCCAAGTACGCCCAGGAAGAGGTAGAAGAGGTATGATGTGCATTTCAACATCTATGTCTTTGGATACCAATGAGTTCTTTCTTTGTAGCATCAACTACTTTTCTCCTCAGTCTGTCTGTGACATTAATCTATGACAGTCAATCAACAATGAGTGCCTCAAAAAGATATCAGTAGTATAGATTATGAAGAATGTTTCTTCCTATGTATATCTACATTTGGAGACTTAGAGGACTATCACTAATGTTCTTTGTGACAGGGAAGCTGGGAAGATCAATTCTGATTCTTCTAGAATAGGTAATGAGCTTTGGAGAAAAGAAAGGTGTTTGATGAGAAAGATAATGGAGCTAGCTTAAAGATCATGCTTGTCAAGCTCCTGGGACATTTGCTGGGAAAATCCAGTTACCCTGGTAGATGTGCAACTTAGAGCTGAGTGGAGGCAATGACTTGCACAACAATTTATGTAATACCAGGCATTAGATGTTAGCAGAGAATACAGAAAGAGAAATTTACACAGGAAAATAAATATGTTAATTTTTTAAAGTAGGAGAAAGAGAAAGAAGATGTTGTGGCTGAAAAACAATAGAATATATTTTCAATCTGTAAAACACAAACACCACACACACACACACACACACACACACACACTAATTGATTGTTTTAATAGTTGCTCCAAAGGGACAAACTACTGAATTGACATCTTTCTGTTCATTCTTATAATATTTTATTTAATAAGGCATTTTCATCATATTCATTTTTCTACCTCTAACTCTACCCTCTCTACTCACCAATTTTGTGTTTTCTTTTTTTAACCCCACCATTGAATCCAGTTTGTATTGCCAGACGACTCTTGGTAGAAATGTGGTCAACACACTAGGGTCAGGTCATAAAAAAAAAAAAAAAAAAAAAAAAAAAGCAGACTCACTCTTTCCTAACACTATCAGATTTCAATAGTTCCTTAGCTAGTAATGGGATTTTGGACTCACACCTACCCTGTGCTGGGATTCTATTTGGTTCAAGCTTTGCAAGTCTCATGCCTGCTCTCACAATCTCTGTCACTTCAAAAGCAAAGTGCCCTGTGATATCCAAAATCTAATATTTTCTTGACTCTATTTGAGCATACAACTGCACTTAAAGCATGCATAGCATTATCTCCCAAATGTATCAAGTTATTTTCTCTATATAAGAAAAACGGGGTAAGCAATATTCTCATGAGGAATTCGTGAGACAAAATTAAATCTCTTAAAGTTACTGATAAAGCTGGGGCAGACTCAGCTCTTGTGGGTCACACACTAGAACTCTATTCAGTAGAATAACTACATCTGTTGACACAATGCACATCTGTCCCTCCTTGGAAAGAAAATGCAGCCAAAATGTTTACACTGTTGTGTTAATAGCGTAAAAATTATAATTACTATTTAATCACTACTAAATTAGAGTTGGCCTTGGTTTCTTGGCAAGTTTATCATTTCAATAATAATGTATTGAAATCCCCCCTTTTATTCCATCTTCATTCTAACATGTCATTCTATAATGACAATATTCATAATACCACTTTACATGATCATGGCCACTGTGTAAAGCAAATGAAAGTATAATTGATCTTCTTTCCATTTAAGAGAAATAATACAATCATAAAACATCTGATTTACAAAGCATTATCCTGTGGAATCTTATTTTTAAGCACAAATTCTGTTTGAATAGAAAATCAACTTTACTAATACATAATCTGAAAATTATGAAATGAATACATCTCACACTTGTGTTTCAATTGCATCAAATTTCACTTCATAAACTTAGCATTATGCTATTATTGCTTCCTTGGCAATCATGAGCTCACATCCTGCTTAGAAAAAGCATTTCTAATATCTAATAAAGAACAATAGAAGATGTGATTTGTCTGTGCCTGTTGATACCTCTTCAAGAATAATGAATAAATGATACAAGCACATAAACAAATAGTTTATTTTAAAATTAAGATTAGTTTAATGCACGAAAGCTTGACTGTGACACCAACTAAATCATTCTAACTCTTAGATTTCAGTTTTATCAAGTATAAAATGAAACATTTCTCAAAATTACTTAAAAGTCTTTTTGATTTCAAATCTTTTAATATGAAGTGGGAGTTGATATATAAATATTAAAATTATGTTTTAGGTTCAGTGAAAAGTGAGCCAAGAAGAATTGTACTTTAAAAGAGTTTTACTTGAAAGAGTTATTAGTCAGAAACAATTCTGGGTCACAACTTTTGAAGGTAGGTCGGTGACCCCATCCCTCCACTGGAAGCCCTGTCTACTGGAGGTGGTCTCTTCAGGTTTCACCTCCCAAATGTTTTTCTAAGGTCATCTCCATTGAGTCCTGAGAGCCTCATATCCCAGTTCTCTGGGAACTTTCTAGAGGTTTTCCTGCCCCCCACTCTCAGCACCTATATATTTCCATTTGTTTTCCTGACCCCTCTGGGATTCTCTCCTGTATCTCCCCCTACTCCATGCCTAATCCTGCCCCCTTTCTGCCTCCCCCTCCCTTCTCCTACCCAGTTCCTTCCTTCCCTCTGCCTCCCATGATTATTTTGTTCCCCCTTCTAAGTAGAATTGAAGCATCTTCACTTGGGCCTTCCTTCTTGTTAAATTTCTTATGGTCTGTGGGTTGTATCATGGGTATTCTGTACTTTCTGGCTAATATCCACTAAGCCACCAACCAAAGACAACATGGATTGGACCGTGGCCCCTCTCACACACGAAGTGGAGGACTGCCTTGTCTGGCCTAAGTGGGAGATGATGTGTCTAATCCTGTAGAGACAAGATACCCACAGGACGGGGGATGAAAGCGGGAGAGGTTTAAGGGAGGAGGGTGGATGGGTGAGGGGGATAGGGAGCACCCTCTCAGAGGCAAAGAGACAGTTGGGGGGGATGCCATGAAAAACTCTTAAAGGGTCACCAGGAAGGAGGGCAATATTTGCAGTGTAAATAAATAAAACAATAATTTTAAAAATGAAAAAAATTATTAGCACCAGGTCACTGAGAGTCCTAATGGAGTCCTAACATTTGAGGACTTTCAGGTCTGAGTTAAGATTGACAGGGTCTGTCCAACACAGATGACCTAGCTTGGGTACCTGAAGGCACAAGGACAGGAAAACACTAGACAAAAGCTATCCTGGGGCTGGGCATCAGGGAACTGGCTGCAGCTGCTAAAGAGACACTGGTGCTACAAGGCCCTAACAGATCACAGCTCTCAACCCTCCTAGTGCTATGACATTTAATAGTTTCCCATAACATTATTTTCATTGCTACTTTGTAACTGTAATTTTGTTACTGTTATGAATCATAATGTAAATATCTGTGGTCTGTGATTGTATTAGGCGATCCCTGTGAAAGGAGCATTCGACCCCACAAAGGGTCATGACCCATAGTTTGAGATCCACTGCTCTAGAGCAAGCTCATTAAGAATAGGGCATGGCTTGATGTCTGCAAAGCCAGAGTATCTAACTATCCTAAAATGATAGCTGGGTGGTCTGGGGGCCTAACCAGAGTATAAAGATGTGCTATGAGACAAGATTGGACCAGATTTTCAGGATCCACTTAGGACACAACAAACCACAAAACCGGTAAGGTGACATTAGTAGGCTACTAACACACAGCTGGATTCAACTTCTTGGCTCACTGAGCAAGTTGGCTGCCTTTATACTCCTCCAATACGGACATCTTCTTGCTTTTTTTCTTTAGTCTAATGATAAAGCTTGTGTCAAAATAAGTATTTATAAATCCAGGAACATTTTAAAGCACAGCTTCCTCACTAGAAAAGTACAGAGTCATTTTTCTTTCTGGAGTCTAAGACAACTGAGACATTTTATGATGTTCTTTCTATTGTGCGCATCTTTGATTCTTATCATTTCAAGAGAAGCCCCACAGTTCAAAGTCTCACAATGTTTCCCATGAGAATATAGTTCTGTTCACTGGGCTTTTCTTTTCAAGGTCATTGACACAGGCAATTGAAGCCCTGAGGAGATAACTCTGTATTTGATTTAAGAGACAGAAGTTGAACTAAAATACACACGTCGAGAAGTACTAAAGAACTTGAATTAGCTGGTGCCCAGGGCACGGAGACATTAAAGTTTTAATATTAAAAGTTCTGCTTACGACTTTACCCTGATGAATTCTTGTCACTCACATGCCAAAAAGGAGCCATATGGAAAAGCACGCCAGGGCATGGGCGATAGGTAATTAACTGTGCTTCATTTAAAATCTTTATCATACAAACCAGAACCTCTGTCTCACAGTGACATTAACTTACTTAAAATGAATAATACATGGAAAAGAATGAGTCCCTGAAGTTCAGAAAGGGGATTTGACTGTTTCAGTACTTTGCATAGACAAGGTAAGGACAGTTCTCATTAAAGTGCTGAGCAAAGTGTCATAGACCTATAAGGCGAAGAATACATGTCCCTCTCAAAAGACAAAAAATGTTGATATTGTAAACACACACACACACACACCAAGGAGCAGGAATAAAGGAAGTTACTACAACATAGAACAATTGTTAAATGTCCCTGCAAGGGATATGATGAAATTGCAAAGATATTATTTTGTTTCATGCTCTTTAAAAAGACACTCAGTTCATAACAAATGTAAGAGAAGTAAAAGAAAGACAGATGATTTTACTTTTGTCTAGCTTGATTTCACTGAATTATTAAATATAACAGCTTGTTCAGTTCATCATTACATGTTAACTATGCTCACGTACAAGCAATTATTTTAAAGACTAAAATCAGTAAGTAGTCCTTCCTATCACTAGTAAAACTATTGGATTGTTTCCTTTAAGCTGTATTTTGGAAATTTTAAGTATATTTAGACAATTTCTGAGGCTTCTGTAATGAGATTTCTGCAATGCCCACTCAGGTATTTTAGTATAACTAAGCAGCTGACAGCCTAACTGTTTATCACTAGGAACTGGAATGATTATTCAGTATGTAAAACAGTTATCATATTGAAAGTCACAATTTGTCATATCTTTGTATTCAGTTGTATGTAATAATAACACTTAGGATTCAAATAATTGAACAAAAAAACAATACACATATAAATAAAATAGTAAGAATAAGGGTCTGGAGAAGTGGTTCTCAAAGGGTAAATGCAGATGGAATAGACACATTCCATTTTCTTAACCTGGAAGATTAAGTACATGGAACATGAGAGGAAAGAGAGGAAGCCAAAAAGAGTCATGTACAAACAGTAGCTTCTTAGCATGGAACAGTACCCACAATAATAGTTATTGGTTCCTCAGAGTGAGAAATTAATTCTAATGTATACTCAGATTAATTGCCATTCAGTCTAAAAGACAAAATAGAAAACAATGGTTGTAATCTCACAGTATCATGCTTTCTACTATTTAGGTGTGAAAATATTACAACAGTTGTAGATAACTCAAGTACCAACCTCTTAGGGTGAGCCTGAGATGAGTCAGATATTTATATGTAAGAATGATTCTCTTCTTCAAACTCATACTGTTTTAGTAAAGGCACTAAAAATTCTAATGATCAGCCGGGCGGTGGTGGCACACGCCTTTAATCCCATCACTTGGGAGGCAGAGGCAGGCGGATTTCTGAGTTCAAGGCCAGCCTGGTCTACAGAGTGAGTTCCAGGACAGCCAAGGCTATACAGAGAAACCCTGTCTCGAAAACAACAACAACAACAACAACAAAATTCTAATGATCAGACATCTGACCATTCATCTCGACTTATTATTGCTAAGTCTGTTACAACTCATTCATTTATTTTATTCTATATCTAAAAGAGATACAAAACCAGCTTTCTTGAAGCTAAGCAACATTTTGGAGGTAAACAACTCTAGGGGTTTTCTCACATGTATTTTTCAGGGTAGGTGGATATATGTATATGATGTATATGTATATATGTGTGTATGTATAATGATGTATGGGTACACATGTACTATATAACACATATGTAGAAGTCAGAGGACAACTTGTGGGAATTAGACTCCTTTTCACCATTTAGGTCCCAGGGACTGAACTCAGGTTTGAAGCCAAATATCTTTTCCTACTGATCCATCTCCCCACCCTGATTCCAATTTCAGTATTAAATTTCATCAGTAAAATGCCTGACTAGTCTAACCTGTAGGAACTAGGTTATAGAGCTAGCTGTACCAGTACTGAATTATTTATCTCTCTCTACAGATGGCAGTACTTCACATAGAGACTCATCTTTAATTTTAGATAGTATGGGATTAATAAGGTTTTTGTTGTTTGTTTGTTTGTTTGTTTTTTTTCAGGATTATAACAACATATCTTTTTTTCCCTTTCCTCCTTTCAAACTTCCCATATACCCTCCTTGTTCTCTTTCAAATTCATAGCCTCTTTTAAAATTAATATTATTGCATGATCACCAAATTATTAACAAAATATAAACATGCCAAACTGGATGGAGAAAAGCCCATGAGGCCTCAACCCTACACAACAAACATAAAAATGCTGGGAGTTGGAAAATAGTCTCCCCAAGGGAAAAACACAGCGAGTGGTTATCCAATACCCAATGGTCAGCTCTGAACACCTACATACAAATAACATTATATGGAACACACAGGGTTATGTTTAGGAAATATATATATATATATATGCAATTAATCTTAATGCAGCCTTAATGCAAGTAAGTCCAATTTTCTCAAATATCAAGCAAGGAATCAATCGAAAGAAGTGCTTCTCAAACTTCAGGGCTGTAACTCTTCTAAGGAAAGGGAAATGATGAAAGTTCTACTCCGGCTATTGGTGGTGTTTGGGAACTCTCAACCCTCCTAGTGCTATGACATTTAATAGTTTCCCATAACATTATTTTCATTGCTACTTTGTAACTGTAATTTTGTTACTGTTATGAATCATAATGTAAATATCTGTGGTCTGTGATTGTATTAGGCGATCCCTGTGAAAGGAGCATTCGACCCCACAAAGGGTCATGACCCAATAGTTTGAGATCCACTGCTCTAGAGCAAGCTCATTAAGAATAGGGCATGGCTTGATGTCTGCAAAGCCAGAGTATCTAACTATCCTAAAATGATAGCTGGGTGGTCTGGGGGCCTAACCAGAGTATAAAGATGTGCTATGAGACAAGATTGGACCAGATTTTCAGGATCCACTTAGGACACAACAAAACCACAAAACCGGTAAGGTGACATTAGTAGGCTACTAACACACAGCTGGATTCAACTTCTTGGCTCACTGAGCAAGTTGGCTGCCTTTATACTCCTCCAATACGGACATCTTCTTGCTTTTTTTCTTTAGTCTAATGATAAAGCTTGTGTCAAAATAAGTATTTATAAATCCAGGAACATTTTAAAGCACAGCTTCCTCACTAGAAAAGTACAGAGTCATTTTTCTTTCTGGAGTCTAAGACAACTGCAGACATTTTATGATGTTCTTTCTATTGTGCGCATCTTTGATTCTTATCATTTCAAGAGAAGCCCCACAGTTCAAAGTCTCACAATGTTTCCATGAGAATATAGTTCTGTTCACTGGGCTTTTCTTTTCAAGGTCATTGACACAGGCAATTGAAGCCCTGAGGAGATAACTCTGTATTTGATTTAAGAGACAGAAGTTGAACTAAAATACACACGTCGAGAAGTACTAAAGAACTTGAATTAGCTGGTGCCCAGGGCACGGAGACATTAAAGTTTTAATATTAAAAGTTCTGCTTACGACTTTACCCTGATGAATTCTTGTCACTCACATGCCAAAAAGGAGCCATATGGAAAAGCACGCCAGGGCATGGGCGATAGGTAATTAACTGTGCTTCATTTAAAATCTTTATCATACAAACCAGAACCTCTGTCTCACAGTGACATTAACTTACTTAAAATGAATAATACATGGAAAAGAATGAGTCCCTGAAGTTCAGAAAGGGGATTTGACTGTTTCAGTACTTTGCATAGACAAGGTAAGGACAGTTCTCATTAAAGTGCTGAGCAAAGTGTCATAGACCTATAAGGCGAAGAATACATGTCCCTCTCAAAAGACAAAAAATGTTGATATTGTAAACACACACACACACACCAAGGAGCAGGAATAAAGGAAGTTACTACAACATAGAACAATTGTTAAATGTCCCTGCAAGGGATATGATGAAATTGCAAAGATATTATTTTGTTTCATGCTCTTTAAAAAGACACTCAGTTCATAACAAATGTAAGAGAAGTAAAAGAAAGACAGATGATTTTACTTTTGTCTAGCTTGATTTCACTGAATTATTAAATATAACAGCTTGTTCAGTTCATCATTACATGTTAACTATGCTCACGTACAAGCAATTATTTTAAAGACTAAAATCAGTAAGTAGTCCTTCCTATCACTAGTAAAACTATTGGATTGTTTCCTTTAAGCTGTATTTTGGAAATTTTAAGTATATTTAGACAATTTCTGAGGCTTCTGTAATGAGATTTCTGCAATGCCCACTCAGGTATTTTAGTATAACTAAGCAGCTGACAGCCTAACTGTTTATCACTAGGAACTGGAATGATTATTCAGTATGTAAAACAGTTATCATATTGAAAGTCACAATTTGTCATATCTTTGTATTCAGTTGTATGTAATAATAACACTTAGGGATTCAAATAATTGAACAAAAAAAACAATACACATATAAATAAAATAGTAAGAATAAGGGTCTGGAGAAGTGGTTCTCAAAGGGTAAATGCAGATGGAATAGACACATTCCATTTTCTTAACCTGGAAGATTAAGTACATGGAACATGAGAGGAAAGAGAGGAAGCCAAAAAGAGTCATGTACAAACAGTAGCTTCTTAGCATGGAACAGTACCCACAATAATAGTTATTGGTTCCTCAGAGTGAGAAATTAATTCTAATGTATACTCAGATTAATTGCCATTCAGTCTAAAAGACAAAATAGAAAACAATGGTTGTAATCTCACAGTATCATGCTTTCTACTATTTAGGTGTGAAAATATTACAACAGTTGTAGATAACTCAAGTACCAACCTCTTAGGGTGAGCCTGAGATGAGTCAGATATTTATATGTAAGAATGATTCTCTTCTTCAAACTCATACTGTTTTAGTAAAGGCACTAAAAATTCTAATGATCAGCCGGGCGGTGGTGGCACACGCCTTTAATCCCATCACTTGGGAGGCAGAGGCAGGCGGATTTCTGAGTTCAAGGCCAGCCTGGTCTACAGAGTGAGTTCCAGGACAGCCAAGGCTATACAGAGAAACCCTGTCTCGAAAACAACAACAACAACAACAACAAAATTCTAATGATCAGACATCTGACCATTCATCTCAGACTTATTATTGCTAAGTCTGTTACAACTCATTCATTTATTTTATTCTATATCTAAAAGAGATACAAAACCAGCTTTCTTGAAGCTAAGCAACATTTTGGAGGTAAACAACTCTAGGGGTTTTCTCACATGTATTTTTCAGGGTAGGTGGATATATGTATATGATGTATATGTATATATGTGTGTATGTATATGATGTATGGGTACACATGTACTATATAACACATATGTAGAAGTCAGAGGACAACTTGTGGGAATTAGACTCCTTTTCACCATTTAGGTCCCAGGGACTGAACTCAGGTTTGAAGCCAAATATCTTTTCCTACTGATCCATCTCCCCACCCTGATTCCAATTTCAGTATTAAATTTCATCAGTAAAATGCCTGACTAGTCTAACCTGTAGGAACTAGGTTATAGAGCTAGCTGTACCAGTACTGAATTATTTATCTCTCTCTACAGATGGCAGTACTTCACATAAGAGACTCATCTTTAATTTTAGATAGTATGGGATTAATAAGGTTTTTTTGTTTGTTTGTTTGTTTGTTTGTTTGTTTTTTCAGGATTATAACAACATATCTTTTTTTCCCTTTCCTCCTTTCAAACTTCCCATATACCCTCCTTGTTCTCTTTCAAATTCATAGCCTCTTTTAAAATTAATTATTATTGCATGATCACCAAATTATTAACAAAATATAAACATGCCAAACTGGATGGAGAAAAGCCCATGAGGCCTCAACCCTACACAACAAACATAAAAATGCTGGGAGTTGGGAAAATAGTCTCCCCAAGGAAAAACACAGCGAGTGGTTATCCAATACCCAATGGTCAGCTCTGAACACCTACATACAAATAACATTATATGGAACACACAGGGTTATGTTTAGGAATATATATATATATATATATGCAATTAATCTTAATGCAGCCTTAATGCAAGTAAGTCCAATTTTCTCAAATATCAAGCAAGGAATCAATCGAAAGAAGTGCTTCTCAAACTTCAGGGCTGTAACTCTTCTAAGGAAAGGGAAATGATGAAAGTTCTACTCCGGCTATTGGTGGTGTTTGGGAACTTGCAACAACTTCCTAGCTAGGCTTCTTGAATGCTGTGATAACACACATGAGCCACCAGGTCTACCTGGGTAATATATAAAGTACAAAGTTAATATACCTTGGCACTGTGGAGATAACTGAATCAGTGAAGTTCTTGCCACACAAGCATGAGAACTAGAGTTTAATATTTAATCCTCATGCAAAGTCTGAGCACCATGACACCAACTCATCACTGGGAATCAGAAATCCAGCATTGGGAACCAGGGACAGTTGGACCCCTTAGCTTACTAGTCAACCAGTATGCGCTCCAGGCAAACAAAAAAACTATCCCAAAACAAAGCGGATGGCTTTTAAGAAACAACACAAGGTTGTGCTCTGACCTACACACACACACACACACACACACACACACACACAGACAGACACACACACACAGACAGAAAGACAGACAGACAGATGGACGGACAGAGAAGAACAAAGAGAGTTAGTATACCTCTGACCATATCCCTTCACATTAAAAGACATGGATGATAAGAGTGAGTAAACACTTATTAGTAATGTCGACAGTACAAAGTATGTTCTCACAGACTTGGAATGAAATAATAACTTTGTTATTTGCTAGTTTGTGGTTATTGGGGAGCTGTGTGGCCATATTATATCTTCACTTAATAACTGAGACTATTTCTATTTCTAAAAATGTCTAGTAAATATCAAACAAAATAACATCAAAATGTTGTTAAACTCATACCAGATTCTCAAAAAAAAAACAAAAAACAAAAAAACAAAATCAACCACATCTCTTCTCCTATACTCCTCATTCTGTAGCAGGGTTGTCTGTTTTAGAGTTTATAGTTCTATATAGAAAATGTTAACACAACGTAGAAAATATTGCAGACTGATAGTGCATTAAGTAACTTTCAGCTAAAAGGTTCACATTAGAATTGATTGATGATAAATGAGGAAATTGTTAGGTCGTAAATCAGCCTGTTTTTCCCAGCAGCATCTATTAGACATCATGAGAGTTGGGGAGCTGTGAGTCCCGCTGCTGCGAGGAAAGAATGAGCAAATATCCTCCCAGGGTGCCACTTGGCTAAGCTTCTGCCATATGTCCATGATGCACTCATCCTTTATGGCACATCTCATTTTATGTCTCCACTTGACAAGCACAACTTAAACTAGGAACAAGCTTGCACCCTGCTCGCTCATCTAATTCCCATTACTGCTAATTACACACACACAGCAGGAAGACCATAGCTATTCAGAATAAGCCTTCATTGTGAGAGATAGAGTATGAAACTCATATGCTGTCAAAGCAGCGAACAATTCCTTACACTTGTTAGCGATTATACACCTGCAAATATTTTATTTTTCAAACCTTAGTTCTGACTCGCTTGTGTCTGCACACCCTATTTGAACTTTCGGGAAAACAAAACCATTTTTTTTGTGTGTGTATTGCCTGACAAGATTTAGAAGCAATTTGCTTTCAGTAAGAACCTTCAGCATGCTACTTTCTGAATTAGAAATTAGGAAAATTGTCTGAAGACTGAGATGGACCAGCAAAAGGAATGAAATATATAACAATAAGATCATTTCTATTTCATTTATTTATCTTTGTGTTTGAGCTATTGTAAATGAGGGTGTGCTGCTTTAAAAGGAAGATTTTGCATCTTACAACTAGTTTCATGTATTTTTATTTTGATCTTGATATTTATACAAGGACATGCTTATGCTATGCTAGGAGAGAAGAATGCAGCACAGAACATTAGCATATACACTACAGGACATATCTCTCTATGTGATTTATCCCAGACTATTAATAATGTATGCAAAAGCTAAAATCTAACCAGTATTTTCATATTTTCATCCTGGGTTAATGTATTTTAGAGTAATTAAGAATTATAGGTCACCAGGAAGTATATTACTACGCTAAGACAAGAAACTGATCTTGGCAGTGCTGTCAAGGTTTGCATTGGTGCAATAAACCAAACTGAGTACATATTTCTTCCAAGATTTGCTAGAAGAATGTATTTTTTTGTGAAATTTTCAATATTAAAATAAAATTTTTTCTACACCTCAATAAAGACAGGAAAATAAACTAAACCCCACTGCTTAGAGATACATAGTTGGCCTATATTAATTTTGTCTCTAATCAAGAAAACATATAGTTTTATTTTAGTCTATGTCCCTGTGAACTTAGTCTTTGCCTATTTCTTGGTACTAAACATCTTTTGCCACATGACCATTCTCAAGTTTCAAATCTAGGGAGTTCAAAGTTTGAGTTTCTCCACTTTTAAATGTATCATCATAAGGGTTTGAGGCATTTTTTATGGAAATGAATTGTTATGTCTGCCAAATGTTTGCTGTAAATTCTTGTAAAGTAATGCTCTCAGTCTGGTGAAGCATGGTCATTACACTCACACGGAAGGTAAATGAATGCCTACAGGGGAGAATGAGGACACGGGCATAAGTCCATGCATAGCAACATATTCTGTTCTCAAGTTATACACAATTCATCTGCATCACCTTCAAAATGGTAAATAACAAAGGCAAAACATAGGCCGTGTTTAGATGGCTAAGTCTTTTTGACTGCCATTAGTATATGACTGCAAAACTCTCCTTTGTGAAGCAGGTTTATTCCAAATATGAAGCTGACCCACAAACCTCAGTTAATTGTGGTGGTTATATTGTCCTTTGTGCACACTTCAGAAGATGCACTCTAGAAAGTAGCTCTGATAGCTTGACCCTCAGACACGCCCTGCCCAAATGAGATTTGAAGAGCTGTTCAGGTGAAGTCCAGAGTAAACTCACCCTTGTACTGCATACAGAAAATATCCCCGAAACAAGAACATACACCTTCTCTTCCATTTCAAACTCCTTACACTTTCCATCAGTGAAAGGTCAAAATCAAGTGTGTTTTCTAGGCTATTTCGAGACTAGGCTAGAGTCCTGTCCTACCAGTGTTCCCATCTCATAACTGAGAATCTATTTTTTGGAGAAACTTCTACAATTAGAGATATAACATGGATGATGATGGAGTGAACTCACTGATTATATCTATGAGTAATTAGAATAAGACTTGCAAAAATAAACAAAAAATAGCATTTTATTGGAGCATTTATCAGAGAATTCTTCAGGAGTTAACCCACACAGTTCTTAAATGACCTGGAGTTGGTTCAACCACCTGACCAGTCTATGCAGTATTGCCACTTTTTTCTGTCTTTTTAAGTAAATTAGATAAATATTTAGAAAACTGCATAGGATTACAAATCAAGCTTTGGACACAGAAGAAACAAATAGCTGTAAAGGTGAGTAACTGTGCTTTGTTAAAGGAGTTGTTAAGTTATTCTGTCCAACTTTGTCTCTGCTTAAAATATAGAGGCAGCTCCAGCGTCTCTCTGCTAAAAGGAGCCAGCAAACTGTTGGCCAGGTAGCAGCAATTACAACACTTGCAGATTTTTCTTTGTGTGAGTTTCCCTAATAACCCTAGAATGTCAGCAATACTGAGAAATTTAAAATAAATAAAAGGGGAAATTATTTTAATGTGATTTCTAGACACAGCTAACAGTCTATTTTAATAACCCTACTTACTTTTTTTTTAAAGGCTGTATTTTACCTGCATTTCTAATAAGTAAAACTGCTCATGAAATTTTGCTTATTACAATCACCTATTAGTTGTATGGTTTCATTTAAAAATAAGCATTTATTAGCTGGAATTTATAACTGTATTTATTTGACTATAGACAAATTGTGTTCAAATTCATAACTATTTCCTCTACCTTTACCTCTAAGCCTAGCCTTCCTTACATTACCACAGATGATGTCCTCCTACAGAGAATGTCCTCTGAGACCTAGCAGCACCCTCTGCTGAGACGTCTCTGATTCCATTTATGTCCTGGACAAGCATATCACACACATTCTTTATAGAGTCATCTGCACATGCTCTGATTCTGGTCGTATCTTCTGTTCAAGCACTTGCATTTATTCATAAACCCAGAAGGTGCAGTCTAAGGACTTTGAACAGTCTTCAAAGAAGACATCCATATCTACCTTCTGTTCTGACATCAGCTTATCCCTTGCTCTTTACCAACATTTCAGTTCAGATCTCATACAAAAGAATAAAAGACAAAAGAAAAACAAATCTAGATTGCTCCCTTTGACAATCCTGCAAGCCCACCTTTCCCTTCCTCGATGCATCCGCTCCCAGTGTGCTTCTCTGAAGAAAGCATCATTAATATGTAGCAAATAATTACTACATCTGCTTTTCCTCTTTCTCTGCTCAGATTCCATCTCCCTGGGAACGTATTTTGTCAGAAGTTCAAAATACTAAGTTTCATATTCTGCTACAGCCCATGTTTCTCCTGTACAGCATTTGCAGCATTGGTGGCTAATTCCAGGTCGCATCATTGCTTGTCTTTTTCTGTTTCTGTCACAGAGAAGAAAGCATCATGAGGACAAAAACTGGGATTTTGCAGCTGTTGTCATTTGCTTGCTTTCTCCATATTTCTAGTTCTCAGAAATACTAGAAAGTTGCCTTCTATGTGAAATTGTTTGACCTACACTGGATGAATACTCACAAGAATGCTAATGGCTGTAATGTGTTACAGATGGGTGTAGTTATCTTTTCTGTAGCCTTCAGATGTTTTCTTCCTGATATCAACTTTCAAAAATACATGCAGGGAACATTTTCTGTTTGTTTGGTGTAGTTGGAAAAAGAAAAAGAAAAAAAAAACTTTAGGTGAATGCTTTATGTAATAGTGAAAGCTCACATCTAAAAAACTGTTTTTTGGTAGAGAGTGGATAGCAGATATTTCCCCTGACTTCAGATAAGCTGTATAAATTCCGAGCTAAGTAACAAATTATGATTTCTGTTCTTTTATGAGAGTAGTCTCAAATATTGAACTTTCCTATTGATGCTATATAATGTCATTTTGTTTACTGAGTTTATACTATAGTTTCTCATTTCGTAACTCAAATTGATCTCCACATCTATTAAATTATTTTTATGCTCATGAGTTACATCACCTCAAATAAAAATGTACCAGTACAGACAAAAGTTAGTTTTTGGCAACATGAAATATTTGCTAGGTTGTGGTCTCCTCCTATATCAAATTTATCCAACCAGCTTTTCCTGAGGGTTAACAATGTGCCAGCAGCTTCTGAATTTCCACAGCTATTTCAGAATTTCTACATGACAATACAGCAGTGTGCTTGGATGTAATTCAAAGATTTCCCTGAAACTTCAAAACAAATATATATTATTTTTTTCTTAACCTCTATGTTCATATAAAAGTGACCTGGCCAGAGGCTGAGTAAAATTATGAGGAGGGAACACACTCTTGATTCAGCTAATGGCACTGCTGGCCAGGTCTAGAAAGGCCAGTATGATTGTAGCACCCGCATGCTAGCTTTCCTTTTGTTCAGGAAGCAAAATGAAGGCAGCCACATATTTTTTAATTCTTCAGTCAACAATCTTATGAAGAAGGTGACATTTTTATTCATAAGGTAACTGGGTTTTTTTGTTGCCTGGAGTCAAATACTAATTTATAAAAATTTCAAGCTTAAAATGGTTTCAGTAATAACACTTGTTTAAATGTTATCCAGCTGTGTGGAATAAAAACTGCTGCAGGTAAACGTTCATAGCTATCTTCATATAGAAAACAAAACAAAAGTCTAGGAGCTGCTGTGAAAAAGCCATGTTCTCCTGATCTACATCAAAACAACCTGTGAAGCAAACCATCTTACAAGTGTGGGATTTTCTCATTCCTGTTCATCTAATAAATGCCTTTGGAAAGGGTAAAGGAAACTTGGTTAACTTTGTTTGCATTGGGGAATTGGTACTAAAAGAAATACATGTAGTTCAGAGGATGGAAGCTGAGCAGAGCTGAGGACCATACCTTCTTATAGCAGCTGTCCTTTTTGCCTGTCCATCCTTCATCTCTCTCTCTGCCATCAAATCACCCAAATCTGTCTTTTCAGAAGAGTAGGAGATGTGAGCTCTAATCAAGGTATTTTAAAGTTTGATGTGTCCGTTTTTATAGTCATCTAAAATTTTACACATAGCAGATTCTGTGTATCTACCTCATGCCCGAGTGCTGCACACTGGCATCTGTTGCATTTGTCTTTTCTATCACACTGAGACTGAATAGTTCACATTAATCGTTGAGGCTAATGACAAAAACACAGATGTGGGCTTAATTACACAAATAATGTTTCGAGGCAAATGAAGGTTAGACAAGAGTTTCTGAGAACTCTCAAAGCATTTCTTACAATGCTGGTTCCATGAAGAACACGGAGGGCAGTATGCACTATTGCTGACCATATGGTGCAGCAGGCATGCCAAACTTCTAAGAGCCTGCCTTGTGACAGTTGGATTCATCTTTACATTTTGAGCAATGATTCAGTTTCAGCAAACATCATCTGTCACAATAAAGCAATTTTTAAGTAAAGCTTCATATTCTCTTTGGTTTGGGTTTCATCTTACTCACAAGATTATTTCAGAGCTCATAGAGGTGGTGCAAATTAGAGAAAACTGCACCCAATCTTCAGCTACCATTAGATAGGAACACAGTGTCATTATATTGTTGTATTACTATTGCTTCAAACCAAGAAACAGAAAGGAATCATTTTGATAACTCTTCCACATTCAACAACTTTATAAAATGGGTAGTTTATGAACAAGCACAAAATGCTTAATCATTTCATAGTATGGATTGAAGAGAAGTGTGACTTGTTTTTTAGTTAGACACATTTCTAATATTGTGTTTATTTGATTGGCATTTCTCCCTGTATTTTATTAATAGCATCTCATCCTTCCCTTGGAAAAGCATTTCTGTATCCCATCTGGTCCAAGTGAAACTCTGCATCAGGCTATTGCTACTTGCTTATCTAAAGTGGAGCCCTGTGACCCTGGCCACAGCCGTCAGACTCTTCCAGAAAACTGAGGATTCAGTGGAAAGACCAAAGTGCACAGGAAAACAGAACCAAGATATACTCCAAGAAATGACTCAAAGTTCTCACCACTAGGGTTCCTGAAATACCAGTGAGTTTCTATTCTTTCTTGAATCCTTGTGTATTGTGTCATTTCATATTTTAAGTATTATTATATTCTTATATTCCCATTTTATTAATCAAATTCCATTTCTGTTGATTACCACCAAGAATCTCCAATGCACTGCCTCAAAAACAGATGCCAAACTCACAAAAAAATACAATGTCAAAATTACTCAAAAGAATGGTTGAGAATATGGAATATGTCTTATGTATCATGCACTTTTATTGGTTTTGTGGCACGTATGATATCTGAACCTCTATAATTAATGAATGAATAAATAAATTCAGTTCAAATATTGGTATTTTTCATTATTCACTGCAACATTTGTTATCATTGAAAAAGAATGTAGGCTGGGAAAATTTCTCAGTGGTTAATGTGCTTTCTGGATAAGCACAAGGACCTGTGTTCATATTACTATCTCCCGGTAAAATTTCAGCTCAGTGTGTACTGGAAACCCCAATGCTGGGAGTCAGACCAGCAATGCCCAGCAACTCATTGATCAACCAGTTTAGCCTAATGATGAGCTCTGTTTTCATCAAAAGACCCTGTCTCAAAACAAAAAAGTGGAGAAGTAACTGAGAAGAACATCTCTTGTCAACCTCTGCTCCCCATATATGCATAGCAAGCACACATATGTATACAGTGTCCCCTCTCACATACACGAAAAATGTAAATGAAAAGGGAGATGTAACTGAGTATCTCCAAAGAAAGTAGTACTTCATATGGAACTATTGTTACTGTGGTACTTAGATCAGATTAATTACAGTTCAGGTATTTTTATAAGCATGACTGTGTTATTTGTATCTGATTCATTATTAACGTTCTCTTCTAACGATTGCAGAAGTTGAAGGAAAAGAGGAACATTATTTATAATCACAGCAGTTACTTGAATAATAGATGATATTTATGAGTACATTTTAAGGAGAATTTACTAGACATTTTATTTCTCTTGATACATATAAATTTTCATTATTTTAAGACTAAATATTGGTATCAAGCTGTGACTAAATATGATGTCAAATATTACTTAATAGAATTTTTTCAGTACTAGCAATGTCACTTAAGGTTTAGGACATATTTTAACTGGGGTGTTGGAGACATATCTCATCTGGTCCCGTATAAGCACAAGAATGTGAGTTTGATCCCCAAAACCCAGGTAAAAATAAGGTCTGTACTTGTAATCCCAGCATTGAGGAGGCAGAGCCAGATGGAACCCAGTGAGGTATGCGAGCTAGCCGGCCAACCTAGCATCATCAATCCCCAGGCTTGTCAGTGATAGACCCTATCTCAAAAATCAAGGTGAACAGCTCAGAAATGCAGTTAAGGTTGACACCTGCCCTCTATGTGGTTGCTGGTTGTAACTTTTCTTAAAGAAATATGAACAAATATTTATTGCTTCACATTGGACAACTATGAGAACGAGAAAGGGTTCTACCAAAGTTCATCTTCCTGGAACAATGACTATGGTGGGCTTGCTAACCTGAGTATGGGTTAGCGGTTACTTACAAAAGCAGGAGCAGATACATCACCGAAAACTCACTGCAACATGGTTATGAGTCAAAAAAAAATTAATCTTGAAGTTTGCAGTCGGGTTGACACATTTCAGTTTCCTCTCCTAGGAAGTCCTTACTGCCTTAGAAAAGGAGAAGTCTTATGAATCTTGTTAGTTTTAGGAGCTTCCTGATACTTATGATTTCTTTAGTTTTGGATATTAATGAGCCTCCCTCCAAAAGGGGAATTTTTAATTGGGGGTATTTTGCTACACAACACATGACGACACTCATACACAAACCTATACACACATGCTCACATACAAAAATGCATTTTAATAAAATGTTATTGCCAATATACACTATTTTGAACCACATTTCACTAAAATCAGGAATATCCTTTTTCAATAAGACTCCAGTTAGGGAGAGATGACTCAGCTAATTGAAAGTACACATTGCTCTTTAAGGGACTCCAGTTCATTTTTCAGCACCAACACTGGATGCCTCACAACTACCTGTACCCTCTAATTACAGGGGATCCAGTGACCTTTTCTGGCTTCTATAGTCACTGCATTAATGTGCTCAATCACGCAGACACACACACACACACACACACACACACAACCACACATTTAAAAACAAAATATTTTTAAAGATTCCAGATTTCCAGAAAATAAGGCAAACATTTGGCAAATGGGACCTCATGCAATTAAGCTTCTTCACTGCAAAGGAGTCAGTCAAGTGAGGAGACAGCTGATAGAACGGTGGAAAGTCTTTGCAAGCTATATCTGACAAAAGATTAATGTCTAGGATATAGGAAACTAAACAATAAGCAATTAAACAGAAGATAAGAGTGTTTGCTTTGCAAGCATTGGGGCTCTGAATTCAAATCACAGCAATAATACAAAAATGTCAATAATACAAAATGTGGCCTTGTATGCCTCTAACCCGAGTCCTTGTGCATGGCAAAACATGATGAGAGTGGAGACAGTGTTGCTATGGATGGCTGGTTCCCAGATTTAGTGAGAGACACGGTATCAAGAGAATCAGGCAGTCGGTGTGATAGAGCAAATCATACAAAGTTCTCTAGCATTTGCACACATGAAGGGTCCATATACACAGGAATACATAAACCACATATAGCACACTCACATCCAGAGAGAGAGTGGGAGAGAGAGACAAAGAGAGAGAGAAAGACAGACAGAGACAGAGAGATCAAACAAAATATCCAACAAATAGGCTCATGAAATGAATATATATCTCTTAAATAATGAAAAACAAATTACCAATAAACACAAAGAAAAGTTTAACTTCAGTAGCGAACATAGAAGTGCACATTGAAATTAAATTGAGATTTCATCAAGCCCCAAATAGCATGAAAGTCATGAAGAAAAAGAATGATGATAAATGCTCTGGGACTGTGAAGAGAGGGAAACCTTACACACTGTTGGCTAGAATATAAACTGGTTTGGTCACTATGGAAGTTTCTCAAAATACTAGAATTACGTCAACCATATGACCTATCTGTACCACTCCTAGGTGTATACCCAAAAGACACTAAGACAGCATAGCATTAAAATATGTGCACATCCATATGTATTGCCTCATTTTTCATGACAGCCAATTATAGAACTTATACAGGTATCCAAGGATAGAAAATTATTGTGGAAAATGTGGTATATGCACAGTGTGTTTATCATCCATAAAGAATGAAGTTACATTGTTTGCAGGAAAAAAATGGATACAATCGTGGATCATATTAAATGAATTAATATGATTAATTCATAATTAATTAATATGATTAATGAATTATGTTTTGTCATTCCTAAATTTTACAAGGATTGTAGGATGAAAACTGTCTAGGGGGACAGAGGAATCTGGGAAGAAGAAAGAGTGAGAGAAAAAAAGACAATAGGAGGGAATGAGGAAGAAATAAGCTCACTATACATGTACCAAAAGTTAAAACCATACAAAACTAAACTTAAAACATCAAGAAAACAGCCTACCAGGAATGTGTTAAGTCTCTGCTGTGTTGTGCCAGAGCAAGCACAGGACACAGGACGTAACACAGAAACACCATTCTCACTGACGGTTACCCCGGATCAGCCTGTATTTGATTTTATAAGTAGTAGGCAACGTTTCCTGATCTAAGCATGAAGTGCACTGGCTCCAGTCTCACAACAAAAAGATATAACTGAAAATAAGAGTCAAAAATATGGGATTCAGGTTTTGACAATGATTTTAAAATAACAAGAAAAGAAAAAGGTGAAAAATTGAGCACATACTCTCTTCTTTAACAAAGCAGTTCATTTCAAAGCGCCCTCTCAAAAATTAAGTAAGACTTGGATTATGTATTTATTTAATTACTTATTTTTATGTTATGGTATTTTGGTTGTTTGAGTCAGGGTTTCTTTGTATAGCTCCAGCTGTCCTGACACTCGATTTTCTAGTTCGATTGCAATGATAGTTGATACATTTGAAATAATCCCACATTTAATGTAAACAGTACCACAAACTTTCCTAGTGGAACTTTTGCTGAATACCATAGCTTTTGGAACAGTATGGTTTAACTTTTACTTATTTCAAGAAATCTATATTTTATCCCTTTTGGTTTTTATTCAACACATTAACTGTACATAAGAATGTTAATTTTCATGCTTTCATTTAATATGTAATATGTCTTTTGCTAGTGAGTCTCTGCTTAATTTCTCAGTTTAATTTCTGAGAAAGTGCATAGTATGGCTCTGATTAGCTTTTAATTTGTTGAGATTTGTTTTGTAGACAAACATGAGACTACATTTCTTGTGCCAATGAGAAGACACTGTATTCTCTAACCATCAGATCTATTCTGCAAGCATTTCCTGGGTTTGTGACATACTTTCAAGTTCTTTGTTGATTTTTCTGTATGAACTCTCCATTTGGGAATAGTGGAGTGTTAATTTCCTGACTAATTCATTAGAATCTATGCCTTATCTTAAATAGAGAAATATTTGATTAATGTAATTGAGTGTTCCAGTAAGGTGTGTATAAATACTTTAAACATTTATTTATATTGATTATCAGCTTGTTATTAAATAGACCTTTTTGGTTTCATATTACCCTTTCTAACTTAATGTTTCAGATCAATGATGTTGTCTCAGCTTCCTTTTGAGTTCCGTTCATGTGTTGTATATTTTTCCATCACTTCTCCTCAAGTGTCTCTGTATCTTTGCCAGTACTCAGCCTCCTGAAGATTTAAGGAAAAACATCATTATGCCAGGGAAACTTCTCCGGAAGTCTTTGTGTCTGGAGTGTGCAGGCAGAAACTTCTCGAATCTCAGCTGACTAGGAAAAGGTGATAGAATAGGAAGCAGGCTAGTTTAGGAAGCTCAGAACCTACTTCCAGAGTCTCAATACCTTGGGCAACTCCACGCTTGCTAAAGTTTCAATACCTCCCAATAGTTCTACCAGCGAGAAACTCATAGCACATTTAAACCTGAACAAAAGGAGACTGTGCGACAGGAAGTAGGAAGCAGGGGAGAGAGGTAACAGAATGCACACAAGGAAAGCGGAAGGGAAACTACTGGGAGGCCACAGGGCAAGCAAGATGCGGAGACAGGGGCCAGAAAGACAGTGAAATGCTGAACAACAGCAACATTTGATAAATGCTTATGGAAGTTCCATAGTGAAGCCAGACACTTTGTAAGCTAAACCTAAAAACAATGGAATCTGTAAAAATGTACTGTCTGCACTGTTATCTCAAGCTTCAGTATGTATTTACCAAGATCACTGTGGAGGCAAATATGTGTCACTCAAAATTATTCTGAATTTTTTTTCCTTTCAGTCATGAATAACATTATAACGTTTAACCTAATTTTTTTAAGTTATTACGTGGAAGAAATCTAAAGATACAAAATTATACTTTAGAAAGCTTTGTCATAAAAAGTGTGACACATCATAACTAGCGGGCAAATTAAAGAACTGAGCCATACGCCTTCCAGCTGTCTGATGAGAAATCCAACCTGGATCCAGTGAAACTAAAACGCATTAGGTTTCAATACCAAAAGCACAGTCCTTGTTAAAGATGCAGACCACACACACAGCAATGAGAACTGCCTTTGAGTTCCTCTCCACTGCCACCTAGAGGACGGAAACAGAAGGATTGCGGATAAAGGTTTGGCAGCCTTGTGGAATTAAAGTTTGAAATAGCCTTCACTCTTATCATCTTAATATAGGATTTATTCTTCTTCACAATGTTCTCTCAAACTGCCTTCTCCTCTCTGTTTTTCTTACTTCTTTCTAAGAATATTCAGATGTTTCTTTTGCAGGACTATCATGAAAGTCAGTACTCCTCCCAAGCCCTGTTTGGTATTAGATTTCTTGTTATATCTTCAGCAAGTTTCTACAGCTTTCCTTCACTTACTCCCTGTCAATATCTACCGTGTCTGTGGATACATACAGAATTACCTATGAAGCACAATAGTCATCTGTGTCATAATTTGGGAGTTCAATAAAGCTTCTGTTTCTTTCTTTCTTTTTTTTTTGTCCATTCTATGAGTCTGCTCTTCTGTTCTCTATGCAGTACCTACCCCTCAGTGAGTCTGACGGCAGAGCCTGGTTGTCAATTTCACAGCTGGGAGGAGGGAACCTCAGTTGAGCATTGGCCTCCATCAGATTGGGCATGTCTGTGGAGCATTTTCTTTTTCTTTTTCTTTTCCCTTACTTCACAGAATATATTTTTAAACACACAGAATAAAACGAGATTACAAAGGAAAACAATCATGTTGAAACAGCTGTGCATCGGGGAAGCTGAATTGATGGTACAAACATTTCAGACTACCCGTTTAAAGAAACAAGGTGAGAACTTGTCAACTAACACTTCAAGTAAACTACAATAAACTTTCTCTGTGTGCATATTTTTCAGTTCTTGTTTATTCTGCAAATTTGACAATGTATTCTAATTACTGAACTGTGAATGTTAATATGCTAAAAAAAAGTAGAAAATGATTTTTAAATGATGAAAGATAAAAGATAAATTAGCATAAACAAATATATTGAATAGCAAAACTGTATCCAAAAGGAGCATGTCTTGATTGCTAATTCATGCAGGAGGGCCAGTGCACTGAAAGCAGTGCCATCCCTAGGCAACTGTTCCTAGGCTGTATAAGAAGTGTAACCCATTACAAGCCTAAGAGGAGGCCAGTAAGCAGAAATTCTCCAGGGTCTCTGCTTCTGTTTCTCTTTCCAGCTCCTGTAAGCTCCATCAAACCCTCCCTCTCCCAAGATGCTTTAGGTCATAGTGTTTATCACAGCAACAGAAACCAAACTAGGACAGTAAGTAAATAGTATGTTTCTTATCTGCCTCTAACAGAAATGCACATCTTCATATCAGCTTTGTCACATGCTGGTGAGCACGTACCTTAGGGACCTTTATCCAACAGAGACATAGCAGTACTCGACCACAGGCATGCTTATTCTCTCTGCTTAATGCTATGTCACATTAGCAGGTGACTGCACAAATTTAAGCTCCCACTATTTAAAAAAGGTGTGCTGGAGAGTTTTTATGTCCACTTGACAACAAGCTAAAGTCATCTGAAAGGAGGGAATGTCAGTTGAAGAAATGCTTCCATCAGATCTGAATATAGGGCGTTTTTTAGTGGTTGGCTGGGGAAGGCCCAGCCCATGGTAGGTCCTGCCCTCAGTGAGCTGGTGGTCCTGGGTTCTATAAAAAAGCAGGCTAAGCAAGCCATGAGAAGCAAGCCCATGAGCAGCACCCCGCCATGGCCTATGCATCAACACTGCCTCGAGGCTCCTGCACTGCTTGAGATCCTGCCCTGGCATCCTTCCATGATGGACTACTATGTGGAAGTGTAAGCTGAAGTGGAAATTCCTGATTCCTTTGGAGACACAGTTGTGCCCTGTGATGTTTTTGTGGAAGTGCCTTGTGAGAGGGCATGTGATGTTTTGCTGGAGAGGATGCTTAAGAGGGCACGTGATGTTTGGAAAGTATATAAATGGAACCTCACACTGGGAGGATGCTCTTGTATTGTACATCACCTTGCAACATTTCACTGGTCTTCACTGATCTTCATTGTCTTGATTTCATAGAAAGAAACTTGCCAAAGACTTTCTTGTGGTATTCCAGCTGATTCTTGCCACTTCAGCTGACTCATGCTGATTCGGCTGAGCCTTGCTGATCAAGCTGCTACTGTTGATTCATCTTTGGTATTTGCTATTGAGCCAGACTTCTGGTATCACCAGACTTTTGGAATCACCACAAAGAACTAGCTCCACAGTTCCTTGTCCTACTAACCATCTTTCTCCTGTGCCTTTGGTTGGTGGGCTAGAAGGAAAGTTGAAGCATTTAAAAACCTTAAAGTAGGCTCTCAAAAATGTAAGCCTACAGTAAGCCAAGTCAACCCCTGTTCCTCCCCAACTTTCTTTTGGTCATGGTATTTCATCATAGTAATAGTAACCCTAACTACAAGAGTACTCCATTTTACTACATCGAATAGTCTTTTGTAAGGGTCTCTACAAACACTGGGGCTGGCAGACTAATGATCTACATGAAGCAGGAAGGAAATCTGGTTCAACATGATTCAATAGCCAGCATTGATTCAAACTTCTGAAATGTGACACTGGGTAGTTTATTTTAGCTATATTTAAGCATGGCACAATTTTGGAGGAAAAAAAAAATGTTCCTTGATGATAATTAACTCAAACCTTAAGATATCTTTACACAGAAACTCTTTACAAAGTATAACTGTCCTCTTCCATAAAGATGGGTTCTGTTGACTCAGAAGTAAAGTTCAAGATAAGCATCTAGGGAGAGTGACTGGGTAAACATAATAGCCTGTGGAAGTCAGGGTTGGCCTGGCCCTAAGATAACATAGAAGTTACCTATGCTGTTGTAAAATACAAGTGACATCTCTCATAAGAATGTGTTCTATTGTCTGAGAAGCAGTGCTAAAGATCTAGAGAAGAGTCTGGTAGAAACAAAAATAACAGTCTTGGGGATCTGAGTGAGGCCTGACCCTGCAGACAACAAGGATGACCAGATCATAAACTACATACATACAGAGGTCTGTGTGGAAAACAGGTATGCATCTCCCCCACTGGAGCCCAGCCTGTGTGTTTAACATTCTGAAGTCCTAGTGTTTATCTGTGAGCAAGAGAACCTCGTGCCCTCTACAGACTTTGACTTTGTTTGACTAGCTTTCACTTCTGATTCCAAAAGGTGAGGAGCTCTCAGGTCCTTTCATTTTCCCTTCACTGAATAGTATATTTCTATTCCTTGCCCATTTTAAAATTAAACTTCTTTTGAGCATTTCACTGATATAGTTTCATCTATACTCTAGATATTAATCCTTGGTAAACAGGAACAAAATATTTAGGTATTATCTTCTTCATAATTATGGTAGATGAGATCAAGCACATACAGGGTGGCATGTCTGTAGACATGTTGCAGCACTATTGAGGAGATAACACAATTGATAAATGCTGAGGAAAAAGTCACTTTCCTTTGGGAATATGGCTATAAGTAGATTACTCATGGCCACATACCCATATGTATATGGGCAGCAGTAATTGAGTGGGTTACTAATAAGTTTTTTAAATGAGAGTACAGATGTCTTGGGCCTCTGGCTCTTACAATCTTTTTGCCAGTCTCCCTGAGAAAGACATGAAGAGGGTTGTGTTGTAGATGGATCCATTGGGCTTAGGCATCCTGGTCCCTTACTCTACATTTTCACAGGTAATGTATCTCTGTGAGAGAACCGAATGCTGCAATGTCTTGTGGATCTAAAGAGTGTATTTGCAAATAGTATGTGTAAAAAATATTTCCAGTCAGACAAGGCTAAACATATTTACATACATGAATATACATGTACTTATAAATAAATTCTGTTATTATACAGAAATATAGACAGTGATAAATGTCATAGAGTCACAGAGTTTTTTTCTCTATATCTTAAATTATTTAAATTACCTAATTTTTACATGGACAAAGCAGTGACTCTATAAAAATTGTAAAGAAAATCAAATGCAACTCAGCTTTGTCTATCTTTGAGAGCTTGGACAAGCTCCTTCAATTTTCATCTTTGTGTCCTGAAAATAATTGAGAAAGCACATACAAAATCATCATTTGATAGATACTTGATATGCTTTGTTTAAAAGAAGAAGAAAGAAAACACAAATTTAGGGAGGAGGTAAAAGGTCACACATGAGTGGGGTTTGGGAGAGATGCTGGTGGATGTGTAGTATCAATATACTTTTAAAAGTATATGAAGCTTTCAAAGAATGAAAAATGTTATTTACAAATAATAATCATTATGCCTTTTACATTGGTCTCATTTAGGAAATTATTATTTAAGAAAATGTCCCAATTCCCAAATATTTCCTGAAAATGTTTCCCAGTGATATCAGGATTCTACATTTTATATTAAGAACCTTAATCCATTTTAAAGTTGCTTTGTAATGTCATAGTCAGTTTCTCTTCCTGTAGCCACATGCTTTGGGTCTAAGTCAATGTGGAAAAATATGACAGAGGAAGCTGGTTGTGCCACACAGGCCAGGCGGTAAACACACCAAAAAATACAGTGGTCAGGGGCAGTCACCCCTCTCAAAGTCACAGCAGGGGTGACTTACCATCTCTAACTGGGACCCACTTCTTAGTAGCCAGTTGAGCTATGAACTCACTCATGAATTCATTCAGCATTGATCAGCATTCTCACTGTTTAGGTACCCAATGGTGCCCACAAAGAGGAACCAAACTTTCCACACAAGAATCTTCAGGGATGTGCTACACACAACTCATAACAAAACGTTCTTTTTTACACAATAAGCAGTTACCGTGTCTTACTAGAAAAGTGAGAGGGTTTTAAATAAGTTTCACAAAGAACTCAAAATTGCAATCTTGATCCTGTTGGTAATCCTGGCCTTTTTCCTTTCATATACATTATATATAATAATATGGCTTGACTTATTATATTTCACTTTATTGCATCTGCCCTGCTTTTCCAGTTTTCCCTCTGTTTCTGTCTACCATTATATTAACTATGAGACTCTCTCCACTTCTACAAGGTAATAAACCTGACTTCTTAATTTATCACTTACATCTCCTAATAATGTAATTTGTTTTGTTTTCTTAAAGCAGCTTATGGATTTCCAGTGATTTAAAATTCTTTACCAATGTGTGTTACTTCTATACTTTATCTTTGCTTAACTATCACAAATGAGACATGATATTATTAGTGCATTATCTCACTGACAATTGGGTTTTTAATTGTCCTCTAATACTCAGACAAATTTTCACTAGGAAATGATATATTTTTAGTTTTCTGTTGTTGGTTTTTTATGTTCAATAAATTGTCAAAATATACCATGCTTCTAGTTTTAAAACTATTGGAAAACTCTCCTTTCTTGTGAGGTATCTCCTTTATATGGTCATTTTTAAAGTACATTTTAAATTAAAGTATAATTATATAACTTCTCTCTTTCCCCTTCCTCCCTCCAGCCCCTACCATTCTTTGGTGGTTTGAAAGAGAGTGGCCCCCATAACTCTAGTATTTAAGTGCTGGGTTCTCAGTTTAGTGAGCTGTTTGGGAAGAATTAGGAGATATGACCTTGTTGAAGAAGGTGTGTCACTGGGGAGCAGCAGACTTTCGAGGGGTTTTTTGTTTGTTTGTTTGTTTGATTGATTGATTGATTGATTGATTAGATTGGTATTATATGGGATACTTCTTTTTTAATTATTAATTTATTTATTTACAATTCAGCCATTGTCCCCCTTGCAGTCTCCTGTCCCACAGTTCTTCATCCCATTCCTCCTCCTCATCTCCCAGAGGATGCTTCCCCACCACCTCCCCCCTCCCTGAGGCCTCAAGTCTGTGCTTATAGACAGGAGCCTAGCATGGCTGTCCTCTGAGAGTCCCAACCAGCAGCTGACTGAGACAGACTTTCAAGTTTTAAAGCCCACAACTTCTGGTTAGCTCTACCCCTCTCTCTGCCTCATGGCTGTTATCTTGACATGGACTTACTCTCTGAAACTGAAAGCAACCCCCAATTAAATGCTTTCTTTTTAAGTTTCTTTGATTACAGTGTCTCTTCACAGCTGTAAAAAAAAAATTAACTAAGACATGGTCATTTAAGAATAAAGGTTAATTAAAACACTCAAAGGGCTCTTGGACAGTAAATGTAACTGTTCCACTGTCATGTGATTGGTGTGGTTTATTAATATTGCATCATTTATTATTATTGTTCTCTGTAGTCTTTAATGCTTTTTCCTTTTCATTCTTCCTGAAAGATAGAAAAATTAACAGTATGGTTGTTATTGATGGGGTTTGTTTAACCATGCTGACTCTGAAATCATTCATTCTTCCATATTCTCTACACTTCAAGTATATATTAAATCAAAGTCACCCATTTTTAACATAAGAGACAATTAATAAATAAAGTATATCATTAATCTTTCACAACTAATCTGCAGCATAAAGAAGACTTTCAAGTTACCTCTCATGTAATTTATCACTGTTTTTTATTTCCTGAAAAGAATGAAAAGGTGTCTTTGATCCAAGGAGATGGCAGGACATATTGGATTAGTTCTTGGAGATACATATGAAAATGCCAAAAAAAATACTACTCTAGATATTCAGTGTCTTCATTATACCCTTTATTCTTGTGTTTCCTCTTCTTTTCTTCTTCTGCTATGGACCCTATTTGCTTAGTACTTTAGTAACAAATCATCTCAATACTAATGGATACCAAGTTTCTAGACTATAGTTCAAGTACCTTACTTCGCTTTATGATAAAAGATGTTTGATTTTTCTCCACTGTTTTAACTCTAAGGTCTAATGGCTGTTTATCATAGCTTCATTTACTACCTTGTAATCCCAGCCAGGAACTTGGATTTTAAAATCATGAGAAGAAACAAGAAAAAATGCATTTGAGAACCATTTGGACTAAGCTAAGTACTTTATATATAGTTTCTATGAGACTTAAATAAAACATGTGTGAGGTATGTAGCATAATACTTACTTAATATTACTTTTTAAATCTTTTTCCTCCTTCTTGAAAAAAAATCTCACTTTTGTGTCTTCTTGTGGTCTATATTTTGGACCTTCTCCAACAGTCAAAACTCTTTATGTATACCTTTAGACCAGCTCATGTGTCACCTACTCAAAGTCGTCCTGAGGTTATTAAAGTTGTTAGTTATTATTAGTTCTTTGAGGACAGTAACATTATTTCCTATAAAAATTTCCAATAAGTTGATTTTTAAAATAAGTAATTGAAAACTGGGTCAAGCCATATCCAGAGGTTAGGCACTGCCCATGTTTAAGAGGTGGGGCCACCCACCCATTTCTCCAAAATTTTAACCCAGAATTGCTCCTGTCTAAAGGAAATATGGGGACAAAGTGTGAAGCAGAGACTGAAGGACAGGACATCCAAAAACTGCCCCACCTGGGGATCTATTCCATATACAGACACTATTGCTGATTCTAAGAAGTGATTGCTGACAGGAGCCTGATATAGCTGTCTCCTGAGAGGCTCTGCCAGAGCCTGATCAATACAGATGTGGATGCTCGTGGCCAACCATCGGACTGAGCACTGAGACCCCAATGTAGGAGTTAAGGAAAGGACTGAAGAAGCTGAAGAGGTTTGCAATCCCATAGGAAGAACAACAATATCAACCAACCAGAACTGCCCCCCAAGAACTTCCAGGACTAAATCACCAGCTAAAGAGTATGCATGGAGGGATCCATGGCTAAGCTCCTTATGTAGCAGAGGATGGCCTTATCTGGCATCAATGGAAGGAGAGGCCTTGGTCCTATGAAAGCTCAATGCCTCAGTGTAGAGGAATGCTAGGGCAGTGAAGTAGGAGTGGGTTGGTGGGTGGGTGAGCATCCTCATAGAAGCAGAGGAAGAGGGGATAGAATAGGGGGTTCGTGGAGGGGAAACTGGGAAAAGGGATAACATCTGAAACGTAAATAAATAAAATAACCAATAAATAAATAAATAAATAAACTGGGTCATGAATTTGAATGTGACTTCAGATGCACTGACTCTGATTAAGACATCATTTGTGCTGAGTTTAAGTCAAAATCACAGTATCTAAAGTCAGCCAACGGCCAGGTCATATACTGTCCACCTATCAGCATAGGACCAGGAGAAAAGGCCAGATCGTATATTGTCCACCTATTAGCACAGTGTTTGGGAAGAAGGACAAAGAGGAAAGGCCAGGTTGTACAATGTCCACCTATCAACCCAACATTGGAGAAGAAGGACTATGAGGATCATGAATAGAGACCAGCTCGGGTTATGCAGTGAGACTCTATGAAAAGCAAAAACAAACCAAAAGACCAAACCATGCGTCTAATAACAGAGGGGACATGCATATAATTAAAGCACACACTTGTGATAACTTAAGAGTTTTCAACTTAAACCTTCAACTTTCAAAATTAAAACTAGAGTTGAGACTTGGCCTTGAAAATGAAGTAAGAGGAGGTGTGTTGGTCAGGGTTCTCTAGAAAAACAATATGATAGAAGTGATATCTAGAAGATCGAAGTGACAGACATTCCCTGTCTCCCAATGGAAAAGGCCAAGAGTTTGATAGTGTATTTGTCTCAGCTGGTCTTCAGTCAATGTTGGAATCCCAAAGAAGTGGGTTCTCATACTAATGAAGTAATGCCTCAGCAACAGAATAGATGAAGTTGTGAGCAAGAATGAGAGCAAGCAGGAAAAAAAGCAAAAGCTTCTTTCTTTGTCTTTTTACATGAACTATCACCAAAAAGTGTGGCCCAGACTTAGGGTGGGTCTACTAAACTCAAATAATCTGAAATTTAGAGTGGGTCTTCCCACCACAAATGATCCAATCAAGAAGACATCTCTTCCTCACAGACAGGCTCAATTGCTTGTGTTTAGTTGATTCTAGATATGGTCAAGTTGACAAACCAAATTACCCATCACTTGAGGTTAGGAAGAGAGCTTGGAGACAGGGGTTTTGTAACAGAGGACACTGAGAAAAAACAGTGCCAACTCTCATGGGATTCCAGTTACAATGGCAAATGTAAGCTATGTAGCAGTTAAAATGATCTGAAATGAATAAACTCAATGTACTTTTGTCGTTTTAACATAAAGAAGAATGTTTCCTTACTGTGTAGAAAAATTGTTACCAGTGAGAAGAGAGTTATTTCCAGTTTCAACATCAGTATTGTTAATAATACAACATGGTATCAGTGATAACAAACACGAAAAGTATCTTCCCAGTATAGACTAGTGTGTATCTCCAGAGCCCACTGTCCCTCCATTGATGTATCATTTGAAGTCACCATTTTCTTTTAAACTAGTTGTATCGAGCATGTCACAGTTGAAGTAAAGATTTTCATCCTTCTGTAGTTTCCTTAACAGAAAGGAGTGATGGAGAAAGCAAAACTGTATAAGCAACTTACCAAACTTAATTGGAAAGCCTCACTTACCTGGTCCTTCAAACACTTGTTTAATTAATATGACTTCAGTGGTAACAGTTACATGCTTACTGAGAACACTTAATTAAGAAACACAGTGATGAAATTAGTAAAGATACTAAAGGAAGCCATCTGGACATTCAGTCTCTCCACCCATAATGCTTGTGTTCATGTTATGTTTTTAAAGTGCATCTAGGAACAATTTGGAGAGCTGATAGAGCAATACCAGATGCACTTTCTGAGCTGATTATGAAACAGATGGTTTTACAATCACATTTGTGTTGTAAAAGGTGCCATTCTATTATATAAGATTCACATTTATGACACATGCTCCTTGTTTAGCATAGTCCTCCCATCGGAGCATCTCACATACATCTTTGTTCACATCTGTTCTGTAAGTGTGCAGATTGATTCTCTTAGGAGGAGGAATACATTTTCCAATTACAGTGTTGAAAGGATGTTGTATACATAGCCCTGATTTTCATATTGACATGATGAGATCAGTAGAACTTACAGTATAGGCAATGATGGAAAATCAACATAGATATTTAAAAAGCCAACTGGAATGTATCCATTTCACAAAAATCTATAATCCATGTAATCTAGTAAGGTTTAATATGGCCATTTTGGTTTTTTGTGTGCAATAAATACTACAGTGTTGTTTAAGCTCAAAGTATACCACAATCTAGATGTAAATCTGTATTAAGAACTATAAATCAAGATAATTATTCTGAGAATCTTAAATAATAAATAATGTCTGTTTTAATAATAGAAAACAAATCTCTCCATCAAAATATTCATGCCTTTCTGAAGAAGCCGATTAGGGCACTGTGCCTGTTGTACATACAGTAAATTTTAATTTTTTACTATTTTTAGAGGCATTAAAACTCTTAGCATAACCTTGTCTTTTCTGTAAACTCAGGCTTATGTGTCTTCATAACCTGGCACTTTTTCCTGCCTAATCTGTGGAAGTTAATGAATTTCAGATTTGAGTGGCCCCATGGGAATACTCCTACAATCTGAATTTGCTAAATTGGTGCTACTATGAGATCATATTCATTTAATTAGCATTTCTTAACTACCTACAAATGCTCCTGGAATACCCACTGGGAAGAAAAATTTAAATGGATCCTTGTACTTGCCTTCAAGGAAACCTTTGTCAAGCTCAACAAGGTACTCCCAATGGTGCAACAGGAGCACTATTGTCTTGAGAGTACCCAATAATCATCTAATGGCACTTAAGGGTCACTCATAGGAGGAAATTTATGTCTGGATCTGTAAACCTAATCAATCACCTATAGCTGATGAGGTCATAGATGTTAAAGGATAACATATTACTGCCTATATACTGCCTAAACCAATCTAATTTCTAAATGCATTCTAAATACTTGGACCTGCATGAATATATATATTCATATTTATATTATATTTATATCATATATTTATATTAATATTTATATATAAGTGTATCTCTCACCTTTCTTCAAAGATGCTTCTTTTGGCAGCAGATGAAGACCATTTCAGAAAGCCATGGACAAAATCCAGGGACAATAGAATGTGGGGTGTCCAGCCGCAATCGACACATCAACAATGCAACTTTTATACCTATGGTTCTGAAAAATTTGGAGAAGAGGACTGGAAGATTGTAAAAGTCATAAGAATGGATGTTTCCTAAGTATGAAAGAGATGCTTCACCCTTAAAAATCTCAAAGTAAGTATAAACAAGAACTACATGCTGATATCACCAATGACATGCCAGTGTGGATGGGGAAAATCCCACAAGGCCTTACTCCTAGATGAAGAGCTACGGGGAATTAATGTCTTCTGAGAGAAGAATCAGTCTTCTTCAGAGATGAGCTCCTGATGGGTTACCCAATCTCAAGTGGTCAGCCCGAAATACATACTAGTATCAGCAAAACCAAATGAACTCAGCAGTCTGTCTTTACATATGTATGCATGTGTGTGTGTATATATGTGTTAATATATATATATGTATGTATCACAAAAAAAGAGGTTATGAATTTGAAACGGGGTGGTAGTGGCATAGGAGGAGTCAGCAGATGGGGGAGCAGAAAAGTAGAAATAATGAAGTATGAAATTCTTTTTAAAAATTCTAAATTTTTAATTAAAAAAATTAATTAAATGAGGTTTATGCCCCTTCCCCAAAGAAATGAAAGAAAAAATGCTTGATAATCAGAATGAATTCAATTTTATAAATTTTAATTTACAAAGTAAAATTTATTAAGAGTTCCCAAAACTCATTAATAATTGCAACTTCTGATACTTTGTGTTTTGATGGTTGCTCTGAGATCAATTGTTAGTCATTGCAAATCAGTGGCAAGTTTTTATTAGATATAAAATAAAATCATTCCTTATTCATTAAAAAGGAAAATAATTATACATGATTATGGATGCATATATATGTGTGTGTCAGAGAGAATTACATAGTAGATATATAATAATATAATATAATAATAATATATACATATATATATACACCATACATATTATATATGATTACAAACTTGTAATGGTATAATGTGAAACAAAATTACCCACATGTTTGCATACATTGGAGAGAGGCTATATTTTTATAAACAAATATTAGAGTGTAGTTCAATGAAAGGCCTAAAGATATACAAGATAAAGAGAAAGCATAAGTTGCGAAAGTGTACTGTGGGACTTAGAGTGTAATATTAAAAACTGTGTACAGGGTTGAAGAAGTCCAGCGGGTAGCATGATACCAAGCTGGATGTAAGTGTTGAAATGATGGACAGAATGATTAAACTGGCCTAAAAGCATCCTAGAGCATATTATCATGATGGAAATGCAAAGATGGAAAAGCTAGCAAGTCGCAAAATGCCTGAAGGACAATTGATTTCAATGGAAACCAGAGTGGAATACCCAGCAAAGCAAGCTTGGGACAGCTGGAGCACTGTGGGGCATTACAAGTTTTCCTGAACTGGTAATCACAGCCCAAGGAGGGGGGGGTAAACGGCCCTTAGTCACTGTTGCTTTGTTACAGTTAGAGAGGAAGGGGGCTCCAAAGGTTTGTTGTGGATACACCTTGAAATGAGGCTTATTTTCTTTTTTAAAAGTTTAAGGGGTTTTTTGTTTTGTTTCGTTTGTTTCTTTGTGGCCAAAGGAAAATATTAAATTGGATGAAAAAAGTCTTCCCTTTTCTTTTTTTTTTTTTTTTTTTTTTTTTTTTTTTTTTTTTTTTGGTTTTTCGAGACAGCGTTTCTCTGTGTAGCCCAGGGCTGTCCTGGAACTCACTCTGTAAGACCAGGCTGGCCTCGAACTCAGAAATCCGCCTGCCTCTGCCTCCCAAGTGCTGGGATTAAAGGCGTCCACCACCACCTGCCTGGCATCCCTTTTCAATTGTATTTTCTTTTGACCATGTGAAAACATCTATAAAGTCCCAACCACAGCTTGAACTTGACACTCCCCACCCATCTGCCACCATCAAACTACAGAATGACAATTATATATTATAATAAAAACAGCAGAGTTGGTTGCAAACGTTTTTCACAGATAACTTAGCATCTGTAATTTGGGAGTTTGGGGTGGTTTGAATAGGTTTGGCCCTCATAGACTCATGTGTTTAAATGCTTGGTCCATAGGGAGTGGCACTATTACGAGGTGTGGCCTTGTCAGAAGTGTGTCATGTGGACACAGGCTTTGAGGTCACTCATGCTCAAGCTCTGCCCACTGTGGCACACAGTCCCTTCTGCTGCCTGGGATGCAGCATTCTCAGGTCCTTCTCCAGCACCATGTCTACCTGTACTCTGCCCTGTTTCCCACCAAGATGATAATGAACTAAATCTCTGAAACTGTCAGCCATCCTCAATTAAGTGTTTTCTTTTATAAGAGTTACTGTGTTCTTTCCAGTTTCTGGCTATTATAAATAAAGCTGCTATAAACATAGTGGAGCATATGTCCTTGTTATGTGTTAGAGCATCTTCTGGGTATATACCCAGGAGTGGTATAGCTGGGTCCTCAGGTAATGCTATGTCCTAATTTTCTGAGGAACCGCCAGACTGATTTCCATGGTGGTTGCAATATCTTCAATCCCACCAACATGGAGGAGTGTTCCTCTTTCTCCACATCCTCGCCATATCTGCTATCACCTGAGTTTTTTATTTTAGCCAATCTGACTGGTGTGAGGTGGAATCTCAGGGTTTGTTTTGATTTGCATTTCCCTGATGACCAAGGATGCTGAACATTTCTTTAGGTGCTTTCTCGCCTCGCATTTCCTCAGTGAAATTCTTTGTTTAGCTCCTTACTCCATTTTTTAATAGGGTTTTTTTTGGTCAAAAAGTCTAATTTCTTGAGTTCTTTGTATTATTGAATATTAGTCCTCTATCGGATGTGGGATTTGGTAAAGATCCTTTTCCCAAATCTGTGGTTGCCGTTTTGTCCTATTGACATGTCCTTTGCCTTAACAGAACTTTGCAATTTTATGAAGTCTCATTTGTCAATTTGATCTTAGAGCATAGGCCATTGGTGTTCTGTTCCGGAATTTTCTCCCCGGTGCCTAGTGTATTCGAGGGTCTTCCCCACTTTCTCTTCTATTAGTTTCAGTGTGTCCGGTTTTTATGTGAAGGTCCTTTATCCACTTGGACTTGAGCTTTGTATAAGGAGAAGGAAAGGATCGATTTGCATTCTTCTCATGCTGTCCTCCAGTTGAACCAGCACCATTTGTTGAAAAATCGTCCTTGTTCCACTGGATGGTTTTAGCTCCTTTGTCAAAGAATTAAATGACCAATAGTTTTGTGGGTTCATTTTTTTTTTGGGTCTTCAACTCATTCCACTGATCTTCCTGCCTGTCTCTGTACCAATACCAGGCCGTTTTTTCACATTGCTCTGTAGTACAGCTTGAGGTCAGGGATGGTGATTCCTCCAGAAGTTCTTTTATTGTTGAGGATGGTTTTCGCTTCCTGGGTTTTTGTTGTTCCAAATAAATTTCAGAAGAACCCCAGATGCCCTTCAACAGAGGAATGGATACAAAAAATGTGGTACATTTATACAATGGAATTACTCGCTATTAAAAACAATGAATTTGATAAATTCTTATATAAAATGGATAGAACTAGAAAATACCATCCTGAGTGAAGTAACCCAATCAACAAAAGAACATACATGGTATTTACTCACTGATTATTGGATTTTAGCCCAGAAGCCTGAAATACCCAAGATTTCAACCACAGACCACAAAAAGCTCATGAAGAATGAAACCAATAGGGGGGGCTTCAGTCCTTCTTAGAAGGAGTAACAAAATAACTCAAGGGTGCAAATATGGAGACACAGTGCAGGACAGAAACCGAAGGAGAGACCAGACCATTCCACCTGGATATCCATCCTATGTGCAGTCACCAAAGGGAGAGGTTGATGTGGATGTCAGGATGTACTTGCTGACAGGAGCCTGATATAGCTGTCTCCTTAGAAGTCTGCAAGAGTCTGACATACTCAGAGCAGAAGCTCACAGCTAACCATTAAACTGATCATGGGGTTCCCAAGGAGAAGATAAAAGTGAAGGCAGAAGGAGTTGAGAGGATTCGCGACACCATGAGGAAAGCAACAATCCCAACCAACCAGACCCCCAGGGTCTAAACCACCAGCCTGGGAGCGCTTAGGGAGGGACCCATGGCTCCAGCTATATATGCAAGGGAGCTATATATAAGTGGGAGAAGAGATCCTTGGTCCCATGAAGGCTGGGCATGGGGGGGGATATTCGAGGGTGGGGAGGTGAGGTACGGGGTAGGGTGGGTGGGGATACACCAACGTGGAGGCAGGAAGATGGGGGAAGGGAGAGTGAGTTCCTGGGAGGGAGGGGGGGGAAATGGGGTAAAGAGAGAACATCTGAAATGTAAAAAAATTCCAATAAAAAAAAAAAAAAAAGAGTTACTGTGGTCATGGTGTTCTTCACAGCAGTGAAAACCCAAACTAAAAAGAGTTTTTTATGACTACAAAAATTATTCAATATTTACCAACCTATACAAGAAATAGGAAAGGCTTTTTTGTGTAGACTTAGCTTTATTATTTAAATATTTATCTTTTAGCAATGTTACATATGGACCATTTTTGTGTTTCTCTATTTTTCTTCCCTTTACATCCATGAATGCCTGTATTTATATTAGAAATTTCCCCTCCTCCTCCAACTCTCCTTGTGTCTCCACTAACAGCCTCTCCTGAAATTCATATTTCCCATACCTATGTATGCAGTATTTGTCCGAGAAGAAAACATCCTCCTTCCCACTTCAATCACTGACTGCCTATAATTTTTTGTTTAGGGGTGGGGCCTTATGGGATTTTTTTCACATTAATGAGGAAAGTTAACTACTATCATGTTGCTAAGTTGGTAACTTCTAAGTATGGGTCCTGACACCAATGGGAAAGCATAGCTCTCAGCCTCATCAGAGAGGCTCCTTTTTGCAGTGGACGAGGTTCATATAGAGATAACCAATGGGTCAAAAATGCAAAGCTAATTGAGTGTTGTGCCCAGCCTCATGTAAAAACACGTTTAGACAACTTCAACACATAAAGAGATATAGAAAGTGAATGGGAAAAAAAAGGAATAAAAGGAAAAAAAGGAAACAGGACTGCTCCTAGGTATGGAGAAGGAGATGATTTATTGTAGATAAAGAGGGAGAGCAGAGCCAGAGGCAGGGACATCTGGGAGAGTCCAGAGTGGACATGACCAGATTGACCTGTGCCATGTGGGGAGAAGGAGAGGGGGAGAGAAGAGAACAAGGTGCAGCAGCCAAGACACCCAAAGGTACAAAAGGAGCAGGTGACCAAAATGTTAAGATTATAGAGGGCCAAAGCACCTAGCACCTGGGCTGGAGAGTTCAGGTAGGGTCCAGGGTATGCCAATCTGTAACAGGTATGGACTCAGGGGCTGCTGGGAGAACCTGGTAACCAGTGTCTGCACCTCAGCCATTTGTTTCAGGTTTAAAACCTAACAGAAAGTTCTTAGCTTATAGCAATGATGAGGGAGGAGGTAACATTCAAGCTTACGTAAACACTACGCACATATATATCAAGCTGTGCTGGCTAGTTTTAGTATACTTGAAACAAGGCAGTGGTTCTCAACATGGTGTCTCAGTCCCTTTGGAGGCTGACAAATCTTTTCACAGGGGTTGCCTAAGACATTGATATACACAGATATTTACAGCATGACTCATAACAGTAGCAAAATTAGTTATGAAGTAGCAACAAAAATAATTTTATGGTTGGGAAGTCACCACAACGTGGGAACTGTATTAAAGGGTCGCAGCATTAGTAAGGTTGAGAACTACTGAACAAGAGTCATCAGAGAGGAGGGTGCCTCAACTGAAAAATGTTTCCATAACCTCAGGTAAGACTATAGTACATTTTCTTAATTAACAATTGATTGGACAGGCCTAGACCATTGTGAATGAGGCAATTTCCAGGACTGGTGTTTCTGGGTTCTATAAGAAAGCAGGCTGAATAAAGTCACGGAAAGCAGGTCAGTAAGTAGCACTTGTATCAGCTCCTGCCTCCGGCTTCTGCCCTGGATGGGTTCCTGACCTCACTGCTTTTGATGATGACTGTTATATGGAACTGTGTGAGAAATAAACTCTTTCCTCCCCAAGTTGCTTTGGGTCATGGTGTTTCATCACAGCAATTGTAATCCTAACTAGGAAACAAGCATCGCATGGTGTTCTGTTAATGTTAATAAGTCTTATGTCTTAGGTATCAGTTTAAAGCACGTCAAAAATGCCAAGTCTGGACTAGATGATGTCGCAGAGAGTGTGCCGAATTTTATAGTAAAGAGATTTTAATTTTATCATGCAACCAATGTGGAAATATTGACCAAATTTTAGAGGGAAGTACATCCTATCTCCAAATTACTCTTTGAAGTACAGCATAGAACGTACCGTGAACACTGTCACTCTAGAAGCAGAAGGACTAGCCAAGAAGACTCTGCTAAGGTCCAAGTGAGAGGACGATTAATGCCCAACATTGATGGCAATGGGACAGTTGAAAGATGACTGATGCCCCAGACAGAGATGTAGCAGGATGAGGGAAAGACATGAAAGGAGACAGACATAGAAGAAAGGACCGTTTTAGCAATTGATGCAAAAGGTGAAAAAGGAAAGTTCATGACATTAGGTTTGTGGAACAAATCCAGTCACAATATAAGTGATTGAACCTGAGAAGGGTTGGCATGGGGGAATTAATGTGAACTGTTTTTATGACATAGAAGGCAACACCAGAGTGAACTAGCCAAAAAATGTTTGGGTTAAAGAAATGGGACATGAAGGAAATTGTGAAATTTTCCTTCAGCAGCTTTCAATATTGAATTTTCAAATTCAGTTCCCTGTCAGTCCATAGCTGCCTAAATACTCAACTCTAAAAATGAAAGTTAGCAGGAAAGAAACACGGAAATCAAGAGAGATTTACAAGATTCAATGGCAGTATATATTATCATTTGATTTAAAAAATAATCCTTAGTAGTGATTGAAAATAATGAGCAGCTTGAATGTACAACTTATTTCAATAATTTTAAACTTGTGATACTATTAAGAACAGAAATATCATAATTTTGAACAAATTACTAGTATATACACCAGTAAATTATGGTATCAACAAACTGCAAGCAGCCTTCATGAACTTAAAATAGCTACAGAGTTAAGTCAAACAAAACTTACAATTGTCCGGATACCTTGGTACATATGGAGCAAGGACCCACACAGCTCCATTGTTCCTAGTAATGCTATTTTGTTAGATTTGATACAGTTAGCTGTGCCATCCTGAAAACCATAACATAAAACCAGTGATGAATATACTCAACTCCTGTGAGATATGTTAAAGAGTGATGGGTTTCATAGCTGTTTCCTTCAAAGGAAAGCATTCGCTCTTTAGGGAAAAAGGGGGATCAGACATTCAGGAAGCTCATGAAATCTACAGGAATCAGGAGGCCTATCCCAGGATTATAAAAGCAGTAATCAATTGCTGGGAGAAAGATATTAAATGTACATTTGCTCATATGCTAATTTGAATGTTTTATATCTCTTTATCAGAATAGAAATCAATTTGAAACAGGACTGGTACAGTTCTTGCTATGAGAATGTGTGCAGCATCTCAGTCACTCTCCCATGTGGGACCCAATAATGGTAGTTTCACGAAGCTACACTTGATGGAAGTATTTCTTTGGTCTGTCGCTAGCTGTCTGTTTGTTCTCATGTACAAGGAAGGTCACACATCATAAAAGTGGGAAACTCTTTTCCACAAGAAGAATTATTTCATGAATGAATATTTATATTTGGTATAACATTCATTCCACTTTTCTGGGCAGAGACTGTAATGTGATGTGATACACCACTGCTATTAGCCACTACATTTAAAAGTATTAACTTTCAAAAACCTTTCTCCTGTTAAATATAACATGGGAATTTAAAAATATACTGTCTGAAAGTTAAAAAATAATGTCACACTCGTTTCTATAGAAAGACCTTTAATTTCACACTGTTGCATAAGATATCAAGGTCTTAACTACAAGGCAGTATTAAAACACAAAATTCCAGCTCTGACTTTCATCATTTGACACAGAACTACATGAGAAATTTCATTACTCTGTTGATTTCATGAGTCCATTTTTCTCATTTCTGTGAACAGAAATCTAGACTAAAAGTACATAAAATCATTTAATATGTAAATATTATTAGTTTATAATTAAAGCTGGCATTTAGTTAAACTATTGTCAGTATGTAGTTAGCATTTTCATATAAAATAATTTTTGAAACGGTTTCACTGTGTCAAATAAGTTTCTTCTCATCTGCTCAACCTTGTGTGTCGGTCTTTACTTCAGAGAAGATGCATTTCTTCTATTAATCATTTGGCCTGTGCAGAATGTTGAAGAGTTTTTATTATATTTTGGTTTTCGATTTGTAAATTACTAGTGTTGCTAATGTTAATGACTGGGTGTATGCTAAAAAAGATGTAATTATACTTGGCCACATACAAGGTAATAAATTAGAAGTAACTGTTAACCCAGAATCCACTCAGTTTCCTTTGCATACCCTCCACCTGTAGCCTTGTACTGAGGATCTTCAATGGAGATCCCTGTAGCATGAAAGCCGATGTTGCTATGAAGCAGCGAGGTAAAGACAAGAAACTCATGACCATCTAATTTCAGTACCATTAAAACTATATATCTGGTTTCATTCTCATAGGAAGAACTGTACCAATCCTGTTTAAAACTGGTGTCTATTGTGTTAAAGACATATAAAGCATTCAAATCATCATATGATCAAACATATATAATCAGCTACCACTGATTCCAAAATCTAAAATAAATTAGGTCACCAAATGGATACGTTAAGAAAAGAACATGGTTTTATAAATTTTTTTCTTGCAAGTCTTTTCAGAGCTTATATTTTAAAAATTACATATACACATATTACATATGTTATTTATTATAATATATACACATATAATATATAATAAATATGTAATATATTATGTATAGAGAGACAATTAGGCATATCCTCCTTCCTATTTTCCTTTTCTTTTTTTCATCATATAATTGATCCTCTTTTCTCCCAAAACAACTTCATTTCTATTTTTATGTTTATATATATAGATATAGATATAGATATAGATATAGATATAGATATAGATATAGATATAGATATAGATATAGAATATATGATTTTATGTGTATTTATAAAGTCTAAGAATCATAAAAGTGATAAACACAGTATATACCTTTGTTATACTGTCTTAATTTGTATACTATGACTACCTACAGTCAAATCCACTTTTTTGTAATCAATGTACTTTGTTCTTTTTATGATAAAAAAATCCACATTATCTGTACCCAATCATTTGTTGCTGGACACTTAAGCTCATTCTATAACTTAACTCTTCCAATAGTGCTGGACTAATAATCACTGATGACAAGTATCTCTGAGACAGAGTAATCGGAATTCTCCAGATTAAAACCTCAGGCATGATATAACTAGACCATATTGTCAACTGACTTTTAGTTCTTGAGACACTTTCATCGTGACTGGACTAGTTTATGTTCTTGCCAGCAGACTGTTGGGTTCACTTTGGCTCATTTTTTTTTTTTTTTTTTTTGGATATTTTATTTACATTTCAGATGTTCTCCCCTTACCCCATTTTCCCCCCTCCATCCCAGGAACCCCCATCCCATCTCCCCTCCTCCTGCTTCTATGAAGGTGTGCTCCACCTACCCCCTGCACCTCACCTCCCCACCCTCGAATGCCAGCCTTCATGGGACCAAGGATCTCTTCTCCCACCTACACCTCCCTTGCATATATAGCTGGAGCCATGGGTCCCTCCCTAAGCGCTCCCAGGCTGGTGGTTTAGACCCTGGGGGCTCTGGTTGGTTGGTATTGTTGTTCTCCTCATGGGGTCAGAACCCTTTCAACTCCTTCATTCTTCACTCTATCTTCTCCATTGGGAACCCCATGATCAGTTTAATGGTTATCTGTGAGCATCTGCCTCTGAATATGTCAGACTCTTGCAGACCTCTAAGGAGACAGCTATGTCAGACTCCTGTCAGCCTGTACTTCCTGGCATCCACATCAATGTCTGCCTTTGGTGACTGCACATGGGATGGATACCCAGGTGGAATGGTCTGCAGACAGCCCCTCCTTCAGTTTCTGTCCTGTACTTTGTCTCCATATTTGCTCCCCTGAGTATTTTGTTACTCCTTCTAAGAAGGACTGAAGCCCTCCCCCCACCCCCCCCACACACACACTTGGTCTTCATTCTTCATGAGCTTTATGTGGTCTGTGAGTTGAAACTTGGGTATTTCAAGCTTCTGGGCTAAAATCCAATAATCAGTGAGTGAATACCATGTATGTTCTTTTGTGATTGGGTTACGTCACTCAGGATATTTTCTAGTTCCACCCATTTACATAAGAATTTCTCAAATTCATTGTTTTTAATAGCTGAGTTATATTCCCTTGTGTAAATGTACCACATTTTTTGTATTCATTCTTCTGTTGAAGGGCATCTGGGTTCTTTCCAGCTTCTGGCTATTCTATTATAAATAAAGCTCCTATAGAACATAGTGGAGCATATGTCCTTGTTATATGTTAGAGAATCTTCTGGGTATATGCCCAAGAGTGGTATAGCTGTCCTCAGGTAATACTATTCCAGTTTTCTGAGGAACCACCAGACTCTTTTCCAGAGTGGTTGCACCATCTTGCAATCCCACCAACAATGGAGGAGTGTTCCCCTTTCTCCACATCCTCACCAGCATCTACTATCACCTGAGTTTTTTATTTTAGCCATTCTGACTGGTGTGAGGTTGTTTTGATTTGCATTTTCCTGATGACTAAGGATGCTGAACATTTCTTTAGGTGCTTCTCTGCCATTCACATTTCTTCAGTTGAGAATTCTTTGTTTAGCTCGGTACCCATTTTTAATAGGGTTATTTAGTTGTCTAGAGTCTAATTTCTTGAGTTCTTGATATATATTGGATATTAGTCCTCTATCGAATGTGGGATTGGTAAAGATCTTTTCCCAATCTGTTGGTTGTCATTTTGTCCTATTGACAGTGTCCTTTGCCTTACAGAAACTTTGCAATTTTATGAAGTCCCATTTGTCAATTCTTGATCTTAGAGCATAAGCCATTGGTGTTCTATTCAGGAACTTTTCCCCTGTGCCTAGGTATTCAAGGGTCTTCCCCACCTTCACTTCTATTATTTCAGTTTGTCTGGTTTTATGTGAAGGTCCTTTATCCACTTGGACTTGAGCTTTGTATAAGGAGATAAGAATGGATCGATTTGCATTCTTCTGCATGCTGTCCTCCAGTTGAACCAGCACCATTTGTTGAAAATGCTGTCCTTGTTCCACTGGATGGTTTTAGCTCCTTTGTCAAAGATCAAATGACCATAGTTGTGTGGGTTCATTTCTGGGTCTTCAACTCTATTCCACTGATCTTCCTGCCTGTCTCTGTACCAATATCATGCAGTTTTTATCACTATCACTCTGTAGTACAGCTTGAGGTCAGGGATGGCGAATCCTCCAGAAGTTCTTTTATTGTTGAGGATGGTTTTCGCTATCCTGGGTTTTTTGTTGTTCCAAATAAATTTGAGGATTTCTCTTTCTAACTCTGTGAAGAATTGAGTTGGTATTTTAATGGGGATTGCATTGAATCTGTAGATTGTTTTTGGCAAGATGGCCATTTTTACTATATTAATCCTGGTGATCCATGAGCATGGGAGCTCTTTGCATTTCCTGAGATCTTCAATTTCTTTCTTCATTCTTGAAGTTCTTGTCATACAGATCTTTTACTTGCTTGGTTATATTACACCGAGGTATTTTATATTATTTGTGACTATTGTAAAGAGTGTCATTTCCCTAATTTCTTTTTCAGCCTGTTTATCTTTCACATAGAGGAAGACTACTGATTTGTTTGAGTTGATTTTATAACCTGCCACTTTGCTGAAGTTGTTTATCAGGTTTAGGAGTTCTCTGGTGGAAGTTCTGGGGTCACTTAAGTATACTATCATATCATCTGCAAATAGTGATATTTTGACTTCTTCCTTTCCTATTTGTATTCCTTTGACTTCTTTTTGTTGTCTAATTGCTCTGGCTAGGACTTCCAGTACTATATTGAATAGGTAGGGAGAGAGTAGGCAGCCTTGTCTAGTCCCTGATTTTAGTGGGATTGCTTCAAGTTTCTCTCCATTTAGTTTGATGTTGGCTACTGGCTTGCTGTATATTGCTTTTACTATGTTTAGGTATGGGTCTTGAATTCCTGATCTTTCTAAGACTTTTAACATGAAGGGATGTCAAATTTTGTCAAATGCTTTCTCAGCATCTAGTGAGATGATCATGTGTTTTTTTTTTTTTTCCTTTGAGTTTGTTTATATAGTGAATTACATTGATGGATTTCTGAATATTGAACCATCCCTGCATTCCTGGATAAAGCCTACTTGATAATGATGGATGATTGTTTTGATGTGTTCTTGGATTCGGTTTGCTAGAATTTTATTAAGTATTTTTGCATCGATATTCATAAGAGAGATTGGTCTGAAGTTCTCTTTCTTTGTTGGTCTTTGTGAGGTTTAGGTATGAATGTGATTGTAGCTTCATAGAACGAATTGGGTAATGTTCCTTCTGTTTCTATTTTGTGGAATAGTTTGAAGAGAATTGGTATTAGGTCTTCCTTTAAGGTCTGATAGAATTCTGCACTAAAACCATCTGGTCCTGGGCTTTTTTTTTTTTTTTTTTTTTTTTTTGGTGGGTAGACTTTTAATGACTGCTGCTATTTCTTTTGGGGTTATGGGTTGTTTAGATGGTTTATTTGCTCCTGATTTAATTTTGGTACCTGGTATCTGTCTAGAAAATTATGATTTTTTGAATTTCCTCAGTTTCTGTTGTTATGTCTTCCTTTTCAGATCTGATTTTATTAATTTGGGGTACTGTCTCTGTGCCCTCTGGTTAATCTAGTAAGGGTTTATCTATCTTGTTGATTTTCCCAAAGAACCAACTCCTGGTTTTGTTGATATTTTGTATAGTTCTTTCCGTTTCTACTTGATTGATTTCAGCCCTGAGTTTGATTATTTCCTGACATCTACTCCTCTTGGTTGTAAATGCTTCTTTTTTGTTCTAGAGCTTTCAGGTGTGCTGTCAAGTTGTTAATGTATGCTCTCTCCAATTTCTTTTTTGTAGGCACTTAGAGCCATGAGTTTTCCTCTGGCTCACATCTTCATCAGCATTTATCATTTTTTTAATGACTCCATTCTGGTTGGGGTAAGATAGACTTGCATTTCTTTGTTGGCTAATTAAGTTGAACATATCTTCAGGTGTTTATTGGCTTTTCATATTTCACCTTTTGAGAATGACTGTTCAGTTACATAGCCCATTGCTCTATTTGGGTTGTTTAACTTTATTTTATTGCTTGGGGATTTGCTTTTTTTTTTTTTTCTTGTTTGTTTGGTTTTGGTTTGGTTTGGTTGGTTTGTTTGGTTTGGTTTGGTTTGGTTTGATTTGGTTTGGTTTGGTTTTTCAATTCTCTGTGTAGCTCTTGTTGTCCCGAAACTCACTTTTTAGACCAGGCTAGCCTTCACTCACAGAAATCCGTCTGCCTCTGCCTCATGAATGTTGGGATTAAAAGAGTGTGCCACACTACCTGGCTTATTGCTTGGATTTTTAGTTCCTATTTATTCTGTAGATTATTCCTCCATCAAGTGTACAACTAAAAGATTTTCTCTCATTCTTAAGCTGCCTTTTCTATTACCTGTTTTCTCTGCTGTACAAAAGCCTTTTCCTGTTTGGAGGTGGGGAAAGGCTGTTGGTCCTTTTATCTTGCAGAATTAAGGCAGTGTCTAGCATTCATCTTCTATTCTCATTTGACAGCTGACAATTCCAAAGTTTTAGATGGCAGAGTGCCTTTCCCAAGGGTTCAGGGTTAAGAACTTTTAATATTTTTTTTTGCTAGATTGGAAGCATAATGACTCATAGTCTGTGGCTCTTAAATCTTGATGACAATTCTCTTGGCAGGATCTAACTCTTCATCAAATTTTAGCTTTCCCAAATTTGGAAAATTTTCAGCACATAAATTTGGAATTCTTATTTTCGGATTTATGTAGCATAAAAGTCAAAAGACCAAGTTATTTTATAATTAACTAATTTCTAAGTTTTTGCTTAACTTGTCCTTATGATCACATTGATATAATTTTTATTCATCTTCTGACTCTTATAGTCCTGAATATTAAAGTCTGACTTTGCTATTTCCTATTCATAATATTCTCAATTGAACAGATACTCAATCCCACTTTGCACCTATTACATAACTTTAGAGACAAAATTCACATGGTATTCTGTTAATACCCTGAATACTGACAATAAAATGGTAAAAATCAAACATAAGTTCTGCTGACAATGAATTTAAAAATTTACTGGAGGTACAAGTATTTTAAATGGATATTAATGTGATAAAAGTTTAAAACTTAAGAAAAATAACATGGGCTAATAAAGACCACAAAAAAGACTTTTAATAAACACTTAAATTATTGAGTATAGGTCATACATGGGGACTGATAAGACTGGAAAACCATGATATGGTAATGTTAAAGTGCACTGAATGGTCACAGGGCTTGAATCACAGGATACTATATCAGACCTCGTACAATACAAAATAAAAATGAAGAGGTTAAACGTCATAAATTGGATAAGGAACATAATCCCCTTTTGAAAGAATGGCTTGCAGCATATAAAACTAGATTTAAGAAGAATTTCAGTTTTCTAGCAATTTCTTCCATGCAGGCAAGGTATGATGAGTATTGGTAATCACACACACAGAGATAATGGATTTGAAAGGTATTTTACTTCTTTTTGAAAGCTGTAGGACCCCGAAGGGGTGCTATGCCCTGGCTGAGACTTTCTGTGTGTTGCTGTCTACTAAATAACATTCTGTGGTTCCTCTAAGATCAAAAATAACCTGACTAGGGCATGGTACCCCAGGAAGGGAATTAACACTTGACATCCAACAAAACATCCTGTTGAAGGATGATGCCCCAGGAAAGGAACTTACACTTGACATCCCATTGCCCCCCCCCCCAGTTGAGTTCCTGTTTTTTTCCTGAGTTTGTATTTTTCCTTCCCTGGCTGGGTGTATATATTGAGCCTGCCAACTAAAGGCACTGGCATTCTCTCATAACAGATGACCCAATCTGAGTCTTTCTTTAATCCCCCAGGCCTACACCCTAGCTGGTTTGCTTTGAATTCAAAATTACAATAAACAGTACTTTGGTTTTCTAGTAGGAATGTGATAAATAAATTTAATATATTTTGAAAAAAACCACATGATCATCTCATTAGATGCTGAGAAAGCATTTGATAAAATCCAACATCCCTTCATGGTAAAAGTCTTGGAAAGATCAGGAATTCAAGGCCCATACCTAAACATAGTAAAAGCAATATACAGCAAACCAGTAGCCAACATCAAACTAAATGGAGAGAAACTTGAAGCATTCCCACTAAGATCAGGAACTAGACAAGGCTGCCCACTCTCTCCCTACCTATTCAATATAGTACTGGAAGTCCTAGCCAGAGCAATTAGACAACAAAAAGAAGTCAAAGGAATACAAATAGGAAAGGAAGAAGTCAAAATATCACTATTTGCAGATGATATGATAGTATACTTAAGTGACCCCAAAAACTCCACCAGAGAACTCCTAAACCTGATAAACGACTTCAGCAAGGTGGCAGGTTATAAAATCAACTCGAACAAATCAGTAGCCTTCCTCTACATGAAAGATAAACAGGCTGAAAAAGAAATTAGGGAAATGACACCCTTCACAATAGTCACAAATAATATAAAATACCTTGGGGTGAATCTAACCAAGCAAGTGAAAGATCTGTATGACAAGAACTTCAAGTCCCTGAAGAAAGAAATTGAAGAAGATCTCAGGAAATGGAAAGATCTCCCATGCTCATGGATTGGCAGGATTAATATAGTAAAAATGGCCATCTTGCCAAAAGCAATCTACAGATTCAATGCAATCCCATTAAAATACCAACTCAATTCTTTACAGAACTTGAAAGAGAAATTCTGAAATTTATTTGGAACAACAAAAAACCCAGGATAGCGAAAACCATCCTCAACAATAAAAGAACTTCTGGAGGAATCGCCATCCCTGACATCAAGCTGTACTACAAAGCAATAGTGATAAAAACGGCCTGGTATTGGTACAGAGACAGGCAGGAAGATCAGTGGAATAGAGTTGAAGACCCAGAAATGAACCCACAGAACTACGGTCATTTAATCTTTGACAAAGGAGCTAAAACTATCCAGTGGAACAAGGACAGCATTTTCAACAAATGGTGCTGGTTCAACTGGAGGACAACATGCAGAAGAATGCAAATCGATCCTTTCCTATCTCCTCGTACAAAGCTCAAGTCCAAGTGGATAAAGGACCTTCACATAAAACCAGACACACTGAAACTAATAGAAGAGAAAGTGGGGAAGACCCTCGAATACCTAGGCACAGGGGAAAAGTTCCTGAATAGAACACCAATGGCCTCTGCTCTAAGATCAAGAATTGACAAATGGGACTTCATAAAATTGCAAAGCTTCTGTAAGGCAAAGGACACCGTCAATAGGACAAAACGGCAACCAACAGATTGGGAAAAGATCTTTACCAATCCCACATCCGATAGAGGACTAATATCCAATATATACAAAGAACTCAAGAAATTAGACTCTAGACAACCAAATAACCCTATTAAAAAATGGAGTAAGGAGCTAAACAAAGAATTCTCAATTGAGGAAATCCGAATGGCCGAGAAGCACTTAAAGAAATGTTCAGCATCCTTGGTCATCAGGGAAATGCAAATCAAAACAACCCTGAGATTCCACTTCACACCAGTCAGAATGGCTAAAATCAAAAACTCAGGTGATAGCAGATGCTGGCGAGGATGTGGAGAAAGAGGAACACTCCTCCATTGTTGGTGGGATTGCAAGATGGTGCAACCACTATGGAAAACAGTCTGGCGGTTCCTCAGAAAATTGGACATATCACTACCTGAGGACCCAGCTATACCACTCCTGGGTATATATCCAGAAGATGCTCTAACACATAACAAGGAAATATGCTCCACTATGTTTATAGCAGCTTTATTTATAATAGCCAGAAACTGGAAAGAACCCAGATGCCCTTCAACAGAGGAATGGATACAAAAAATGTGGTACATTTATACAATGGAATATTACTCAGCTATTAAAAACAATGAATTTGATAAATTCATATATAAATGGATGGAACTAGAAAATATCATCCTGAGTGAAGTAACCCAATCACAAAAGAACATACATGGTATTCACTCACTGATTATTGGATTTTAGCCCAGAAGCCTGAAATACCCAAGATTCAACTCACAGACCACATAAAGCTCATAAAGAATGATGACCAAATAGGGGAGCCTTCAGTCCTTCTTAGAAGGAGTAACAAAATACTCAAGGGTGCAAATAAGGAGACACAGTGCAGGACAGAAACTGAAGGAGGGACAGTCTACAGACTATTCCACCTAGATATCCATCCTATGTGCAGTCACCAAAGGTAGAGGTTGATGTGGATGGCAGGACGTACACGCTGACAGGAGCCTGATATAGCTGTCTCCTTAGAGGTCTGCAAGAGTCTGACATACTCAGAGGCAGATGCTCACAGCTAACCATTAAACTGAGCATGGAGTTCCCAATGGAGAAGATAGAGTGAAGCTGAAGGAGTTGAGAGGATTCGCGACACCATGAGGAAAGCAACAATCCCAACCAACCAGAGCCCCAGGGTCTAAGCCACCAGCCTGGGAGCGCTTAGGGAGGGACCCATGGCTCCAGCTATATATGCAAGGGAGCTATATATATAAGTAGGAGAAGAGATCCTTGGTCCCATGAAGGCTGGACATGGGGGGTAGGATATTCGAGGGTGGGGAGGTGAGGTACAGGGGAGGGTGGCTGGGGGTACACCAACGTGGAGGCGGGAAGAGGGGGGAAGGGATAGTGAGTTCCTGGGAGGGAGGGGGGGAAATGGGGTAAGGAGAGAACATCTGAAATGTAAAAATAAAAAATTTTTCAATAAAAAAAAAAAAATTTAATATATTTTTTAATTTCTACATCTAACAATGTTTGGGGCAACCTTTAAGAATGTATTTTAAAATTCTTTATAAAATCTGTTCTACTAATGCAACGGTGCATTATTACTTACATTACTTTAGCTAATTCTGAACTTATTTAGTTTTTTTTTAATAGAAATACTAAACCCTCTTTCAAGTCTGAACTCAAATCCAACCTACTCTGAAGCCCTGTATTCACATTACTCTTGCTCCCCTACAGTATTGTTTGCATGACTTTTCCTGGGGCAGTGTAAGGAAATGTCTACTCACTCTAGATAGAGCCTTCACAAACGGACCAAAAGAAAAAGCGTTCCATCCAAGTACAGCTTAGTTCACTAGGGCTGCTTACTGAAGTCAGAGAAACTTGAAGGCAGCTACCTCTCTAGAAAAGACCCACTTCCCACAGGATGGAATCACAGCAGAGGCACCACTGAAGATAGTCCGCCAGTCAGTAGTCTTCTTCCCACAGTGTCAGGAAGGAGAAGGGACTTGTGAGGCTATCCTGAGCCTTCTGAGTCCAGTGAGCTTCCTCCCTCCTTCCCTCCAAAAGAGAGAACATTAATAGGATCAGTTTCTATAAGGTCTCCTTTGGGCGACCAGAACTGCTTTATTTCCACCCAGAAGAAACAGCTTCGATATACTTCACTGTTAGAAAATTATATTACTCTTATGCGTGATAAAAGCTGTCTTCATACCACAATTATTAAATGATATCTTTATCAGTTTTTGATCTACTGAAAAAGCAAGTCTTTTCACAAATAAATGCTTAAAGTATTAAATAAATTGAATCAAAGCCCACTGCTTTATTGAAATTGAATTGAAACTGAGCTTTAAATGTTTTCTAAGCATGACTTTGAATTACTATAGGCTTTTGTTACAATAATCTTGAGCTTATAGTAAGCTAATGTGTAAATAATAATAAAAACTAAATGTCACATCTATAAAGAGATTTGTAATTATTAAATGAATTATGTCACTAGTGGTTGATCAGTCAGTAATTAGATGGATGAGAAAGAACAGCATGGCGTTCACAAATCATTAAAATACTTTATATTCAGCTCATATGTCTATTACAAAACTTCCACCAATGACTTCATGTCAGAAGGCTTGAACTACTCTGCTTACCACTATGATCTTTGGCATATTCGTCATTCATGAGACAAGAATCCTTCATATGTAATGTCAAGATCAAGTGTGATGATGAAAATAAGAGCCATTGAGAAGCAAACTTTCTTCAAGTGTGTGTTGTGTTTTCACTTGCTCCTCACAACCTGGAAGATTATTATTCCCATTTTTTTGCAAGTAGAAATGTTGGCATACATGATTTTTGAAGAGCAGAGACCAACGTTGTTAAGAGGTGAAACTGAAGATTGGCATTTTATAATCTAATTCCAGGGACATATAACTCCCTTAGCTACAATTACAAGTGGCTAAGTAAGTGTTGGCATTCTTACTTTATATATTGCAAAACTAAGTTTTGTAAAATATTAACTAGCATTTTTAGAATATTGTTATCTATAGTTCCAACCTTAGGACATTTTTAGATTACTAGCAAGTATAAAGTCATAAACTTAATTAAATTATTCTGTTAAAGTTCAAATGAAATTAAAGCAAAAAACAGTTCTGGAAGATGTTAAATTTGTATATTCAATATTTCCTATCCATTAGCAAATTCTTTACTTATTACTTGAATGTTCAATAGATCTAGATGGTTTGCTGTCATTTTGTAACTCATGTAAAATAAACATCAAAACTTTATGCTTTATGAAATACAGACTCTGAAGACCCATCAACTTTCTTTTTAATTTGGGGAAGGTGTTCACTTACCAACCATTTACCTAGTTTTCTTCAGCTTTCCAACTTCAGGTTCAGTGTGCAATTTAGAAAACAATACTGCCACCCAGAGGATACAGGGTGGTAAGGCACAGTCAAAAGGAGGAGACAATTATGTTACAATCTGTAACTCAGGGAAATATTAAAATAGTCCAACTACCAAAGTCTGCAATTTGCATGTGTAAAAAAATGATACTATTCTTGATATACTATGTTCTCACGTTGTATAGATTCAACCATCTTCTTGGCAAAAGTCTGTAACTTCCTAATAGCTGGAACAGGATACAGAAGTATACAGAAAATATCCTAAGCTGACAATTACAAGAACACTTAGAACATCTAGCAACCAGTTCTAGTCACAACTAAAACAAAACAGAACAAAACAAGGACTGGAGAGATGGCTCGGTGGCTGCTTCTGCAAGGACATAAGATCAGTTCCCAGAACGAACCACTTGGTGGTTCACAACTGTCTGTAATTCACATTATAGGAGATTGATGCCTCTTCTGGACTCTAGAGTGCACAAACATACATGTAGACAAATGAACACTGAAACATATAAAAAATAAAAAAATCTAAAAAATACACTATCGATTTGTCTAATTCATTAATTTTCAAATATCAATGATGTCATTTTATCTAGTTATTGCCAATATGAACATAAACAATTAATTTTTGATACATTTCTCTTCTAGTCATTATTATAAGTATTTTCCAGAAGGAAATATTTTCTACATAGGCAAGCCCTTATCATTAAGACAATAACTTATTTTTTCAGTCTTTATAGAATTTTAATCTTCTATATTGGTACCTTCTCTAGAACTGCCAAGGCAGTGTTAAATAGTAACAGAGTTAGTGTGCATGCCTACCCTGTTCTTGATTTTAATGTGAATTAACTCAATAATAGAAAGGAGAAAGCATATTCAATTCCCCTTGGAACAAAAGTATAGAAATATTTTAAAATCTATTTAAGAGGTTAATGCTCTTGGAAAAATTAAACACACAAGGAATTTACTCAGACCTCTCACATTAATTTCCTCTCTTAGCAGCAAATAAATAGATGTAGCATGTACCCATATATACTTTCCAGCTTCTGTAATTTCTGATAAAGTATGATCTGGATAACAAACTATAAGGCAGGTTTACATTCACATAGGCATGGTACTGTATTGCTCTACATCTAAAATACTAGAAGACACAATTTGAGACTTGATTTTAATATTCCAACAGAGGGCTCAAAGAATGGCATACTATATCTCTATAACAATTGTGGGAAGTGAACACGTGTGTGCAGATGTATATGCACATGTGTGCATGTGGACACCCAGAGTGAATGTCAGATATTTTCTTCCATCACGATTTACCATATATTTTGAGACAGGGTCTCTCCTTGAATCCAGAGCTTGTAGTCTCCACTACCCATGCTCTAATACTCCACATGGGCTGGCAAGTTGTCTTATTTCTATTGCTTTGATTAAACACCTTTACTAAGGAATGAATTCATTTGGGGCTTACAGTTCCAGACTGTTGGAGTCTGTAACCACCAAGGCAGGGTGGCATGGCCAGCAGGTAGGAAGCTCTGTAGCTGAGAGCTTGCATCTTGATCCACAAGGATGAGGTAAGGAAAGCTAACTAGGAGTAGAGGGAAATAGAAAATGAAGGACTATTTCCAAGTTATTTTCAGAAAGTCAATATCACCTTGATAGTAAAAGCCGAAGACCTAACAGCAAAAGAAAATTATTATGAACATGGATGAAAATCTCTTGAGTAAAATCCTTACAAACTGGAGGAGGCTCGCTGCTGCGAGTGTGGTCTGGTAGGTGCAGTGATGTGTAATGAAAGGAGCTTTGGAAATGTAGAACCGGAAGTCAGAGGTTTAAACAGAAGAAAGTACCAAGGAGGTTAATGCACTTTCTTAGTAGGAAAACAATGAAAGTTATCACACAAGTGAATATGAACTCAGTGGCTAGAGAAGAAAGGGGTTCTCCACTGGTGACCCAACAAAGCTCACCTGGGACCCCTATTTATGCTTTTCACTGCCATAACAGCTTCATCTTGCATTTTACAGAAAAGTGTATGAATAGTTTTTTATAGCACTCCCAGACCCCATCATGTTTCTCTGGCAGTTGCTAAAGTTGGTATCAAGTTTATCAGCAACGTGATTATTGTCGTCTTGCAAGGATTTCAGGTCAATGCCAAAGAACTTGCCAGCTTTTCTGTCTTGTTTTTAACACAATAGTATGCCTACTCTGATGGTAAATCCATCCATCAAATCTCCACTACACATTGTAGAAAATCAGTGGGGATTAGCAAATTACTTATCTTGGCTCACTTGCTTCTGACATCTGGAAGTCAGTTTTGATACTGGCAACAGAGCATCGGGAATCTGTAATACTGGGTCTGGTGGTCAGCATATTCCTTGATACATTTCTCAAGACATTTTATGTCTGTTTCTGTTGGAATCATCTTTTAACTACAAGTTGATTATTACTCTCTATAGAACCACTTTACCCAATTCTGCCAATAAAAAAATGTGCAAGAGGTTTCTACTGATAATGTAATAGTGATAGTAAAACTGATAAAAGATGTTTTCTTCATTCATGTGGCCCTGTGTTTCTCCTTGCTGCTGGGGTGTCAAGATGTTAGGATCAAGACACCACTCAGAGAGGTGAAACACAGAGGCACTAGGCTACAGATCCTTCCTTGATGCTATAAAGGTGTAGGGCTCAGGTAACAGGCTACTCGCTACTCGAGAGGTGAAACATAGCCTAAGATAGATGCACCAGCCTGTGATTCTCTGGATGAGAAACAGCTGTAGTTCTCAAGCTCCTGGGAACCCAGATATTGCTGGGAACTACAGTGAGTTGAAAACTGGAAGGGATCTCCAGGTGGGGCGTCACATTGGCCAAGGACAAGGAAGTAGGCTTCAGGCAGGAATCTAACTTTAGACTAGAACAAAGAAGTAATTTCAGGCAGGAATCTAAATATTAGGCTAAACAAAGAAGTAATTTCAGACAGGAATCTAAATTTTAGGCTAGAACAAGGAAGTAGACTTCAGATTTGAAAATGACTTTGGGCTAGGACAGGGAAGTAGGCCCAGATATTTTGGTCGTCCTGATAAGCCCTTAGAAACAGTGATCATGGAATTGTGTTTAATGCCTTGCTTGTTCTTTGACTATTTGTGTTTATTGTCTTGCTTGTTCCTTGACTATTTGCATCTATTGTATTGCTAGACCCTCAACCTAGAACTGACCTTAATACATGCATGTAATTAAAATGTTATCAAAGCAAAAAGGAGGAGGGGTGATGGGATGGGGGTTCTAGGGAGTGGAAATTGGGAAAGGGAATGACATCTGAAATGTAAATAAATAAAATATCAAAAAACTAAAAATAAGAAAGACAAACAAATAATTTCTAAATTACATAGTGAAATTGTAAAGCTTTTATAACAAAATAAATACTGCTAATATAAACTTAAAAAAAGAAAACTAGGGCTAAGGACCTGAGATGAGCCTGGAGGCAGTGCTGATGGAGAATTCAGTTTACCTTAGGGTGAGTTCCAGGATTGTGGAGAGGTCTTAAGGAAGGAGACAGTCTTTGCTTATCCAAACCATTTGCTCATGGTGGAAAGGATGTATACGAATATTCAGGGTGGACCAGAGATTAAATACATTTTGTAGGAAGGAGTGTCTGAGAAAGGAAACTTATTGGCTAAACTCGATGGGCCCATCTAGATATCTCATTAGCATTGAGAACTCTGAGCTCTATGCTACTGACCAGTTGTCATGGTCGTCTTATTTGGTGTCATGGGCACATGCACCAGGACAGGAATCTGGTCAAGAGCAGATTCAAACACTCCATCATACTCAGTTATGAGAATTGCCTGGGTTCCTTAGTTGGCCCAACCTTACCGGTTTCTCTATTTGGTGGTCCAGTTCCAATTGCCCCATTATTTGTATTAGAATGACTTTGTTAGTCCTAAGATTCACCAGAGAAAAACAATTCCACCACTTCAGCCAAATATAAAGGACATACATTAAATATTAAATACTGACCAAAGGAAGGACTTTGTTCAAACCATTCTCTAAATTTCTAAGTCTAAAATGACCCTGAGACATGTGTTGTAACAATTTACAAAGGCAAACCCAATGGCCATAGTATTTTCCTGTGTGACCTTATTTTCCAAGAACTACAACTCCCAGCATTCAAGAAGTTACCTAGTACTTGGACTGGTGGCACTTACAGGTTAATTTTTGCCAATACATTCCCTCTTGGAATTGTCTCCAGTCAGATACTTGACTCTGTGGTGGGTACTTCTATATTCTTGGATCTAATAATCATCAGCTTAATGGGACCCAGATCGAGATTACTTTTTGGTTAATGTAGCAATGTTGTAAAAGCCAACTATAATTAGCAGGAGGACCAAGGGCTCTATGATGGCTGACATAAGAGTTATGATCTAGAAGGAGCCTGGAAATGGACAGCACCAGGCATTTATTTCAGGTTCCCTTTTTCTAATGTTTCTTGAGTACAAGTAGATTATAACCCTGACGGTTTGTAGAGAAATAATTTCTCTAAAGCTATACTTTTTTTGTTCTGTATAAAGTAAGCCAAGCATCCTATCATATTGGAGAATCATTTTAGTTTATAAATCTACCCGTTGACAAATTTGGCCCACTTTTTTGGTCTGTCAATTGGCTTATAGGTAGCCATTTTGTCTCCTACTCTAGAGAGTTTCCTTTTGAGTTAGGAACTTAATGGAGGTTTCATAACAACTTTCCCCTCCTCCACAGCAACTGCATCTACTTTTTCTCTCTGTTAAACACTAATTTTAGTAACTCCTTGTTTGTGTAGTCTCTTCCTGAGATTGCCCAGATAGACCTAGTCTGTCTGTTGAATGAAATAGGCCTTCTAACTGGCATGATTTCTTCTATCTTAACATGTATGCAACTAAAATACGGGCAGGTGAGCATGGTATGGAAATCTGTCAACGGACTCAGTAAGGTCAACTGAAAGTTGAATGTTTTTAGATGAAATTTGAAAGTTGGAGTGAAATGTTTAATTCCACTGAAATCTGAAAACTTTAGCAAGGATGAAGTTTCTTCGTGAGTCTTGGATATAAAGATTCATAAGCTGCTCGTTCATACCATGTGGTGGTGATGCCTCCTCTCATGGGTATAAACTATGTAACAGTACTTAAAGGATCTACTACCTTCATGAACTGGAGAATTATAATTCTACCATTATAAATTGGAGTTTACTAAAATACCATTATAGTTCTAGTTTGTGGTTGTTAAAACATGCTGGCCTGACTGCTTCCTCCATTTTAATTTCGACATATTACTGTCAACTCAGATATTGATTTGGTTATGAAGTGAAAGAAGGTGGGTCTAAAAGTGGCCAACTGAGTCATCTTTCCCTAGAGTACTAATAGCCAAGAGTCTATTCCACAAAACTTGTACTTATAGCAGAAGATACTGACTAGTAAAGTCATTACATAATTTGCAAAATTCTTCTCCCCACATTGCTTCCCTTCTTCCCCTCATGGTGTGCTTTGGAGAGCAAACGATGTGAGACTGAATTCATCAATATATTTCTGTGTGGATTCCGTTATGTTTTTGATATCTCAGCAATCATTGCATAATACAAGGTTCATAAGGTCTGTGGCCTATGTTAATTTTTTTAAGTTTATGCTGTATCTTTAATTTTGGAATGGTGGAATACAAGTTTTTCATATAGATGTTTCTATTCTCTCCACTTAATTACCTTCACAATTTTGTCAAAAAAAAAAAAACTGCCTACAAATATGTCTAGTTTTTTTATCCTTTTCTGATGTTAAATATCTAGTTTTATATGTGTTTGCAAACATGACTTCTACTTTCAAGTTGAGGGAAATGATACAATTGACAAAATAAGGCCTAAAGGCAAGATGACCTTGAGGTGAATCTACAAGTGTGCCTTCTTAACTGAACCTTGACTTGATCTGCTTTCCATCCACATATTTTCTTTAATCCCTAGTGCAATGTAGTTTAGAGAAAACATTTGTGGGAGTAAATTAAGGCTAAATAAGATCCCTGCTGTGAGATCCTATTACAATAGGATTGGAGCCATTAAGAGACACTAAAAACTACTGCACATGCACACATAATAAAAGCCGTATTAGAGGCCAGACATCTGCAATGGAGAACACAGAGACCAACGCTGATGGCAACATCATCTAGACTTCTAGATTACACAAGTTTTTGAACATAGATTAGTCATGTAATCTTTTTTAGTCTGTGGGATTTTGTTAAATCAGTCCAAGCAAAGCAATATACTGATCTGAGAAATTTTGAACTGATGACAGGGAAAACTGAGTCCCTGTTGAGTGTGTTTTCGGACCCTTAGTTCTGCTATATTCAGTTCATGTGTTGTCCTCCCCTATCCAATCTGACCAGATGATTTTTCTGTCATCCTCCTTCAATATTGCCACCTTGCTCAAACACAAGTACTCTTAAGTCTCAAGCAGAAATCTAGACGCTTTTGGGGGTTCCATATAGCACCTCTGAAACCTTGCAGTTAAGAAAACTAAGAAGAGCTGGGCAGTGGTGGCACATGCCTTTAATCCCAGCACTTGAGAGGCAGAGGCAGGCGGATTTCTGAGTACGAGGCCAGCCTGGTCTACAGAGTGAGTTCCAGGACAGCCAGGACTACACAGAGAAACCCTGTGTCAACCCACCCCCCAAAAAAAAAAAAGAAAAAGAAAACTGAGAAGAAGGAATCATGATAATTGTGGGGTTTTTTTTTTTGTTTGTTTGTTTGGTTTGATTTGGTTTCTGTTTGGAGTAGTTATTATTATATTATTATTATTAAATAGAGACACAATGCAGCAAATACTTTCCTGCTTTTTTTTTTTTTTTTTAAAGCAGAGGTCGGTTGTCTTGCATTTCTATTTTGCACTGGACCCCATAATTATGCAGTGGTTACTGAAGTTTGTAGCCAGCCCCAGCTAGGGGAGTTTAAACAAACCAGTCATTTCACTGTCATGGTGTTGGTTTTGTTTCTGGTTTTTGTTTGTTTGTTTGTTTTGTTTTTTAATGAAGATCGGATTTTAGGATTAGATCAAGTAAACCGTTTGACCTAGGACTTCACCTACTGTAGTCGTCACTACCAAAATTTGCAATTAATAGCTGGTCTAATTCAGAGTTTTCATTTACATTTCTTCTGCCTAGAGTACAGTGCTTCAAAAACAGTTCTTACAAGCAAATGCTCCCTTTTTACTTCAAATATCTCGTTTACCAAAACTCAACCTTTCCACAGATTCATGCTTTGGCCAGTAGGAAACAAAAAGCTTTGAGGCTCTTGTAATGATGTTCTTCTTGAAAGGGCAAAAATCTTCACAAGCATTAGATTCTAGAATTGAGCAAAATCGGAAACTCAAGAACTTGATCTGTTCAAAAAAACGTTCGTCTCTCCTCTGGGTCTTCCAAGGTTTACGAACACAAAGGAACAGTCGTGGGGGAAAAATCTCTCCCGCTAACAACTAAAGCAACGCCCACTGCAGCGCGCACTAGCTCGGTTTCCAAGGAAACGGTCAATTCCGGCAGGTCGCCCACGCGCCGGAAGTCACCGTTTCCACTTCCGGCACTGCCGGAAAATCCCTACGTTTGGGCGGAAAAGGCCTCCATCGGGGGCGTGTCTACGCAGCCGCGGTGTAATCGCCGGCGCTCACGTGCCGGAGATGGCGTCTGACTCTCTTCCTCCGTCCACAATGGCTCAGCCGGGAACTCTGAACCTCAATAACGAGGTGAGCGCGCGGGCCGAGACCGTGGGGTGTGGGGAGCCCTCTCGGTGTCTCCTGCCGCCGGGCAGTGGTGGGGTGCGGGACTCCCGAAAGGCGGAGCGCGGCCGGCGGGACCGGTCGCGGTCTGGAGACGGGATCCACGCGCCGGTCGGGTCCACGGTCTCAGGCTCCGCACACTTCTGCCTGTCCGACCGTGAGGAGGTCACTCAGTGTTCAGTCACTTTTAATTGTTCTCTGTAAAATGAAGCTCAGGGGAGTATCTTCCTCTAGGGTTGTAAGATTTAAATTTACTGAGATGTTTGTGTAGTGCCTGTCCCCGAGTAAGTTTTTCATTTCCTAATTGTCAAAGATGAAGGGAAGAGAATTCAAGCTGAGCCATAACTTGTTCTAACAAGCTCCACACCTTTAATGTCTGTGTACGCACGCCCGACCTCATTTCTTTGCTCCTGGTACTGTGGGTCCCATTTGTTCCCATTACAGCTTTTTGCACACTCATATCTCCGTTTTCTCTAGCCTGATTTCTCGGTTTTATCTTCACTACCACCTCCACTGTAGTGTGTTATTGTCACCAGGCCACCTTGTGTTTCTGCTATATGCTTTTCCCACCTGTTATCTGGTGTTCTAAAAGTAAGCTTTGGAGAGCGAGGATCGAAAAGAACATCACACAACTACAGACGAGAAAGAATTCCTTATCTTGCATGCCGTTCATATGCAGGTTTCACAGCCTTGTATGTTCTTTATGCTTTTTTTTTTTTTTTTTTTTTTCCTTCGGTAACCTATGATAGAAAACGAAGATTCCCATCCCTCCAAAAAACAGTGCAGAATTTGAGGCAAAGTCAGTGTAAATAGTCCTTAATCTTCTTTGAGGTATGTGGGAATGCAGAGAATAATTCCCTAAGGTATCTGAAGGCCTTATAAGCAGAGAAAGGGTGGTGGTATGAAACTCTGAATAAAAAGGCCTAGAAAACTAATGAGAATTAACAAATATGCTACTATTGTCTGATTACCAGATTGAGTCTTCATTCAGTAGGCAGTAGGGTACTAGGTATCAAAGAGTTATTTAGAATTTACTGATTTTTTTTTCATTCATTTAAACTTGTGTTTTGTTCAAGATAACTGTTGAGTGGTATTTTTTTAATTAGGTTATGAAAGATCTTAGGTTAATTGTCTTTGGAAATTCACAGAAAGGGATAGTTATATTTAGGTCCAGTATTGATGTCAATGGTTATAATATCCTGGAATCAGTCAAGTAAGACTCCTATTCCAGTTCACTAACTTAGCTTAACTATGACCTTTAGGAAGCATTTACTAATTGATTTTAACCAGAATGCTTTCTATGCTGTGAAAAGCTGTTTCTGTCACGTGTGCATGTGTTTCCTGGAAGACTGATGCTAAGTGACTGGATGAACTTATCAAATCAGAAATCACACATATCTCAAATTTAAATTAATCTGTCCTCATAGAGGATAAAGAGGACAGAAAATGGTGCAAATGTTGATGTTATCATTAAGGTGAGTAAGGAAAATAAGAATACAGATATAGTCACGCATCACTTACTGGCAACAGAGTTGAAGAAACGTGGCATCTGGTAATTTTGTCTTTGGAAACACACAAACAGAAATGACTACATCATCAATATCCCTTGAGTTATTACGGACCACTGTGTACATCCCTTCAAAGTTTATGTGGCACATAAAACAGGAGCATACCAAAAGAAGGAGTAAAGATGACTGCCTAGAAAAAGCCCATCAAACATACATTTTTTTTTTTTTCCTGTAGGAACTTGTCAAAAGAAATGGATCAACAACTTACCCATAAAGGAAGTGTATCTGGAAGAGTTGAAATTCACTATTTCACATCACTCCTCTTTGTTGTCACTGTTGCTTTAGTGGTCCAGATTACATCCCCATATAAAGCTCTTCTGCTCTCCCCCTAGCTACCCACATTTGACACTTCTTGACCCTTAAATTTGTCATTTTAACTGCTGCTGAGCTTTTTTTTTTTTTTAAGGCACAGATTTAATCAGGTCATTTCCTTGTTTTAAACTCAATGGCTTGCTTTTGGATAAAATTGAACAATATAGGGGCAGCCTCTCCGTGTTCTGTTCTGTCCTGCTGCTGTCAATGGGTGCACTGCAGCTGCTGGCCCTTCTGGCCCCACTATAGCTTCTTTGCACATGCTGTTCCTGGATCTGGAATTTCCTCTTCGTCATTCCTACTTAACATTTTCTTTCTTTTTTTTGTTGTTGTTGTTTTTTGTTTTTTTGAGACAGGGTTTCTCTGTATAGCCCTGGCTGTCCTGGAACTCACTCTGTAGACCAGGCTACCTCGAACTCTGAAATCCGCCTGCCTCTGCCTCCCAAGTGCTGGGATTAAAGGCGTGCGCCACCACTCATTCCTACTTAACACTTTCCTAAGAAGCCCGGTGCTAGCTATTGTCCTTTGTGTAAGTTCTGGAAGCACCACTTAATTCTTCTTGTCAGTATTTGTTATGGCATTTACTTGGGACTGTATGTGTGAAAGAGATTGTGCGTCCCTTCTACCTGTCTTTAAAGTTTTTGCTTGTGTTGTAAGTATGCCCTTTTTTACCATTTGTTTATCTCAGATAGGAGTGAGGCTGTGGCACATCTCTGCCCAGTTCCCATGAGGAACTCAGGATAGCTCCTAGGGTCAGTTTTCTCTTCTCTACATGTGGGTTGTGGGGATGGAACTCCATTTCCAGGCTTGGATCTTCAGTATCTTAAAGTAAACAGCTCTTCTTAAGTTGGTTCAGGGAATAGTTCTGATCTTCTGTTCTTGACTGATGTGCATTTGTGTAGTGGTGTTAGTGACTGGGGTAAAGAGTAATTGCTTTAACATTAAACTTGCAAATATTTGTAAACCTCTGTGCTTTTGTCTTCAAGATAATAATCACAGCTGTGATTTGATTAGTAACCCTTGTTTTATAATTTTGATTTTTTTTTAAGATATATGGTGCCCTGGGTATATAGTTCAGTGGTAGAGGGTTTGCATAGCATTCACAAGGCCCTGGATTCAATCCCCAGTACTTCCAAAAATAAATGGATTTTATTAGTATTGTATTAATATTTTAATTTAAATGAGTTTTATAATGTATTAGATTTACATAATGTCCTGTGAAAAGTGAAACCTACCTGTAGTAGTACTCCTTAGGCAATAACTTCAGTGTCTCCTGGCTTGATAATATCCCGGCATTGCTAATTGTGAATAGGGATCAATTTATAAAACATATCTTAACTCTTCATTCTTAAAATACATTTTAAATTTTTTTAGGTTTTTTTTTTTTTTTTGTATGGTGTTTTGCCTGCATGTATATAGATGGACCACATGTGTGCCTGTTGCTCAGAGGACAGAAGAGGGTATTGGATCTCTTGAACTTGAGTTGGAAGTGGTTGTGAGCTATCTAATACAGGTGCGAGAACCAAACCCAAGTCATCTGCAAAGGTGAAAAGTGCTCTCAACCGCTGAGCCATCTTTCTGACCCTGAAATGCATTTATTATTATAAAGTATATTAAATTTTACCTTTACTTAAAAAATAATAGCCATTGCTTTTTACTTTATCTTATCATTGAGTGTTGTTTCCTTTATCTGTTTATTGCTAAGAGATTATTCTGTTGACGTGCTGCACACTTTCCTAACCTCTAGCATAGGTCCTTGACTAGAAATGGTAAGCGAGCCTGTATTGAGAAGATGAAAGGTCATGTCTTCCAAAGTCATGTTAGCTGGTGCTGAGAGGGAGGGGAAGTTTCCTTCCGTCTCTTTAGAGCTGGAGAAGCAGGTGAGAGCAGTAGAACATGTCTGTGGTGTTTAGTGAGTAAAGAATGTATGCAGCTACAACTGGATCCATTCTGCTCAGCTCTTTCCTCCCCGGGAGGTATGTGTGAGATTGGGGTTGGGAGTATGGCAAGTCTGGTAGAACTTTCTATTAAAAAAAAAAAAGATGTAATTTTACGATTTGATAGAAATGTGAGTTCATTAGACTCATTTCTTTTGAGCCACTACTGTAGTGTGAGCTCCAGCTGTAGCTTTGGGATTTTTTGTTTTCATTATCTGAGATAACAGAAGCAATTGGTAGGCTTTGAATTACCTGCTGTTAAGAGCAGCATGTGAAACCGTGTGCCCACCTTGTAAGGTCCAGTTACTCTAGCTAGGTACCTGCATTATACATCCTACAACCATTGATTGATCCCTAAGCTCTCAATCTTCAGATGTGCTGTCAGTGTCACAGTGCAAGGAGCCCATAGTTAATAATGGCCATGAAGTAGAGATTTTCACTATGGTGTGCTACTATTGATCTATTATATTGCTTTTAAAATTTTGTGTCTACTTTATAAATAAAAAATAATGCAAATTTTCTTTGACAGATATAGGGGGAAAACCTCTCTTAAAAGGATTTTGAACAGGATTTTGAACAATCAGGGTTTCAGATACCCACTTTGGGTATCAGAAAATATTCCTCATAGAGGAAGTAACTTGTAAAGGTAGAAGCTAAAATGCCTAAGGACATATTTATTTTGTATTATAAATGATAAGAATACCAAAAAACATATTTGTATGTTTATATGAACTTGTAAAACTTTTATGTCGTGGCATTTTTGAAAATTGCTAAAGTTATAAATCTGCTCATCCTTAAGCTGACAACCAGCTTGTTTGCTCGTTACTCTTCTGATAAGCTTTGCTAGGTGGCAGCATAAGCTTGGTTATATTGTACATATGTATGGCAGTGGGTACATTACAGAGCAGTCACTTGCCAGTTTAGAAAAAAGAACTCAACAGCGAAACTAATAGTAAGTTGCAGACTAAATGACCAACCTAGAATTTCCTTGTAAAGGCATAATACATATAACTGTGGAATACTTGAACACATGGAAAGTGATAAAACATATATCCTTGTTATCTTGTAACCTACTTTTATTTAAGAATTCTTAGTATTTTGCAATATCATATTTATTTCTAGCTTAGAGATAATTACTAACTCTTCTGGTGTATACTTTTCTTACCTATATGTCTCATTTTGTACCATTTCTATACCTAGTGTGTAGTATAGGTGTATAATTTATAATAACTTAACATGTGAGATACTGTACTGCAGAAATGTATATGTCCTTCTGTGTGTTCTTTATACATGTGTTTTATGAAGCATGTTCTAGTGGGTAGGGTGTGGTATAAGCATTGTGTGTGATCCTTTGTTGTTACAAGTATGCCTTCTAGATGGACTCTGAGAAGGAGGATTTTTATTAAAGATCGCAGATTTCCTCCATATGGACTACAGAAGTTGTCTTTTCTACCAGCAGTGTCTGAGCATGCCTGTTTTCTTCAGTACTTTATGGTTTTTGTATATGAAGGAGTGAATCAATGGAAGTTGTAATGTATTCCAAAAGTGTACAGATATGCTCAGCTTTTCCTAATAACCATCAATTTTGTTAAAGGTTAGTCTAGTCCAAGTACATGGCAAGGTAATTTATTACTTGATATTAGCTGATTGACAAGCTAGCAGATAGTAAGCAAAAGTCAATTTAAACCACTTAATTTTGTCTATAGACCATAGTATCAAAATTTTGCATTGTTAATCACAAAATATAGCTTTCTCACAAGCAGATTGTTGGTAAACATTAGCTTTAAGAGATAGTATAGATGAGTAAAATGGCCCATTACAAAATATGTGACATCTAGAGAGAGCACTCACATTGTAAAACATTGTTCTTTGTCTGCTGATCACCACCAGCAATGGAATATTGGACTGCAGAAAGGACTTAAGTCCATAGTTAGAGAACTCTTTGGACAGAATGTCCTTTCTTTCACAGTCAGTTTTGCCTGCTTGTGGCTCCGTTTCTTCATTCTCATCTCTGAGTTGACATTCTGTCTGTTTCTTTTTCAGTGGGACTATTAGGTTTTGACTTTATTATATTTTATTATTATCCAAGACGCAATTTAGGTTACGTAGATTCCATATGGCAGCTCACTGTCAGCACAGGTACACTACAGTATGATCTTTGAATCTTCTAATGGGTTATTTTAAATTCACTCTTTTGTTGCTTGGGATCATCAGTCTGAGTAATGATGTCCTAGAGATTTTTACTTCATTTTCTCTGTCCAGACTTTATACATGTCTTTCATTTTGGTTCTACTATTATCTCCTCACCTATTTTAACTAGAATCTTCCGTCTCCCACCCAGACAACATTGTAGTATAGTTTGTTCATTTCATGTTCTTTGTTTCTCTCTGTCTCTTGATTCTCTCCTTGTGAGGGGTGGATGCAGTGACCCTTATTGATGGTATTGAAGAGAGTCAGTCTCCCTGAACCCCCATCCCCTTCTCCTGGGGGTCTGGGATGGAGACTGTGAGAGGGAGGCTTAGTGTTGGGACATGGATTCCCCAGCAGCCAAGAGCCTCTCTTCCTTTGTGTCCTTGCTGGGGTGGGTGGGCCAGGGTTTCCTGTTCCTTGGAAGCCATGTAAACTGTGAGGTCAACCACCCTATTGCTGTAGCTCTGTTCATTGTCATACCAGGAAATGAGCTTTACAAGTTGTAATTGAAAGCAATTCCAGCCTCAAAAGTGGAAGAGTAGGCCTCACTGTTGGTGTAGCCCAGGATGCCCATTAGTGAAGATGCCTGCTTGACTGCCTTGCTGATGACAGCTTTCTCTAGGCAGCATGTTATTAGATTCACAGTGAGCACATGGGAGGCGTGCTAGTGAGCTTTCCATTCTGCTCTGTGTGTGCCCATGGCTTTGGCAGCATCAGTGGATGCAGGAATGATGTTCTGTACAGCCCCATGGCCATCATGCCACATCTTCCCAGGGAGGGGCATCTACAGTCTTCTGGATGACAGTGATGTCATGGACTCTGTTCATGAGTCCTTCTACAATGCCAAAGTTGTTACAAATGTCCTTGGCCAGGGAGGCTAAGCAGTTGCTGGTACAAGAAGCAATCTGATAATCTTGTATGAATTGTTCCACTTCTCGTGGTTCACACTCATCACAAACATTGGAGCGTCAGCAGAATGGGCAGAGATGATAATAACCCTTATGGGTCAACTGGTCTCTGGCCTTCTCCATGGTGGTGAAGACATTAGTAGACTCCACAACATACTCTGCACCAGCATCACCCCATTTGATTTTAGTAAGATCTCACTCCAGGAAGATGATGGGGTTTCTATTGATGACAAGCTTCCTGTTCTCAACTTTGACTCTGCTGTTAAACTTCCATGGGTAGAGTCATACTGGAACATGCAGACCATGTAGTTGAGGTCAATGAAGGGATCATTAATGGCAACAACATCCACTTTGCCAAACTTGAGGGAGGCCTTTCCTGGTAACCAGGTGTCCAATACAGCCAAATCCATCCTTCTTTCCAACCTTAATTATTTGTCTCAGGGGAGACTGGTATTGCATGAAAAGAATCTGCTGCACCCACCACTTGCAGCCTCAACCAGGGCGTTTATGTATGTTGTTTAGTTTCTGAAAAGGGGTCTTGCTGTGTAGTTCAGTCTAGTCCCCAAAGTCCACATTCCCCAGCCTTAGCCTGTAAGTGCCAAGAACATAGGTGCACCTTCCGACCCAGAGAATCTGCCCAAGTGTGATGCACTCAGTGTGTTAGCCTTCTGCCACACACATAAAATATGTGCCAGCTTCTGGCTTTTTGCCAACTAGTGCTGTAATTCCTGGTCGACCAAATGAATTGATAACTTTTAATGTCCTCACAAAAGGCACTAATAATGTTTTATAAAAATACAGCTGAGTCTTTAGATTAAGCAATTATGAGAAAAATTAAAATTTCATTTTTATATATAGTGCATGTCTATGCTATACCCGAAATTCTCTGTTACCTATACACAGACACTGAGAAAATTAAAAGAGAACATGTTTGGTATAGGTGTGATCATGAGTATATGAAACATTCCCCTACTTTGAGAATTCCTTTTCAAATAATGTTGAGCATACCTCTTCAAGGTAATGTTGAACATACTTCTTCTTGAATTGGAGTTGTAGAGTTGGAGATTAGCTTTCCTGTGACTGGAGTGTAACTGGGAACCAGCTCTGCCTGCTGTGAATGTTTATTCTAATTAATTGTTGCGCTTGAATTTCTTACTAATTTTAGTAGATGTGGCTATATTATTCTAAAGATGCATTATCATTAAGCTTTCAAGGTTAAGCCTTGAGGAATATTAATGTTTGAATGTATAAATTGTCACTTGGTAGTCCTTTGTTTCATAAATTACTTAATTTTACAATCATAACCCATTATGATTCTATTTCTCAATTTGTATTTAGTTTGTTTTGTATTACCATAGTCTCATTTTGTAGCCCAGGCCTGCTCCTGGCTAAGCACGCTGTACAGGCTATCCTCAGGTGTGCCATTTTCTATTCCCTTCATCCAAAGCCTTGGGTCACAGATGGCAGCCACAGTGCCTGTCTTCTGCTCAAACTCAAGCAATACAAGACTTGGTGTTTAGGGACAGTATTTGTTTTTCCTCAAAAAAAGTTTTATAGCAAAAACAAATTCCAAAGATGTTGCTGTATTTTAGTAGGAAAGAAAGTAGTTATGTCCATCTGATAGAGTGCATCTGAAGCAGTACAAGCAAAGGTGGGTTGTGTTTCTAGTTGTTCATCAAGTATCTGTTGGACATAATCTATATGCCATACACTATTTTAAATGTTTAGAAACAATGTTGAATAAAATAAGATTGTTGACTTCCGTGGAATTTGTCTGAAGGGAACACACATTAATTATTACTTTAACCAAACATAATTGGATTAAAAGTAAAATACTTTTATTTTGTGGTAAATTGTAGAGGTATCCTTTAATTGCAGTAGTATGAAATTTATGAAATTCAGAAATGATATTGAGCCATCAGGAAGAATGGATGTTAACAAGCCCATGGGAAGGCATTTCCCCATCTCAGGGAAAGACTCCAGTAAAAGCTGTGATGGTGAATACAAGCAGGCTAAGGCTAAAGGATACAAGACAGCCCTGTAGCATCCACACAGTGCCGGAAAGTTAAAGTGTGTTATCAAAAATGGGAAATCTGAGGCCCAGATCTCCAAGGACAAATGGATTTCTCAGAGGAAAAAAAATCATAATTTAGATTATTCTAATCCCAACAGAATAAGAGTAAACCACTAATTACTGGGAAAGCTCTGGCTTTAAAATCAGAATCCTGAGTTGGTTCTCCTTGTGTCCCCACGCGTACATTGCAGCCTTGTCATATTCCCACAGTTATGGAAGAAGCTTATCAGTCTGAGCATGATTAAACACAAGTTTGGTTAAACTACAGACCTAAGTGTGTAGTAACGCTCAGAATGTCTTTATTTCCACTGTGAATCTGTTTATATTGTCTTCTTTTTTCTCTAAGGTTGTAAAAATGAGAAAAGAAGTGAAGCGAATCCGAGTTCTGGTCATCCGAAAACTTGTCCGAAGTGTTGGCAGACTGAAGTCCAAAAAGTTAGTCATGGGAAGTCAAAATGCTGTAACTAATAAAATGTCAAAATATGTTTAATATTTATAAAGTGAGAGGGCTGAGTCTGCGCTCAGCACTTGAGTGTCTGTGTAGCATTGATCAGGGTGGGAGAGAATGGGCCGTGTCAGCATGCTCCGCAGTGCTTTGAACCATCGTTGCTTAAGAGACAGGAGGATTTCTCCAGTTTTTAAAGTCCTCCCCTTTCCTCTTTCTAAAATGAAATTGCCTTCAGTGTTCCATATGTGCTTTATGTAACTAGAACTTATTTCAAGGTGTTGGTAAGTCTAGGATGTCTACCTTGAGTCAGTTACAGTTTTATTTCATCAGTGTTTCTTTGGCTTAGTATTTTTAAATTTTCAGTATCTGTGGAAGGATTTGTCAGTTTTTTATATACTATGTGATATTTTTCAATAAAAGAATATTTTTTTATTTCCAGTATCAGTAGCATTAACGGAAACCTATTTACAGTTCTTAACGTTTAAACACAAGGATTTAGAAAGCCTTCAATGTGTGGTTTCTGGTTTTCTGTTCCTTTATAAATGTTCTAGAAGATAACCCTCTTTCTTACTGAACAGATATTGAACATCTTTATTTTTTCTTTAATTCCAGAAAACATTTTTTCAAATAATAAAAGCATCTCCAAACTTTAACCATATCATAGGAGGCTTATATTATATTAAATAGGTTTTTTGATCACAGGGTATAGCTGACCTTGCCATTAAAGGACTAGAGAAAAGCTACCAGTGAAACAACTCCAGGAAAATGTGTGTCTTGTCCAGTTTCCAGTACAGTGGCATCAGTGTGTGTCGCTGTGGCCTGGAAACAGCAGTACAGGCTGCAGCACTTCTCACATAGGCTTTTCTCAAAAGGAAGCACTGCTCATCGTGACCTGGCTCTAAAACTAACGCTCCTCTCGGTAATCTGTTGTAGGGGCACTGAAGATGCACTGTTAAAAAACCAAAGGCGGGCCCAAAGGTTGCTTGAAGAAATCCATGCGATGAAGGTAAAGGCGTGTGAGTGCACACTGTGTGCTTGTGTTTCTCCTGGCAACCCATAGCTCGTGTCAGTGATGCTTCCAGGTCTCCTAAGCTGCTGCGGGCTCGTTTGTGTAGCTAAGCTTGGTGAGGAGTGGCACGTTTGCAAAACTGCACTACATGTGTAAGCCTGCATGTCTCCCTGGTTTGAAGTGCTAGACTAATTTGAGTCAAAACTGCCAAACTAAACTCATTTGTGTTTTATAGTACCTCACGCCTGAGGCTTTTATTTCACTGTTTCTTGGGTATGTATTCTAAAGAAGGGCCAACAGTTAAGTGTCCATGTTATTTGGAATGTGGATGGTGACATCATACTTCTCTTGTTGCCAACTCAATAAATTTTTATGGAGTGGTGTCAGCGTTTTACTAGGTTCTGTAGAACTTAAAATAAGTTTTGTGTTGGACCAACATGGTCCATATTGTTGTCTTTGCAGCCAGACTTTTCACTGGTGTCATTTTTAGTACTCTCTCTGCCCTTTCTTTGTGGAAACTTTCATTTTCCAAATGACATACCATTAAACGTCTGGAAGCCTTTTTATTGCAGAACTTAAAAACAACATTTGGTACCAGCAGTTATCTTAATTGCAGGGTAATTTTGTATATGTTTGACTTTTATAATTTGTATAACATCTAAGTTCAAGTTAGACAAAAGAGCAAGAGAATTCTTTAACAATATTTTAATTGAGTTAAGTTATCAGTGCTTTTCACTATTCCTTTTTAAGAGAAGAAAAAGTATTGAACAGGATACAGTTATTCCAGATAACCTAAAGAGAATTATAGAAGTGGTTGTTGAATATGAAGTGTATTTATCTGTATTTGTTACTCCTCATATAGGACTGTCAGATACTTAAAATCCATTTGATAGAGCTTTTCATGTGATTTTTTTTTTTTTTTTTTTTTTTTTTTAATTATTTTTATTTTATGTGCATTAGTGTTTTGACTGTATGTATATCTGTATAAAGGTGTCAAGATCCCCTGGAACAGGAGTTGCAGACAGTTGTGAGCTGCCATGTGGTTGCTGGGAATTGAACTCAGGACCTCTGGAAGAGCAGTCAGTGCTTTTAACCGCTGAGCCATCTCTCCAGCCCGTGATTTCTTATAAATATTAATATTTGTAATTTTAGTTATGCACAGACTTTGAAACACTAGGTGATTGTTGTTTTTTTGTAAGAATGTACATAAAAGGGACATACATGCAGTCTGTAAGGATGTACAGACATAATATACAGTCTGTAAGGAGAGTGACAAATGACTCCATCCTTGCAATACATGCAATACATTTAAATACAAATGCATTTACAATACATTTGTACTCAGGTTTTTAGCTGGAGAGTTGTCTTATCTGATCTATATGTGAAGTTTGTTTTCTGTTCTTTAGTTTTATCAGCAGCAAATCAGGCCCAGTCCTAGAAAAGTCTGTCTTCCCTGTAATTAAGACCATTTATTGTTACCCCTGAAACCCACAGTTTACTGCCTGTGTAGTGAATTGATCCACTTTACAGTATACGTATTTGAATTCCTGGTGCGGATGAAGCTATTCTGTGTTGTCTAGCCTGGATCTTGTTGCTCCCTTTTGTTTTTTCTCTCTTGACATTAACTCAAACATAGAATTACATTGAAATATAAAAACTCAGAATAGGAATACTAAGTCAACTAAATGTTTATTTAGCTAAAGTGTTTAATTTTATTTCCAGCTTATGGTACTTTTACAGAATCAGCCTTTTCTGAAATAAATATAATTTATCATTTTTCCAATTGAAACATTTTTGATAATTTTGTAAGGAAATGTTTCTCATTCATTTGGGAGTATCAGAGAAATAGTCACAATACAGTAGATTCACAGCCACAATTAAATTTGAAGGAGAACCTCTACTTTCTATTTTTCCAGAGGGATTTCTTTCCTTTGGCTCATACACCACTAGACTTTTATAGTTGTCCCCAGGCCATACTGTCGTATACTCTCTTGGTATGATAACAGGGTATTTGGTTGCAAGATGCCATCTTCATGAAGAAAACCCATATATTTTTAGAAATGGGAGTAAATTTCTTTTTGGTCATGGCAGAGCGGGGCAGGGGCAAGACTAGATCTTTATGATTCTGTAAAATGATAGGTTCTAATTTTATACACTGTAAGTATGAGCCCCATCTTTGATACAGTTGCCAATAATATTCATACTTTTAAAGTGTTAATGTACATACTGGCTTCTGAAGCAGGTTCTTTCTCATTGAGCGGTAGCTTATAAACCTAAAGACCCTCAAGTTATTTATCTGGAGACAAAAAAGATAAAGTTGAAGCTTTCTCTGTGAATGCTGGAGATTGAGTCCAAATCTTCGTACTTAATGTGGCAACAACATTACCCACTAAATCATCCATTTCCAGAGCCTGACACCTTACTCTGCACGTTACTAGTTCTACTACCATTCTGATTACAAAGCTGTCCAGCCTCTCAATACAGCCCATGGTGTGTCTGCTGTCAGTTTTCCTAGCTGTCCGTTTTCATGACATTCCTACTAATAACTGAGGAGGGTATCTTAAGATAATGAGTCAACTTTCTTAGTTATTTTTCCTGGCATGTAGTAATGTGTTTGGCACATGGATGGCTGAGTCAGTTTTTTTTTTAACTGATGTTGCTGTATTTATAGTACTGGAATTATTCTAAATCTCTAGACATACATAAAATGTTGCTAAACTGTTACTAAAAAGATGCTGAAACCAAGTTTTGTTTTATTAGTGTTAAGTCTCAGAAACATAAAGTTCAAATAAACTAGTTCTTCATTGTGTAAAGTCACCTTAGTTAGTGTCCTAAGGCCACATATACACACGTGTGTGTGTGTGTGTGTGTGTGTGTGTGTGTGTGTGTATGTTTTACAGTGTTACATATTGATGTGTCTTTGCATCTGTAAGCACATGCAGATGTGTGGAGGTCAGAGGACAATGTATAGTCGTTGAATCTTATCTTTATCCGTGACTTAGGTCCAGGGGATCAAACTGATGTCTCCAGGGTTGGTGCTGTTTTTCATTTATTAAAAGGCAGGACTCCAGAGCTGGAGAGATGGCTCAGTGGTTAAAGGCACTGACTGCTCTTCCAGAGGTCCTGAGTTCAATTCCCAGTAACTACATGATGGCCCACAACCATCTGTAATGGGATCTGATGCCCTCTTCTGGTGTGTTTGAAGACAGCTACAGTGTATTCATAAAAGGCAGAACTCTTCTTGCTTCTTAAAATGGTACAAGGTCCCCTAGGTCTCGTGACCTTTGAAATGATCCACCAAATGAAAATATTGGGTATTTGCGTAGATCAGTCTTCCTCACACGCAGGAAACACCATTTGCAAACCAGAATCTTTAAATTGAAATCCTACATTGCTTTCTGGAATATAATTTCTTCAGTTAAAAATCAGGGCTTTGAATAGGCCACATTCCTGACCCATTAATAATGTTTCATTATAGGTCCTGTAATATAGACATTATGTCAAGCATATGATGGCCTTACTTTACTCTTCTAAATACAAGCAGATCTTTCCAATGTAAGTGGCGTCTGTCCTCTCTGAAACTTGTACCTCTAGGGAAAACAGGTCAGTCTGCAGGACGTAAATATGCAATGAAGTGCTCTAACTGCTTAGATTGCAGTGCACACCAGGGCCCTGAGCAAAGAATTGATTGCTGGAATTAACCCATCCAGATAAGCCTCCTTCAAAGGCAACGAGTATGTACAGAAGACTGAGGAGTAGAGAATGCTACATGGGGGCTGGGGAAGGCTGTTGCTTTTATTTGATTTTACACGTTTTATAATTCTGGAAATGTGAACTTTTTACCCTGTCAGTATGTTTGCTAATAACCATGAAAGTATCCAAAGCACTTTCAACCATTAATGTAAAAAACTTGGACAAGCAGTACTGCCAAAACGTCAGTCTGATATAACAGGTACTTGATAAAAATGAAAATGTTACCAGCATATTCTGTAGGAAATAACAGTGGGATACAAAGATCCTCTTATAGTATGGGTATGAACTCAATTTGGGGTTAAAATGGAAACAGACTTTTGTTTCTATGTACTTTAAGCTGATTTTTTTTTAAGATTTATTTACTTTTATTTTTCTGTGTGTGGGTGTTTGGCCTACATGTTCTATGTGCCTGGAACTCAGAGATTAGGAGAGGGCATCAGATCCCCAGAACTTGAACTGCTAAGTTGTCATGTGTGTGCTGGGAACAAAACCAAAGTCCTCTACAAGAGCAAGAAGTGCTGCTGACCACTGAGCCCTCTCTCCATCCCCCTAAACTGATCTTTTAAAATGTTATATTATTATAACATAAGACCTTTCTCATGATTGTCACAGTTACTTTGTGCCTACGATCCTGAGTCTCTCGACATCCCTCTTTCCTCTCTCCCTCCATTAGTCTCCTCTGCTTCTGCTCTCAACTCATGAGCAGACATGTGACTTTATGTATCCATCAAGTGTAGGAGTCACAACTGAGAAAAAGCATATAAGACTGAGACAAGTTCATTCCAAATTAACTTGAACATATCTTACATGTTGAATTTTTATGATGAAAATCACATACTCTTGTGTTTTCTCTATGTTAAGAAGCATTTTTGCTTTATAAGATTAATACTTTGTGGCAGCAAGAGAAGCTCCCTAGTGTATATTTTCCTTGAATGTGAAAATTTATGTGGTCTGAGGAGATAGCTCAGTGGTTAAGAACACTGGCTATTGAGGACCTAAAAGTTGAATTCACGGCAGCTGTAACAAACAGCCATTTGTAACTCCAGTTCTAGGGAGCATGGCACACTTCCCTGGCCCTGATCACCACAGCATGCACATGATTTCTAGTTTTCTTATTCTGGAAACTAGAACTTTTTACCCTGTTGGGATGTTTCCTGATGACCATCAAAATACTCAAAGCCCTTTCAACTATTAATATATGTGATATGTGTTGTGTGTGTGTGTGTGTTGTCTGTCTGTATATAAATAAATAAATAAAATGCATGCCGACAAAACACCCATACACATAAAAATGAATAAATCTTTAACAGAATAAGAAGCTATTCCAAGGGAGGTATTGTTTCAGTTTTTAATTCTTGACAATTTCTACTAAAGTTGTAGAGACATCTTCACATTCTCCCCATTTTCCTTTCTAAAGGTGGCCACATCTAGAATGTATTGTTTATAAGTGGGGGGGAATTCTAGAGAGAAAACCCTGTGTTCTTAAATCCTTATAACTGTTTGAAATGCATTATGAGAGTTGCAGTTTTCGGGAGAATTTGTTCTGCTGGTCACAGTCTATTTTTTAATATTATTAAAATCTAGTTTTTAATCAAACAAATTATTAAAATTTAGTTTTAATACTCATGCCTGGTAAGTTATAAAATTGATAACTTTAAATTAAAATGAAAAAAGTTGGTGTCTCTAAAATTTCATATTACATATGCAGGTTTTATATGTTTTAGTTTAAAACTTAGTGTGTAGAGTAGATTGTTAATTTTGCTGTCAGAATATATTGTTCTGTTGAAAACAAGCCTAGGGAAACAATTGATTAACTTAGTGTCTAACATGATTTAGGAAGACTCCACAGAGTGGAAACTCTAACCTAGAGTTCTCGAAAAATACATATGAACTACTTAGAAATCAGTATTCTACAATGCACCACAGACAAAGCACAGAGATCTGTAAATCCATGGCAGGGACGGCCTTCTGGGCACTCTACAGTTCTGTTACACTGCACTCTGTGATCCGTTTCATTACCTCGTGTCTCCATCTCCTTTAGAAGGGATTTGTCCTGTCTCAGTAAGTTTTCATCTCAGTTCACTGATTGTAGCATAGTGCAAATGGGTAATTAATTCGTCTTTAATAAAGTAACTGTCATTGCTGGATTATGGAATGAATGGAGATGTAAAAGTCTAAGTAGTGACTAAAATTGCAGTGTATTCCATTTCACAACCTTTTTAAAAATATATAGGCACAACAAAGGTTTTTAAGCAATTATGTTTTCTAAAATAGTGAAACTGAAAGAGTAGAGTAGAGGAATGACTAGCTAGAAAGAGTAGATTAGAGAAATAGTGAGTACAAGAGACAGTGGTTTTATATGTCTCTCTTATGCATGTAAAACAGATACTATTAAGCCTTTATTTTCCCATTGTGTTCCATGATGGCTTCAGTTATCTATTGTCTTAGATGGGGTTTCAGTTGCTGTCATAAAACATCATGACCAAAGCAACTTGGAGAAGAAATGGGTTTGTTTCTCTTCAAGTCTATCAAAGGAAGTCAGGGCAGGAACCTGGAAATAGGGACTGAAGAAAAGGCCATGGAGGACCACTGCTTACTGGCATGTTCGTTATGGGTTGCTCAGCCTCCCTTATCGCACTTATAGGTATAGCCTACAGTAAGCTGGCCCTTCCCACATCAATTAAGAAAGTACAAATCAAGCTTGCCCACAGGCTAATCTGGTAGGAGCATTTTCTCAAGGTTCCTTCCAAAATGATGCTAACTTATATCAAATTGACCTAAAAGTCCCATAGTCTTCAAAACTCTTTTAAAATTTCCATCTCTAAACTGTCAAGGCCCTTTAACTGTGGGCTCCTGTAAAAATCAACAATAGCTAAGTACTTTCTTATTTCAAAAGGGAGGATCCCAGGGCACAGATTTTGCCCTGAACAAAGCAAAATCAAATTCCTAACAGTGTAAATAACTTGGTGTCTAATATCTGGGATCACCCACAATCCTTTTGGCTCCTTCAAAGTGCTTGGGTCATTTCTCCAGCTCTGACCTCTGCAGCATACTCAGCTAGCTCTTAGGCTCAGGCCAGCTGCACTCTATAGCTGCTGCTGTTGCTGCTGCTGTTCTTGGTGATTTTCCCATGATAACTGTCATCTCTAAACTTCCAGGGTCTTCTGCAGCTGGGCCACACTATTGACCAATAGCCTTTCTTGGTCTCTGTTCAGGGACTCTGATCCTGCCTAATGATTTATTAATTTTAATCATGGGGATGATCTGTGCATGTGAGTGCAGTTTCCTGAAGAGGCCAGAGATATCAGGTGTGCCTAGAGCTGGAGGTCTAGGCAGTTGTAAGCCACAACTGGGATGACAGATGGTTGTGAACTGCCATGTGGAAGCTGGGAATAGAACTGAGGTCCTCTGAGATATTACGTTGTATAGTCTGTCCATTTTAAATGATATTCTTTGGGCTCCTGTCTACATATCTAATGTATATAATAATAATCTTCACACCTTCCTCTGTTCCTCTACTTTTTTTCCAGTTGTAGTCAAAGTAATGAACTTTATCTACTATGCTTTTCTTCTGTTTCACTGAAGTTATTCCTAACCTGCAAATTCATCCTAGACCTCAAATATAGTTAATAAAGTTAATTTTCCCAGGCTGAAGTTTGTCTTTTAGAGCGCCCCACTACAGAGACTTATGTGTACAGTATTCCTTTAAGTTCCAAACTTTATTGTATTTATTTTTGAAGACTTGATATTTGAAGGCTTTCTGGTTACATATGAATCTTTGGATTACAGATTATAGTCCTTGAAATTGTACTGAACCTGATGTGAGCTAGTATAAGGGGAATCGACATTTAAAGACATTTGTTGCTAGTTTTTTCTAGTATCATGGTAATATCTTAACTATGGCAGGTATTATTTCTTTTCTAGAACTTAACTTTTTATTGTTTTCTAAAGCAAGACACAAAAAGAATTTAACTCACGATGCTTGTAGATTAACTAGAATTGTTGGGGTTTTTTTCCCCCACAGGAATTGAAACCTGATGTCATAACTAAATCTGCTCTTAGTGATGATATCAACTTTGAAAAAACTTGCAAAAAGGTATGTCTGTGATAGAGACAAGGTAGGAAGGTTACATGAGGTGTGGAACACGTTCCGGAGTCTCTCTGTATTCTCTCCTGGGACTCCACTCTCTCCTCTCGCCATTACCAAATTGTAGTGCTAAGTACATAGAGTAGTGGCAAGTAGTGGAAAGAACTAGCTTACAGTACTACTAAAAGTTTGGATTTGTTGTTGTTTTGTTTGTTTGTTTGTTTGTCTGAAGATTTTGGTGTTCAATGTTCTCTCTCCTGTTATTGTTGCCCAGTGTTTTTGCTGTATTAAAACAGTATTTTTTAAAAATTATTTTCTTGTTAAAGAAAAGATTTGTTTTGCCCTCAATCTACTTAAAATTCAAATTCATTTTAAGTGTGTGATATATGAATCAATTTCTACTTTTTGTTATTTCATTTTTTTAATGATTTTATTTTTTTAATGGTTGTTCTTCATATGCTATATTGTATGTTGACCAGAGACTAAAGACATTCTGTGTTTAGAATGTATCCATTTCTTTTTTTATCTCCATTTAAAAAAAAAAAAAAAAACTTAATAGAAGCAGAAAGAGAATTTATTTTGACTCAGACTCAGGAGTTATTGTACACTGAGATGGATTAGTGGGGTATAGAGTTAACTAATAGTGTTAGTAATACTGTGGAAAGTCATGTAGGCAGATGACAGCATTATGATGGCTCTGAGGAGAGTGCACACCCTAGCATCAGAGGCAGACAGTGTGGCAGGGTCTCTTAAGAAAAATCAGAACCCACACAGAAATGGGGGAATCTCTTACATTTTCCGTGAAGGCTGGTTTCACAACACAATTCTAGAACCAGTTGGTCACATGATTCACAAACCAGAGTCAGGTGAGTATAGGGAGCTGGAGACTGGTTACCGATACCTCCATTGATATAATTTCCCCAGAAAAGAGATGCGGTCACATAGGAGTCTGTTAGGCAGGGACTCAGACACTGCCTCAGTAGCATTTAAGTACCTAGAAGGGAAAGAATGCTGGGGAAAGGACTAGATAGCTTCCTAGGCCTGTGGAAAAGCTTCCCCTCTCTCGTCTCTCTGTTGTATCAGTACCACCAATATGTTCTAAACTTGCCTTGATTTGTGATCTTCTTTGTTCTATAAAACCTTATCAGACTACTTCCATATAGGCATATGGAATTTGGGTAACCTAAATCTGTTTTCTTGAGGTCAGTCAAAGCAGCTCCAGAGTACACCTCTTATTCTCTAAGATGAGAACTGTATACATCAACAATCGTGATTTGCTGATTTGTTTCTTTAAATAAAACGAGGAGTTGAACTTAAGCCAAATTTGTTATTACAAGTGTTAATACTCATATTCTTGCTCTACCAGTGGATTTACAGTTTGTTGAGGTAACATTTCAAAGAATTAGTGCTGCACATAAGTAATCTTTCTTTTTTAGACACTTAATTTCATCCAGAGTGTATTTGAAGAACTGTTTTCAAAATTGAGTAACAAATGTCTTTGTGATGACAATAAATACCCAATACCAAAGTAAAAATTTTCCATTAAAAGATGAGGGTGTTTTCTACTTTTTTGTTTAATTTATTTGAAATGGAAGAAACTGGAGGTGTGTGAAAAACCACAGTTTCCTGAGAATTTTCCATGGCAAACGTTGTGTCAGTTTTAAATAGGGAAAGCTGTGGTTTCTGTCATCCAGTCTAGCCCTGCAAAGGCTTTGATGCAGGTGTCAACACTCTTGAGACTGCAAAGCCCAAGTAGCTGCATGGAGATGTGTCAGTGTCTGTCCTTCTGTGTGTCTCTGTGACATTGTCTCTCGGGTGAAGTTGATCACGCTCTGCTTTGGATAGTCCCTTGTGGAGATATTTTAGCTGCAGCAGTTAGTCAGTGGGTGTGTAGAGGGAGTGCAGACAGGACGGTGGATGTGCAGGGTACCTCATCCTTTGGGATCCTGCACTAAACCTGTGATGTGCACAGGACAGAGCAGCCAAGACACAGACAAGCCAAGCCTTGGTTGGCTTTGGCTTTTTCACCAATGTTTTCATCTGTTTACAGAAACACTTAATGTGGACGTTAAACAATTTAGTGCAGAAATAATTCTCAGTTAAGTCACAAATGATTTGTGAATTAGAGGAAAATGTGTGGGGAAGCATTAGACTAAATTTACAAATCTGAATTTGAGTTCCAGTTTGTTCCTTAATAGCTAAATTAAATGCTCTTGAAATCAAGTCTAGATCGTTGGTTTGTATATAGAGAAAAGCTTTTGACCTCTATTCTTATTAGTGTTTGAATTTTAAAATTTAAGTGAGACATTGTCTAAGAAAAAACATCTTAATATTTTAGAAGTTTAGGGTGTTAAAATATGCTTTCTTAGGAATAAGATAAAAGCAATATATAGAGTCATGTGGTACTATGTGAAGGAAGCAGAATCTTTACCTGAGCACCAGAAGGGGAACTATGCGGCACATGGACATGGCTGTAGGAGAAATGCTGTCTGCTTAGATGTGCCAATGGGAGATCTGTCTAAGCCCCAGGTGGAGCAGGAAGCTAGAAATTTGGAATAGGTTGGCCCTAGTGGGTATGTAAAGCAAATAGCATTGGCTATGAATTTCTTAATTTGTAAATACAAGAAATTCTGCAGAATTATATGTTCCTATCCCATTCTCAAGTATTTGTAAAGTGTTAGTAATGAGCTGGGTACTGTGTTGGGTTCTGACCATATCTCAGGGATAAAAGGCATTCAAAATATAAAGAGAGAACATTATATTATTCTAGGTCTCCTTTAAATGAGCTGTCAAATGCTATTGTCATCATAACTTAGCACTAATACTGAAATTGAGTCTTTCTTACTTCCTTTTCTTAGACCATTTAAATTATTAAAAAGTAGAAGATACTCTTTTTCAAATTTATAACCAATGATATGTAGAACAATTCTAAGTTTTTATAGACTGTTAAATGGTAACATTTTAATTATTCAAGATTGGTTATGTTTTTATCAGTGTGACTTTTGCCTTCTGAGTAGGTTACATAGGTACCTTATCTAGAGAGAATATTTGTAAATTCTGTGCTCTTATTAATATATACAAAAATTAGTAGATTGTAATGTAATCATTTCCAGGAGTGCAAGATTAATTTTGATGCCATATATTTATTGCTTTCAATTTGTAGCCAGATTGTACTGCAACTGAAAGAGCAATTGCCAGATTAGCAGTTCACCCTCTTCTGAAGAAAAAAATTGATATGCTAAAAGGTATGAATCAAATTACAGTATGCTTAGTGCATTTAGCTATATGATTCTGGATAGAAGATTTCATTTATTTTAAATATTCATCATTAATGTATAGAACTGTGGACATGTGCCTGTAAGTTTGAAAGATGTTTTATGTCATAAAAAGATTAAATTTATATTTTTTCAAAATTTTAATATTTGTTATATATAAAATTTACATAAAATATATACACATAATCATGTTGAGCAATTGATGTTTTAAATACTGATGCAGTTCATACCATCACATTTGTATGTATCTTTATAAAATATATTTATGAAATTAAGTAATTTGTCAAAGATTAGTTACCACTTATTTTGATGTCTGGAAACTTATTTCTGTATTAACACAGAAATTAGCACTGCCATTTTATTGTTTTTAGCAACAACTGTTTTTCATGATTAAAGAGACATGAAGAAAGTAATTTTCATTTAGCAGTCACTGAGTGTGCCTTATAAACATGGTGTTTAAGTATTGAAAAGATTTCTTTGTGACTTCTTACATACATGCTGGAGATTGCAGTTGTCCTCGTAAATGTTTTCACGTAGCTGAAGCTGTACTGTGCGGGGACAGTAACATTTTGTATGTGCCAGTGCTGAAACAAGTCTTGCACTATCTTGCTTGCAGCTGCTGTCCAGGCCTTCAAAGATGCAAGGCAGAATGCCCCGGAGGCTGAGTCATCTAAGAATCCTTCAGAGGAAAGCCGCTGTAAGGACATTGCAAGGTCAAAGGATGATGCAAGTGAATCACAGCATCCTGAGAGAACTGTTGTCGCTGAGCGGAAGAGGAAGGATGCCAACACAGCCGCAAAGAAAGCAGGAAGTGGTTCAAAAGAAAAAATGGCCAAGATGGAACAGGGACCCAAAGCAGTGGCCACTCCCCATTCTCTGGAGAAGCCTTCAGGAGAGGGTGCTGTGGTTAACTCTGAACACCAAGGGGCCCCAGCCCCAGGGGACAACAACCAGGGGAAAGCCTCAGCCAGGACTACAGAGGACAGTGCGCCTGAACCTGCTGACGACAGTGCCAGTGAGGAGGCAGTGAGCGAAGAGGAGAAGGAGTATTTTGATGACAGCACTGAAGAACGGTTCTACAAACAGTCTTCTGCATCCGAGGACAGCGACAGTGGTGATGACTTCTTCATTGGAAAAGTCAGACGGACACGAAAGAAGGAATGTGGTGTCCATTCCTCAGCTAAGGAACAGAAGCCCCTCCCAAAAGTGTCATCCAATACAAATACACTTGAAACCCATTGGGGTGTAAGAAGCGATAAACACAAGCTGATTCCAGAAGCCAGGAAGTTAGAATCTGTGTTTTTCCACTCTTTAGCTGGACCCAAAAGCTCCAGAAGGTAAGGGCCTATTTGTATTCTGAAGTGGTTCAGTTCATTTGTCTGCCATATGGAGTGGCTACGTAGCCTCACAATATGAGAGAACTCCTCATGGACCTGCCTTGTCTCAGCCATGTGGGGCTTTAGCCTGGTGCTCTCTTCACCTCTGCAAATTGCATAGTATGTAGAAACACATACCACAGCGGCACACTGGCCGGCTTCACATGAAAGGCTACTTTACAGCCCAATGACATGCCTGGCTAATTTGTTGTTTGTTCTTTCTACTATCAGGGTTGCAAAATTTGGAATTGTTTTTATCTTTTAGTGAGAAACTTAAAGTTTTCACGTCTGTCTTGATGAGTGTGGGATAGCCTACTCCTCCTCCAAGTGTGGATAGCCGCCGCTCCTCTCCTCCCTCCTCCTCCTCCTCCTCTCCTCCTCCTCCTCCTCCTCCTCCTCCTCCCCCTCCCCCTCCCCTCCCCTCCCCTCCCCTCCTCCTCCTCCTCCTCCCAAGCTTCACTCACTCCTATGGTTCGGTGCACGGGGCTGCATTTTTCCAGACCGCACTGTTGGGATATTGCTCTCCATGCCTTCAGATGGTCACTTTTCACAGCAGGTCTGCGGCTGTAAAGTTTCAGTTCAGTCCTCACTCTTAGCTGCTAGAGAAGGATGGTGCATTTTAACATAGAGGCTGGGATTAGCTTTGCTTAGAAAGCCAATCTAAACAGTAAATAAATAATCTAAAAATGGTCATTAGAAAGATAATGACTTTTTTCTGTGTAGTTATTGATCAGAGATAGTATTTTTTTGTCTCAAAAAAAAAATTGTAGCCATAAAAAATATCAGTGACACACAGATACCTCTGTGATGAAGCAGCCTCCTCCTTCAGCTAGCTCCCTCACATTTCTTGTATATGCAAGAAGCTGTTTGCTTTGCTCCCAGGTTGAGTACAAACTCCCTGGCAGTTGGACATTTTTATGCTTTCTTTTTTTTTTTTTTTTTTGGTTTTTCGAGACAGGGTTTCTCTGTACAGCCTTCGCTGTCCTGGAACTCACTCTGTAGACCAGGCTGGCCTCGAACTCAGAAATCCGCCTGCCTCTGCCTCCCAAGTGCTGGGATTAAAGGTGTGCACCACCACCACCCAGCCAGAGATAGTATTTAATAAAATAATACAGCCATTTTTTTTCCTAAACTGGAGCATGGAGCCGTAAGAGTAATTATAATATTTATCTATCTGACCCAGTCATGCCCAAAAGTCTCTAGGTTTTTCTTGATTTTGTACCAAAAGTGAGGGCTTTAGTTTTCATTATATGTAAATCATTCTCCCCTTGAGAAAATGTTTGATGTTCTTTACATAGACAGTCTGCTAGAGCAAGGGCAAGACAGCCAAAATGGATTACTTCTCATTGACCAGAGGTCTCTGTGGGTAGAAGGAAAGGGGCAAGGGAAGGGGGCAATGGATTTGAATATCTGATAAGCTGACTTTGATTATTTAATTGGATATTAGGGTGAATGTGTGGATGAGTTTTATCACCCATTCCATCATCGGAGGATTTTTTTTTTTCTCTTTTAGGTCCTAATGTTGTTCTGCTTTCTTTTAGGGATCCCAGAGAACAGGCCCCAAAGAATAAAGCCCCAGGTGCGTATAGACTACTCAGCCTGCAAGTAGACAAACATTGCTTTGTCACAGTGAAGAGGATGAAAGTTGTCATTTTCTAATAGTATTCCTGATGTGTGTACCCACACAAATAGAAACAGAGTGTCACAGCATCATCAATATCAGTTTTTATTGGTTTCCTTTGGCTTGTTTTGTCTCCCCATGTTGGTAAGAATCTGTGTACAATAATTAGCAAATTAACTCCTTGTGTAAGTTCTTAATTTAAAGCTGTCTTCTGTTGGGGTTCAGCTTTAATTTTGTGAGTTACTATGCCTAAGCAAAATAAGATTTCTTTAGTAACTGGTGTGATGAAATGAAATCTGTCCTGTTCTGGTATAATTATTTGTCATTTTTGCTTTCTTTTCCCAGATTTTCCAGAAAATGAACCTGCAATCAAGAGTCAGTTTACAAAGCGGCCACACAGAGGATTTGAGAGTGTGAAGCCGCAGCTGCATGCACCTCTGCATCCTTCCTGGGAAGCAAGCAGGAGGCGGAAGGAGCAGCAATCCAAAATCACTGTGTTTCAGGGGAAGAAAATTACATTTGATGATTGATTGATTGCTGCCTCTTTCCAAGCTTTCTGTCAAAATTTTTGGTTTTTAACTAGCCTGTTATTTAAACTTCAGTTCAAAGTCTCTTTGAAAGAGTTGTAAAATATATTGTTTGTTTTCTTTTTTATGTGAATTCGGGGAATATTTACATAATCTTTTTACAGATCTCTAAATTTGTTTCATAAGAGTGCTTGCCCCAAATTATTTCTTACATAAAGTAATTTAGATATTACGGAATTTTAGATTTTCTCATTCATGATTACAAAATATATTTTGCTAGTTAAGCTTTGCCTTGAAAATAAGGCAAAGGGGGGTCAGAAGATAGCTCACTTCCTAAGGCCTGATGACCTGAGTTTGACCTCTGAGATTCCCTTGGTAAGTGCAGAACCAACTCACAAACGTTGTTCTCTGATTGCACATGCAGTGTGCACGTGCCTGTACATGTGCATATGCTCACACACACAATAAACTTCCTATAAAAAATGTTAGGACAACTTTAAAATAATAGTGGGAAAATAAATTAAAACTAAAGTTATTTTTATAAGCAAAACAGAAATGACAATTTTTACTGTGGATATAGAAATAATATATAAATAAATTATTAATTCGTCATAGTTGCAGTTACTTGTGACTTATCTTTGCAATGTATAAGCAACTTGCTTATGCGTAGCAACACCAACCAAAAATTAAGTTCTAAGTACCTAAAAGTTGTAGGCAGACTTTACATTTACTGCTACAGTTTATTACACTATGACTTTACAATGGCGGTGAACTTAAAACCAGATTTGTTCCTGTTTTGCTGCTGTGACTCCAGATGGAACAGCTGCTAGTGTAGGGTAAGGAATCTCAGTTTCTGGTAACTTTGCCCTTAATGTCAGAGAGGTTCAGGTTATTTCAGAAAAGGTACCACAGCAATCAGATACAGTCTAAACATACTGCTGAACTCTCTAGCAATAAAAAATCTGTTTTGTTTTTTTTTTTTTTCAGACTAAAATGCAGTTCAAAGGTTGAAAAGCCCTGGATTTGTAGCTTTTGGTTATCTTACTATAATATTGTCCTAGCAAGTCTTCCTGTTATATAGGATTACAAACCGTTTGCCTGTGAACTCCTACACTGTCCCACCTGCTTCCTGGTGATTTTTGTCTCAGCCTTGCTTATTCTTCCTATGCATTGCATAGATTTACTTTGCAGCAGATCCTTGAGGGAGCTCTGCAAGTCTTTCTAAATCCTCCTTCTTTGATATTTAACATCACAAGTTCTGTTGACATTATCTTACCTCAAACTTTAGTAGGAAGACATACCTATATTCTGTATTATCTGCCCAAGAGTGCTCTGAGTGTTAGCTGACGCTGTGAACCAGTCAGCTAGTTAGAGCTTTCTTGGTTCTTTTTCTTTAACCTGCAGACATGGAGTCTCAAAACTGAAAGAAGAAAGTGTGGTTTGCACGTTAATCCAAGGAGAGAGAGAGAGAAAAGCAGAGGGAGATAGATAGATAGATAGATAGATAGATAGATAGATAGATAGATATAGATAGATAGATAGATAGATAGATAGATATTATTAAGTGATTGCATTTTCCCTTAAGCTACCTTTTTAGAAACACGGGCAGTTTGACATTAAGACTGCCATAAGCAGCAGAACACTTTTAAGGTAAACAGCACATTAATCAAAAAACTTAGAGGGAAATCTGAAGAAGTTAATGTCTGCTCATTGGGGCTTTGGAAATTTCTGACATTTTCTAGAAATCAGATAATGCCCAAGCACAGACTATGGGTACCCTGCTCAGGACCTAGTTGTAGCACCCTCAACACTTACCAGGAAGAGATCACATCCTGGTATGTAAGTGATGAAAAGCATGTCTATAGGCGACCCCTCAACAAAAGTTTTATTTCTGGGACTTTAGGGAATCTATCAATTAGCATGGTGTTAAGCTACATGAAGCAGACTGCAAATGGTCTTACTCATCAAAAGAACTGAACTTCACAAAATTCAGAAACTCACCAGCCTTAGACAGGCATAGGGTACTGATTTTACAAATACTTTATTATTTAATGTGTCTAACAAGTAAATTATACACAAAGTGTGTCCCAGTGTACATGGAGCCAGCAGTAAATAGAAAATGAGAAAGAGCAAATGTTAAACTGAACTTCAAGAAAGACACTGAGTAAGCTAAATTAAATAAGTTCCAACCTATGGAATTAAATAGTTCCAATAGGGAACTGTTTAAAGAAGATGAAAAAGTATCCTGTCTGATCAAAGTGGAGGGAGGAATTAGAAATTATAACGAAAGGCATGATGCACATGCCTGTATGTATAGTGTCGAGACTGAAGTAGTAAAATTGAAAATGAGGTTAACCTAAGTCAAGAAACAAAATTATGAAGAACCAAAATCTGAAGTCAGGAAGTGCTATCAAGTTAAAAATTTGAGAAGGGTTCTTATGCCAATTGAGATGATGCTGTTTGAAGAACAGGAAACAGCAGCTTTGCTCAGAGGTTACAAGCACTTGCTATGTGATTCTGAGGACCAGAGAACAGCACCCAAGAGAGGCGGGCATCCTGCAAAGGCCTACAACCAGCTCCAAGGGATCTGACACCCTCCTCTGAGCTCTGCATGCACACAGTCACATATACACATTCATATACATACATTTAAAAAATTGAAAACCCTAACATATTTGGAGACCTATGGACCACTACTTAAATGTACCAGTTTAGGAATAATGGGATTTTTATGTATCCAGTTTACAGTCAGCTAGCTGTATTTCCCAAAGACTGGGAAAATATGTTTCCATTAAAATTTAAGGATGAATGTTCACAATGCAAATAATACCTACAATATCAAAATACTGGAACAAAATGTGATCTATTCTAGAAATGAAATGTTGATACTATAGCATGGATAAAAGAGAATATACTAAATGAAAGCTCTTGGATATGTTATTTGTGACTGTATGTTACATTCTGAATTTTGGTGTAGTAGATAATAGCCATCAAACAGCTCTTGGCTGTTTGGAAATATGGGCAGCCATTCTGCCCAACATTTAATACCAGTTTTGCTATGCAAGTTTACTCAGGCTCTTTGGTTTTCAACATGCTCTAGTTAACCACAAGTACTCCATTTTCCATTTTGTGTCACCCCCTGGCCTGCATAGCCAAAACACCAGCCCATAAGACAAAGTGCAAGAACGTGAAAGGAGTTTGTCATGATACTCGGGCTCTTTGTCTAAATGAAGTTTGGTGTATAATTTGGAAAAACATTACCAAGTCAATCTTACTACCCATATCAAAACAAATTCCTGTCAACCAATATGATGATTTAATTGTAGCATAAATGTCCATGAACAAAGACTTCAACTGAAATTCAACCAGGAGCTTGCCTCATCTCGTCTGTATCTCTTCTCATGCATGCCCAATGTAGGCATGTCTCCACTAAGCTAGAGGAAGATTGAACACTCTTTATTCTGATGGGCCTTGGCTATATGCTCTAAATTAGTCCACATTTCAGCTATGGACTAATCCATCAAAACATCCATCAAAATGTTGAGCTGAATCCCTCTAGAGCAGGAGTTCTCACCCCTTTCCTCCTGCTGCAACCCTTTAGTACAGTTCCTCATGTTGTGACCCCTCCCCCAGCCATAAAATGATTTTTGTTGATACTTCATAACTAATTTTGCTACAGTTACGATCATAATGTAAATATTTTTGGAGGTGGAGGTTTGGCACAGGTCATACCTGCAGGCTGACAACCACTGCTCAAGAGCACCCCGTCACCTGTGCTATTACAAGTAAGCCAGGTCACACACTTAGAACATGGCTGGACTTCACCACGTCTGTTTATCCCACTACCTACCTCACTTCTCCAATGGAGTCAAGAAAAGTTCACTTTTTCAATTTATACATTCATCCCTTTCAAAGATCTTCAGTTTCCTGTGTTCTATGTCCTAGTTTCATTGTGACAGTATCATTTATACTATAGATACACTTTAATTGATCAAGTTCGTAACTCGTTACAACCTTACACTCGCTTTATGCCTTGCTTAAGAAAGCCTACACAAGGCTTTCAGCATCCTTGCCATCTTGTTCAGCGATACCATGACCTATTAGCTTTTCACCACACTCATTTCTCAAGCTGTTTTTCTGCTGACCAATCACAAGGGATGGGTAGTACTTACCTAGCACAAAATGTTCCCTTAGTAAGAATCCACTGCATGTGCAAGAGTCTACAATGGCTCATTATGTTTCCTCTGCAGGACTTTGGACAATATAGGCATATAGAAAAGGTCAACCATTAGATTTGGGTTACTCAAACTTTGCACATTCCTCAGATTTGCCTTATCTTCTGGACTGGACCTTTTGGGAAACAAGCTCTGAAATTCCTGCCTGAGAAGAATTGTTTGTATATGTATGAACTTGGGCCATAAAATACTGGCTTGGTCAGATGCTGTGTTTACCAAAGTAATTTATAAATATCTGTGTACCCTAGAAAAATAGAGGATATATACCAAACATCAATCATGAAAAGTGTGTGTGTGTGTGTGTAAAACTGACCAAATGAAAACCCAAGACACCAAGGTTCCAGTGAGCTTGCCTGGCTGGAGACATAACCTATGGTCTGTAATATGTCATTTCAAGGAGAATGAGCACACCCTGAGAAAATCCTCTTTGGAACCTGTCTCACTGAATCCTAGCAGATTAATTATACTATAAGTTGACAATGATCAATGAGCTATTGCTAGAAATATGGTTTATGTTTAACATTTCTTTGTTCTAAGAGATGTAGGCATGAGTTGCTGAGGTCATGTTGGCAGTTTGCACCTGGGTGACAGATTCTCCATTAAGAGGAAGGAAGGAAGAAAGGAAGGACGGACAGACAGACAGACAGCTCTGATCACTGGAAATCAGATGAGCTTCTCAGACTTCAAGCCATGCCCCTTCTCCCTGTGCTAATTTTAATCTGTGTCCAATAATAATAATAATGAGAAGGAAAAGAAGGTATCATGATGATGATGTAAATAAATCACAAGACAAGTACAACATATTTTTCTGAGTCCTTTGAATCTAGTAAACATTGAGATTTGGGGTAGTCTTCAGGATCAGAATCTCCTGGGGAGCTGGGATAGGCATCATATTCATGCTGGGTGTCTTGTTTTTACTGTGAGTAATAAAATTACTTGGTTCTGATCCAGCATCTCATTCCTCCACTCAGCCATGAAAATTCTCATGCCCTGTAAGTTTATGATATCCCCAAATAACCCTGCTATTCCTCCAGTACTTTAATAGCTTCATGTTGAAATGTTGTACTCTTAATCCATCTGGAGTTTATCCTCTGTTCTTGGCAGATTAGCAAGCTACTTAAACCAATTATTATAGTATTCAACTAATTTACATTTCTTAGTTCTCTCTCTCTCTCTCTTCTCTCTGCTTCTACTTCTCTCTCTCTCTCTCTCCTCTCTCCCCCCCCTCCTCGTATGTGTGTGTGTATGAGAGAGATCTCATTTGTTTCTTATTGTTTTCTAAGACAATATCTCACTTTCAAGCTGTTCTCAAAAGCACACCTGCCTCAGTCTCTCTATGGCTAACTAATGTCTCTTGATTTAGGTTTGAGTCAAAAAACTTAAGAATTACATAAAAACAAAGAATTACATGAACAGTCATGAGCAGAATTATATCAGTCACTTCTGTCCTTGCCTACAAAACTTCTTTATGTTTTTTGTCCCCAGTTGAATGTTCACTCTCCACCTTTTCTATGAAGGAGCAATGTCATCAGAAAGAACCGAGAGGCTTTTCTCTATGTAAGTTACAGAGACTTGAGTGTTCATCAAAGTGAGTGTTAAAGAGAAGTTGGATTAAAAGACAATCCATGTAGCTTATTCTGTTGCAGAATTTGGTGCTAGAAAAGGGCCTTCATGTGAGGAAAATAGGGAAACTGCAAAACACCTAGCACAGTCAGTGAGATTTATTCTGCAGTTCTGAAGAACAGGAACTTTTTAAAACAATTATTAAGAGAGTCATTCACAATTGTTTGCACCTATGCCTACTGACCCTTGTCTCAGGGTGAAGTCAAAACATAGAGTGTTAAGTGAATGTTGTTATCTGTTTCTATCAAAGAAATGGATTTTGAAAGAGACAAAGAGATGAACTATCTTAACAATTTGCTAGTTTGTAGATACAGCAGGAGCAAAAAGGAAAGAAAACTCAAATGTTTTTAGTTCCAAACAGTAAGTTAAATTAAGACTTAGGACTCCATCACTGATAATAGGAAAGGTATAGAATTACCTCCTAAATATGTCAGCCTTGAAATATAGAGACAAAAGGAGAAGACAATTAGCAGACTGAAAGCTGCAATTAAGAAAAAACCTTGGGAGGATACTATTTGCAAAAATAATCAACCAATCTTTGTACTGAATTATTTGTAGTACCAAAACCATTGCAAGAGTTAACTTTACCAGCTTTTGAACTGCCTGTTAGGAAAAGTATGCCTAGGCCACTGTAGTTATTTAAAAAAGAAGTATGTGACAAAAGATTGTATAGTCCCCAAAGAAGGATAGAATCCCTATCAAAACCTTTAAGTATGACCTATGATTGTAGTGGGCAAAGAAGACTCTCCAAGAATAGGAAGGCAATAGTGCACTGTAGTCTAAGAGGACCACAAACAGCAACAAAGAACTACTTTTTGCCTAAAAGCAAATAAAGTCAACGAAATGCCTTACTTCAGAGAGAGGACATTTTCAAAATGCCTGCTCAAGAGGTATGGCTACCTCAGATGTGAGCCTTCTCTGTTTCCTTTATTATCTTTACTAGATGGCAGTAATTGTTAAAAATAAACAAATAAACAGAAGGACACCAACAACAACAAACCCAATCCTTCTGTGGTCACTCTTATATGTCGGCAGCAGGTGAAGGCTAGTGACAATAGCCACTGAATGTTGTGTTTGGGCAAGAGTCGCTGTTCCTCAAGGAACCATCTCCAGAGCTGATAGGATCATTCTTGACTCACAGGTCCCCCACTTAAGAGTTAGTGCTGAGTAACAGGATGGAATTTTGGACTGGCTTCAGTGAAAAAGGAAGGAATCATTATATTCTAAGTGTAGTAGGATATTTAATAACAAAACGTTCTATAATAGTCTATGAATGACCATTGGCTAAATGTTCATTGAATCTTTCCACCCCATCTTGGCACCTGGTTGAATTGTGTTCTCCAGCTTCCTTGAAGGTAGGCAAATATTAACCAATGAAATATGGATAAAAATGGTTACATAGCTTTTACCTGTCTCTCAGAACATCAGAGGAACTGTTTCCTGTTTCCATTAGATATTGCTGTTCTGGGTCTAGCAATCCTGCAAGACAGAGTTTAAAGGTGGTGAGTTTCTGTTTGTCAGGGTCTCTCATTGATGGCATGGAAAATGTCCTCCCAGCCATAGCCAACTGCCCACTGAACTTCATTCACAAAAGCAAAAAAGAAATGGTTGATTTAGTCACTGTAGCTATGTTCTACCACATGTTCAATGAGTAGTTAGGACTTTTTCAGATGTGAATGTTATTTTCAGGCTACTCTTGGGTAAGTGGGTCATTCTTTCACTATTGATTTGAAGTATCATCATATCATCATGGTAATAGTCCTAGTTGGTTTCTGACTGTCTCTCTGTCTCCCTCTCTCCCTGTGTGTTTCTTTGTCTCTGTGACTCTGTGTTTCTGTGTCTCTATGTCTCTGTGTCTCTCTGTCTTTCTCTGTCTCTCTCTGTCTCTCTGTCTCTCTCTGTCCTCTCTCTGTCTCTCTGTCTCTCTCTCTCTCTCGCTCTGTGTGTGTGTGTGTGTGTGTGTATGCATGCACTCACATGGGTGCATGGCCATCTCTTTATCCCATGAGTAATCACAGCTCTCTATTTCATTTAGAAAGACAGTATCCTGGCTAACCCATTAGATTAGTTACTCGTTGATGTGACAAAGTGTCTGATGGAAGCACCTAAAAGCAGCTAAGGATTCCGTATGTGGTTTGAATATACAATCCACCATTGTGGGGAAGCCACAGAAGCAATGTTCACCAGTAGGCTTTTCTCTTTTCACTTCCTCTATAGTGCCAGTCATGGGCTCAGCTGCCCACATTCAGGGTGGGCCATCCGTCCTCATTTAAATCTCTCTGGAAATCCCCTCCTAGACGCACTCATAAGTGTCTTCTCATGGTGATTCTAAATCCTTTCAAGTTCGTGATGAAAATTAAACTACCATACCCATAAATCTTTTTTACATATATACACTCCCTTATGTACACAAATGCCTTTTTATGAGTAAATTTTAAAATCCACATTTTATTTTTAAAATTATCCTGGTATATAACTCTTAGTTATTATTAGAGATTATTAATAACCTGGGGAGTAACTGCATTTCAAGTGTGTTCTTGCATAAAAACTGAGCCTTCTGTGAAAAATTATGGAATGGAGGAACAAATAATATGTAGGAAGACACGTTCAGTAGCTGAAGTATGATGTCATTCATCCTGCAGAAATCAAGTAGCCTTAAGCTGGACACTGGAATGTTGTTTGTCCTTGGAACATGTGTTTCTCTTCATGAATAAACTTGTTTTGAAAGAAAGTCGTTCTCCATGTTGTTTTCAGGATAAAATTAAAAGGATGTTTTTCAGTGAAGACAGCCAAAACTTAGAGGGTCAATGAGGGGATGCGGGTTATTTGTATTTATTTTTAAACTAAACATGGTATGAATATTCCACAGAGGTTTCACTCCCTCTGTTGTGGACAGAAGTTCACAGCCTCACGCATACTAGCAAACAACCATCTTAGGTCATCTCCAAAGTAAGGGTGAGATAAAGATAATTTCTTTTGTTTTTATCGTATCATAGGTATCACCCATGATAAAGGACAGGTACTCAGTCCTGTCCTAGTTAGAGTTTCTGTTCCTGCGTGAAACACCATGACCATACATATGTTGGGGTTGGGTCAGTGCACTTTGTCTTATAGCTTACAGTCCATCGTCCAGATAAGTCAAGGAAGGAACTCAAGGAGGAACCTGGAGGTGGGAACCGAAACAAAAGCCATGGTGGAATGCTGCTTGCTGGCTTGTACCCATGGCTTTCTCAAGGTTCCCTGGGCCACCTCTTCAGGAGTGACACTGCCCCCAGTGAGCTGTGTCCTTTCTCACTCAAGAAAATACACTACAGGCTTGTCCACAGGTCAATCTGTTGGGGACATTTTCTCATCTAAGGTTCCCTCTTCCGAAAAGACTCTAGCTTCTGTCAAGTTGACTTAAAACTAAGTAGCACAAGCCTGTTAACTCCTAAACTCTCAAGCACTGTCACCTCATGATCAGTATGCCTAGGATATACTTTCTTCAGTGCTGGACTTAGGTTCTGATTTGATAACTATGACTGCCTGAGTCTTGAAGGCCTCTCCATTCAACTGTTAATTGGTTATTCCTATTCCACTTATCACCTGCTTACGTATTTCCAACACCTTCCTCCAGGAACTTTGTCAGTACAAAGAATATGTTTTCTTTTTCGCTGTAGCCCACCTTTAAAGAGTGTTTCGTATATGATACGTACTTAGTTAAACACATTTTTTTTCTTTTTGACAGATGTTTTGCATTCTATCAGTTGGGATTGAACAGGTGCTGCTAAGAATTAGGAGCTATTAAAATAAACCAATGAGAGAGAAGGTGAATTGGAGCTAGATAATAGCTGTGGAAAAGAAAACTAGAAGAGTAAGTGATGCGTGAAGGATTGCTGGAGAAAGTTAGTCCTGCAGGGAGCACCCAGTTGCATGCTGAGTAAGAGGAAGAAGACAGAAGACTGCAGCATGGTGACCCATCCACATCAGGAAACCATTTGAAGTTTGCTGTCGATAAAATGGAAGTGGTCAGGATGACCACTTGTTTTCATTTCTATAAGCCATGTCGTTTTGGTTATTTATTTTGTCTTCTTGATTTTTTTTTTTTATTCTTAGTCTGTAGAAGTTTTTATGCTTAAAGACTTAACCCTTTGCTTACCATGAATCACTGTCAACTCCTCTGGACTTTGTTTTTCTGGGTTTTTATCAAAAAAACTTTTTTTAATTTTTGTCATGTGGTATATGAGTTTAATTTTTTAACACTTGTTCTTGGTGTATAGCAAAGCTTTGCAGTTCTGCAGATGCGTGGTTTTCTCACACAGTTTACACAGCTCTCACTTTTTAAATATTTACTCAGTTATTAATGCTATATTTTCATTTATTTTTATTGGTTATTTTATTTATTTACATTTCAAATGTTGTCCTCCTTCCTGGTTTCCCCTCTGCAAACCCGCTACCCCATCCTCCCTGCCCCCTGCTTCTATGAGGGTGCTCCCCCACCCACCCACCCACTCCTGCCTCACCACCCTTTCATTCCCCTACACTAGGACATCAAGCCTCCACAGGACCAAGGGCCTCCCCTCCCATTGATGTGCAATAAGGCTATCCTCTGCTACATATGCAGCTGAAGCCATGGGTCCTCGCATGTGTACTCTGGTTGGTGGTTTAGTCCCTGGGAGCTCTGGGGAATCCAGTTGGTTGATATTGTTGTTCTCCCCAAGGGGGTTGCAATCCCCTTCAGCTCCTTCAGTCCTTCCCCTAACTCTTCCATTGGGGTCCCCTGACTCAGTCCGATGGTTGGCTGACTGAGTTGTCTGTATTGGTCAGGCTCTGGCAGAGCCTCTCAGGGGACAGCTATAACAGACTCCTGTCAGCAAGTGCTTCTTGACATCAGCAATAGTGTCTGGGTTTGGTATCTGCAAATGGGATGGATCCCTAGGTGGGGCGATTTCTGGATTTTTTCTTCAATTTCTGCTCCAGTTTTTGTCCCTACATTTCCTTTAAACAGGAACAATTCTGGGTTAAAATTTTTGAGATGGGTAGATGACCCCATTCCTCAACTGGGAGCCATGCCTATCCATTGGTTATGTTAATATTAAGAATTATATCATCTAAAGCATTAATGATATTACAAAAATATTTCTAATTTTAAAAATTCTTTTCACTGCTTGATCCAATTTTATTACATAATTATCTAAGAATATATATAATTCCTAAAAATTTTGTAGAAAAACTGAAGAAACTCTAATTTTCTTTAGTACATTTGGACCACTCTGTATATTTTTCTTTATTATGTTTAGATTATTATATAAAATTAATTTTTATTTTCTTAGAATACAACTTCGTTAATTTTCTATATTTAATTTATCAAGATGCAAGCAATGAAAGATTTAAATTACCTATGAAATTTCTCAACTTGTTTATTTTTATTTGTTTTCAAATAAATCTTTTTGTATTTGTTGACTTTAATGTTTTTTCATACGGTATATTTTGATCATAACCTTCCCGTTCTCTAGGTCTCTCAGGCTTTGCTTATCTCCCCATCAACTCAACTTCATATTCTTTCTCTCTTAAAAATAAAAATTAAAAAAGCAGACAAATAAACAAAATCAAAGCAACTAAGCAAACAAACAAAAAATATCCAAGCAAAACAAAAAACACACAAAATATGGAGAACATTTTATGTTGACCAACTACTCCCGGCCGTGGGGCCTGCCTTGGAATGTGGTTATACCTAGTGACACCCCATCGGGGAAAACTGATTTCCCTTTCCTAGCAAAGACCTTCTTGCAATTAGGGGTGACACTTTGTGTCCACTTCCCTTCTTTAGTGCTACGATTTCCTCTGGTTTGAACCTGTGTAGGTCATATGCATATTGTCAACAGTCTCTGTATGCATATGTGCATCAGCACTGTTGGGTCTGGAAGATGCTGTTTCCTTGGAGTTATCCATCATCTGTATCTCTTACAACTTTTCAGTCTCCTCCTTTGAATAGATCTCTGAGTTGTGAAGGGAGGGCTTTTAGGACTGAATTCCACTGGACACTGTTCAGTGGTGAGTCTCTGTTTTGCTCTTAAAAACAACTTCAGTGATGAGGGCTGAATACTGCTAGGCTCCATGGGTACAGCAATATGTCATTAGGAGTCATTTCATTTCTATGCTCCTTTAGCAGAATAATGATAGTAGATTTTCTTCTGTGCCTGTGGCCCATCTTGTCTCAGGTTCTTTGCCACTTTGGCAGTGGACTTTATTCTTAGTTTTTCATCGTTATTCTTTACATTTTTCTAGAGTAATTATTTAATATTTTTCTTAGGTGAAGTATTCATTGTTTTCTTTGTCAACCTTTTTAGCAATAACTAACAAGTTCTGATTCATTTAGCCTTCTAAGCTAGTAATTCTTTCACTTTATACTCTTTATAATTCATTTTTTAAATTTCTATGTTCCTTTACTTTTACATCATGAGTACATTTGGAAATCAGTTTTAGGTCTTTAAACTATGTATTATCTTAAAATCTAATCTAAATTCAGTTTGATGTATTTGCCTCAGAGATATCTTACCACATTTTCTCCTGTGTTCATTTGTGTCAAATATTTTTAAAATTTTATCTGCTAATCTGATTTTTACCATTACTGCTTTATGAAATCAGTATTAACATAGACTTACATAACTGCTAAATTTCTATCAAGTTTTCTTAGTCTCCAGCCTTCATTCTGTAGTTTTCTTGTGTCTTTGACTTTGAATATAGTGACGATCTGTTAGTATGAAGTCCTTTTATTTTGATCTTTCAGAGTATCGCCCATATTTTAATGCCACTCAACACAACACTCTTATCTGTCACTATGAGTGTTTCTTTTTTCTGATTTTCTTTCTTTCCATTGAGAAATCATCCATTCATCACATCACCATTTTTTTTCTACATCTACAGAGGACTTTCTGCATCTACAGTGATTCTCTCATAAAATTCAGTAATCCTGCCACCTAATAGAGACTATATTGATAGTTGTGATTTTATATACTGCACTGATACTCAGTTGCATTAGAATAAAGATCATCAGACTTCCTGTGAGGAATGAGATTGTAAGAATTCTTGGGATTTCAAGACAGAAGATCTTGGCAACTCCTTAATGCTATTATTAGAGTCCAAAAGTGACAAGAGACAATGTAGATATGTGAGAGCAAAAAGTGTCTGTAAACGTGACCAAAGCAGGTAAAGGCCTGAATTTGTCTTTAGTTCATGTCTATCGAGGTCTTCTCTAGATAGTATCTTCTTTGTGTCTTTGATAAATAATGGTTAAATTAATATAGTTTTTCTTCCTCTACAGTTACTTTCCTCCATAACAAATGTGAAGTGGTGCTATTCTTCTTCAATTTTTGAGTTCCCAGGACAACCAGGGCCATACAGAGAAATCTTGTTTTGGAAAACTGTACATGCTTGCAAGACAGAGAGAGGGAGAGAGAGAGAGGAGAGAGAGAGAGAGAGAGAGAGAGAGAGGGAGAGAGAGGAGAGAGAGAGGAAGAGAGCAGAGAGATGGAGAGACGAAAAGAAAAGAGAGATAGACACAGACAGACAGACACAGAGACAGAGACAGACAGACAGAGACTGAGAGACAGAGACAGGACAGAGACACAGTAGGATGAGACTCATCTAAGGGGCAGGTGCTTCACTCCTGAGGGCCAGGTCTAAGGGAAGCAGTCAGCTGTAGACGGTGGTGGAGTTGTGTTGCACTTGAGTGAAAATCCAGGGAAGCCGGTGGGGGTGACAGATGAAAGAAGACCTTTAGTGCTATTCCGGGTGTTTGAAAATCTGTTCACAAGAAACTGAGAAACCAAATTTAAAATAAAAGATTGGAGAAAGAAGAATGCTATGTAAAGAATGTAAGACAGCCACCTTGCCAAGTGTCCTCAGCCTTCCTGTCTTTCCAGTAGCCAACCTTTCTTAAAATGTTCTAGGTCAAATTTTTCCCATGATATTTCAAATCAACAGATAATTTGTGGAAGGTTAAAGTTACACTTAACTGTCATGAGGGAAAAATACACATACACAGGGCAAAAAACAACTCCAAAAATAATGTTTTTGCTTTTCTTAAGAAAGAACACTGCACCTTGGAGGCCTTTCATGAGCTTCCAAAATGCTCTCAAATTACTAAAAGGAAAAATAGTTTATTAATCAGGTTTACATTTTAAATACTATTTAATTTAATGAATTACATTAGTAAAAGAAATAAATGGTTCAATTCACAAAAAAAGTAAATAAGCCATTATGCAACCCTCTTAGTTTTTTTAAAAACAGCACTAATTATGATAATGGATCACTGTTTATTTATAACTAGCAAGATAAGTAGGTAAACATCACAGAAACCATTACAGATATACATGTATCATGCTTCGTTGCCTGCCTTAAGGCTTTCATCTGCTTAAGCCTCAGGATGTGCTCTTTCATAGTTCTATGAAGAACTAAAGGCACCACGGGTTGTAATTAGCAAAATACATTACAGAGAATACTATAAGAAAAAATATGTATTTTCCCAGACACTATCAGCACGAATAATAATAATGGAGAATATACATAAAACATGTAATCAACAATTTCAATGTGAGGACATAGTTTAATTCTGATTCAAACAAGATGAGTTGACAAATTAAATAGTTTTTAAAAGATAATTAAAAGGAAAATGTGTATTAACTAGGTATTTGATAGTCTTAAGGAAGTGTTATATTTTTTAAGCAAGATGATAATATGGTGTTTTTAAAGCTTCTTAAGCATAAAAAGCCATGCACTGAAGAATTGAATAAAATCATGCAGTATCATAGGTCTATTTTATGCTAATAGAGTGAGTAAGACCTTTGAGAACTAAGGAATAATAGGAGCCCCTGTGACCCTGATCATTGTTAATGGTGACACTAATGCTGATGGAGACTTGTCACACCGTTCCTTCTTGTCTCTTTTACATTTGAAATACTCTGATAGAGAATAGTGCAGACCATCACTGGAGACAATCAAGAATAGGGAAAAAAAAGCATTAAAGGAAAATGTAAAACCTTTATTTTTCCAGGATGTCACAGTAAAGCTCTATTGGTCTATTTTTGTATTATAATCCAGTCTCATTCACATGGGAGTGCATTCATAAGTCCCATGGTATAAACCTTTATACTGTTGCTATATTCAGATTGCAAAGGTCATTTTCTCATCAGGCAAATTGAAAGGAGAATCCTTAGAAACCAAGAATGCTAAACACATAGGGTTGACTCTTCAAAGAGAATGATCCATAACCCATTTTTCTTCAAGAAGGCTGGCAACAGATATGGATAATAACCTGGTAACCTTACACTATCCCTGTAGCCAGGCCACACTGGCTCTTTCAGACCCTTATCATGAACTTGTCTATCTTGAGCCTGTTTCCAAAGTTAATCTATAGACTCTATCATCATGAAAAATTCTATATTTGTACTTAACATGAATTTTCTGTGTAGTCATATCTTAAGCTTCATTGTGCACAGATGGGTGAGTCAATTATCACCAGAATTTTTTTCCCCAATTGTGGTGTGCTTAAATATGCCTAAAGTAAGCTTGCTAGTGTCCGATTCTTGAAGTTTGAACAAGCACTGGCTAGTAAATTGTGTTGAACAGAACTCTCTTCTTATTTCTGCTGTCCTGGGTGGTCACAGAGTCCCCCTCCCCACATTCTAGTGTAATTAATGCACAAGAGTATTTACATTTCTTGAAATGTATTATCATGTTCTTCTCACTTCACGGGTTACACTGTAAGGTAAATGGTATTTAAATAATTATATAGTACTCAGTCTTCATATAAATTAACTAGCATGCTTCTTTGTTCAACAGATAATTTGAGCTTTCTTCATATAAGCCTGGTTCCAAGATTACTCCCAGGTATATTATAAATGTGATCCTCTGCAAAAAAACTAGTTATGGTTCATAGCCAGGGCTTATGAGCATAGCAAAGGATTTTGAATCTATATTAATTCTCACGTATTTATCCTGTGTTGTCTTTGGAACCTAAGCAATGACAACCTCTTAGAACCTTTCAATAATCAAGAAAATCAAGAAAAATAGTAATTTCCTCTGCATAGTTGTGAAGACAATAATTCAATGAATAATTACATGTATAGAGTGTGCTAAGGACATTTCCAGATACTTAATATTTACTATGTCTCTGATCTTTCTCATGAAAGGTACCACACTTCCCTTTAGCTAGCTCCCTAAAATATTGGCCTTTGCTTCCTATGTGACACTTCATTTGAAATCAGGCTTCTTATACTATAAGACCACTTGACTTAGTATTTTTGGAATTACGTAAAATCAGTAGTAGATGGTTCAAAGAAGAGACTACAAGGCACATGGCTACTCTAATGAAGTAAGAGTTATTTGTTGATGACAACCATCTAATGTAATCTCAGTAGAGTCAAGATGAAAGTACCGATTTTGAGTGATGATCCAGAATATTCTCATGGGATGAATCTAAGTTTGGGCTTTTTAAATTAATTTTAATTTTTAAAAACTTTTTTAAAGCAAAGTCAAATGACAGGAGTGCTTAAGGTCAAATCACTCCCACTGGACAGTAGCTGCCAGGACATTGAGAAAGGAAGTCCCACAGGATTTCCTGTAGCCACATTGTGCAACTCCGTGTGTGAGGAGAGAGAAAAGGAGAATATGTACTTTTTCCATGCCTCCCTTAGAAGTATTCCTCTGAGGAAACCGAGAGGATGTTGGAGGGAATAAGGGCATTTGGGTCTAGCTGCTGGTAATCCTTCTCAAAATCCAAAATAATAACAGAGTAACTCCTTGTTGACTAAAAGGCATCTCTGCCTAGCTTGGACCTTTGATATACCTTACCTAGTTTGTCATCCTTTGGGGAGCAAGTAAGCCTAATTTGGTTAAAAAGCCACTGTGTGTACTTTGATTTAATCCTCCTAACCACATCCCTTTTGGGCTGTGGACTACAAGGCATGTTTAAAACAGATACTAATTCTCTTGGACTTGTTTCAAAAACCTTCAGGGTGCATGGGCAAACCTTGTGTATTGCCTTACTCATCTCAGAACCAGCCATGAGTAAGATTTCTTGCACCCAGAATTTAAAGAGATAGAAAGGATACCAAAGAGAGCAAGGGGTGGGGAGAAATATATATAGCTAACTATCAACTGCTCCCATTCAAGCTTTCTGTTACCCTACAGTTTTATCTAAACTCAGCCATCTTGCTTTGGATGTCTCCAAGTATTGCCTTCCTTCCTTATTGTAGGTTGGACTACAGCCACTCTACAGGATTTATGGTTGGGTTGAATACACCATGATAAGTAGAAGGAAAGAGTAAGACATAGACTAATGCATCCCTTCAAACAAACATTAGGAAAGGCACAGGAGTCAGTGAGGACAGTGTGCAAGTAGAAGAGCAAAAGCTTAAAGACTCTCCTCTTTTTGCATCTTCTTTTTAGATTGACCCTGGGTTTCAAAACTTTAGTGGGAATGGTTGAATGAGAAAGACTGAGATCTGCTCTCAGGTGTAAGGATGTACTTCCTTCTAGAGATGCTCTAGCAAGCTTCAGTGAAACAGGGAAGATGAGATGGCAGCAATCAAACTATTTAGACCTGTCAACAAGAGAAGCACATAATGGAAAAGAGGGAAAGATGGTGGCTAGAAGATATACTATCTTAGATCTGAGAACATGAGTTTTCTCTTAACAAAATCCATCTGATTGAGCAGACTAGACGAAAAGGTTTTGAGCTGGGTTATAAAATTAAGATTTTATTGATCTTTTCACTAAACACAGACAAAGTGGCTTTGTAGCATTGAAGAATCTTATTTACCCATTTCTGCGTAACAATTGTCTTATCCCCCACTTCCTTTACAGCCATATGACTTAGGTAGAAACCATCAGTCTCTTACTTCACCCCATCTCTTTTGCTTTAGTGATTCCAAAAGCTACATCATGACTCCATCCAGTCCAGTCATAGAATCCATACACATTGTGTCAATGGTTTCCATGAAACAGACAAAATCTACTAAGTGCCTTCCCTGGACATTTTTTTAGCTGAAGTCACAGATTAGGGGCATTTTCTTTCTTGTTAATAAGCTAGGTAATTGTAGGAGGAGCTAAGGTGGGAGGAGTTAGGAGAGGAAAAGGAAGAAGAGGAGTTAGGAGAGGAAGAGATAAAAAGAAGAGGAGGAGCGAGAGAAGAAGAGATGTAGGAGCGATGGAGGCGGATGTTCACGTGTCTGTAGCAGTCAAAGGTAGTTGGTATACCTAGGTTGGGTATTGGTTACACTTCTGATTGCATAGGTATCTTGTTACTGATCATTGCCAAATATATAAGCTTTGATTAATCTATAAGAATTAGAGTCTCATTCTCTTACTGGGCCAGAATGGATGGTGGAATGGTCTGGGCAATGCCCTGCCTTGCTGAGACAGTGTGGAAGATTGGCAAAGCCATCTCTCATGCTGGCATCTAGTGGGTGGCAGGGCTGGTGTTTCTGGTGGCCGGTTCTAGCTGCAGCACGCACCTGGCCTCCGGCCGAGAAACATGGCGGCTGAGCTAGGCAGAGCGGCTGCAGCTTAGATAGTTGGCCTGAGCCAGAGGCTGATTTTAAATATTTACTACTATAGGTAATAGATACCAAGACCTTCAAGCACCAAGATTATTTGCCTCTATTTGTTTCATTTTTAAATTTATATATATATAATAATATATATGTATAAAATTTTAAATTATAATATATATATATATATATAATAATATAATATATATATATATATAGAGAGAGAGAGAGAGAGAGAGAGAGAGAAACATGCATGATATGCAAATACAATGTGTTTAGTTCAAATGTTACTTGTATGTACATGATTTCATGACTGACTAATTGGTATTGGATAACCAATTGGGGATTCACTCCTGAGGAAGACTTTTCCTTCTATTTTCAGCATCCTTTGATTGCCTATGGTTCTTTGATGAGGGTTGGAACTCCATGAGATTTCCTCTTTCATATTAGCATGTCAATTGGTGATGTATGTGTCTAGGTCATGTTTAGGCAGCCATATTGTTGAGGTCATCATGGATGAGGCTTCCAGCTGGGGTTGGATACCACATGATCATTTATTATCTCTATCTTGATCAGTTGTAGTTTTCTATAATAGTCTCCTACTGTTACAAAGAGAAGTTTCTTTGATGAGAAGAGAGAACTACACTCATCTATTAGTAAAAGGAGAAGTATTTAGAATGCAGTTAGAAATTATGCTGGCTTGGTAAAGTGACAATTGCAGGTTCTCCTTTAAGATCTATGGGTAGTTGGCTGTTTCTAGGCCCTCCTCTTGAGTGGGCCTTATGTTCCATTAGCAAGCATTTTGGTACCACGAAGATATGTGTGTCACTATTGTACACATTTAGGGATATCTTACATGCTAGTCATTGTTGTGAATTATAGGCTCACAGCTGGGTAGGACTATTGTTTGCTTCCCTCCATAGGAAGCTTGTATAGAACTTTCCAGCGTTAAAATAAGGATTACTTGAACATAAATACTGTAACCAACATTGGTAATCAACACTCTTTTCAAGTTAATAAGGAACAAATAGCATATACAGTGTAAGTGTGCTGAAGGAATGCATGTTACATGTCTTGGGAAGGAAGAAACAGGAATGCATGACATTTCACTATGCCACTTAGAATTTGGATAATTTAAAACATATGAATTGTCTATCTATGGAATTTCCCATTTAATATTTTTGGACCATGAGTGACCACAAGTAACTGAAACCAAAAAAAAAAAAAAGTAAAACTATGGATGTAAATGCACAAACCCTTCTTCTTTTTTCCAAGTCATTCACTCCAATCTCTCTGTTCCTTGCTCCATTAAATTTTACTTGAAATTTACTTAAATTGTAGGTACAATGTAAAATAGTGAATGTACAAAATGAAAGAACCATGAAGAATATGATTGGTTCACTATGTGTGCTATATATACAGTTAATATTTGAAGAGGAAGGCATTTTAATAAAGGGTACCAAAGCAATCAAGTCATCTAATAAATAGTTAATTAATATTTCTTAAGAAGAAAGCTAGTTTAGGTAGTGTAGTCTTTCCCACTGAAGAGGTCCTACTTACTATACAATTTTAGGATACAAGACAAGTTAAAAATTGATAAGGTTCAGAAACTTACACCCACAGGTCAAATGCTCACATCATTGTGTATTTGTTTTAAGTAATCTACAAATGATTGCATATGCATAATTAAAATTATTTGACATGGAGACTCCGACACTTTCCTAAACAAAGATAGTGTAGTGGGATAAGTGTTATACAATACAAAAAATAAAAATATAATCTGAGAAATGATGGTTGATATAAGTGATGCCTTTACTGCAGGTTTTTGAAGAATTTTCCATATAGTAATATATACTAAAACCTCCACTAGAGAGATAACATGTGCCAGATTGTGGTTTGTTAAGAAATTCCTTTTGTGTTTGGTCTCTTGTGAAACTGAAATTTCCATACTGGCATGTTCTGCGTGTCCACACTCAACAGAATTTAAATGGAAAATAAATGAGTCTGTACCGAATTTGTGCAACATAATCTTCTTGTCATGATTCCCTAAGTACTGCATCACAACTGCTATTTACCCAGCGTTCACATTGTAGTATGTCCTAGTGACATACCTGAGAAGAGGTGTGGTGGTTCCTGACCACTACAATAGAGCAAGTACCACCATCCGGTGAGTCATGTGTGTTGGCTTCTCCATGCATATAGAAACTATCTTATATAAGCTATAGTCTATGAAATATGCATTATGTCTGAAGTACACATAATTTAAATTTTAAAATGCTTTATTGCAGAAAATGATTCTAACAATTTTAGCTTTGAGTGGGTTGTAAATATATTTCATAGTAGAAGGTTCATGTTGGTAGTTGCTGTCTGATCTTGGTGGAGAATGCTGAAGAGGAAGCTGATTGTAGAGGTTTCTTAAAATAAGGCATCAGTGACATGTTGCTTGACTCAGGCTTGTGAAAGATTTGTCCGTAACAGGCAATGTTATTTCATGGTATCTCACCCATTATATGGCCATTCACAAACACTGGAATTATATCTGATGCCTTTTTTTTCAACTGAATTTATTCTTTGTTGCTATTTCAGTAATGTTCCTAGCATCTTCACTAGCAGGAAACATTACTTCAAAATGCCTACCATCTTCCATCATCCATCTGTTCTCCTCATCTGTTAATGTCTCATCATAAAATCATTCCAATGTAGTCGCATCTCCAGGCTTCTCTTACAATTCTGCTTCTTGCTATTCCTACATCTGTAGTTGTCCTTTCAATGAAGCCTTGAGTTGCTGGGAATCACCCGTGAAGATTGCAATCAACATCATCAGAAATGCTGCTGAGGTTATTTTGACCTCTCATGTCCTTAGGTTGGGGTTATTTTGACCTCCTCCTCACAAATGTCCTTAACTGTATCTAGGATGGTGAAACTTTTCCACAAAATTTTCATTTTGTACAGGGCCATCAGATGACTCAATGTCTATAGCAAAGAGAGCTTCAGAAACGTTGCTTAAATAGTAATACTTAAACATTAAAATTCCTCCTCATCCATGAGCTGCAGGGTGGATGATGTGCTCACAAGCACAAAGATTATCTCACTATATCTCATTGTATACTATCATTACAGCTCTTGGTGTGTTGCCAGTGGGGAGTGACAGTTTTGTGGAAATTTTCATTTCTGAGAACTAGCACTACAAGGTGAATTTAAGATATTAGGTAAGTCATAGTTTAAACAGTTGTGCTGTCACTAGGGTTTACTGGTCCATTAAGTATAAGGCTCTAGGATTTTCAAAATGGTAAGGATACATTGGTAAATGTTTCAATTTTAGGTCAACAGCTAGCTGTATTACCCTCATAACAAGAGTGTCATTTGGACTTTGGGGTTTTTAAACCAGGCATTTAGTTCCCTACTCTGCCTCATAAAATCCTAGATAGTATCTTCCCATATAAGGTTTTTTTGTTGTTGTTCTTGTTTTTGTTTTTTATATTTATTTATTTATTTATCTATTTTTGTCTAAATGGAAAATCTGTCCTACTGTAATGCCTTACATCAGTTAGCTTGAATGGTCTATATAAGGTACTACCTCTTAGACACCATTACTTTCTTGAATTTGTGTTTAGTGTTATAGAGACATTGTCTACTCTTAAACCTCATAGGCCAACCTTTGCTACCTACAAACTTTCCTTCTGTGGCTTCCTCAACTCTCTACAGACTTGGAATTGTCCTGAAGTTCCCTCTCTGAGACCTAGCTTTTATGGGGCAGAAGGCACCATGCAAGCTTCCAAAGGAGGAGCATACTACCCAGCTATCATGGCTACAAGCTACAACAACCATCATGGCATAATAATAACCTTAAGGTTACTTGGCAGTAACCATCAGCTCCCACTCAACAAGAAGGAAACCATTTCTGGTACTGGAAACCTAGCTACTAGGTTTGGGACTAGTGAAGTCATAGATCTTGAAGAATCATACCTGTCATTTTACCAAACCAGCATATGTTTAGCTACATGCTAAATATTTACCCTTATACACATAGCTAAGTATAGTTCTTGCCCATAAAAGAGGAAATTTCTCTTTTCATCAGATGAAGACCATTACAGAAAACCACAACTGACCAAATGCAGAGAACAAGAGATCTTGTGGTTCCCAGTCACAACTGATACATTTACAACACAATTTCTACAATACCTAAGGCTCAGGGATCACTGTGGGAGATGGATTGAGAAGATTGCAAGAGGAACAGGGAGTTTTCTTTAAGATTGTGTCTCCTAGAAAGGTCAGAGATGTCACACCCATTAAGTTCTATCGACATGGCTGCTGAAGCAAACAAGACCTGAACAATGTTGACACCAATGGATGTGCAAACATAGAAGGGGAAAAGCTTGTGGAGTCCAAATCCTGAGAAAGAGCAGCTGGGGAATGCTGAGAGTGGAGAAATGGTCTTCCACAGGGACAAGCTCCCAAACTGGTTAGCCAATACCAAGTGGTCAACTCTGAGATTATACACATACAGGTAACATCATATGGACTGAGAGGGTTTTATGTATGTATTTAGGAGTGTGTGTGTGTGTGTGTGTGTGTGTGTGTGTGTGTGTGTGTGTAACACTAACAATAATTAAAGAAAACAATACCATGACTTTAAGACAGGGTGAGGGGTGTGTTGGAGGGTAGAAAGGGAAAGGGGAAATTATATAGTTACAATTTCAAAACTAAAACTGACTATAAAAAGGCACTTGAACAGGAATATCAACCATATACATGGCTATAATGTTTTAACCAAAAATGAATTTCAGATTATGTTTTGTAGGTAACAGCAAATGACCATGTTAGATGCTGAGATCATTTACTCAAGGCAGTTTTCATTTCAGCATATGATAAATAGGGTGTGAGAAGGCAGCATAAAGTCTCTGTCTGGATATTTAAAATCAAAGCCCCTCAAACAAGTTACCAATGTGCTTCCAAATAACAATTCAGAAAAACAACTGGAAGAAACTGAACTTTATTATGGACAATTTAACACCAAATGATGTGTCCCCTAGTGAACAGAAAGCATTCATATATTAAATGTTTGTATCCCATGAGCTAAGCCTTAATCCATTTTACATTCAAGTTAAGACAATTCAGCACCATTTAAACTTGAAGGCTAACAAAATCTGTGTTCAAAAGTTGGCTAGGACTCTGGGTAGCTCGGAATAAAATTTAAACCATTGATTTTTAGAAATATTGTCTATGTGAATTAAGAAAATGAAACGTACGCAAAGTGGGTAGTTTTATTACTTAATATACTATTAGCAAAATTATTTCTAGAATACTTTCTGACAAAGAATTCAGTATTTTCATAAAATCTGCTGAAGATTAATGATCAGTGGGGAGGAAATTTTAGTGAACATAGGGAATGATGTTCACACATGTGTCTAACGTTGATATTATAAAGAGCAACACACTACTGTTACAAAGAATGCCTAAGGAATGATTCAATGAAATTGTAATTAAATTATTATGTAAAATGTGAAGAAAATTTTCTGGAACTAGGCAAGCTATACCATGGTCCCACTGGAGATGGAGTCTGCAATCTCCATATCATGACACTACTCAGATGTCAAAGAATCAACTTAGCTATGCTGTCTTCCATTTCTTCACAGCCTTTGCTAGTGTAAAAAGCCCAGCTTATTATCAGTCCTTGGTGATCTTTGTATCATTCTCATTTAGTTCTAAAAATTTAGAGTTTGGTTAGACTACCTTGGGATTTTTGTCATTATTCTACACCAATTAAATAGAGAACAGACTCCCAAGGGTCAAAGACAGGAAACACTTAAATTTAGGATTTAAAATGTTTTTAAATTGTGGAAAGGAAAGGTATGTTTACAAATAAACAGCCATTTAAATGAAAAGAATCAAACAAAAAGGCCAAATTACATTTAAAAGGAAGACATTCCATGGATTTGAAAGGCATTTTAATTATTAGAAATACATATAGGTATATCATTAATAACTTTTAACTTAATCTTTGGAAAATAAAAAATGGCCATGACAAATAGTAGTGCTTAAATTTTAAATTCTGTAGACACATTTTTAGCAGTTAAAAATAAAACAAGGTGAGCCTAATTTTCATACTTACTAAGGTTGGGGACAGTCGCTTTATTTTCCAATGTGTAGCAGGTAAGTGCCTGGCTTATACTGTCCCTAACATAATGTTGAGTAAAGAGATAACGGTCTCATTGAAATTATTATCCTATATATCTAAAAGCCATATTATTTTTATAGAGTTAAGAATCTTAGTAAGACAAGATGTTAAATCTATGTATGCCAGTCTGGCTCAGTATTCATACTGACAGTAGTTTTTGTTTTGTTTTTAAAAGCACGTGTATTAAAATATCTCTATCAGAATGATTATAACTTGAAAGGATTGTTCTACAGTATCAAAACTGAAATGCTAGCTAGGGCAAAGAGGTACGTCAAAGCAGCAATCCTATCGATCAGATGCCAGCTCAATCAAAGTTCTGTCTGTATTCGCTTATGGGTAAGTGTTGCCTTCAGGCAGATGAGAGTTATGTGTACCGCGCTGTCCGCCCCTGGCGACAACCCATCTCTGGCCACTCCCACTTGCTCTGTCGCAGTGAGTATGCAGTATGATGATTAGTAACTGTAGCTCTTACAACTCTATGACACATAAGACAGGATTCCAGCTCACTTAGAAAGGTCTACCTGACACGTTTTGGCACAGGAGATACCTTACTTGAGATTCTAATGCTGGTAAATGAAAGAAAACTTCAGCGTAAGCACCAAGAGTTCAAAACTATAACTTGATTTCTTTCTGCACCTTCTAAATTTAGGAGTCTCCAAACTCTACTGCTGTAGACAGTTTCACAGTTTTAAGTAAGGTCACAGCGGTCTTGTTGTGGCGCACGGTCCTTGTTTTTGCAGAAAAGACCTGATTCTCTCTTGTTCGTCAACCTCTCAAGTATGCAATGCTATGTGCTTCGCTAATTTGGGTTGGATTTTGTAAATACACAAAAAAATGTGTACACCCAATTCCTGAAGAGTCTAGGATGATGGCCCTGCATTGCACCCAGTAGGTCATCTATTATGAGTGCTTTTATATATATAAATTTAACATTCCCTCTAATAGCTGAACATTTCAGAAGTGTAGTAGAGTTGAAAAAAAATCTAAAAAGATTTTCCAGTATTTTTTTTTTACAGTATTTGAAAGATGCTTGTGATATTACAGATTCATTGTATAATTGCTGTGTCAGCAGTGGCTTAATTCTGGCTAACAGTAAAATACGCTGCAGGGCATGTTAGCTTTCCATTTATCACACCTGTCATCAGAATAATTTCTCTATGCTGTGAAACTTCACAATGGTAATGTAAAGATTGCCACATTAAACATTTCTGTCCACAGAAAAACTAAGCATAGTGCGAGAGGGGGAATAGCAACAAGTATCAAACAGGAATTTGGAATTATCTAATTCATTCCAAAACAGAAGTTGACTCAAGTCAGAGTGAAATTAAGCAATTAACAGAAAGAAAATTATCTAGTAATTCTAAAATGTAAACATAATTTTATATAGGGATGTAACTATCTGAATACATATATCGCCATCTTTCTGCTGTAGAGCTATATTTCGTGACAACAATAGTTAGGTGTTTGACCCTTCCTCAGCACCAAGTGTATCCATTTCTGTTCACACAATAGGAACACAGTTTTAAAAATCAATCTATGTTGAGGCAAATATAAGCTCATCATCATTGTTTCGCTGATTTCAGCACTTTAGAAAATAATCAGTTCAAATTGTAGCTCACTCATTAAAATATCATTTTCTCTTTTGCACTATAATTTCAAAGAAGCTAAGAAATTCAGAGATCTTTGAAAGAGCCCACTATGCACCCACAGAATTGAAACACTGTTAATTCATAAAACAACATGAATAAGTAATTTAAAATGTGCCAAATTAATGCTGATTTAAACACTCAAAATCCAGTTATGTGATTTGTTGTGAAAGAGTCCAAACAAAACCTCCCTTGTTGTTTTCTGTTTGCCTTTTAAAATATGTAAATCCTTCCTACTTAAGCTAATCTATGGTTTTTCATATGTCCAAAACCAGGTACTGCTTTATCCATTGGGAGGTGGGCTTCTTTCTAATACCTAGGTTAAGAAAACACAATGGGACAGGTTATTAGCAGGAAAATATCATGAGTGTGCACAACAAGTAACATTTTAGTCAGCGTTTTCAAAATGTGATGTAGCAATTTCCCCTGCCCTAGTAACTATCACCTTGTAAAATTATGATTAGAACATGATTTAACAGTGATCGAGGGAAGGGATATGTCAGTAATACGAAGCACATGCCTGATGTCCACTCTCTGAAGTTTTAAAAGACAAAAAAGAAAGTGAATAAATGAATAAAAATAAAATTGAAATGAGAAAAAGTCAAGCAGGACTTATGGATCCAGCACCCGATCAGGGGCTCATTCTAAGGAACAAGAAGGATACATTCTCCAGGAAGCACACTCATGACTTCTGCACTATCTCGCATTTGTCCTTCTCTGTCTGCATGCTTCCGGGTACAGAAGGACACATTAATGGGCAGAGATAGGAGCAGAGACCATGAAGTAAGTATCATTATGTTGAAATGTTGATCATTGGTTGTCATATAAGGAAGAACGCATTTGGGGGCAAATCGTAAACTGGTAATTTCTACACAACAAGTTCCGTGAGGAGGAAGCCCAGTCACAGCACTGCAGGAGTGGAAAGGGCTTGAGACATCTGGGAAAACTGAGAGAGGCTACATGAATGGAACACACCAAATTATTGGGTGGATTTTACATCCCACCAGAATGGTTTCAAATATCTGACTGGCATGAAAAACAACCAGTCTTAAACCAACAGTGACATGTCATTAGAGTTGGAGGAGAGGGGAAGCCTGTAATGACAGCATGAGGTCATACACTCAGCCAGCAGATTGTCCACATTAGCTTCAGATGCACTACACTCCTGCTCAAAAAACGTCAGATTTCTCATGGACTCCGGAAAGTAACTCAAAATTCTTAGCTTGCTCTTAGGTTATCCTGTTGATTGGTGCACAGCTGACAAAATCAGCTGGAAGCTGCCTTTGCAAACACTGCCTGCAATTCACTCTGCCCTGCAGTTGCCCATGACTCTGACCCCTACAGCATGCTCCTTCCTGGCTTTACTTTTGTACTTGAGAGCTCTCAAAGCCAAATCCTGTCCTGAAGGCACTCTCTAATCACGGTCTGACGAAATCTCTTTCTTCTGAACTTGGAGGTGAAAGTCAGAGTAAGAAGTAAGTATGATTGTCCTCCAGGTGAGGGGGTTTCCTCCTCTGAGCATTTCTTATTTCTCACTCACAGACTAAGTATGATATTTACTTTATTAAGATTAATTAACTTTGGTTAACTTTATATTGCTATTTGATCAATAAGCTTGTTAAAATAAGTAAGAACCTCTTTGTAAAAAAAAAAAATCACTTAGCTTGTCAGATAATACGTACGGTGAAATTGTGCAGCCTGAGGCATAGGCATGATGCCCTGTGTATCGAATGTCACAGCGTACAACATTGTTACTGTAGTCTGATTCAGGCACCAGGTAGCTGGGGTTTACACTGACCTGAATGAGAAAAATGGCATGGTATGAAAGAATTCATACTCAATACATACTGTTATTTCCTCCTATTTCTATATTGCTACAATGAAATTATTAACAAGGGCTCAGCTACATCCAGCAAGAAAAAGAGTTTAAGTAAATCAGGTAGTTAAATATACTGGATATACTACCAAATGAAGCTGTGTAAATCTCCCTAAGTTCTTCTTTTAAAAAAAAATCATATTGTGGATTGTTTAAAAATTATTCTGAAAGGTGTTTAATTACTTGCAAGCACATAGTTATTTAATATTTGAATCCAGAAAAGGGGAGTGCATTAAATTGTAGTGGTAAATTACATGTCTTCAAAGGCTCTACCTTTAGAATGTAGTTTCCAGGTTGTACATCTGTAATATCAATCCACTGGCAGTCTATGTCTGCCGCATAGGTATCATAACATCCGGGACTCAATCCCTGAAATCAGAAAACATTTTAAAATTAAATGGTAGGGTGTAGCCAGACACCTCATATGATATTATCTGTAAATGAGACCTTGATTTAGTACCTACAAGAATTGGACACAAAAACCATAACACACCTTAGCCAGTCTTATAATATCTAGTTCTTCAAAAGCTGCAATGAAGTAATGTGCCCTGCTGCTGAAGTCACCAGTGGAAAATAGTCTTAAGCAACAAAATAGGTTTCCAGCACAATTCAAGAGTAGCAAGCAGATCAGGAAGGAATGTCTCATAGTAATTCAATTCTAGTGTCCTATCAGTGAGAATCCCTTCAATGACCTTCCTATGTTTTGGATGGCCACAGTATCTATCTTGTCTTGTGCAGCTTTGTTGCACCCATCCTCTTCTGCTCTGTATTGAAATCCCCTTAAGGGTAGGAGGTACAGACTAGTTGCATCCTTGAATAACTAGCATATATTATTAACCAAAACCATTTCAAATATATTATTTGACTTCAGAAATAGGGCACATTACTTCATGTTACAACCTTGCAGCTTTAGAAGAAAGAACTAGATATTATAAGTCAGTTCTCACAGCTACACGAGACAGGGGTGTTACTATCTCCATTTTATAGACAGGGAACCTGAGCCATGCTAAGATCAAATAACTGATCCAGGAGTAAACAGCTGGACAGTGACTGATTTTCAGGATTATATAAACAAGGTCCAGGATACCATTTCTCAACTATCACATTCCCTCTCTCAAATAATCAGTGAGATCTTTGTTGAGTCAGAAGGATGGATATATGCCCAATTCCCAATGCTGCATCAGTCCACTTGCTAAGACATTCCTACCAGCAAGTCAGTGGGCATCTTACAAGGCTGCCAGGAGGAAAATGCCATACACTTCTTGCTATCACTAGTCTAGAGAAATTTCCTTCTAGTAGAGCAATGAATATCTTCTTATTTCCTCATGAGAACTTTTAACTGTTGCACTTCCATTCTGATAATCCACAATTGATTAAATAGTGTATGTGACAATCCTTTGAACTCAGTAGTGTCATTTACAATTGTCACTTAAGTTTGCTTTGTACCTTAAGGTCATTTTGGTCAACAAAGATAGCAAAAACATCTCTATATACTTCAGATGTGGGTTTGGCTGCAGCTGGATTTGGGAAGAGTGAGAAAGTTTGCTGTCCATAGCAAACGATAGCACAGACAGGCCAACTCGAAATTACTCGAACCACAGGAGCAAGAGCCATAGTCACCTGGATTCCCAGCTACATCAGTTCTCATTTTATGTGTTGAACAGGAAATGCAAAAGGAAGAACTTTTGGTCTGGTTCCACCACATCCTTCTCTGATTGTGCCACCAAAGGCACTCAGCAAGCAGTAGCTGCCGCTACAACCATTACTGCTATCTCACATAGGCCTCTAAATTGTGCACTGGATTAGATATCCATCCAAGACAGGTATAAATAATGCAACTGTCAATGAATGAAGTGTTTGGAAAATGCTGATGCTAACTCTATTGGTCCACACCTATAGTCCCAATTGCTAGACGACAACTTAAGCCCTTGAATCTGACAGCAGCCTAGGTTACACAATCTTAAAAGTACGTGTGTGTGTGTGTGTGTGTGTGTGTGTGTGTGTGTGTGTGTGTGCAAACAGCTGGCTGACACTGTTACTTTACAATTCACCAGCTGACAGAGTATGTTTATTTTGAGCTTTGCTTATTTGAAGTAACAAACAAATGCTAAAGTTGCCAAGGCCATTAAGCAAGTAGACATTTCATGTACTCAAAGTCAAATGTGAAAATAAATAGAAAATATAACTTCATTTTCAATAATCTAAATATGATGATCGGTTTTAGCAAAACATACCTGTTTGCTTCATTTGGTCAATGAATGTGATGTGACTATTTTTAATTTTGCATATATTTTGTATGTAAATTTGTGATCTTAGAACACATGGTTTTATATATTATATATAATATATATGTATAAGTTATACCTAGTTATATGCTTATATACATTTAAGGAAGACACTATTAGTATAACAAATCTAATAAAAGTCAATATTAGGGGACTATGTGAATGTTTTTTCTATAAATGAAGTCTATTCAAAAGACTACTAAAAACCAGAAATACATAAATCACTTACAACACAAGACCTAGTGAAGAATTTTTAAGTCATGCACAAGAAGGACAAACAAGAAAGCTACCACATTAAAAAAAAAAGTGAGATTACATGAGTGAATAGGGGTGTCTCTGCCTTGGTGGCTGAAATACGCATCCACCCCCATGCAAGTGTTCTAACTTAGAGAGAGACCATCAACATGTGTCATTTTAAGAACATGGAAACTAATATGCTCCAGGTCCTCTGGGATGATCACTGAATGAGAATGCCATCTCTGCATGGGTACATGCTTAATATATGGATGTGTTACATTTTTCACTTAAAGCATATGTCCTACCCCTCCCAACCTATGTTAAATATAACTGTTTCCCTGTCTAACCACTTTGATGAGCTAAGCCCAGAGGAAAAAAGTATGGTCACCACATGTAGGTCACCAAAAAGCTTCCGGCCACAGTCCTGGAATCTGCTTCCCAAGACGACGGCCACTGATGTCTTTGTGCCCTGGCTAATGTACATTCGGGAACTACTTGCCAAGAGCTCGGCGGAGTAAAATTATAATGTCCTTCTACAAATTAGGGTTTTGGATGGAAATACTGACATAGCTTTTAACTGACACACATTTTCCAATTCTAAGACATACAATAGCGCTTAACTCAGCACTATTAAAAACAAATCCATCCAAAGGACATCTGACATTAATTACACAGGAGGTTTAAATATACATGTGCTGAGTAAGAAATGTGTCTTTCTGCTCTTATTTGCATTATTAAAAGTGATGCCATTTAAAGCATTTTTAAGAAACTGGCTTCAACTCTTTGTTCTAACTTTAGGCACTATTCCATATTAAGCATGAACGTAGAAAACAAAATGGTTTTGCAGGTGAGAAAACAGATGTATATTGCCAACAGTTATTATAGCCAATTGAAGAACACAGGATGAAGGCAGATGTTATAAGTCATCATGTGTTTTGGGAAAGTTAACTACTTTTCACTGTGTTGTGTAGAAAAGATTCACATTGACCTCCTGCGATCTCCAGCAGGGGTTACACGTACAGCTGGAAACACTTTAAAAGCACCACCCAGTCATCTGCCTTTTCCCAATTACTTTCTATGTTGATAAGGTAACCTTAAAATGAAACAAAAATATTTTAAAAAACAGAAGGACTGGAGGAAAGAAAACAGCAAATGATTTGTTGCCATCTTCTCTGGATGTCTTGTGTGCTCCTGATGTCAGGGTACCAGCCTACCTGTGTGTGCGCGGTGCATGCAAAGCGCCTGTGGTACCCATAGTCACAGGATGTGTCCTCCAGACAGAAGCTTGCTTTGTGGCCTTCAGCCACTCTCCTCTGTGTGTTGGCATCAAGTAGGTCGTAGTGGCTGAATTCATCCATGCTGTGGTAATGTCTAATGTCACACACACACACACAAAAGAGACACAGCCATCAGTGGCACATAGAAAAAACAATGAGGATGCTAAATAACTTTCTTGTACTGTGCTCACAAATTAAAACAGGATAAATTTATCTTCTTGGGTGTTTTTTTTTTTTTAAGATTTATTTATTTCATGGGTGTGAATGTTTTGTCTACAAGTAGTGTGTGCACCACTTTTGTGCCTGGTGACAGAGGAAGTCAGAAGGGGGCTTCTAACCCCTTGGAACTGGTGATTTGTGAACCTCCATATGGGTACAGGGAATCAAACCTGGGTCCTCCGCAAGTATATATTTCCTCTTGAAATTGTGTAACCTGACTATCCTGGAATTTACTCTGTAGACTCTTGAACTCAGAGATCTGCCTGCCTCTACCACCCAAGTGCTAGAACTAAAGGCATGTACCACCATGCCTGGCTCCCAAGTTTATCTTCTTAAAGAAATATTCATGCCACACACTTTTAAAAGAACATTGCAAGGTTTTAACTTTACTACATGGAAAAGACACAGTAATATCTATTCCTTTATACTGGTGTTATGTTTGAACATTAAATATAGACAATTGTTTATCTGTGCTTGTAACCTGTGCAGTTTCTGGTGTATTTCTCTGACTGCCACTGCTGATATTGGTGATGTGATGATGATTTCAAACAAGAACTATACTCTGGAAGGCTTGCTCTGAGATTCTAAAACCTACAATTGCAACATTCATAAAATCTCTGGAAATGCGAAGGGGACGCAACGGCATGATCGTTATCTCTATTATTTAAGTAGCACAAACTTTTATTTCAAAATAAAACATTCATATTTTAATACATAAATTATGTGGCTAAAGTCCATTTTTTTCTATTCCTTAAACAGAAGGCTTTGAGCTCTTCCTCTTCTCCTGTAGGGGAGGAGCTACAATGAGAATGGGTCTGAATTTCTGTAAGTGGGAGACCACACATCATGATTTCCTGGCATTGACTACTTGAGCACATTACCTAGGCAAGTGATGGCATAACCACATGTAATTTAAAAATTACAACCGTTACATTTAGAAAGGGAAGGGCAACCACTCTGGGGTTAACATGGGCCTTTCAAAAGGTAGAAGTGAATTGGGTCCTGAAATCTATCTTTCACTGAGAATAGTCTCTAAATCCTTTAGGTAAAATACGCCATGCTTTTAGTAAATGCCTTTTAAGGCTGACCAACTGCAGATGGTCTTGCCTACAGCAGACACTTTAACATAAGAGTAAATTCTATTGGCAGTCATTCTCTGTCCTCTCAACAGTTTTAATGAGCCTGACTTACAGTTTCCAATTGATTTAGTGGTAAAGAGGCTATATTAGGGTTTAACATCCTTTGATGACATCACACTTCATAGAAAAAGTTATAAGTATAAATAAGATCAAATCTCTAGCCCTCGGTAAGACATATGAATGGTCATCTGAAAAATTTAAGAGTATCCCAGATGAGAGGCCCATCCACTTACTGGTGGCAGCTGTGCCACTCCCAGGAATACCGAGGACGGCTTGGTAAGAAGTCAGATGTCCCTTGGTTTTTCACTCTTTGGGGAAATCGTAGCAGTACCCTGTGGTCATAGTCTCTGACATCCGCCCTATATGCTGAACTGTGAGTTTAAAAAAGAAACATTAGATCCACTGAACATAGATGAAAAACAATAGAAAGAACAGCTAGCCATCACATGGTCCTGGCATCCCCCTTCCCAGACTAGCCTTTCAACTCAAGGAGCAGATCCTGAGCTCCTGTCCAGTCCTGGATGAATAAACACATAGTGACTATCTGGTGAATGAGTGAATGAAGGATAATAATAAAAGCCCAGAGAGATCAAGATTAAGATTTATACTAAAAAGATTATAGAAACTCTTCATCTAAAAACTATAAAATTGCTATAGTAATGATCCCATGCCAAAAAGATCCATAGGTATCTACTAATTGATATATCTAAGATATAAAGTGGAGAAATACTCTAAAACCATATACTTAGCTTTAGATAGATAATTAACTTGACAACTACCAAACTGAGGGCATTTCTTTAATATCTTTGGCACTCAGTGGAGTGGATCATGCCATAAGGAACACAAACGAGCGTGAATTTCTTCCCTTAGGCCGACTGTTGTAAAAAGTCAACATGGAATAAAGGTTCATATAAACATCCCTGGAATGCTACTATATTTTTTTATAGATCTCTCTGTGTTAGACTGTTAGTGACCCATTTTACTTAGCATACTACCAGAACCACGCAAACATCTTGTGCTCCCTCTACTGGTGGCCAGCTGCAGAATCAAAGAATTTCGAGACCAGAATAGCTATTTTATTTTAGGACTGACGGAAAACAAAACTCTTGACTGTGGTCTTATACCAAAACAACCCAGTTAATCACGGCCTGAAAGAAATGTGGAATGTGCTCTTTACCAATGGGAGGGGGGGACACCCTGACGAATACACCCCTAGACCATTAGAGAATAATAAGTCCTTCCTTCATCCCCCTCCCTGTTGCCGCCCTTCGTCCCCACACCATGTTGTTGGATGTTGAACTTATGTTTTATATAAAGTTATTGGAAGAAGTTGGCGTTAATGCCTAATAGGTATCTTGGGAGAGAATCTGAGACCTAGTCACCAGAATAAGGGGTTTTTCCCCCTCCCCCATATGCGATTCTCATTGAGGCGGTACCCATAAAAACATTCCAAATTAACTTTCTCTCCAAGTCAGCATGCCCAGGAGGTCACGTCCCACTTCCCAGTCCTTGTCCTACTTCCTAGTCCTTGTCTGCGCTGAATAGCAGTCAAAACTATGCACAGGAGGGATCCCAGGATCAAAACCTGGAACCGAGGTGTGGAACTCCATATACCTAGCCAGGCAGTTTTCTTCCGCAGCGCATCTCAGGTTGTACATAGACATCTTCTGGACGTACGTGGATGCCTGGATGTAGTAGGGGTCAGGCACCAGGTCCGGGAGACCTAAAGATAAGACAAGCGATGACCTCTTGACTCCGGTATCCTGCTTGTCACCTTTCGCCCATCAATTCTGCAGGGTGAGACTGAGTGTGTGGAAGAACGGGAAAGTCGGGCTAGGAAGGAAAGGGAAAGGAAGCTGCTGGGGCCAGGAGCTCGGTTTCCATCAGATTCCAGAGCTGGCGGGACAGGCTGGGGGCAGCGGGGGGTGGGGTGATTGTTGAGTCTGCGGGACCGGATCCCGCCGCCGCGCCCAGACCGCCACGTCTAGACAGCACCGACCTGCGGCCAGGGTGGCCGGTACCTACCGTGGACCTAGGGGTGCTTACCATACTGGAAGTAACCGGTGCCGTATCCAGGTCGGTACCTGCTCCCGGGTCGGGGCCTCTCATACGTGTCATAGTAGTTATAATAGGGGTTGTCGTCGGAGTATTTGTAGGGATTGTAGGGGTCGTCGCCCACCATGCGATCTATGTGGCTGGGTGGCCTCAGATTGCTGAGCTGCGGAGGCTGTGGCGACGCAGTCCGGTTCGCCGCACGCCGTGAGGCTCCATCGCGAGCCCCCGACGGCGAGAAACCAGCTTGGAACCAGTGGCGGGCGGCGGGCCGGGGACGACCCGTGGCGACCCCAGACTGACTTGGCGTCCTCGCACGGGCAGAGGAGGTGCGGTTGTCACGCAGCAGCAGAATGGGCGTGCGCGGCTGTGAGGCGGCGTCGCCGTCGGGTCTCGAGGCAGTGGCACTGGGGTCGCGGCGTCGCTGAGGCTGGTACTGCGCCCCGAGGCTCAGCAGACTGAACACCTGCCCGTTGTTCTCCCATTGAATTGTCTGGCGCCAGGCACCCGGGGCGGCCGGCGGCTCGCGCGGGGTCTGCGGGGCGCAGCGGAGAAGGGGACAGAACTGCAGCGGCCCCAGGAGGAGCACGGTCCAGGCGAAGCGCATGGTGCTCCCGGCTTGTCCCTTCTCTTGGAGGACGTGGCTAGGAGGAAAAAAAAATGAAGAGGGACTCAGATCCCGCGAAGGAGGGAGACCTCTTCGAGCAGAGGGAGGGGAGGAGCGAGGCGAGGCGAGGCGAGGGGATGGGTCGCAGGGAATCCTGCCAAGGGCGAACGGAAGACCCTGCCCCCAGTCCGGGCGGCCGTCGGACGTGGCACCGTCCTCCTCTCCCCTTTCCCAGTCCTGAAAGGCGACGGGGAGCAGCGCACGACGGTCCCGGAGATAGAACAGTGTCTGAAGTAGAAGAAGGAGGAGAGATTTTTAAACTTTCTGACAAGTTTGCAGTTACACAAGCCGTTCTGGCCCTGCTGCCCCTCCGCTATTTGTTCACGTAATAGGATTGGAAACGTGCAAGGCGGACAGCTCCTCCACGCTGCCCCTCCCTCCCCTCCCATGCCCTCCCCTCCCCTCCCCGCCCCCCTCCCCTCCTCCCCAGACACGTTGCACAGGGAGAGTTAAGGGGAGAGAACAAAACGGAACACACATCCTGAGACACACTCGACTTAATCTGGGCCGAACATGCAGGAATTTCAAAAGACTCAGACAGACGAAGGCAGCCAGGACATGGGCTCAAGCCAAAATATGCATGAAGAAAAATGCTATTAGGTCACCAGCCCTGGAGAGGCGGGAAGCAGGAGGTGGGGAGAGCGATGGGGGCCAAACTGTGTGCATTGGGATGGGGAAAGGACTGTGACTAACGCTTATCCATAAAGGAGTTAACCAGACAAATTTCCCAATGCACACTCACCCCACTTTTATGGGAAGTGCCCTCAGCGAATAAACCCCAGGATATCAAATTTTGTTTTTCTGGCTGTAGGTAATATGAGAAATGGGTTACAAATCTGTTTCCTACAGTGAATATTTTAATAACCGAAGTGAAAATTTGCAGGGAACAAAGCTTGCTACGTTGAAAAAATGAATAAACCCGACTCCCTTTTTTGTCTTAAAAGAACTAGCCCAATTTGCACTTGAAGTGACAAGAATTCTTTCATCCCTACTGTGTACCAGAAAGCCAGAAGGACAAGGCAGTGCTCAGAGGCCCCTTCAAGTAGATCTTTTATCTGACTTCTTGCTTTCTCTTGTGTCTAATAAGGAGGTTTGACTTCACATTTTAAAATCAAATTACCGGTGTTAAGTAGTGAAATTAAATAAAGCATTCAACAGTTTTAATTCCTCTTCCAATCTAAACAAAGGTGTTTCAGGAGAAAAAGCTTTGGAGTTGAGAGTTTAGTACAAAGTAGGTGTGGCCACGGACGAGTAGGAGGATGGTCCGCAACTGGGGAGACATGCTTAATAGAGCAGCTGCTCGCGTCCTACTCAGGGTCTGGGAAGTTCTGGACCGAATTCAAAGAAAAAAAATGCTACTGAGTGGTCTGATTTAAACTACTAGGGAACGCCAGATTTTAGTATCCATTTTATTGGTCCCATCATTGAGCTGTGGTCTAGACACACTTAATACTCACCTCTTAGCCTGTCTTTCCGTAACTGATCATCTCATAAGGAAGGGTGGTGGGGATCTGCTGGTTTGACTGCTTTCTATCCTTTACCCTTTTCTTTCTGTTTTTTTGTTTTGTTTTGATTTGTTTTTCCCTTTCTGTCTTTTTGGAAAACGGCCAGGAACCATCGACCCCCTAGTCGTGTGATAGGACTGACGGGGCATTCATGGGCTTTCTTCACGTCAAGAACTGGTCACGAGACCTGGGTTAAACTATCTTCATAGAATCTGAATGTCAAGGTGGTCACATAGTCAGCAAAATTCCTCCACCCACTGCTAGAAAAACCTACAAATCTTGTGTCTTTAGCTTTTCCTTCGGGCTTTCTAGGGCATTCTTTTTTAGATTAATGTTGTCAATATCTGTCTTCTGCCACAGAAGAATCCTGTTTGGCATAGAGGAGGGTGGGGCTGCTTCTCTCAGCTAGTTAAACCACATGACTGAGAGTCCAGGGCAAGGAGCCTGGCTTCTGGAGTCAAGTTAGATGGAGCCTGCACATGACACATACCTTCCTTGACACAGAAATTTGCCCACATGTGGCAAATCTATTGATTATATGACGAAGATAAGCTTTAAGAACAAACTCCATCATGCAAGTCCACAGTGAATTCTTTTCTGAACAAAGCTATGTCTAAGATAACACTAGTTGTCATTTTACTGGATACAAGGATTACAATTAACTACTGGATTTCTCTAGATCTGGAAAGGGAGATAGACTTAAAACAACAACAACAACAAACAACAAAACAACAACAACAAAAAAAAACAAAGAAAAAGAAAGAAAGAAAGAAAGAAAGAAAAAAAGAAAACTCAGATGTATATAATTTGGATAGACAAAAGAAATTATAAGGAGAAACAAGAAGAGATTGATTATAATTATCTCTCATCTGAAAAGAGCTCTACATCTGCCCATGAGCACTTGATCTCCAGAAGGGAATGACTGAGATGGTTATTACTTGACCACAGCTTTCTGGAGAAAGACCTCGGCTATGGAGGTCAATGTAGAACATAAAACAAAGCTACTCCTATGAGGATGGTAGAAAGTTTGTCCTGAATCTCAGTTAACTTACCTTTGTTTCCAGTTCTGGTACTTGGGAAGGGAAGCAAAAAAATGGAGGGAGGTGAGAGGAACAGGAGGGGGGGGGGAAGGAAGGGGAGATGCTTCTTTGTATGTGTATTTTTATTTTCTTTGGTTCTTGGTTTTTGGTAAGATTTAGCAATTAGCCCAAATTCTTTTCAAAGTATTTTTTCAAGTTTCAAAACCCTCTGATTTTCTTGAATATCCAATTTATCCTAATTTCAATTCATTCACTGCAAAGTTTCAGTCTGACCATTAATATTGAATAGATAATTCCTTGAGTTTGACTTTAAAATATTGGGTAATTTTTTCATGTCTCTACAAGGTGAAGCCTATGGAAAACAATTTTCACATTTTAAGTATTTTCCACCAGTGAAATTCCATTGCACATTTATTTAGTATCTCATGAACACATATATACTTTACAGGGTAGTGTACTATACAAATGAGTTGTACACATGATCCTTTATAGTAGATGAGGCTGGTCACTTTCTCCCAGTTTGCTTCAAAAGATTTAAAACTGTTTCATGCAAACAGAAATAACTAGTCAGAACAGTAACAAGGTGTTTTGTTTATTTTCTTTATTAAATATACACATGCTCACATAGACACACAACTTCAACCCATTGGCGCATGCTCTAAATGCCATAAGAGAAGAGAAAATACTTCATTTTGTCCCCCTTTCATTTCCTCCAAATTCTCTTGCTTAAGACTTAACTAGCTGGGAGAAAAGAAAGAAAGGAAACATGTGGCCACCACATTGAGAACAATAGAAAGTGTGACCCTGGGGTGAGACCATGTAGCTACCATTGTGTTCTTTTCTCAGTGGCAAACCTCTGTGTTCAAAGTTAGACAAACCAGTCTCTCTGCACTCACCACTGATGTTAATACAAATAGTGCTCGTAGTGATTATGATGATGTTAATAACTGCATCTGTATCGAGATGCCCCCTGCTCTTTAACTTTGGGAAAATATGTAGCTGATCCCAATTTGAGACCAGCTTTCTGTGGACAGATCTATGGTATATGACATAAAAGAGGGAATCATCCAAATTCCTTTTTTTGAAAGCATGGTTCTGTTTTCCACTAAGAAATAAAAGTTAGTCCTGCCCAGCTTCATCTAAGTTCTCTGGAAAGTTCCCTGTACTTTCCACGTTGCCTCTCTGAGCAGCACCATGGAGGTCAGCAAGAACACACACCTGGTGAAAGGCAGCAAGGAGGGAGCTAAGAAGAAAGTGCTTGGTCCATTTTCTAAGAAAGACTGGTATGATAGACGCTCTGGCTACGTTCAATATTAGACACATTGAAGAAACAGTAGGCACAAGGCTTCAAGGAACCAACATTACATCGAATGGCCTCAAGGGTCATTTTTTTTAGGTAAACTTTGCTGACCTACAGAGTAACAAAGTTGTATTTAGAAAATTCAAGCTAGTTACTGAGGAGGTGCAGGGCAAAAACTGGCTAACCTCCATGGCATGGATGATACCCAGGATGAAATGTGTTCCATGGTTCAAAAGCAGATGAGCAGACCATGATTCAAGCTCAGACTGATGTCATGACAACCGGTGGTTGTTTGCTCTGTCCATTCTGGCTTAGTTTCACACACACACACACACACACACACACACACACACACACACACACACACACAAAGCAACAACCAGATACGTATGATGTCCTCTGTGCAGCGCCAGCAGATCCTTCAGACCTGGAAGAAGAAGAAGATGGAGATCATGATTTGGGACCATGCCGACAAATGGCTTGAACGAAATGGTGAATAAATTGGTCACAGAAAGCAATGGGAAAGACAGAGGAAATGTGCCAGTCCTTTTACTCTCTCCATGATGTCTTCATCACATTGGAGCTGAGAGAACTCATGGAGAGCCTTGCTGCAGGTGTAGTTCTGGGAAAACTACTGAGGGTGAGACAGTTGCTGAAGTTGAATGAGCGGATGGGAACGAACTGAGTCCAAGACCCTGTTTAAAATCCAGACTTTTAATAGTGACAAATAAAAAGTCCTATTTGTGAAAAGAAAGAAAAGTTGAGAGATTGTCCCTCCAGAATTTTCTAGATAAGTTTATATTCACAGGATATGGAATAATTCAGAAAGGTAAAACTGCAGAGCAGGACCTCCGAATTATCAGAAACAGAACAATGACTCCATAATCAAGGGAACAGGTTATGAGAATCACTTCTTTTGATTGAGGGCTGAAGACATGGCTCAGAGATTTAGTATAAATCCTATTCCTCTAGAGAACCCAATTTAGTTTTCCTGAACCAATCAGGCTTCTCATAAGCACCTGCAATTACAACTCCAGGGAATCTAACTCTTCTGCCCTCTGGGGACAACTGCACGCACTCGTGCACACACACACACACACACACACACACACACACACACACACAAGTAGAAATTGAAAAGCATGTAGCTGAGGAAGTCTGTTCTTCATAGTGAGTCTTGTTCTTCAGTAAAGTCGATGGCTTGTGTGAGCTTTGTCACCCTGTGGTTTTAACACATCGAAGGGAATCAAAGCAAAAGAAGTGGAAAGTTTTAAGTGTAAAAGACAGCATTTTTAAGAGAAGCCAATAGGACAGCTAACATATGAGGAATGAACGGAGAGTCGAAGGGAGGTATGGAACACACTCTTTGAGACAATTAGAAAAAGTAACACAGTGAGATACAGTACCCCAACGTTTTCCAGTTGGAGTAGAGGGAGGCTGGCCGGTGCACCTGAAAGCTAACAGCAAGTTTACCCTCCTTTCACAGTATCCTTGCTTTTTGCCACATGCCACTTCCAGGTATTCACCCAAATATAAAAAGTAGACAGTTGGTACACATTTGTCTGTGTGTCAAGACTGAACTAAAAAAGAAAATAAGTAAACAAACTGGCTTGAAATAGGCCAGAAATAATGAATTTTAAGTCTATCTGGCTTGGTTACCTATCCCTTTGGGCCTCCTAAAAATAGAAAATAAAAAAAAAAAAGTGGAATTTAAGTCTGGAGAATAGAAAAGTATTTTATCCTGCTGCCTTTAATGGTTATCCATATGTGATTAAGTAAAGAATGTTAGTCAGCCTAGCAAAATGGAAAAATGGGAAGAGAGAGAGCCTCATGAGAGGAGAACGGACCTTTGAAACATAGTGACTCAGGCAAAGTAATTTGTTTATATTGACCACAAAAATAGTCAGCCACTTGGCAAAACCACTCTTAAGTGAAGTCCAAGTAACTTGATTGGGCTGGGTGACAGTCCAGTGGCAGAAAAAGGGCAATTGTAAGATGCTGTGGACTGTGTCGGGGCTTCAATAGATGAGGGTGCACAGTGAAGTCTGCATTCTGGCTTCTTTGCCCCTCAACTGCCCCCATACCCTTCCACACTGCCCATTATCCTAACATTATATGTCTTCTGCTATGCAGGAATATGTATCAGGAAGACACTTATGCTTATCCCAGGTACTTCCACCATTGACGATCTCCTCAACAGGCATCTTTCTTCATTAAACTGATCTATGTGCATAGCATTCCTTTGCAGCCCAAGAGAAACATGATAACAAATTATGAATGCTGTAAGGAGGTCCTTGGAACTTGTTCTACACATGGTGTTTTAAGAACATTTGAAAGTGGTCAGTGTGTCAGAGTGGAGGCAAAGAAGAAAGATTTGACGGGGCTGTGTAAGAGAACACCTTTAGTGAAAGCATAAGTACAGTCTCACAAGTAGTTAATTACGTTACTACGTTCATTTATTATTGCGTGTTTTATGATCATTTCCTTCCTCCACTAAACGGCCACCGGCTCAGTTACTTGTTTCCTATTGGTGCTTGAGACGAAACGTGAAGCCTTCTTTGTTTCAGGTTGAACTCAGGACCTTGCACGTGCACATTCTGAGCCAAATCTGTAAATGAAGATCTTTCAAAGAAGGCCAACTAACACTGCAACTTGATTACAGCAAGCTTGGGTTTTTCTGCCCTCTACCTATTTTTTTTTTTTCTTCTACATTTCAGTTTTCTTCATGAATTATGGTTATCACTTCTAGAAAGTTCAGGGACAAACAAAGCACAAAGCAGAGCTGAAGATCTACTAGGTCGCTATACTAGGCTAGTTATGGGCATAAGACATACCACTTACAATTGATTTTTCTTTCTTTCTTTCTCTCTTTCTTTCTTTCTTTTTTTTTTTTTTTTTTTTGGTTTTTTTTTTCGAGACAGGGTTTCTCTGTATAGCCCTGGCTGTCCTGGAACTCACTCTGTAGACCAGGCTGTCCTGGAACTCAGAAATCCGCCTGCCTCTGCCTCCCAAGTGCTGGAATTAAAGGTGTGCGCTACCACCGCCTGGCTTAAACTTGATTTTTCAATGCTTTCTATGTTCTTCTGGAGATTGTTAATAGTTCAAGGACCTATAACAATGGAATATCAGAAAATTATTGAATACATTGATTATAAAATAATATTGTGTGACATTTTAATTTATATACATGCAAAATGATCTGCGGCTAAGAAATTTTTGATGCTTATGTAACTGAGCTGGTGGCCTTTTATTAGAGGAAGGAAATAATCATAAAACAGGCAGTAATAAGAGAACTTAGCAAGTTAATTATCCACTTGTGAGACTGTCCTTATGCTTTCATTAATAATAATGATTTCTAGTTCTTGTCACTTACTATGTTCATGGCAGCATGCACTGTGCTTTAATGCACTGCCCCATTGTATCCTCATAGCAATCTTGTGACATGGTTATTTATGTTTTTTGTTTTATGGATAAGAAACCAAAGCTTTAGTAAGATTAAGCAACATGCTTACTAAATATTGGCAGCACTGACTTTTGAACCCAGATCTACATTGTCATAAACCACAATATTAAATCCTACCATGGGGTGTAGAGAGAAGAGAGACAATTGCTTCTTTCATTTTATTTCTTTTTGTTTAACTGTTGGAAGAATTACGCTGAGTGATTCACTAGAGGCTACATGGCAGGGAGATTGGAGCCAGGCCGATTAAATTACAAGACTGGCAGTGACTAGTGACTATCATCCTGTGCCTATGACTTTGGGATCTGATATGCAAATTGGCGGAAAAGAGACTCCAAGTAGAAAGAAGATGCATGCAGGAGACAGACAGTCCCTGGGATGTGTAACAACGAGTCCTTGAACAAATTACTTAACTATGCTGAGTCTTGAATTTCTCCACCAAAAATCAAGATAATAAAACCAATCTTGAAGGTCTCTGTTGCTGGCATGCAATGTTTATAAGTGCATGACAGAGAATCTAGCTCTTATTAGGCACCAAATAGAGGGTAATTGGCATTACTGCTTGGCGTTTAAATGGTAGAATTTAAATGGAGACAAAGATTCTTTGTGCATAGACAAACATGTTGAAAGGAGTTTTCTATAAACATGGAGAAAAGAGCCATTATTTGTTTTTTCAAATATTTTTATTCTTTGACAATTTTATACACATATATTTTGAATTTTGGTGATTTTTAACCTTCATCATTACCCTCTCTTATTCTCCTTTTTCTCCTGCTGAAACTCTGCTTTTTCCAAAGAAGCTCAAGGTCCCTCCTGCTACTTTGATGATGATGATGATGGTGATGGTGATGTGTTAGTGTGTATGTGTGTCCATGTCCCACTGAGTTTAAGTACAGTTGCTTGTATGAGCATAAGTGGGATTATCTATTTATCATTGGCTACACCATTAAAGAAAAGAGCTCCTCCTGGCACCCATTTTCTGACCACAGACCCTCAGTGAGTGGTGAGGCCTTGTGAGCTCCTTCCTCATGAATGATGAAATAGTAATAGGCCCAATCTTGTGAAGGCCTTGTATAGCTAACCACAGCTGCAGGGAACTCATGAGTGCAATGGCCATTGCATGTCCAGAAGCTGCTGCTTCACCGCCCTGCTCCCTAACCTCTGGTTCATACATCCTCTGCCTCCTCTTCTGTGCATTCTCTAAGACTTGGGTATGATAAATAGGTGTCCTGTTTATGGACAAGCCCTCCTCTGTCACTTACTCTTATCATGGTGACCACTTGTGACTCTTCATTAACCTCCATCCACTACAAAATGAGTTTTCTGAAGGTAGTTAAGAACAGTCTATTTTTAAAATCTGGAATGAAGACTAGACACAACCATTGTTTATAATCTATAATTCATATAAAATAAGATGCACAAGTTTCAAGTATATGGCTTCATTAATTTCAGCAACATGTATGTCAATGTATCCAATACTACAAGCAAGGCATTGAGTAGTCCCATAAACTACTCCCTGAGCTCACTTGCTTCCAATGAATTAAGCTACAATTTTGATTTTTTTCAACCTATATTAATTTTATGTACTCTGGGAGTTTTCATAAGTGGGAATCCCACAGAAAATCACTGTTGTGTATGCTCTTTTGCTCAGGAGTGTGTCTGTAAACTTCATCCTATTGTTCCATCTGCAGCTCATGAGTGTTCTTCACAGCAGTTCAGACTATGAGCATGTCATCATTTGCAGTTTTCGTACTCAGTTTATGGATAAAGCTGCTGGGAGTATTCACCTACAAATTATCCTGTGCATAAACCTTCATGTCTTTTGGGGTAAACATTTAGAGACAGAATTGCCATATCTTTAGAACATGTACATATTTAACTTTGTGAGGATCTGTCGAATGTTCTAAATACTTTTTATAAAATTCTCCATTCATAGCACTCAGAATTCAGTTGCATTCCCTATATTGCCTTAATATAATTTTCATATTTATTTAATTATTTTGTGAATGTGTGTTGGGGGTATATGCACTTGTTGCACTGTGAATGTGAAGGTCAGAGGCCAGCTTTCAGGATTTGGTTGTTTCCTACCATGTGGGTTCATCAGGCTCCTTGGCAAGTGTTTTTATTCTAAACCATCTTTCCAATTCCTCGATTGTCATTTAATCTGAATTTCCTTGATGATTTTGAGTATTTTTAATGCACTGTTTTACATGTGCTACATGTTTGTGAAGTATCTATGCAAATTTACTTTATATCAGCTGTGTCATATAGATTTTCTCTCTCCATGTTCACTGGTTATAGAAAGGCTTTTAAAATATAGTTTAGTCAAACTCTCCAAGACGTATGAGACATGCATTGTGAGAACTAATTACATCTGTGAGATTACTATTTCCTTCTTTAAATGACATATTTTTTTTTTTAAAATAGATGCTTGTCATTTTGATAAGTTTGAATTCATTTTATTTTATTTTGTGACTAGTGTTTTTAAAATTCTAAGACATTTTATTTCAGCCCAAGGTCACAAAGACTGTTGTTCATGTTTTTGTCTGAGAGTTTTCAATTTTAATGTAATGTTTAGGTTTATAATTCTTTCAAAACCTTTTTATATATAATATGAGGTAAGAGAAAAGGCTTATGTTTCTTTACACAAACACACAGTTCAGCCAGTACTATTTATTGTGAAGACTACTTTTCCTAGGCACATTTTGTCAAAAGTCAATATTCCTGTTCTAATTTCATCCTGTTGCTGTGATAAAACACTGACAAAAAAACTACTTAAGATAAAACAAAATGGCTCATTTGGCTTATAATTGCACGTCTAACAATCTTTGAGGAAGTCAGGACAGGAACCCAAAGCAAGAGCTTGAAGCAGAAACCAAGGAAGGATGTGGCTTGATCTCTCACCCTCTGGCCCATTCACTCATAAACCCATGCTTAGCTAACCTTCCTACATGGCTCAGGGTCATCCAGCCTACAACCTAACTCTCCCATAAGCAACCAAGGCAATCTCCCACTCTGGTGGTTTGAATAGGAATGTTCCTATTCAATAATGGTCACTAGTTGGTGGCTGTGTTTGGGCAGTGTGGTGGTTTGAGTGAGAATGGCCCCTATAGTGTGTATATTTGAACATTTGGCTTGAAGTTATTGGATTGTTTAAGAAGAATTAGGAGGTGTGGACTTTTGGAGATGTGTCCCAAAGTTTTGAAGAGCCTACACTAGGCTTTTTTGAGGTTTCAAACGCCTACTCTAGGACCAATCCCTCTCCCTCTCTCCCTTCTTTCCCATTCCCTCCCTCCCTCCCTCCCTCCCTCTTCTTCCCTCCCTCCATACCTCCTTCCCTCTCTTTTTCCCTCTCTCTCTCTCTCTGTCCTCTCTCCTTCCTGGCTTTCTGTAGATCAAAACTCTCAGTTCCAGCTCCAGCACCATGTCTGTCTGTCTGCTGCCATGCTTCCTGCCGTGATGATCATTGACTAACCCTCTGAAAATGTAAGCAAGGTTCTCGTTAAATGTTTCATTGCATAGGTTACATTGATCATCTCTACAGAGCAATAGAGCACTAGCTAAGACAGGTAGTTTTAGGAGGTGTAGCCTTGCTAGGAGTATACTTGGGGCAGACTTTGAGATTTCAAAGCTATAGTTCATTTCCCAGCTGCTTCTCTACTTTGTCCTCATTTTGAAGATGGGAGCACTCAGCATCCTGATCCAATCTCCATAGTCACATGTTGCCATCATGTGCTCTTATCCCAATGGAACTTAACCCAGATAAACTATTCCTTCCATAAGTTGCCTTGGTCCTGGTGTTTTGTTACAGTAACAGAAAAGCAACTAGTATTCCCACATGTCCATAGAACAACCTGATCTAGATAATTCCTTCATTTGAGGTTCCCCAGATGATTCCAAGTTGTGCCAAGCTGACAATAAAATCAACTGGATAATGCCTTATGTGTGTAGATAAATTTCTGGTTCCTATACTCTGTTTACAAATGTGTTTATATGTTTTTATACCTAAACCATACTGTCTTGATTATTGTATCTTACTGTGAGTCTTAAGATCATGTAGTGGAAATATTCCAACATGATTTTTTTCAGTAGTGTTCTGTTTTAGGTCCTATGTATTTACACCACACACACACACACACACACACACACACACACACACACTTAGGAAGAACCTGTGATTTCTATTTTAAAAAGCAACTAGAATTCTGATGAACTTGAATATATGGAAAAATGTGAAAATTTGCATTTAAGAAATATAAATATGCCGACCAAGGTCATGGCATATTATTTGGTTTACTTGGGTCTTCTTGAACTTCTCTCAGTCATTTTTGAGTACCCAGAATAAAATGCTTACATTTTTCATGCTAGTATTATTCCTGAGTGCTTTAGATGTTCGATCCCACCGATTTGGCCTGAATTATGCCCTCACATTTACATATACCAGAAATATACATGTTTCTTAGTGTAAAAGAAGGCAAATACAACATTATTAAAGAAAGATTTTTATGGTAAATAGATCAAGGGCACAACCTGAAACTGAAAAGGCCACTTCAATTTCATTTGTGAATTAAACAACTCTTTAACTGAGTAGTTTTCCCCATATTTGTAGGACCCTGGTTATTACATGGACTGTATTAGAACAGTTTTTGGGAATACCAGCATTGACCTTTCAGTGAACTGTAAATTAAAGGAGATAATCTTTGGTGGACTAACATTGAAATATAAGGCCTGCTAGACAGAAAACATTTGTGAGCACTGAGAAATAACTCAAACATTCTGGGACCCATTTTGCAAGGTAGTATAGTATGCCATGCTAAGAGCAACACCCACTGCAGTCCACATGGTGACATTTTCATATTTATTGATGGTTCAAGCCAACCCCAGAGAAAACCCATGCGTGACTCCCAGGTGTGACTCCTCAGACTGTCTTGACAATTGTCTCCTCAAGTGAGTCTTTTTCCAATGTGTGCTCAGTAAATCATTTCAAAGAGAAAGTGAAAGAGACTCCAATAACTAGCTGTAGAAACAAAAGGAAACAAGAAGTCAATTACTGAGGCTGGAAAGATGACTCTGCCCTTGCAGAGGACCTGGGTTGATTTCCAGCACCTACATGGTGGCTCACAACCATTCATAACTCCAGTTCTAGGGAATCTGATGCCATCTCCTGACTTCCATAGGCACCAGGCATGTGCATGGTGCACAAACATACATGCAGGCAAAACATTCCTACACACAAAATAAATAAATCAATAGAAGGTTTAAAAAGATAATTCATGTATTTTTGTTATCACTTTGGATCAAAGAAGTGAGTAGTGAAAACACTAAGAAAATTTACTCATTTCTTTATTAGTACTGGATATTATCAAAGTTGATATTACCAACTTGATGATTAGAAGAAGTAATAAATTCTGGAGATACTAAGGGATAATCAAATAAAATACTACCTTGACTGGAGAGATCACTCAGTTGTTAAGACCATCAGTTGCTCTTCCAGAAGACATGGGTTCATGTCCTTGCATTTATATGCCAGCTAACAACTTTCTCTAACTCCAGTTTCAGAGGATCCAACAACATCTCTGGCCTCTTCTGATAATTCATGCACACAGTGCCTGGGCACACATGCAGGCAACACACCTATCCACACCAAAGTTCTTTTAAGATCTCTAAAAAAGTAAGTTCATATATTATTATTTATTCAAAAAAGATATGTAGGTCATAACACTATAATAAAAACGGAGGTCTCTTCCAAACATTACATGTTTATTTCACATTAACTAGAAGCTGATACCAAAGGTCATGCCTAAACATTGCTTGAAGACTTGCTGTGTGCTAAGTATGAGCTCACTATTTTGACATTATTCTTGGAGAGCTCATAATTTCTGTTAATAAATTACCTCTGGGATGATTTTTTTTAGTGAATTAATGTCCCATTTGTCTCATCTTGGCCTTAAAGTTATATTTGAGTTACATGTTAGGCACTACTTTTTGAGATTTGGGAGTCAAAGCATGATAATGTTTAGAATTAAATACTTTCATGCCTTCAAGTTTCTATCCCTACAATACGTTTAAAGGGAAAAATGGCCCCAACACAAAAGGCAATGATTTGAGAAATAATACTCAAAGCCAATGAAGTATTACAGAGACAGAATAAGGTGATTTTGAGAATAGAATGCCTACCATGAGGGCCCACATTAACACAACTTGATGTGAGGCTGTCCAACAAAGAATTCTGAAAATGTTACTATTAATGTTGGGTGCTGACCTTGATTTTTAGCCTGTTCACACGGCTGCTTTTTCTCTGATTGTTTTTCATAACCTACAGTCAGAACTGAGAGAAGGAACAGAGCACTGCCTATTCTTGCAATGTAGTATTTTATTCCTTGCTGAAAAGCTAAATGGCTTCAGAACATAGCTCTCACTAGGAGACTTGAAATCAAACCAATTTTGGATTTTTCTAACTCAGGATCCTTGCCACTAGGAGATAAATTTGTGGTAGGTGCCTCATGAGGAGCCCAAGAAATGCTATTCTAGGTGTGGTTAGTGAGTGACTTGCAGACAGAAAAATGTTCTTGTAGGTCTAGTGGAATGAGAGTCACGAAAAACGCTTTCCCTCCTGGGGTGGAGTTTCGTAGTCCGTTAGAATGAGCATGTGGCAGGATGCAGGCTCCCTAGGACTCTGGTTGTCTGGTTTCTTATAGTGAGTAGGAGAAGCCCTACTTAGTATTTCTACAGAAAAACCACCAAAGTGAATCATCCTCTAGGGGGCAACAAAGTGTGACTCAGGCTCAGGAATCAAGGAAGGACTGACCCTGAAGTCTGGTACAGTCTGAAACTCAAAAAAACAGTAGGCAAGCTTACATTGTATTGTTATCCTCAAGAATATCTAATATTCTATAGTAATGATAAGTGATGCTGAGGTGGACAGAGGGACCAAGAGCCGGAGCAGTTGAATGGAATCCCAGCCTCAGGTCTGGGCAAGCCTTGAGGAACCAGCAGAAAGGCCAACCATACTTACACCCTTCATAGTAGAATTTTCTTCCCTCTCCAAGGTTTGTTAAACACAATCTCATATTGAACTCCAATAGTGTTGTTTTGTGTTCAACCCCCTGCATTTGCCATACCTAGCATGTGCAGATAATCATTGTGAGCTGCCAGTGAGTCCCTCAAACTTTAGTACTTTGAACTTTGAACTATGCCATACTTTTCTGGGCTGTGTGCTCTAGAACGATAGTCTAGTGTTACTGTCCCCTTCTCTGTAATTTTCTCTGCCTCCTTGCTGTAGAAATAAGAATCTTGGGTGGGTGGGTGGGTGGGTTTAAAATCCTTACGCTGATGTCTTACATTTCTGGTTTTCTAGGAGAAAATGCGCAGATGTAGGTATACTGTAGTTTCCACGTACCTGGTAAGACTCACCTGTCTGACTCAGGTGACAAAGGGAAGCCAAAAAAGAAAAAATGGAGAGAGGTGAGTATTGGCGTAGGTTGTAAAAAGACATATGGCATATTCCTAGTAAATGTGTAAAAAAAAAAAAAAATCTAGTGGAGATAGAGGGTAACAGAAGGAATACTATTAATTTTCAAAAACCCATACTCTCTTACCTCTGTTTCCTTCCAAGAAGAAAAGTCCTTACTGGCTGGATTTTCCATATAGACTTTGAACGATGGGATAATACTTCTGTAAAACCCAAGGTATAGGATGAGAATGAATTTGACACAGGGCTACATGCAAGAAGGAAAGTCACTGTGAGTGGCTAGAATGGCTGGTAAGGGATAGTTTTTTAAAAGGTTTATTTTAAAATGATGTGTATATCTGTGTCTGTGTGCATGTGGGCAGGCTCCTGCAGAGTCTAGAAGAGTGTGTCAGATTCCTACGAGCTGTAGTTACAGGCAGCTGTGAGCTACAGAATGTGGGTGTTGGCAATTGAACCCAGGTCTGTGCTCTTAGTTGCACCCCATCTCTAGAGCCCACAAAGGGTGGGTCTTAGCAGGAAGACTGGCAGGCAGGCCTGGAAGCAAGACAATGAGATATAAACTGGGAGTGGAAGGATCATTTGAAAGGTCTGTGTTAGCTATTATAAAGAGATGAGGAATAACAAAAGTATGCAAAAAATAATCCTAAGTCATGTGGCTTGTATTCACAGTACACTATGTGACTTCGAGCATTTTCCCCTACCAAGAGACCTGCCAAGGGTCCAGTGGTTTTACTATTTGAGAATAGTCTACTTAAAGGATCCACTTACATTTAAGTTATAATTCCACAATATATTGATCTGCAATATAGTTATCTACTTACCATATCTACTTTGTTTAGCTTTCTCTTCACTTTAAATTTGGTAATACACTGTCTCCAGGAGCAATAAACCTAAAAAAGAACATTAGAAATGTATTTTAAGTCAACAAAAACCCCCTAAGCTTTAACTTAGTAGGAATAGTTTTTCTGCCAAGCACGGTAATTGTTACTTGTGGAATTTCCTTAGAATGGCCAAGGCTTTGACTCAAGAGCTATAGTGCTGGAATAAGAATCTGGGTGGAGACACCAGTCTGTTGGAAAACCGATGATAGTTCAACTCCATATGTTGCAAGAGATGTCTTGATAGATACACTTGGCAGATCCAAAAAACACAGGGTGTGTTTGCTTCAAACTGAACATAGAATTCCCTTCATATTTGATGTCTGTTTTCTTTTTCTTTTAATCATTTTTTTCTAGCTTCATTTTTCCTGCTTTAATCACAGTGGCAACACTTATTAAATTGCAATGTTAGTATTTACATGCAAGAATCACACTCGGATCATACTAAGAAGTTTGTAAGGGAGTCAGTTACTTGAAAACACACTTGTCCTGGAAACAACTCCAAAGCAGTGAGGGATGGGGGTGAATTTAAAGAATAGATGGCCATAGGGCCAGGGCTCATCTAAGCAACACAGCAAGCACAGTTCTGAGCCACAGTACCAAAATCTGGGCTCCAAAACTCTTTTATGGAATTTGAGTTGAAACAGACCTTGCTTGCCATGCTTTCTAAGATGTCACTGAGTGTACAGACACATAGAATATGTATACAAGCCAATCAATTTCCAGGGGTGTATTCTAAATGTAAGAATTAAATGTATTTGTATTATTTTTCCACTAATTTATTTATTGACTTTACATTCCAATCACAGGCCCCCCCTTCTCTTTCCAGTCCCTCCTCACAAGGCCCTCCTTTCATGCTTCCCAGCCCTTCATCTCTAAGAAGGGTGAGGTTCCTCCTGGGTACCAACTTACCCTGATAACCTCAAGTTGCTGCAGAATCGGGTAACATCCTCTCTCACTGAGGCCAGACAAGGCAGCCCTGTTAGGACGACAGGATTCACAGGCAGGCAACAGAGTCAGGGTAAGTTCCCACTCCAGTTCTAGGGGAACCAGCATGAAGACCAAGCTACACGTCTGCTGCCTATGTGCTGGGCTGGAATGGCTAGTCCAGACCTTTATGTTCTTTGTTTTATGGTTCAGTCTTGGAGCCCCAAGGGTCCAGGTTAGTTGACTCTGTTGGTCTTCTTGCTTCTGTCTGCAAGTATAATGGAGTATCATTAATAGTGTTAGGGATTGGTTCTTGCCCATGGGATGGGTCTCAAGTTGGGCCAGTCATTGGTTGACCATTTCCTCAGTCTCTGCTCTGTCTTTTTCCCTGAATTTCTGATAGGCCGGACAAATTTTGGGTTGAATGTTTTGTTGATGGATTGGTGTCCTTATCCCTCCACTGGGAGTCCTGCCTGGCTACAGGAGGGGGTCTCTTCAGGCTCCATATCTGCCACTGCTAGGCACCTCAGCTAGAGTCACCCTCAGACTCTCTGGAGCCTCCCCCATCCAAAGTCTCTGTCATGTCCTAGAGATCCCACCCAGACCCCATTTCCATTCATTCTCCAGGTTTTCCTTAAATCTGATCCTCCTACTTCCATTCCTCATTCCTCTTCCACCCAGTTCCCTCCCTTCATCCAACTCCAATGACAATTCTATTTCCCATTCTGAGTGAAGTCTGAGCATCTTCTCTTGGGCCCTTCTTATTTAGCTTCTTTGGGTCTATGAATTGTACTGTGACTATCCTGTACTTTATGGCTAATATACACTTAAAAACAAGTACATATCATGCATGTCCTTTTGGGTCTGGGTTATTTCACTCAGATGATATTTTTGAGTTCCATCCATTTGCCTGGAAATTTCATGATGTCCTTGTTTTTAATAGTTGAGCAGTATTCTATTATGTAAATGAACCACAGTTTCTTCATTCTTCAGTTGAGGGGCATTTGGATTATTTCCAGTTTCTGGTTATTACAAATAAAGCTTCTATGAACACTGTGGAGCAAGTGTACTTGTGGTATGATGGAGCACCTTTATTCGTGAATGTGTGCGTGTGTTAGGGATTGGTTCATGAGCATGCACACCTTTCCTCATCTTCCACTGAGTATTCATCAGCTGTCATAGGAGGTTATACAGATCTGATCTGACATCTGTACTTAAATTTGCATATAGGTCACATGTCTCTGGAATCTCATTCCTCTATTTTCTTCTTGCGCATATTAAGGCACTTTCATTTTATTATTTTGGAGAATAATTATATCAAACCAGAATGCTTTCTTTTTCAACCAATATAAATAAAAATATTCAGGCAAACAAAACAAAATTTAAAACATTAGTCAAACAGATGTTTTTTCATCCATAGCATTTAAAATAGGCCCCAAATTCTGTAAGCAGGCAGTTTCCAAAAACGACATTTATTACAAATTCAAAAAAAAAAAAGTGAGATCGTTCATTTCAACCTTGTTTGAATTTTGTCTTGAGATTTTAGGGCGGGATGTGGCAGGCATGCGAATGTTCCTGAGCCACAAGCAAGACGGGATTGCTACAGTCTATTCCTCTTGAACTTGGCCTGACACTAGAATCCAAGAACTGGGCACTGTAATCATGACAAGAGCACATGATTCGCAAATGAAGTAAGGTAGAAGATGCCCCCCCCCACCACCAGGTTCTGCTGACTTTGCTGATACACTGGAGGAGCTGGGGTTTCCACTGTACGAGTGGTCTTGGGAGATATTTGATAGTTCAGTGCAACCAAAATATAGAGCAAAGCCAGTTGTAGACTGACTCAGGAGCTCAGGGGTGTATCTTCCAGGACTTGGGCTGCAGTTAAACACACAGAACAGGGCAACAGTCCCATAAAACAGCTTTCAGATTCCACCCTCCCCTAACTGTGGTCAAAGTTGCAACTTCCTCTATGGGCCAACATTACAGAATCTCTCTGTAATTATTCTGGGGTATAAGCTAGACTCCAGTCTTGCATGGCTTTTAGTGTCTCTTATAAAAATCTTATTCTTCGATTTAAATCATTTTCTGTTTAAAAACTTTATTCTTCTGTTATCTGTAATTGAATCCAGACTGACAGCAAAGTTTTGAGAGAATTTGAGGATCTGTGTCCCACTAAACAATGAATGATCGTTAATCATTGCCAGCTGGTGGAGAAGTACTTAGCCATTACCAGCATTTACCTGGAATGGGATGCCCATGGAAAATACAGATGGGGTGAAAAGTGCCATGTCACAGTTTGAGGACATGGTGAGCCCATTGAACAAAAATTCAGACTTAGATCATCTGTCTTTCTGAGTCACAGGGTAGGTTGGATGTTGGCAGAAGCAGTCTTCTCCATGTTTCGTGATGAGAATCACCTTTCTTTAGTCAGAGATCTTTGGTGACATAGTGCTGATTTCTCTTGGTTTTACCCTATACAGCACTCTTCCAAACTCATAAGTAAAAGCTTTTCCCAGATGTCAGAGCTACAGCTGAAAAGAAAATGATTTACCCTTTAAAACACGGGGAGGTTTTCTATAAGAAGTAAATATGCTCTAAAGTAAAAGAAATTCCAGTGTGGATCTTCAGATTACAGATGTTACCACATGCCTCAATATGGAAGCATCTTATATCCTACAAGAATGGAATGGCAAGTGTCTGTGTGTGTGCATGTGTGTGCCTGTCTGTGTGTGTGTCTATCTGTCTCTCTCTCTGTATATGTGGTGTGCGTCTGTCTCTCTGTCTGTCTGTCTGTCTATTTATTTACTGAAATGCTGGGATTAAACACCAGGCCTTATATCTGCTAGGCAAATGCTCTAGCACTGAACCACATGACAGTCAATCTAGATTTGAAGATGATATTTATGAGATGAGTACGATTAGTATGCATTTGTTACTTTTCTATTGCTCGAATGAAACACTGTGACCAATGCAACTTATAGAATAAGAAGCTTATTTTGACTTTCAGTTCCAGAGAGATGAGTCCATCATGGCAGGGAAGTAAAGCAGCATCCAGTAGGCATAGTGACCAGAGCAGGAACTGAGATCTCACATCCTCAATGGCCAGCAGGAAGCACAGAGAATGGACTGGAAATGGTGTGAGAGTTTTAAACCAGCAGTTTTCAACCTGTGGATCACAACCTCATGGAGGGTCAAATAATCCTTTCACAGGGTCATGTATCAGATAGCCTGCATATCACATATTTACATTATGATCCATAACAATAGCAAACTTACAGTCGCAAAGTAGCAATGACAATAACTATGGCTGGGGCTCACCACAACATGAGGAGCTGTATTAAAGGGTGGCAGCATTAGGAAGGTTGAGAACCACTGTCTATAACTCTCAAAGCCTGCCTCCAGAGACATGCTTTCTCAAGCAAGGCCACACTCCCTAAATAACACCGCAAACTGAGGACCAAGCTTCATTCAAACCACTCACTGTGAGTTGATATCTCAATAGGAAATGAAATCTTGTCCTAACCAGTGACCTGCTTATACATGAGTCTGGACTGGAAGAAGTTCAGCATGGCTTAGTGCTGTCATGATGTAGAAGACAGGCACTCAGAATTCAAGCTTTCTGTATCACTAGGACATAGAATGCAAAACTGAGGGCTCAAATCGTGCCTCCATGTGAGAAGCCAATATGGCTCAAGAATTGGGAATTCAAGAATTCCCCTCAAATCTCTGACTGTGGTTGCCAGAAGATAAAGGAATACCAAGTGGCAAAACAACAACAGCAACAGCAGCAACAACAACGAATCCTGTCTATCATAAATCACTGTTTCTCAACCTCTTTAATGCTGCAACCCTTTAATACAGTTCTTCATGTTGTGGTGACCCCCCCAACCATAAAATTATTATCATTGCTACTTCTTGACTGTAATTTTGCTACTCTTATGAATTGTAATATGAATATCTCATATGCAGGATAGATATGTGAAAGTTTTGTTCAACCCCAAAAGGGGCTGTGACCCACAGGTTGAGCATTCCAACCATCATGATGAGTTCAAAAACTCGCCACAAACTATTGCTATCACTTAAGATTTGACTAACAGCAGATGCCTTCTTCAGGACATTATCTTGCCTCAGTTATGGGTTCTATTGCTGTGATAAACACTATGATCAAAAGCAGCTCAGAAGAAAAGGGATTATTTCTTGGTACAGCTCTCAGCTCTCACTCCATCACTGGTGGAAGTCAGGAACTGAATCAGAGGCTGTGGAGGAGCTGTGCTTCCTGACTTGCTCCTCAAGCCTTGCTCAGCCTGTTTTCTTATACATCTCTTCCTGCTGCTCAGGGGTGGCACCACTCATAATGGCTGGGCCCTTCCACATCAATCATCAATCAAGAAAATGCCCCACAGGTTTGCCCACAGTCCAATCAGATGGGGACATTTTCTCAACTGATGTTCCTTCTTTGAAAATGACTCTAGCTTGTGTCACTTTGTCAAAACCCACCTAACCAATGAACTAACCAACAATAACAGTAACACTAACCGATGCAAATCCTCATTACAAAGAGCAGTGGTGAATTAGTCTATCTAGAATTATAGACAGAAATGTGGACTGGAAAAGCTGATTGATTAAAAATACATTATGCACATAGCATAAAATTGAAAAGATACAATAAAAGAATATATAGTAAAAGAGTTTTTCTTTCCCCATAGCCCATCACACTCAGATATAGGGAACCTTGGAAGGCTGTTACTGGTACCTTGTGTATCATTCTATATATGTATACACAACACACACACAAGCACGTATAATTATCCTAAAAATATTAGGACTTGTTTTCCTAATACCTCTTTTCTATTAATATATCTATCCCCTATTCTTGACAATCATTACATATTAATGAAAGCCCAAGAACTTTTTGCAGGTTTTCCTAACTTCTACAGTGTCCATTAGCTATATTAAGCCCCATCTATAAAACAAGCCCTATTTACACAGCCCCAAGTTCTTTCCAATGTTTTGCAGGCAACACCTCAATGTATAGCCTCGTTCCTACAGCTTTGACCTAATGTTCACAGGTGCAAGATAAAATCCTAGAAACGACATTTTAGTAAAAAGAAATGTACATTTTAAACTTGCTACCTACTATCAGACTACCTTCCAAAAGGGTGATTTCTGGCTTTCTGAATGTTCCTTATTTCAGGGTGTTCACAAATATTTTGATCTCTATCAGTCTAAAAGAGGGGACATTATTCTGGGCATCTTTTTATATATAAAAGTAATCTGCTTCCCCATTCCTAAGTGTTCAGAGCCTCTGCCTCCTGAACTATTTAGTCCTTTCTATTTGATTTAAGGGAGCAAGGGTTTTGTTGTGTGGATCAGGGTTTTTCTTTTTGTTTGTGTATGGTACTTTTGTTCTAGGAAGAACTTAAATTTCATTTCTCTGTTTTTAGTGAGCAGCTTTATCTTTTAAACAATCCTTTACTTTGTTTATAGGCTTTAGAAAGCCAGTACTATTTTGAAAGTAGAAAACTTTCCTCCATAATTTCTTTTCAGCATGTTTATGGTTTTTTGCTGCATCAAAAATCTGGCAGGCTTTTCAATATGAAGAGAAAATTGAGACTTTTTGTTCCTTCCAGATTATAAAATGCCTTTAACGACTATATTTTCTAGTTACCTTTTTGATGCTGTGATAAAAGTCCATGAGCAAAAGCAACTTAGAGGAAAGGGATTTATTTTGACTTAAGATCTAGAGGAGTAGCGTCCACCATGGTGGGAAAGGTTAATTAACAAGGTCAACAGTAAAGGGAGTCACAGTAGCAGAGTAACTAATCACATTTTTTATCCACCCAAGGAAAGAAGAGAGAGAGACAGAGAGAGAGACAGAGAGAGGGGGGGAAGGGAGGGAAGAGTCAAAGGAGAAGAAAGACAGAGACAAAGAGAGAGACGGAGACAGAGACAGAGGGAGAGAGTAGAGACATTCTCCAGCAAGGCTTCACTTCCCTAAAATGTGCTGACAACTAGGGACTAAGCAGATGAGCCTATGGGGGAAATTTCTCATTTAAACCACCACACTATGGGATGTTGTCTTCTTAAGATTATCAGAGATGACCTGCTGGCATTCCATCTGCCCTGTACCCCTTGGGATTCAGTAATTCATCAAGGACATTCAAACTGTTTCTTCACAGCTAAGGCCCATTTCAGTGTGTGCCTACCATGCAGACACAGACAAGCCACCAACATCTGTATTTCCCCCAAATCTCATGTTGCTCTGCTTGTGAAGAGCAGGGAAACTCATGTCTGCATGGTGTAGGGGACCATGTGAATGTGAGGGAACATGGGACTGCCACCCTCAAGAATAAATTAGTCCAATATTGTGAAAGCAGTGGATCAGAACACAGACCATACCACATGTCAGACTTCTTTTATCCCCAGAAACCATAGTCACAGTGTCAGGGAGGCAAAGACTCGTGGATCCTCCAAAATGGGGCTCCAGGACAGAAGGTGTTCTGTCTCACAAATAAAGGTGGACAGCACCTGGAGAATGACACCTCTGGCCTTTATGTGCACATGCACACAGTGCACAGGCACACACACACACACACACACACGGGGGGGGGGAGGGAGAGTCAAATGTTATCAAGTCAATAAAAACAGGCTACTTTATAGAACCATTTTTTAGATTTTCGAAACAACTTGAATCCTTAGGTTTATCTGTGTCTATGAACTCTTTAGTAGCACCTCCTGAGGGTTAGAAAATTATTGGTTTACATGTGATGGTCCAAGTCAATCTGGTTTATGCAACATCCATGATCATGTGAAGACAACATATAGTCATTGGGAAAAAAAACATGTGGACATTTAAAAAAAAAAAAAAAAAAAGGAAATAATAGGAAGTGGTTCATCCAAAACCTCAGCATCATGCTAAGCTCTACACACGTAATACTCCATGAAATAAGAGAAAACCAAAACAAAACAGGAAGAGAGAGAGAAAGCACACGAGAGAAACAAAAACCAAAGGAAAAAAAATCAAAAAACTGTTAGTTGCTTATATAAATAAGCAAACTGGCTTCAGAGAAGTAAAGTGATTTTCAATCCCAGAGCCAGAGAATGCTAATTCTGGCTGAGACAATGCTACCAAGTAGAGCAAAAGAAAGCTTGAAGCCTAGGGACCTCAGAGGTCTGGGACCTGGGAGCTAAACATGCTGGGAAGCAATGAATATAACAGGACTCGGGGAATCTGTCCCTCAAGTTACCTGGGCTGTGCCTTTTCTGAGCCCATTTCTCCGTAGCTCACCCCGCCACTGCCACTTCTGGGCTGGAAATGGCAGAACAGGAAAGATGCAGTAACTTCCTCTCTGAAGGCATAGAGGTTGCTCACCTGAGATCAAGTAGAGAGACCTATCAAAGGGAATGTGAGTTTTCACCGTTCCTACTAACTGGAACCCTCTTGGACTACTTGTGGTTAGAAGATCAAGGCTTTTTCCTGGCTGACAAGGAGATGAGGAGACGCCTACCCTCTGCATTTGCCTTGCACACTGACATCTAAGTGAGAGACAGAAACCCAGGGAATGCCTCTCCTCTACATCTGCCTGGCACATTCACACACTGACCACAGAGCCAACTCTGCTAAGACTTAGAAAGACTGTAGATTAAGCTGTGACTCTACTGCAAACTGGAAGGAGGGAAGGATCTAGGGGGACTACTCTGACCTGGTGTGGAGCCCCAGAACTCTGTCTTGTATATCTGTTCATTTTTTTACGTGTTTTCTACAAAGTTCTTCCAGTCTTGAAGCCTGCTAGGCATGGCTCTGGAGGCCAGTGACACATGGAAAAACATTGTCTGTTATTGTGGCACTGATGGCTCTCAGAAAATTGGCAAATAGTCAAAAAGAATTGGATGCATTTCTGAGATTTGGGGTATCTAATTCTTTTAAAATAAGCTCTCATATATTTTGTGTGACTTTGAACTTAAAGTTTAGGAAAACAGTTTTAAAATGGTGTTGAGAAGGAATCGGACTGTGGCACATAGATATTTTAAAGAGAATAGACTTCATTTTTCTGTAATGTGTTTTTTATTGTAGACAACTGTATATTATTGTTTTAGGAACTTGATTATTTGATCAAGTGTTATACCCAGCAGCGAGGTCCTAATAATTTATCAATTACAAGGTATTACAAAAAACCCATATGCTACAATGTATCCTCAGCCTAGTATATATTAGTATAGCTTGCCATTTACACTTGTGAATTATAAGTTTTAACATCCTTCTTAGGGACCCTAAATAATTCATTTTCTTTGTAGTTCCTTTCTGATCCAAATTGAAAAGGAGAACAGGAAGGTAGTTATGGTGACTGTATAATATAATAAACTCCTTTGTGTTCATGTTGGTAAAACAATTTATGCAATTAAGTAATGGTGGACACGACACGGGCTTAGGGGAACTACAACAGGCATGAATTCTGCTTTGTCATGTATCACTGTGTATTTATGGATAAATGAACCTCTCTGAGCTCTCTTCGGTCTTTTCTTGTGTGGGATGGTGATGATAAAATTCATCTTGGAAGGTATTGAAGAGAATAAGGGCATCTAGCAGTTACTTATTGATGGTATTGATTATTACTGATAGTGATGTAGGATGCAAATTGTCAGCCAAAAGCAAAACCTATGTTCTTTGAATGTGGAATAGATTCCTGGACTGCAGCTGGCTAGAGTTACTGTAAAGCAAATCAAACCACAATCTCCTAAGATTGTAGACTGTTTTTCATCCTTAGTGGAACAGAAAGATGGAAGTCTGAAGCTCACTCTTCAGTGGACAGCTGGTGTCACAGGAGTGGAGTAAGGATCCCAGAGCAAAAGCAGTCCAGGCCCTCCCACAGGTGGCTCAGCCACTCTCTGCTACAGTTTTATTATTTCTAAACTGCTGGATATGGGGAGCCACTTTGAGCTAAAATGGAAGATTTGATGTTTTTGTTTTGAGACATGATCCATCAATACGTTTTTGGGTTTGTTTTTTTTTTTAATTTTGTCTTCTATGGTTATAAAAAGTTTTTGAAAATGAAACAAAATCAAGGAGTGAAAACTCTTGGTGTATATTTCTCCATTGGTTGATGAGGTGCTCAGTCAGACTGCTTGGAAAAGATTATTTTCTGCTCTGGTCAAAGTGGCCTACTTTCTTTTGTGTGTGGAAGGGCTTTGAAATGAGAAGTTATTTGTATTTTCCCAGGGAGTGTCCACTTTAGGAAGAAAGAAAATTATATGCCTGAAGAGCATGGTTGGCCAGTGTATTGTTTATGTCTACCTTCAGCTTGCAAGGAAGCACATAGGATTTGAATTTATTCTTTTCTGGAAAATATAAAACATCATGTCTAATTTTATTTTATAATGGTATAATATTACTTTCCTTATTTAGTGATACTTAGGGGTGACCTCTCTGAGTATGGGGTTAGAAATTAAACCAGACCAGACATGCAGAGAAATGGAATAAACAAAAGACAAATTTTAAAAATTCCTTAAATAAGAAAAAGTGTTTCAATTATTTAAGTATATTTTGACCCTCTCTACTGCGTTGATTTTAGCAAACTTTATTAAATCAGTTCTGCAATCATTTTACATGTAAAAAAACAACATTAAGTGTAGCTGGGATATCAGAGGATTCTCATTATGAAGAGTAGAGCACACAGAAAATTAATTAATTAGTGAAGTGTGGGGACTATTGGAAGAGGAGTCTTTGAAGCTGGTGTTGGGGGATACCTCATTCACTTGTGCTAGGTGCCCTCTCCTGGTCATTGAGAGTAACGTTTACTGGCTTACTCTGTCTTACTATGAAGCACACGTGCATTTGGACATGAACTACATGCTGGACTTCACCTTCTAAAAATAGAGAACGTTTAATTTACTGGTCATGGACTCACTTGCCCACCGCAGTCCAGAACTTTCGTTCACCAAGCAATGCCTGAGTAGCCCTACGTGGCAGAAGTGGCCTTTTGTGAACTGGAGAACTTACTCATCTTTTTGGCTTTGACTTACTGGCCTGTTTATACAACACAAAGTGACAGACTTGTGGGACAGAAAAAAACATCTCCAACGTGAGCAGGCCCAGAAGTGAGCAACTTCCCAACTTCACCCCAACAGGAACCTGCAGTGTACACCCCACTGTCCTCATGCCCAGGGAAGGTGGCACCCACTGAGACTGAGTATTCAGTCTGAAATGTCCCTGAAGCCACTGGCTAATGCACTTTACCATATGTTTTAGGAATCAGAGAAAGCTGGGGTTACTCAAAGCCTGAAGCCTATTACCGAGAAACTATGCCTTGGTATGTCTACCAAGAAATTATGATCATATAGGGGTTCCCAGAAAAGACAGCTTCAAAAGGACAAAATGATTTTAGCTTATAAACTATAAACCCTCAGAGTGGGAGTGGCTGTAAATGTCTCTAGCTCAATTTCCAGTCCAGGATATACATGAACTGTCAACTTGTTCTGAGAGATATGGTAGGTGTATTCTCCTACAAAAGGGATTACCAAACAAACAAACAAACAAACCAAGCAAATAGCCATCACCACCCCTAGGCTTGCTTACTGTTTGTTATATATTATTAAGTATTCTATAGCTCTAATGCAAATCTTTCTGTCAAACCTATTAACACATGTTGAGTCATGGCAGGGGAAAGGAACGTGGAACTGCTGCTTCTCAGGCTGCTTCCTATGCTGCAGGCAAAGTGTTCTGTGTCTATGTCTTTAGGAGTCCCTGGTTTTGGTCAACAAAACAGAAATGGACTGGCTTGCAAGTTTATAAGTAACACACAGATAAAACCTAGAACTGACAATACCCTCCCATTAAATTATAGTTTTCCCTATATCCTGTAAGTATCTACTTCCCTTCTTTATGAGTGAGATACTAGACCAACATCAGCAGCTAATTAATCTCCTATTCCAGTACATTTAGAATATTCAGAATATGTAAACACAAAGACAATATGTTTCTTGTCAGAAATCAAAATTCAGAAACCATTTCACAAATGTTTATGCCTTGATGTTTTAAACAATAACATAGCTCAAGCTAGTAGTAGAACCAGTTTAAACCTATCCCAACTAGCTTAAAATAAATGAGACTCAGATTACGGTTATTTTATTTGGTTTCAACAATTATTGGGGGTAACTCCTAATCTAATTTTTAAACTGTTGACCTGGCTACCTCCCCAGTGGTGTGCCCCAGATAATTCCTGTTTGTCCTGGCCATGTGCTAATGGTCCATCTCCACTCATGGTGGCTTCCTCCTCTCCTCCCATTTGTCCCCCTTCTCCTCCTGGTCTCTTCTCTCACTCTTCTCTACCCACAACCTCTAAAACCTACTTACCTCTAATCCCTCCAGTAATTGGCTGAAGCCAATTTTATTTAACCAATACTTTTAAATCAAGGAACAATGATTGCACAATAAAAGCCTGTAAACCTGAGAAACCTTCAGGTACAGAATTTAGCCATATAATACATAGCAATAGATCAAACCTCAGCACAAACCCACCATGGACTTGATGTCTAGCCCTTGTCCCATCTAGGATAAAGGGAGTGAATTCATTCAATACAGACAATCCTAGACCACACCATTGTTTCAATAGCCAAAAGTTAATAATGCTGATATTTTTTAAAGTGAGTCAACAGAAATTTTGTTAACTCTGTAATGGTGAGCCCAACCTTGCTTCTTAAGTCCTCATACAAAGGATAATGATGGGTACATAAAAAGTGATTCCTGGAAGGATAAGAACAAAGAGATCATTAGTTACGATTGGCGTTATTTCATTGAAGTCATACTATTCTGGTTATTTTTTTATTTTCTCTCTCACAAGTTGAATATGAAAGATAAGTTCCCATTTAGAATCTGTATTACTGGATTTAGGTAATGTCAATAATTTCACTAGATCTAGACAAGCGATGGAAACTAAGGCATTTCAACTTTAAAAATATTTCTACCATATGTAAAAGAATGGTCAAAAAAGTAGTATGGAGAACAATTATTCCTTTTAAGATGATAATATAAATGAATTATTTCCATCTTCCCTTTCCTCCCTTCAAACCCTCTCATACACTTTTTCAAGTTTTTCATTGTTATTATGTAATCTCTCTCTTTCAAGTTTTTCATTAATCGTTATTATATAATTTCTCTCTCTCTCTCTCTCTCTCTCTCTCTCTCTCTCTCTCTCTCTCTCTCTCTCTCTCGTGTGTGTGTGTGTGTGTGTGTGTGTGCACACGCATGAGTGGAGGTCCAACGAAGATGTTGGGCATTTTGTTCTATAAACTTTACCTTATTCTCTTGTCACAGGATCTCTCACTGAATGTGGAGCTAGGATTATAGTCAGGGAGATGCAGGCATCTTGTCTGTGGCACCACAGTATTGGGACTGTAGGTACCAAGCTATGCTCAGGGTCTCATGCAGGTACAGCAAGTGCTCTTACCCATGGAACCATCTCTAGTCCCTTCATTCCTCTCTTTATTGTCCTTTCTAGCATTGTACATTATATGCAGGCCCTACTTAATCTTAACACATAAAGTGAAGTTTAGAATTAAGTTTTTAAAACCCACTTCAATGAGCTCTGAATTTAAATAAGAGTGTTTCACAAGGGAATTTTTAAAGGCAGACCTTTAGATTTCAGCCTGAGCAATTACATTATTTATCAACAGAATGTCTATCAACTACTTCTCCCCTGGGAAGGTGAAAGTCTAGGTTTAAGTCTGAGAAGCAATAGAGGAAAGTGGCTAACCATGTGGTAACACTTTAAACACCAGAAGTCCCAATAGCTTGTTCACCTTGGTGCAACACAAAAACCCATGGTTACTTTGTGCTCTGTTATGTCTATTTGCTTTATGTACCTGCCCATTGGTATGCCTTTGTTGATCTAAAGCATAACACTAACAAGTCCCAGGAAAAGGGGGCTCTAAATGATACTAATGAGTACTGACAATTTGGGAATACAAAAAATGTAGGAACTATCTGATATTTGGTGGATTCTGAAAGAAATAACATTCACATAAGTCTTCTTGTCTAAGACTGGAAAGGTAAAGGACTTTGCCTTTGGTCCTTGACTCTTTCCTATATTAGCCCCTTTAGTCTTTTTTGCCTATTTCATTACAGACATGAAGAAAACAACTCCACAAACAGGTGTTTCCTCACATAATAGAACAGCCTTTTATTTGTGTCCTTACTAAGGATGAATTGACAGAGCCCTGGTAAGCCAGAATGCCTGTGACTGCAGAACCACAAGCCCACAGGATGATGAGTGACTTCCATGTACATAGTGCCCGAAGCTAACAGTCATGGCTCTCAAAATATAATAATTGTTTTTCTGTTTCCTTGTTTATTGCTTCACTGGTTGAATCCCTCATGGACCTAATGGCAAATGGCACACAAGGACATAGAATGTTCCCAAAGCTTTCCCTCTAACCTGGTACCAGTAGGGTCTACAATCTGTACATATGTGGTTCTGATGATTGGAAGGCCAGCCTCTTTTCTGTGGCGGACAGTTGCTGTTCATCAGAACAAATGTTCTCATTTTAGCTGACTCTTTAACAGGAATATCAAGGGAATTTAGTGATCAGTCTTAGAGTCTTGAAGACAGCAAAACTTTCTTTTTTTTTTTTTTAATTTTTATTTTCAGCAAATCAAGAAAATTTAAAAAGCATTCAAACAGAATAAAATGAAAATAAACAAACAAGCAAAATACCAAGGGTCAGATATACTTATACAAGAATTCTATAGAGCCTTCAAACAAGCAACACTTTTTGAGTTATGTTTAAAAAAAATTCAGAACCACAATAAGCTCCTTCACAAAGCAAATAATATTGAAATAGTGAAATCAAGTGTAAACCCAACAAAAATATATAAATTATAGTTCAGTATCCCTCATGAATATACATACAAAAATTCTCAATGAAGTAGTTGCAAACTGAATACAAGAGATATAAAAAATAATATTCCATGAATAACTGAACAACTGTTTTTTTTTTTTTTTTTTTTTTTTTTTAGAAGACCGTACTCCATATACAGGCTGCATGTTTTGGGATAGCCCCCACTCCAGATGTTTGAGACCTACATGAAAACCAAGCTGCACATTTACAACATATGTGCAGGGAGGCCTAGGTTCAGCCCATGGAGGTAGATCTGTGTAGACTAGGTATGCTCCACGGTTGGTGATTCAGTCTCTGAGAGCTCCAAGGGTTCAGGTTCGTTTACTCTGTTGATCTTCCTGTGCAGTTCCTATCTCCTTAGGGCCCACAATCCTTCCACCTATTCTTCTTTAAGAGTCCTCAAGCTCCATTGAACATGGTGTTACCTGAGGACCCAGCTATACCCCTCCTGGGTATATACCCAGAAGATATTTCAACATGCAACAGGGCCACATGCTCCACTATGTTTATAGCGGCCTTATTCATAATAGCCAGAAGCTGGAAAGAACCCAGATGTCCTTCAACAGAAGAATGGATACAGAAAATGTGGTACATTTACACAATGGAGTACTACTCAGCCATTAAAAATAATGAGCTCATGAAATTCTTAGACAAATGGATGGAGCTAGAAAATATCATCCTGAGTGAGATGACCCAATCACAAAAGAACACACATGGTATGCACTCACTGATAAGCGGATATTAGCCCCAAAACACACAATACCTAAGATGCAACGCATAAACCTCATGAAACTCAAGAAGAAGGAGGAAGACCAAAGTGAGGATGTTTTTGTCCTTTTTAGAACGAGTATCAAAAGATTCAACCAGAGCTCCCAGGAGCTAAATCTCCAGCCTGAGAACAGACCGGCAAGCTGTCCTCTGAGAGGCTCTAACCAGCAGCTGACACAGCAAAACTTTCATTGCTTTTGTTTACCTTGCTTTGGGGGCACTATCTCAGCAGTACACTATTAAGTCATGGCCTCCAGTCCGTCCTTAGGGAAGTTCACAGTTGCCCTCCTTGTTCATCAAGAGCATATTTTACTTTTAGATTCATCATTATGATCTGCCTAATTTAACTTATGTCCGAAAGATATAAAAACTTACTTATTCACATTCTTAGTCAACAATGTATTCAATAAAAGGGATTTGCTAAAGGGAAGACTAGCACACAAATTGACCTTAGTTTATATGAGAATTGAACTGAAGATAATAAAGGACTTGAAATGTCTTAGGCTAATAGATTGCATAACAATACATTTAATTTTTATCCTAGAAGCAAAGGGAGCGTTTTAATCATTAGCTTAGTATACAAAATATTAACAAAAATTATCCCGATCAAAATAGAAAAAATGATTTTCCAACAGTAGCACAAAAGTTAGCACCTCTCAAACAGTTGTCACCTGCAAGAAAAGTCAGTTGATTTTATAGATGGGTTCTCCGAGGTTTGAATGACATTGCATGTTCCTTTTTGAGATATTTCCTCCAGGCAGGAACCAAAAATACACATATGAGACACAGAAGAATCAAGCTAGGCATAGTGGTGCATGTCTTTAATCCCAGCACTTGGGAGGCCCAGGGAGGCAAATCTCTGAGTGGAAGGCCAGCTTGGTGTGCAGAGAGAGTTCCAGGAAAGCGAAGACTGCACAGAAACCGTATTTAAAAAACAAAAACAAAAAACAAAACAAAAAAAAAAACAAAAGCACAGGGAAGAAAAGCTACAAACATGGGAATCATAGGAATGGAAACAATGTTTAAAACATGAAAGGTAAAATAAAGATTTTTTTCTGAGATATTAAAAACTGAGAGAATTTATTAGCAGATCTGAAGTAAACTAAATATAAAGTAAGCCTTCTGAAAGGAAAATGACAGAAATAGGAGCCGACATTTATAAAAGCAGGGCATCGGGAAAGGTGTGAGTGCACACTGGTTTTTGTAAAGGTGAAAATTTATTTTCTGAATATACTTGACATGTAGTAACTGGGCTGGAGAGATGGCTCAAAGATTGAGTGTTTGCTTTTTTACCAGAGGACCTGAGTTTTGTTCCCAGAACCCACATGGTTGCTCACAACCACCTACTTCTCAAGCTCCAAGGGATCTGGAGTCTTTTTCTGGCCTCTGAGCACACATGTGCATGCACACACACACACACACACACACACACACACACACACACAAACTAAATATTTTAAAATGATAATAACTATTTAAGATAATAGCAATGTATTGTGTAACTTAAACAATAAATATATTAAAATGATAATAAAAGTCTAGAGGAGAGAAATGAAGAAAATCTTACAAGGATTTTAAACTCTACAAGAAGTGGCCCCCAAAACCCAGGCTATTGCTAAGGCAATGGATTGCTCTTCAAAAACTGACAGTGGGCCCCATTGCTGAAGACAACACCCACACAACTCAGTGAGATGGAGAAGTTGAGCTGGTGACTACTTGGAGCTTTCACCTCTGTGATCTAGTGTCTTTACTGTGAGAAGGGACTCTTTAGACTACCAAAAGAAAACACAAACACCAACCCAGCCACAAAACTTTGACCTACAATCTGCCCTGTCTGCAAACTATGCTAAGACAATGGTGGCAGGAGTTACCAATCAATGTTTGGTTCGACTTAAGGCCAACACTACCAAATGGAACCCATACCTGACACTATTTGGGTGACCAAGAACCAGAGAATGAATAGCCCAGAGACACAGGATAAAAGGAAACATTACTGGTCTAAAAATAGTATTAGTAAAATGATTCCTAATGATATTCAGCTACACTCATAGATCAATGCCTTATTCAGTCATCATCAGAGAAGCTTCCTCCTGTAGCAGATAGCAAGGGATGCAGAGACATACAGCCAGACATTATGCAGAGTGGAGATAGAGACAGAGAGGCAGAGAGACAGACACAGAGACAGGGGGAGACAGGGAGAGGGGAGGAGAGGGAGAGGGAGAGGGAGAGGGAGAGGGAGAGGGAGAGGGAGAGGGAGAGGGAGAGGGAGAGGGAGAGGGAGAGGGAGAGGGAGAGGGAGAGGGAGGAGAGGGAGAGGGAGAGGGAGAGGGAGGAGGGGAGAGGGAGAGGGAGAGGAGGGGAGGAAGGGAGAGGGAGAGGGAGGAGAGGGAGAGGGAGGAGAGGAGGGAGGAGAAGGAGCAGGAGAAGAGGGAGAGGGAGGGGAGCGGGAGTGGGAGAGGGAGAGGGAGAGGGAGAGATAGGAGAGGGAGACAGGGAGAGGATAAGGGAGAGGGAGGAGAGGGAGAGAAAGGGAGGGAGAAGAGAGAGGGAGATGGGAGGAGGGAGAGGGAGGAGAGGAAAAGAGAAGAGTCAGCCTGAACACACAAATATAGGGATGATCCCTCCCTCAGAACTTAGGGAACTCCACAGAAGAGGAGGAGGCAAGCCTGTAAGAGCCAGACGAGAGGAGAAGGAAGATATCAGAACAAGACCCTCAGAATTAATTGATGCTAAAACAAATGAACATCCAAATACAGACAAGTAAATTTCTTGTCTGTATCATATCCTATCATAAAACACCATGTACAAAAGTTAATTAAAATTTAAAATCTAGAATTAAAAAATGGTGAAAAAATCTTTTCAATTTTAGGAGGTCTTAAAAAACAAACTCAGCATAACTGACATTAAAAATTGATAAAGTATACCTCATAGAAATTAAAAATGCCCATTTTAAAGGACCTTTTAGCGAGAATGAAGACATGGCAAAATGGCTTTATAGAACTCTTGAAATTTATTTACTCCACTGTGGGTGGCTGTACCAAAACTTTAAAAAAGGCACTCAGAATTCAATAGCATGTAAACCATTAAAGTGTTTTAAGTGGGAAAAAGATATCAGCCATCTGCTAACCAAGGATCTCTTAAGAATAACAAATATGTAACTGAACTGGTGTTTAAAATTAGTCATCATTAGTCAAATCATAGTGAAAAATTGCAAAATATCTACTAGAATAACTAAAGTTCAAGATTCAATCATATCAGCCCTTGGCAAAGGCAGAGAGGACTCCTAGCTCCTGTGTCCTGCTGTTGACAACACAAAATAATGCAACTACTTTGAAAACCAATTTGGTGATTTCTTACAAAGACAAGGAGACACCTGTCAGATGGTCCAGCCACCCTTCCTAGACATTTACAGAAGACGAAAACTAGATCCACTACAAGACTAAAATACAAATACCCATAGCAGCTTTATTAGTAATAGCCAGAAGCTGGAATGACTCAACTACTTATCAATATGAGAATATAGTAACACACTTCAGCACACCACTCAACAGAAAAGTGGGAATCAAGGAACACAGCAATGTGGATGAAATAGAATCATTTTTCCAAATGAAAGAAACCACAAAAGAATAAATATGGCGGGGCAGTGGTAGTGCTGGGGCACTGGTCACACCCACCTTTAATCCCATCAGGGAGCCAGAGGCAGAGGCAGAGGCAGAGGCAGAGGCAGAGGCAGAGGCAGAGGCAGAGGCAGAGGCAGAGGCAGAGGCAGAGCAGAGCAGAGGCAGAGGCAGAGGAGAGGCAGAGGCGAGAGGCAGAGGCAAGACAGTCTCTGTGAGCGAGGCAGCCTGATCTATAAGTGAGTTCCAGGACAACCATGGCTGTTACCAGAGAAACCCTGTCTCAAAGGAGGAAAAAAAAAGAATAAGTACTATGTAGTTCTATTTATGTGAAATTCTAGAAAAAGAAACTATAGTATGAGAGGTTATCAAGGTTGACCCGGGGTGGTGGATGTAGATGAAAAGCACAGGAGATAACAAAGCGCAGAAAGCTTGTGCAGATGGTAGACATGTTTACTGTCTTCATTATGATGGTGGTTTCACGCACACACACACATACACACACACATTCAATATTCATAAAAGAATTTTTTTGCAAACATCAAATTCAACAGCCACTGGCTTACAAAATATTAGACACATTTTTAGCTGGTGTATCTAATATGGAAGCATATTCAATACAATTTATTGGGAGAACTCAGGTACTGCATGGCTAATGACCAGAATGTCATCACTATTATAAAATAACCAGCCTCAAATATTTCTAAGGGAGAGGATCTGATTTTCAATTGGATGATACAAAAGGTGGCTGGTATGCAGCTAAGAACTTCATTGGGTCTGCAGATTTCCTTCAGCTGGTACATGTGTCACTGCTCTGAGATTTGACTCCTGGATATGTTGTGCCTGCACATTTCACACGTCTACCAAATCCCCAAATTCAATGAAATAAATGCTTACTTATGCTTTACTAAGTTTATACTACTAGGATTATAACCAAGTGGTACTTTTCTATTAAAAGTATTTTGTAAGAGGATAGAAGTTATGCTTATTTTTATTATAAGTATATTTGATAATTGCACACACACTCACTACATTTGAATTTCCCTCACTCCTCCCACCCCCCCCATGTCTTATCTTTCCTACAAGTTCCTTTCTCATGATGTCTTGTTTTGTGATCCACTGAGTACAGTCAGGGCTCTCTGAGTACCATGGCTATAAATTTCCCAGAAGAGCCTAGTGCTTTCATCAGTGGGTATATAGCTCAAGATAATAACTCATCATTCAGCATCCTTTGGTAGATACTAATTCAGCATTGAGGGCCAGAACCCCATGAGTCCCTGCCCAATCCATAACTGACTGTTTTTACATTTAGTCTTAGAAAAACACAGAGCATGCAGTCAGAACTGCTGTGAATTCTTGATTGCAAGGTTTGCAGCAGAGATGATGATGTCTCACAGCCTTTCTCCCACCTCCCAGCTCTTAAAATCCGTCTAGCCCCTTCATTCAACAGGCCTTGAGCCTTTGAGGAAGTAGTTTCACTATCTTTAGGACTGAAAACCCAATGTCCCCTTTTCTCAGCACTCCCAACAGCCAACAACCTCTGTATCCATCCCCATTCATAGAAAAGAGAAGCTTTCTAATTATACCTGAAGTGGAGTTGGCCTATGGTTGTAAATGTAGGTGCTTAGAAGGCAATGTTCATTAGCTGAACACCAGCTGTAAGGCTAGTGTGTGTGTGCATGTGCATGTGCATGTTGTGTGTGTTTGTGTGTGTGTGCATGCATGCATGTGTGTGTGCATGCATGTGTGTGTGTTTGCCAGGGCCTATGGAATTCCTCCCCCACCCGCCGCCTTGAATTTTTGACCATGTTTATAGCACCAACCTTGAATTCTCTCCCTTGGAGCACACCTCCAATCCCAATAGTAGCAGGTGGTTTGCCTCATCACAATATTGCAGCAGTGGGCATATCTGGCCTGGTGGGTTGGTATTGTACTTCATAGAGTTCACAGCTGGGTAACACTATGGATGCTTCTTCTTCCTCAACAGCCTTCATAGTACTTTATATATAAATTACTGTTTGGTGTCAGACCCTAGGAAAAGGGGCTGAGGGGCATATTTTACATATCAAAGCAGACCGGGCCTCCAGATTCTCCAGCATCCCTCAGTCCCTACCTGGCATACCCTGCTTCCAACTCTGAACTTTCCAGCCCAAGGGCAAGGCTACCATTTCCCTAGAGGCTCTTCCCTGTATAATCCAGATGTTTTGGTCTCTCTCCACCCTCTCCTTCTCTATCTGCTCACGCATCCTTTCTTCTCCTATCTCCCATGTCCCCCATGGCAACTCCCTGGTCTCAATCCTAGGGGCCAGTGAACTCACCCAAGAACACCTTCCCAATAAACCTGACTTTAATATATTCTAATCTGGCTTGAATTGGATCATTTCACCAGTGGAGAAATAACCTATCAATTACCATGTTTAAAAATTTGACATTAATAAAGATATAGTGAAGCTGTTTCATATAAACAAGAAACAAATGGGTCCTTCAGCCCTTCTATAAAATTGGATCCATCATAATTAATTTGACAGTATCACAAGGAGGAAACTGAGCCTGCATTGAAATGAAATACAAAATATGTACATGTGAGGATTTGGGCAGTATCTTTTCAGTTGTCCAAGATCTACATAATGAAATAAAATCATTGACAAATTCTACCTTAAGTATTAATGATTTCTTAGCCCCAAGGTTCTCAAGTATCTCATGTCCAAAACATCGTCACTCTATTCTGAGTTCCTTATCTTAAGATTATGTATCACAGTCCGCTGTATTTTTATTAATGACACAATACACAGAGTAGTGATGTCTATAATAAATAATCCTTCCATCTCCAGGCCTCGATTTACTCCTAGGTACCTGAGATCAAGCAAGTTGAGACTTTCATCCCTGGATAGACAGGCTGTTATTCAGCCTGGTTTTTAGAAATAGAACTTCAGTCATTACCCTCTTAAGGGATAGAAGTCTTAGAGAGATTAAAATACTGCCCCAACAAGAGAAAATAACAGGGAAACTTAAGGAGAAATGAAGAGGGAAAGAATTCTCCCACCTCCATCCCCACCCCATACCCCAACCTTTGTCTGCTGCCCCAGAGTCTGTCTGGCTGAGACCAAAATTCATGCAAACAGCCACAGTTGCTTTTCTGGCACAATCTCACAATCTAATGAAGAATATGATGGTCCAAAGAGTGACTTGACTTCCTATGACCTTTCTGACCTATGGATTTGCCTTATCAGCCTGAAGGTCTACACAACACATAAACAATCTGCCAATCTTGTTTACTGAAAAAAATTCCTTAGGTAAAAGTCATCATGTGTAAGCATTTTTTAGTTAATATTTTAAATCCTTTTGGATTTTGAATCCACCTAAATCATGTACGTACGGTTATTGTTAAGACACTTAAATGGCACTTTCTTGAGAAACCCAACACACCCTTCCTAAGTGTGCACAGCTGTCCTTTTCCACCCTCCCCCACACCTGTGCTTAAACATATATTAAAGTGTATTAAAGCTTCTAAATAAGTTCCAAATCAGCTTTGCAAATGAATTAAATGAATAGCAGTTCTTGCCCTCCAAAAGTGTAAAAATGGTCATAGCTAAATGATAAAACATTATTAAGGAGAACAAAGCTTAAATCTTTACTCGTTGCGAAGGGCAAAAGTATGTTTCACAAGGTGGTGCATGATTAAGTATGCAGTGAACATTCCAGAAAAGGATCGCTATGGGTTATCAGAGGTTTGTTATAAATTGGGCCTGTGAACAACAGCTTTTCTTAAAGGGAGCACTGCCTGCAGCTCGGTCCTGGAGAGTTGTGTAACAGACCAAATGTTTGGCTAGACAGAGGAGTCACACAATTGCTTTTAATAAACTGTGGGCCCACGTTCTTTGTTTAGAGAGTCAATATGTTCAGGGAATGCATTCTGCCAGTAAAGTCAGTCCCTGTGGATGATGATGCTGGCTCCTCTGCCAAGGAGTCTCTTCTCCCAGGCCAAATACACAGTGTGACTGGGAGTCTCAAGGGGTCACTTAGAAATAGCCCACTTGCTGGAACTGGGATGCGTTTGTGGAGCTGGATGAAGCACCTGTGCCCACCCATGACTGGACATAGTTATTAGTTCCTCATTTTTCCGAGTGGCAAACTTGTTCTCAGATGTTCCTGCAGGGAAGGAAAGTGCTCAGAGTTTATGCAGCGAATCTGTTCTGAAGAAATCATTATGCTCCTCTGAGGAAATACCATCGTTATTTTGGTATTCCATTAATGTTGGAAATTTTTATTATTTGAAAGGCTGACCAAAGGCCCTTTTTTTAAATCCACAAATAAACATCACATTCCTGTTTAATATGGCGAATGTTATTGGCTTTTGAAAAATAAGGAACAGGCAGGTCATTCTTGTCCCCACCCAGCAGCTTAGAGACCTTTCCGGTATCAACAAGTTTGACACATCCCCGTCTATCCTGTCCTCAGTAGAACATCTACTTCAAAATATTCAGTCTGTGGGAAGGTCCCTGCTACTCCTTACATGGCTGAAATGGTAGCAAAGAATTGGCAGTGACCAAATATTACTAAGGGACATTTCACAATGTTTCTCTCAAGAAAGTCCTATCACTGGTTCTCTTAAATTGAAGCAGTCTTCGAGATGGATAAATACAGTTCAGTATAGCTGGGTCCTCTCTTTATTCTTCCTGCCTGAGGAAATATTTGTCTCTCAGGAAATCAGGACAACCAAATATAAGTTGGTTAGCTTCTTGTTTGTTTTGCTGTTTCATACACATGAAGACACTTGGAAGACTGAGAGGACACTAGGCATAACTGGGGGCTTTCAATATATTGCTTTAGGTAAAAGTTGCCTCAAACATCTTTGGTAATTTGTCTTTGTGGGTATGAGGGGGTGATTAGGCTGGTGGAGTCACCCTCAGATTCTATTCCTAGCTATCTTCTGTTAAAATTCTAATTTCCACTCTTCCCTATGCCTACTGAGTGTGACAATGACATTTGCTACCCTAGATGTCCTGGACCAAAACTGTGTGACGTGATGAACAAGATCGTAGATCAAATAGATAGAGTGGAGCAGTTCCCCTGCATATGAGATATTTGGGTTTGAAGACAGTCTTGATGGATGTTTTTGTACTGAGCCTTGCTCCAGCTCCTCTTCATGCTGTAGCCTGATGCTCTATGGTCAGCTCTGGTTACTGCTTTAAAATTTTACTGCTTCTAAAATCCAAGACGACTGTAGTGTTTCTATGTCCCAAACTTGTCCCACACCAGTTCTATCCAACAGAATTGGCCATGGAAATGAAAATGTCCTACAGTGCATTGAATAATACAGTGGCCACTAGCCATGTATGTGTGTTGAGCATTTGAAATGAAGTGTGACATTTAGTTTTAATCGGTATATATTTATATTGCGATAGCTGGGTGTTGCTACTGCTTATTATATTAAATAGCATAGCTTCCAAAAATAGTGTTAACTGAAAGGCAACAGCTTCTCAATTGCACAGACCTATTAATATGTGCTTGTTATCTGCACAGATACAGACTTCTTTCCCTGGCATCTAAAAAATCCCTACTTGTTTATATCTTATATACTCTGTCTCCAGGCATGAGTCTTACCATATAAACTAAGGCTGTCAGTTTTGTATTTCTCAATCATATTTCTTTAAACATATGTGGTATGTTATTAAATACCAGTATTAGCATATCACAGCTCTATGTTTAAGCATCTGATGAATTTATAAGGTAGTCAGACAATTTTGTTTGTCAGAATCAGTGGGTCTCAACCTTCTTTTTTTTTCTTTTTTTATTGGAAATTTTATTTACATTTCAGATGTTCTCTCCTTACCCCATTTCCCCCCCCTCCCTCCCAGGAACTCACTATCCCTTCCCCCTCCTCCTGCCTCCACGTTGGTGTACCCCCACCCACCCTCCCCCGTACCTCATCTCCCCACCCTCGAATATGCCCCCCACACGTCCAGCCTTCATGGGACCAAGGATCTCTTCTCCCCCTTATATATAGCTCCCTTGCATATATAGCTGGAGCCATGGGTCCCTCCCTAAGTGCTCCCAGGCTGGTGGTTTAGACCCTGGGGGCTCTGGTTGGTTGGATTGTTGCTTTCTCATGGTGTTGCGAATCCTCTCAACTCCTTCAGCCTTCACTCTATCTCTCCATTGGGAACCCATGATCAGTTTAATGGTTAGCTGTGAGCATCTGCCTCTGAGTATATCAGACTCTTGCAGACTTCTAAGGAGACAGCTATATCAGGCTCCTGTCAGCATGTACATCCTGACATCCACATCAACCTCTACCTTTGGTGACTGCACATAGGATGGATATCCAGGTGGAATGGTCTGTAGACGGTCCCTCCTTCAGTTTCTGTCCTGCACTGTGTCCCATATTTGCTCCCTTGAGTATTTTGTTACTCCTTCTAAGAAGGACTGAAGCCCCCCTACTTGGTATCATTCTTCATGAGCTTTATGTGGTCTGTGGGGTCTCAACCTTCTTTTTTTTTTTTTTTCCTTTTTAATTTTATTTTTTTGCTTATTCACTTTATAACCGTCCCAGTCACCCCTCCCACAATCCTTCCCCATCTCTTGTTTTCTGAGTACCCCCTCCTCCTGTATCCCCCACCCTGCCACTTTAAGTCTCTGAGAGGCTAGGTGCTTCCTCTCCCATTGAGGCCGATGAGGCACCCAGCTAGAAGACCATACCCCATATACAGGCTGCATGTTTTGGGATAGCCCCCACTCCAGATGTTTGAGACCTACATGAAAACCAAGCTGCACATTTACAACATATGTGCAGGGAGGCCTAGGTCCAGCCCATGGAGCTAGATCTGTGTAGACTAGGTATGCTCCACGGTTGGTGATTCAGTCTCTGAGAGCTCCAAGGGTTCAGGATGGTTTACTCTGTTGATCTTCCTGTGCAGTTCCTATCTCCTTAGGGCCCACAATCCTTTCGCCTATTCTTCTATAAGAGTCCTCAAGCTCCATCCACTGTTTGACTTGGATGTCTGTATCTGTCTGAGTCAGCTGCTGGTTAGAGCCTCTCAGAGGACAGCTTGCCCCTGTCTGTTCTCAGGCTGGAGGTTTAGATCCTGGGAGCTCTGGTTGAATCTTTTGATACTCATTCTAAAAAGGACAAAAGCACCCTCACTTTGGTCTTCCTCCTTCTTCTTGAGTTTCATGAGGTTTATGCGTTGCATCTTAGAACACACATGGTATGCACTCACTGATAAGCGGATATTAGCCCCAAAAACACAATACCTAAGATGCAACGGGTCTCAACCTTCTTAAAGCTGCAAGTCATTAATACAGTTCCTCATATTGTGGTGACCCCCAAACCATAAAATCATTTTGTTGCTACTTTATAACTCTAATTTCCTAATGTTATGAATCATAATTTAAATACCTGGCATGCAGGATATTGTGTTTTATAAAAAAGAAAAGGAACCAGGGATGTGTTTGTTAGATGCACAGTATGGTATGGAGGAAGAGGGTGCCTCTCTGGGCCCATGCTGACGCATTCCTTCCCCCTGAGGTACCGGTCATAACTCTATTCTGTACTATATTCTATATAGTATTCCATATAGTATGGAATAGAGTTTATTTAGGGCATGGGAAGGGGAATTGGGAAGGGAGGAGGAAGAGAGAGAGAGAGAGTAGAGGAGTAGAGGTTGGCCATGAACACATGGAGAGAGGGAACAGGGAGAGAAGGGAGAGAGAGGGAAGAGGGGAAGAGGGGAAGAGGGGAAGAGGGAAGAGGGGAAGAAGGCAAGGGAGCAAAAGAGCAAGAGAGAATGCAGGGGTCAAGCAGCCCCTTTTATACTGAGTCAGGTATACCTGGCTGTTGCCAGGTAACTGTAGGACAGAGCCTAGAAAAAATGCTAACAGAGGATTTTTCATATGGGACCCTCAGGTGAGTAGCAACCCCAGGCTGAGTACCACATTTCTAAATCATGTTTAATTTTTATTATTAAATTTTAGGGTACTCCACTATAGGTTTAAACAGTCAATTTAATCAGGAGAAATTGGCATTTTATCTGTGGGACAAATGGCTTTTCTTTCCAAGCAGAATATGCCTATGTTATTAGGGTCTCATGCTTTTCTGTGTCCCCTGTGGTACAGAGGCAACCTCCAACCCTTGATCTCATTCTCTCAGAAGAACTTTTCTTCTCCTAAGAGCACAGGCTTTGTTTTACAATGTATATTTGCCTTCTACATTCCTTCCTTTCAAATGTTTATTACACATGTTAATCTTCAACAGCTGGCCTTTATTTTTGTGGTGAATGCATTTAATAGATGCTATGAACACTTCCCTTGACCAAAAGACTGTTTTTTTGAGCCAAGGCCTGACACAATATTTCCCCTCTCAACCACTCCTTTGTGTAGCTGTTTGCTCACTCTGCATTTACATTTCTTCTGTGACTCCACTCCTTTCAGTATTATACATGAAACTGGAACTCTCAGATTCACGTGTTGATACACGCACGCACGCCTCGCTGGACTCAGCACGTCAGCTTCCATTTGTGTCTTCCTTTGCTTGTGAGGCAGTGCTGCTTTCTGAATTCTATCAGGCAAAAAGAGTTCTACAAAAGAAATACCTCTTTAGTGGACTGACTGGCAATTCACTTCATTTTAGTCCTTTACACTAAGTAGGAACTCAGTTGATGCTGGTTTCTGTTCTTAGCACCTTTATGTTGCAAGCTCTCAATTATAATGCTTCAGTGAGCTCTGGTTTGGTCACCCATATTGTATAGTTATTAGCATAAAGGTCACAAATATACTTATTACATACTTAGTTTTTAAAAGTTGCACAATCATATGAACAAAAATACAAAGAAAAATAACAATCCATGACTTTAATGAAATCATACTTTCTTTTCATGGGTATATATGTATAATATTATAGTAATGGTATCCACACCTTTCAGAGTCATTCTTTAGAATTAACTTTTTATTAAAAGACTTTTTATATATTGAGACAGAGTTTACACAGCGCTCCTGTCTTGTAACTACCAGTTTCCCAGAGCAAATCTGAAATTGGAAAGAGCGGATATGGTAGTTTGAGAATGCCCACCATTGGCTCACATATCTGAATACTGGTCCCCAGTTGTTGGTGCTGATCGGAGTAGTCCAAGTGTCCACACCTTGCTGATGGAAGTCTTCACTCATGTCAGATTTGGAGGCTTCAAAAGCTTTGTGACATTTTCATTCCTCTCTTTGCTTTGTGCTTGTGGCAAAGATCATGAGTTCTGTGTGTCCTGCTCAAGCTGCCATGTCTGCTGCTTGTCACCATGCTTCCCTACTGTGACAGACTCTTATCTCCTGGAAACCACAAACCCATTCTTATCCCTTTGGAACCACAGCACAAATAAACTTTCTCCTCTAAGTGGCCTTGGTCTTGGTGTTTTATCACCTCAACAGAAAAAGTAACTATTCCAATAGGACAGAGGATGCTTCACCTTAGGTAGGCTTAGTTAAGGAGTTAGGCTGCAGAATCTCAAGCTCATACAAAACTTCCACTGAATCAATAGCTCCAGGTTCTCATTTCACAGATTTGAAGAAGGATTTTCATGGGCCATGGGGAAGGGTGGTTTTAGAAAAGGAGTTTGTAAGTTTTTAGATTAGAATTTAAGACGAAGCAAGCAAGTGCAGCTCTTGTATTTGTAGATAAACTAAGCAAACCCATAGATGGAGCCAATTTTGAGGTTACTGAAACATTTATGAGTTGAGATATGGGTGTTGGACTGGTCATGTCATGGGCTAAGCAATCAGCTCACCCTGTATATGAAGTGTACAGAAGCCTCTTAGTTTTGGTTGCATTTTCCCATGTGACTTTGCATGCAGCTGGGCACATTTGGACAGTATAAAAGGAGAAAAAAAGATTAGAAACCAGGGCAGGATTCAGAGCCCACTTCTGCCTCTAACCAGGACATCTCTGGCTTTTGGTCAAGGACAAAAATCAAGGTCACTATCTCTAAACTGCCTAAGCAGTTTCTATCTTCTGTTTTCATCCTTCCTAGTTTGATTCTGATAAAAACCCTTCCAATGTGTTGTCTTCCCATCACATCTTCATGTGGAAGAAGGCAGAAATAAAGTTCTTTAGGTTTATTTTTTTTAAAAAAAAATTATGCATATCTATGTGTGCATGTGAGCTGCTGCACATGGGTGCTAGGATCAAAACTCAGGTACTTTAGAAGAACAGGAAGTGCTCTTAATTGCTGGTTTGTTTCTCTAGCCATAGGTCTATTCATAATGACACTGACTACATTGTATGAGCACTCTGCTTTTCCAAAGTACTCCATGGTTCTACTCCTTGGGTTAAGATTTCAACACCTGAATTGAGTAAGGATACAGACATTTAGACTACAGCACCAAAAAGAAATACTGTCTCTGCTTTGACAACTACTTCTTCAAAAAACAACCACTATTCACTATTTAGAGAAAATAAAGACTACAAAACAGATGAAGCCTCCTAATCCGAAATCCCTGAATGCAACATCTAATTAATGACCCACAAAACAGGAATAGCAATAGGGCATGGCAGAGAAAGATGGTTCAGAAAGAAAAATAGAACATTACTAGGAAGCATATTCATGCACAAGGATTTAAAGGAAGACTGTGCTGGGGAGGAAATCTTGTATAGGAAATATGGACCTTTTCTATACTTTAACATTCACCACAATCATAATTCATCAGTGGTCCTTGGTTGCCTGATGGATGATCAAGTTTATTATAATAAGTTTCCTTTCCAACAAAAGTCAGCTCACTTCAATACACAGAAGTACGTTAGTGACTTGTTCAACTACATATCTCCAGCATTACATAATACAATTTAGGCTATTTAATGCCAGGGATTTGAAAAGAAGATATTTATGCTTGTAACTACTTTTCACAATGATTTTAAGGAAAATACTCGAGAGATCTGTGCAAAGAGATCTCACAGAATTCTTTTTTAAAGTCTAAAGTTCTCATTGTTGGCTCTTTTGGCTTAGGGTATAGAAAACCCTTGGCAATGTGAGAATTTACTAGTGAGAAGGATAATATACTAAACACTTCTGATTGATGAACACTACATATTCTTCTTTTTTACAGTTGTTCATAAGCTATGTCCTTAAAGGATAGATCTCGTTGGAGTTGCTTGGACAAAAAAGTCTGTCATGGAAATGGTCCCTACTCAAGGACCATTGTTTCAACTTGGAAAGCAAAAATTAAGTAAGGCATGTATGCTGAGGCCCATGAAGAGTGGGAAGATGGAAGTATGGGGCAGAAAGGAGATATTACTTATGAAAGTTAAAGGATAGAGTTTATTTGTGGTATTTTTGTCTTATTTGTTTTGATTTCTTTTTTCTTTCTTTCTTTTCTTTCTTTCTTTTCTTTTTTTTTTTTTTTTGCTTTTGACAGAAAAAGAACATGAAGTTGGTTGGGTAGTGATGTGGGATGGATATAGATGGGGGTTGGGGAAGGTAAAGAATAAGAAATAAAGTATTGTCTGAAAATTTTTTAACATAAAAATCATACAAAAAGAAATTGAAGCAGATAAAAATTAAATATCTATCCTAATAAAAAATATATCCTTAAAAAAATGAGTGGCTTAAAATATTATGTTCAGGTATTTTTCCTGCCAATAAGTAGTCATTCTATAGGAAAACAGAATATACTTTGGAGAAAATAGCTTTGTTGAACATCAAATACTTTACATTGTTGTTGTGTAAGCCAACATGATCATAATTTCCCTTATGTTCTTTGGCTTTAGCCATGTATTAACAGGCACACTCACTCTGTACCTGAGGAGGTCATGAAGAACTACTCTTGACAGAGAAGACAGCAATCAATGCAGTGCCAGCATCAAATGAGATGGAAAGGTTAACTTCTATTTGAAAATCATGTTAACCGGTATTTGCAGGCTAATCATGTGACATTTACAGCTGTTTAATTCAGTTCTGTAGCTGCTGCTTGTCTCCCGGGAACTATTCTGCTTCTCCTTCTACTGAGCATGACATGCTTACTCTCTTTCCATCCTTCCTTAATCTGTGGCTTGTTTTGGACAAGAAAAGAAGGAAAGTGTGAAGCACTAGGTACAGAGGAACCAATGAGATGGACTTGGTTTGACCCAAAACCATTCCACATCCACCGGGAAATACAGGACCATCTGGACTACTGACTAAAGAAAAACAAAGCCTTATAGTAGTCGCAGCCAGAGGAAAACGAACAATCACAAATAAGCGTTCATCTGGATACACTCCATCTGCTTTGTAGACAAACCAGAAACCTTCAACTTCTGCCAAGGTAGTCCCGAGAGTTCCCAGGAAACTCGCACTGTCTTTTGCAGCCAAATCTTTTTTTTTCCCCTCCAAATCACTATTGCCATGATAATGAACAAAGCAGATTGTAATATAGCCCAAGTTGTCCATGCCATCATACATGCTATTCCTGAGACAAAAATAGCAATACCATATACCAAGGACAATGCTATTTAGACCAAAAGTTATACTGTTGCCTTTAATAAAAATATGTTTACATCTCCATGGAAGAATTTAGCACAAATTTAACAGTGCTGTGTAATTTCACAGACCTCCTTCATTTTGCTTTAATTCTTTTTATGTTCATTGTCTCTCCCACACCGCCCCCCCCCCCACTGAGCTCAAATATGATGTCATGGTAGCTAGGTTAGCGTGATTGACAGAAATGGGCCTATGCTCAATAATCTTTACTTTGTCTTAATCCCCAGTGTGCAAAATAAACCCACACAATTAGAAGACAGCTTCTTCTCTTCATATCACTTAGCTATGAAATCTCTCTTCAAGCTTCTTGCCCACAAATGAAAGATCTCAGAATAATATTTTATTAGATGTATCTGTTGGAGATGATCATTAGTCAGGCCTTGCTGGGTACTCCTCTACAAAATACTTTTAAAAAGAGTTCTGAAAGCTTTATTATACTAAAATTAGGTTTTTATTAATAGAATTTGACTAGAATTTTGTGGACCAAAATGTAAGAAAGTACTGAACTATTTCTTTATAAAGCTACATTCTATTGGGGAATTAGTATCATTAAAAAGAACAGGAATTGTATCACAGTGTTAATAAGACATCTGCAATTGTTGCTAAAAAAAAGACAATTAATTTTCTTTTTAAAAACATGATTGCACAACCTTCCAGAGGCAGCTGACTAGCGAATTGGATGGAGCTCATGTGTGCCCAATGCATTCTCCATTTTCCTTTATCCTCATCTCTTCGTTTTTCTTTTTGGATGCTCAGAACAGAATGGGGGGAGCTTGAGCATCTTCAGTGATCCTGAGGAGGAAGCCACAGAGCAATAATGTGGAAGATACAAAGCTTAAGTATCTAATATAATGAAAGTACATTTGTTTCCTGAACTATTTACACTCAGACTATTAACTGAGTTTAGATATGTTTCTAATTTATTCTACTGGTATTTGTTTTTGCAGATGAAACAGTTGTAACCTAACTCATGAGACTGAGAAAATTGACATTGGAGAACTAACACTACCAAAAATTTGACCAGAACTGTACATTCATTGTGGATAAAATACATTCAGGATACTAGAAAATAAGATTTTAAAATGTATTGTTGATAAAGATATTTCCTTGGTATTTGTTCTGTATTAGAAGAAACAAACGTTATACTTAAACTCCATAGTAATGAACTTGCTGTATCACAGAATTTGCAACTCTGTAACCATGTCTTCAAAATCAAATATCAAAAGATACCTTTGTGTATCAATAAATTTCACTGGCTAATTTTATACATTCATCCATGGGAAATCACTTGTTCTTTCATATCCCCAAATAGCTTAGTGAGAATAAGAAAACAGAAGAAATCTGGAATCTTTCCTACCTCTCCATCTTCTTTTCTAGATTGTTGTACTAATGCTTAAAAAACAGATTGCCATGGTTTTAAGAAATTTTTTTAGGAACGTATGAATGAGTATTTCATGATGCTCTGAGGCCCACAGACACAGAATTGCCATTCCTCAGGCTGAGTAAGAGATGTCTATAACATTTGCGATCTGGCCCACTGGATTACAAACTTAGTTTTGTTGTGATCTACTTAGTTCTTGTAATATGTAAGAATTGTTGGTAATATGACAATTGATAATTTAAACCATAATAATATTTAATATTCTACCAAAGCAAGAATTAGAATAAAGTGATTCTATTAAAAACAAAACAATACAAGAAGTCTGCAAATGGGAGTTCCCACAATTATGACTTCAGTGACATGATGGCACCAGCAAAGGCCTAGATACCTTCCATTCTCTGATGATATCATTGCTCCTGCTTCTGTCATGTCTCCTAACTGACACAGTCTGATGCTCAAATCTTCCTTCAACCCTTTTCCAAATTCAGAAGTTGGGAGAGAGGATGGGAAGCAGCTTTATCCTCCATGTTGCTGTATTAACTCACGAAGGAACATGTTTACCAGGAGTCTTAATATTTCATTACTCAAGCTGTGATCTCACAGACTTCAGAATCCACTACCACCTGTAAACTTACTAAAATGCATTGTTCTGGGCCTGACCCCAGATTGGTAACTCATGTTTTGCATCTTAACAAAACTCCCAGGTAATCCGTATACTCTGTAATGCTTGGGAAAGCTCACTATTTTTATGTTTTCCTGTGTATTTTAGTTAGACATTGGAGACAGGCTTATCCTGAGGTGGAACAGAAGATGGGAAAGTAATCTTTTTTGGCCTCTTCAGTGGAAACTGGAAAGAGCACACAACATGGAGAGGCCGTTGGGTAAGTTGTTTCCACAGTGTGATGTGGTATTTTTCCATGGACCGAGTGGTATCACATGTCACGCTCCCTGCACTTGAATCTTGCCTGCTGTGACTCTGTGGCTTTCACGCTGCCTGGAGAATGAAGCCTGGCTTCAGGAGCAATATTTTCAAGAGAAGTTTGAGACTTTACCCTTGTGGTTTTGGAAAGGTTCCTCATTTTTATAATATTGAGGTTTAAGAGTGTTGTCTGACCCAGGGGAATTCAAAGGAAAAACATGGAAGCTGGCAGAAATTGAGGAGAAGGTGAAGATTGTAAAATAACAGGTTTCTTTTGAGTTCCGGTTGGTATGATATTTGTTTTCTCCACCAGAACAGCTAAAAAAAATTCATTCTCATGTACATTTTCCCCCCTCTTGCTATGCATTAGTTCTAAGGATTTATGACAAAAGTTTCCTGAAGAAGTTTATTTTAAAATATGAAATAACTGTTTCAGAGGAGTTTAGACTAACTTTTAAAATGAGAATCTCAATGTTTCACAGTTCAGCCATTAATTAACTAAGTCTTGAAGAGTTTCATAAAGTAAAATTCTGACAAGTTTTCCAATCATATGGAGTAATAAAACACAATGGTAAAGGGGATGGAACTAATAAAGTAAGGGGTAAATGCATAATACCTCATCTTAGACTGATGAGAGTTTAGCCCCAATTTAAGTCCATTTAGTTGACCCAATGAGTTGTAATTACATCTGCACATTTACTTAGAATACTCCTAGGAATTAATCAGTCCTACTGACTGGTCAAGAGCATTTTAAAAAATCAAACTTGGTTTCTATGTTGTTAGCTCTTTGAAAATACATGTTTTCAATAAACTTATCTCATTGTAGCCTTACCGAAGTGACAGGAAACCAACTGTTACCTTACTGACTGGATAGGAGGCCAGGAGACACTGTCATATCTACAGGGGGAAGTCAGAAGTCTTAAATAATCACAACATGTTTGGCTTCAGAAATGCTGCTTACACACACAATATGTTCTCCTAGGCTGAACACATAGATAGCGTGACTGTTTGCAGGAGAGCCATACACCAGGGACAAGAGACTCTTTACACTGCTAGTCATGTTTTGGGTGCACATAGTTCTCATGGGATTGGTTGGGAGGCCCCTGCTGAGATCTGCTGGCAGACTGTGGTACCCACTAAAACAACTGTGACCTTCAATAAAAGCTCATGCCCTTCGTGCCAAAGCAAACTTGTGAAAATTGCCCACTTTCAGGCAACCCGGACAAAACCTTAGGAGGGCTAGAGTCACTATTTAAAGGCCCTTTTAAAAGCCAAGAGAAATGGATGCTTGGTTTATTTGAATACTGGTTCTTGTAAATGGCAAAGCCACAATGAGCCAATTTGCGCTTCATACCTACAACTTGATTAAGCTCAGACTAATCTGGCCAGTGGAACAATGAGAGCCCTTGACACTTTCCTCCTTGATACTACCTGGAGATTTCACAGATTTGGGAGGTTTGACCTTGAATATAAAGATGTAGTCATTTAATTGGTGATTTGGATGGAGTCCCATTTGTATATTTTAGATAGTGTTCATTGAACTAAAGAAAAATAATATTTACAGAAAAGCAGGAGGAACATTTGATTAAGAGAGAGAGAAAGAGAGAGAGGACAGACAGACAGAGAGGGAGAGGGAGAGAGAGAGAGATAAAAAAGAGAGAGAGAGAGAGAGAGAGAGAGAGAGAGAGAGAGAGAGAGAGAGAGAGAGAGAGCTGTATTTAAAACTCTCATTGTGTCCCTTCAGTCTAGTGCTAAATCAGAATGTCACCACTTCATCCTGGCACAGGTACCTAGTAATGAGGATGAAAGGTACACGGAACAATTTGTGTCTATCTGAGTCACTGAATGTTCCTTCAACAGTACAAATGTGTCATGTGTTTTGTCGTGTCTGGTCTTGAGCAATAGAGGCTGCGTGTGGTATCCACAAGTGGGGGGATGGGCAGGGTCCTGGTTTGCAGGCTATGGACAATAACTATACATGGATATTCACCCATAACTTCATAAATGTTTCTGGAATGCTATATAAGATGTGGTAATAGGAGTCGCCATTGGAATTGGGGTAGGAGCTAATGAATAAAAGTGAAAGGAACTTTAAGTTTTTATTTTAAAGTTTGCCATGTGAATGTGTCTATGTCTGGCTGGGTGATTGAGTACACAGATACAGATAGATAATCCATTCCAGAATAAATAACAACAAGCCATATTTTTGCTGGTTCTGTTTTCAACTGGATAGGTAATTTTCTATCCTTCAAATTTCCAATTTTAGTGTCTTTTTTTTTTTTCTAAAATAAGGCAAAGAAAATGCAAAACAGCTAGTATTTCTTAAAACAGTGACTCTGTAGCTACAGAAATGCATCTTCCTATTGATGTCTGATGTTGGAGAGCAATAATATACCAATGATAACAATATGAGACATCAGCTCTCCCTCTATGGTCAAAGAATTAAAAACCCCACATGAACAGAAAAGAGAAAGAGCAGAGGAGAGATGTCTGGTGAGGTAGAAGCTGTAGAAGACAGGAGAGATGGGTAGTTCACAGCCAGAAAATACAATAAATAGGGCATATGCTAGGACAAAATCTGGTGGAGATTGGGCTCACCAGGCTGTGACAGTACCATATAAGAGTCCCTGCCATGTTTTGCTTTAACTGGATAATGACTTACTTGGGTGTATTGGCCCTAATGAGCCCAGCTGACCTTATCATCCCTCTTTTCTGAAATTTGGCTCTGGTCTCACTTCTCAGAGTCTAAGTTGCTTACACATCAGACAACCCCCACCTTCACAGTTGCCTATTCATATAATTCCATTACAGCTGCAGTGGGAACAAGAGGCTTCTGTTATCTTCCCTATACTTTCTCAAATAGGCTCTGTGTGTTGCAAAGGTGATTTTACTGTCAGTCGTACTCTCAGTCACCTACAGTTAGTTCTATGCTCTTAGCTCATACGCTTGAAGCAGAATGTTAAAAAGAATATGGGCCAGGAAATGATGCCAGAACCACCATTCCTAGGTTGAACTGTCCTCACGAAGGAGACAGAATAAGAGTGAGCTGTGTAGTGCAGACTCTCTGTGCCTGCTGCCTCATATATAATAGAAGTCCTTACTTAGGTGTTCCGTGTTTGGAAAGAGACTGTTGGCTCACCATATTTTAGAAACAAATCATTTGATTACAGTCTACTCCACAGACTATTCAGGGCACAAAGCTCAACATTGGCACTATTGCCATTTTAGACTGGATAAATCTTTTTGTTCTGGACTGAAGTGTACTTTTTAAGAGGTTTGGCAGCATTTCTGGTATCTAGCCATGAGCAACACTCCCCGTGTGATATGTAACAATATAAAATATCTGTAGATCTAGATGTTGCCAAATGTACCCAGAGGTAGAGGAATCACCAGCACTTGAACATAACTGATGGAAGATGATTTTCCTACAAAATTTCATTTTGGCTCACATAGAACTATGGTGGGTGTTTGGATAGCATTGTCTTTTTCTGGTGTCCTCATCCCATTAAGCCACATGATGCCCCATCTGGCTGCATTAGGCAGTTGGTTAGAGTCAGGGGAATACACTAAAAGTCTCCACATGAGTTAACTTAAGATGTTAGGGTTCAACATGGCATCTATATGACAACCAAGTTTATTCTTGCTAATACAGACTTTCTCTTCCCTAAAACTTTCCTACGTGATTACTGAAACTGACATGGCATTTTATCAAAGACATTTGGGAAATCAGGAAGTGGAGAGAGACAGAAAACCACTGGCAAATAAAGATCCTGGTCACATACTGCCTGCTGCAGGGCCTATTAACCCAGTGCCACTTTCCCCCCTACTCTCTTAAATGATGACACCAGAATCTATGACTGCAAATTAGGATTGGGACATCTTACTTCTCAGATGGATCACATTTATCAAGTGTTGACTTGAATGTGAGGAATTTTGACTCATCCCAGCCCCGTACACTGGAATGAAAGAGAACATTTCTTAGTAGGCAAAAGGGCAACAAAATGAAGTCTTAAACTTGCCGAGGAGCAGGAATAGAGAAAACTCCGGAGAGAACTGATTGACTCATGGGATCATTGATGAGGTTATAAGAGAATATTTCAATGTGAGAAAGGAATAAAAATATATGATGAGGGAGGGAGAGGAGAGAGAGAGAGAGAGAGAGAGAGAGAGAGAATGAGGCAGAATATAAGAGGAGTAGGATACTGTGGCTTACACCATCTTTCTTCAGAAGATAATCTGAATGAATATTCACTGCAGAATGGATACACATTGCAGAACAATAATGTATATTATTGTTTAATAATAAAAGTTTAATCAGAAATATACCAAAGCAAATATCTCTGAAATTCCAAATAAAGTATAATATTGTGTAAGCATTAAAAAGCCATAATCCTAGAAAGTGCCTAAGGTCATTCATGTGTGAATGACTGAACAGAATCATTTAAAAGTCAGTGCTTAAAAGCACCAGCAGTCCACTGAAAGCAGAGATGCATACTCAGTGTGACTTTGTTTTTGAAGGGAAGATACCAGACTCTGGCAAAAGAGGAGCAACTGCAGAATGAGAGAAATGAAAAGTGCTTCAGAGGAGGGGATAAATGTGGAAAACACACGAGCGAGATGAAACATCCCGTTCTCTGAGAATGACAAAAGTGAACAGGAGATGGATTTTCTAATTACTCATGTTCTTCAATTAAGAAACTGAAAAGTGGGGCTGGTCTGCAGGTGATGAGTTATCTCCATTGATCGCCCACAGTCAGTTACAGATTGAAGCCAAGTCTACACTTTCTCCTTCTCACTCCTGAACTTAGCTAGAAAAGAAACAAGAAAAAAGCTGAAATGTCCATACCACTGGCAAGTCAAGATATTATATTGTCATCAGCCATGAACACCAATTTAAACCAGTTTTGAAACCTTTGGGCAGTAAACCTATGAATAAGTTATACTAAACCTTCATTGTTCATATGCCATAATGTTCCAGACATGCTAAGTGTCTGACGAGAGGCAAATTATTTTAAAAAGTCCACATTATATCAACAGGAAACTTTAAGTACTGACCCAGCCTTAACATTTTATATCTTCTGTCATCTTCAATTGGTCATTATTACCTTTAAAATATAGTCCTAGAAAGTGTGCATTTGGTTGCGGAAAGAAATGTAAGTATCCATTTGGTACAAGTGTGATTTAAGGGAGTCGGAATAGAGTGGTGTGTCTGTGTTGTGGGGGAAAGGGCAGCGCTAAGCGGATGATTGCTAGGATAGCAGGAAAGCCAGAACTGCTCAGACTTAAAGCAAACATTGAAAACTTAGAATGTTTGTTCCTTGAAACAATATGTTTTATAACATGGTATATACAAAGCACATCATTATTGCCAGATACGAAGTATAATTCTGAAGAAATATCCCCTTGCCAATAGAAAGAAAGAGCCAATCCTTCTCTATAAGGTGAGAGAAAAGCTTAAATGGTCACTAGAATGTGTTGGTTGAGGGAGGGAAGACAGGCTAAGGAGTTCAACCCAAACTAAGATATATAAAAATGCCACATTAAATCTACTTTGTGTATGTGAATTTAAAAATGTATTAAAAATAATGGAATATAAGTTGACTAGGTATGGTATAGGGGTATTTTGGGGAAGTTGGGGGAGGGGTTAATATAATCAAATAGTGTATGAAATTCTCAGGAATTAAAAAGATCTATATTTTTAAAAATCAGGGAAACTGTATTTTGAAGACAAGGGGTATCCTGCATGGGTGACCATAAGGGGTATGCAACCCATAGGAAGAACAACAATATCAACCAACCAGACCCCCTAGATCTCCCAGGGACTAAACCACCAACCAAAGAGTAAGCATGGAGGGACTCATGGCTCCAGCTGCATAAGTAGCAGAGGATGGCCTTGTTGGACATCAATGGGAGGAGAGGCCCTTGGTCCTGGGAAGGCTCAATGCCCCAGTGTAGGGGAATACCAGGGTTGGGAGGCGAGAGTGGGTGGATGTGTTGGGGAGCACCCTCATAGAAGCAGGGGGAAGGGGATAGGATGGGGTTTTGCTGAGGGGAAACCACAAAAGAGGATACATTTGAAATGTAAATAAATAAAATATCCAATAAAAAAAAGTCTAGTATAGGTTACCTCCTTTTGAGTCATTGCTCAGGGAACCCCAGAAGTTTCTAAAACAATACAATCTATTGTCATTATTCTCAATTATCCACTAGAACTAGATCAAACCCTGTTGCTGAAGACACCACACACTTTTGTTACAATACATAGAAAAGTCAAGCTGAAACTGAGCCGTAAGCCTCCGTCCTGCTTGTCACCTTTCCTAGTGCCTATAGGTGTTAGGCAGGCTGCTGGGGAGAAAAGCCATTGATAGTCTTTCCCAGATGTGAAATCAAGCTACAATCCTAACCAACAGGCAAGTTATGCCCTGGTGTAATATGGCATGACTGTTATGGAGGTAACCACACACATCCTTCCTGGATTTGAGGTCCCTTCCATATGAGGGAATGAATGTTGGGTATGGGAACATTGATTAAAAGCCTGTGGCTAGGGAGTTCACAGGCCCTAGAGGAGGATTTGTTGCTGTTACTCTGCTAAATGTGTGTGGCGTCAAAATGCTGTTAAAACATTTGTGATCACACCCATAGGCTAGTGCTGTTTTCAGTATTGGTCAGAGAAGTTTCTGCCTGTGGTGGCCGGCAGCTTTATAGTTATATAGCCTGCCGAGCATCCTTAGGTACTATGAAAAGCTAACCAGCAGGAAGAAAGCTTGGTTTCAGTTAAATTTGTCTATGTCTTGCAACTCATATCTTTTGCTTCAGTGAGAAAGGTACAGCAGAGAACTTCTCTTGATGTCAAGACTGGTCCCCGTTGCTCCAGCTGATTCATGCCCATTCTGCGGATGCCTGGCAGTTTCTGCTGGACTGTGCTGCTGATTTGAGGTTGGTATCCTGACATTACTAAACTGGACTGCTGGTATCCTGACAAACAGAGGTTGGAACTACTTCTAAACAGGTTCACGTCTCCTTGTCCTATTTACCGTCATTTCTCCACTACCATTGGGTGGTGGGCTAAAAGGAGGGCCCAAGCATTTAAAAACCCAAAGTGGGTTTTAAAAAAATCTAAGCCTACAGTAGTTGGGGACTATAATTAAAGTTACATCTGTACATATGGTCTATATGAAAAGGTATGAAATAACTAAATCAATGAAAAGCAGACTTTTGTTTCATTCATTCATTTTAGGTGGGTTTTTTTTCTTTTCTTTTTTTTTTAGACAGGGTTTTTCTGTGTAGTCTTGGCTGTCCTGGAATTCACTCTCTAAACCACACTGGCCGCCAACTCATAGACATCCACCTGCCTCTGCCTTCCAAGTGCTGAGATTAAAGGCATGAGCCACCAGTGCCCAAAAAAGCAGACATTTAAAGAATAATCACATACTTTTATTTAAGTGCTGGATCTTTAAAAGAAAGAAAAACATAAACAAAATCTTTCTCTCTGCCTTAGCAACGTTTTCATTGTGCCAAACATAAAGCAAGAGAATCCTTTGATAGCTTTTTCCATTGTTGTTAGCATCTGAACTTAGTTCTCAGTTACCTAAACAAGTAACTTACAATCCTCTGTTTATATGTCTCATTGATTTAAAAAAAGCCAAACCAATAATTTCTTTTTGCCCAAAGACAGCATGGTGTACAGACTAGGTAATACTCAGGTGGCCTTTTTAACTTGAGTTCGATCTCTCTGTAAAACTTCACAAAATAGAGAAAACAGAGTACACTCGTTTCTCCTTTTCAAAAAAGTCTACTTTTTCTCTTGAACACTGACAAAGGAAAGCGTTCTGTGCTGTCTTGGTGGCTGCTGTCTCTTGATCACTCTTCCATACATCGCTCCTAAGGTTGAGGTCACCGCCATCTGTGCGTTGCCTGTAGGTTGTGTGCTGGCATGAACGCTCTGTGGGAGCAGCAAATGCTGTCTTGGTATAGGAGGAGGCTATCTCATTGGCTTGTGGTCCCTGAAAGGGCCACAGTCTGTAAGCAGGCATGAGGTTTATCTGTGATGCTGAAATATGATTAGGAGAATTCTTGACAAGGGTGGGGCTGTGGAAAGCACAATGGCAAGGCTCTACAGGGCAAGGCCTGACTGCTCTAGGCCGGAGCTGCTGGATAAGACTGGATAAATGCTTTCCTCCTCCTCCCCTTCCCCCTGCCTCCTTCCCCCTCGCCCTCCCTCTTTCCCCTCCCCCTCCCTCTCCCTTCCCCTCCTCCTCCCCCACTGCCTTCTCTCTTCTTCCCCTTCCTCCTTCTTCTTCCCCCTCTTCCTCCTCCCCCTCCTCCTCTTCTCCTCCTCCTCCTTCTTCTAGAGGCTTATATTTAAAGAGAACCTCTTCCTCTTTCAAATCTATCATAGGACATTTATTTGCAATGCTTTAAATTTAGATATTTCAAATTCAATATGGTTTGTAAACTTTTTTTTTTTTTTGAAACAATTTTTTCTCTTTTTAGGTCAGACTTTTCAAATGGCAGTCTGACAACAAGATCTTCTCAAAGGCAGAGTGGAAATCAAATCATTAGGTGGGAGTAAAACATACCACAGGATTTCCTTTAATTAACCTTGCATTCAGCGGCAAGTCCCTTAATACCCTGGAGCCCCCGGTGTCTTTATCTATCAAAGAAGTATACTACAGCCAGGCTGGGTGAGTTGTTATAGAATTCGAAATGATTGATGTAGGGTGACTGGCACTCACTATTTATGAGTTAGGTAATAAAAATGAAGCAAAATGTTATGTTAAAACTGGAGGATTGCCACTGAGTTGAAGGCCAGCTTAAACTACAAACTGTATTCAAGGCCAGCCTGGGCTGCATAGCAAGACCATAGCTCAGAAGAAGAGAAATAAGGGAGAGGAGAAAAAAGGAAGAGGAGGGGAGGGGAAAGAGAGTGAAGAGGGGGGGAGTGGGAGAGGAGTAAGATGGAAGGAGAAGAAAAGGAAGAAGAAGAGGGGGAAGAGAGAGGGAGAGAGGAAGTAGAGGAAGAGGAGGAGGGGAGAAGGAAGAAGATGGGGGACAGGAAGAACATAACTGGGTAGCCTAGATGCAAGACACCCAGCAGAATTTATTTCAATAGACCTCAGAAACACTCTATTTATATCTTGCTGCATCCATGGGGTGGGGAGGATCCTTGCACACAGACTAAAGCTCCTACCAAATTAAATACATGTGAAAGAATTATCAGTAGCTTTGGAGGTAAAATCTAGGCTTTCATCAACAAGGAGACATGAAGATTGTCAAAAAATCCGGCAAGGAGAAGAAAGTATCTCTCCTGCTCTATAAAAATCATCATGATTTATTCTTTTAATGAAAAAAGGCTTGAGAAGGCACACCAGCTGTGGTTTATGAGGGGGAAATGAGCCAGAATTCCTTGCGGGCAGGCAGGGTCATTGCCACAAGAGGTTAGATCTGGATTATGGGTGGAGGCTGGCATCACCTCGCACTGACATAAGCATGGTCAGGCATCACATAATCTGTAGTGACTAGTTAAGCTTTTGGGTGATATTGTCAAGCAAAAGCAAGGCAGCTCAGCTTTCTCCATTGGCACTGAGCAGCACTTGGGTCAAATATTTGGGGCTGGGGCAGAAGTAGCAGGTTTATGTTGAAGCTCTAGCTGGTTGCCCAATCAACACATGTGAGTAGTTTATCTGTCACTGCAAATCACAGCCACACACCCCCAGTTTTATAAATAGGAATACGTAAATATTTTGGATTCATCAGCCTCCAAGTATTCTTCAGATGTCTTGGGTTCACCCAAACAGAACACATCGTGCGAGCACATTCTCCCTCCTTTATTTTTTTTTATTTTCAGAACTGTCTGTGATTTATGTGAAATAGAATCCATATGTTTCTGCTTCATTTACACTTAAATAATCAAAGGGCCCTGTGTTGTAAGAGCTGTTAGCTGTCCAAGCTGTGTCTGAGCTCGCTAACCCTCCCCCACTCCCAGAAACATAAGCAGTTTGGTCCCTTTAAAAAAAAAAAGTCAAAGAGAAAGAAAGAAGAGAGAGAAAGAAGTGGGGCAGCGGGAATAACCTACGGAGGCCTGTTTTGCCAAGATGAAATAATCTTCAGTACCACAGAGTTCAATTTAGGCAGAAATGGCAAGGCCAAGAATTTCAAATGAGTCCAGAATATGGGTGTAAACAAAGGCGCCTCTCCAACCATGTTAAAAGCAGCTTGAGGAACACACACACACCCCAATGGCAACTTGTTAACCACACTCTGAAGAGAGGGAAAGCATAGGACTACAACCTTAGCACCCAGCCAACAGCTGCTGCAGATTGTCATTCCTGGTTTCTTGAGAATAGTCTGTCCAATCCAATCCAGATACAGAATTTGCCCTATTTTAGCTAAATGCACGCTCCGGTGGTATGTTCTGGTGCCTTAACTTCACATTTCCTGTCATTCTGTCATCTGGGCCAAACAGCCAGCTATTGAACTGAGTATCTGTTGTATTTGGAAACACGTATGCTTGTTTATCATGCAATTTCTTTAGAGATAGCTTTTAGCTCATAATAGGGCCAACATACATACCACATGTGATATGAGGAATATGTTAGCTAGAACCCGTGACTCAGCCAAGAGCCAAATGTAAAGGCATTGATTTCTTGCTTCAACATAGAGTCACTGACACCTTAGCTGCTCTTATGTCACTTTAGCCCTAAGTAAACACTTAGAGATTAGAAGAAAAGTATCCGAACTAGAAACACTATATGATTGTATAATCTTTAAATATCTGTGGAGGATTATCACACAGCATTATCACACATTCATATGAAGGAATTCATGCTCCAAAGTGATCTTTACCTGTGAAGTTTGCCATGACTCCCAAGGATTTAACGGTCCTGTGGATTACTTCATCCACTGGGAAGTTAGGTTTTGCTAACTTAACACACCGAGGAAGAAGGATCCTCAATTGAAGAAGTACCTTCACCAGACTGGTCTGTGGGCCTGTCTGTGCAGCATTTTCCTAATTGCTGATTCACGGGGAGGGCCCAGACCCCTGGGAGTGGTCCCATTCTTAGGCCCGTGGGCCTGCGTTATAGAAGAGGCTGTTCAAGACAGTAAGCAACATCCCTCCAATGTCTTTGCTTCAGCTGCTGCCCTTTCTTCCCAAATTAGTTTTGGTCAGGATTTTATTCTAGTAACTAAACATAAATAAAGTACATTTATACTCCAGTTATCTAGGCAACAGTAAACAGTATAATATAATGTGTATTTTTTCAACCTTAACCCCAAGAAACACTTAATATATCCCTAATCTTGCGTAAAGGGCAACAGGAATTATCACCTTGGTATGTCTTAAACATACACATGCATGTACCTGCTTGTGCACATCAGCATGCATGTGTCGAGTTTATTGAACTCCTGATATAATGTTAGTGGATTGTCCTTAGCAGCGGAGGTGTACATTCCTCACAATTATAAGCTGTTTTGACTCTCATGCTTTAATGTAGGCAGAACATTCCACTAGAGAATGGTACCTCAATCACCTTAATATCTCTAAGTACTTTATATGTGAAAAAAATTAGGTCATTAGGTCATATATTTTTTTAAATGTTGAGCTTAGTTTTTAAAGTGTGCTTTAGGGAATGCTAGAAAAATAGATTAGGCATCACTTCTACACCTGGCAGTTCCTTGCACTTGAGATTAAAGCAGAGAGACAGGCAGAATATTCTGTTTGGCGTTGGGGGCTGTTTAATACAGAAAACCCTTCCTCCTGTCTCTAGATAAAATGATAAGTATTTTAACAAGTAAATGCTGGGGGCCTTTTCTTCTAAAAGGAATAAGTTGTGTTTCCACTGAAGAACTGTGGCAAGCTCATCTGCCCATGCTTCCTGGGCATTCAGAACTTTGATCTAGTTCCCAGAGAAAGCTCAGGTCCCATCCACCTTCTAGTCTACTGCTTCGTTTGCCCCTTGTTTTGAAGGTTACTGAGCAGTTGCTAGAGAGCCTGTCCTGTCCCTTCTGTTGACAGGTTGCCAGGATATATCCAGGCAACAGAAGCTGCGGTTCCTTTTACGCGGCAGCCATAACTATTAACTCCAAGTCCCACAGGAGAAATGTGAATCTCAGAGTTCCCAGCTACTGCGCCAAACTCCGTGGATCCTCACAGGGGGCTGAAACGCCACAGTAAAGACCAAGTATCGAGAAGAGGACAAATCCATGGTACGTCTGTGAGAGTGTGTTCTCTCTTGTCTCATAGCTCCTCATGCTGAAGCTTTACTTTCAGTCGGCATCACTTACTACCTTGACTTCCTCCACATCCACCTTACCATTGGCAGTAATTATGTCTCTGTGAGAGAAAAGAAATTCAATTAGAAGTTAGTCTAATGATTGCAATGATATTTTCCAAAGTAATATTTTACTTCCTTGGATAGTGTCGACAACTGTTACTTAAGGGCTGTAATGGCTAAAACGAGAATCGAATTTCACTGAAAGACACAACCTAAAGAATTTCCTTCCAAGTGAAGTATGTTTTAACCCTACTACTGTATTAAATTTCTTGGGCAGTTTATCCACAAAAGGAGCGGTGTTAAAAGCTCCAGTTTATCAGTTGAATGAAAGGTTTTAAAAAAAAAATCAAGTGAATGAAATACAACCAAACTTGAGTTCTAAGTTTCAAATTCCTAAAAATCAAGTAATTTAACAGACGATAGCCACATAAAAATCCTCTCAACCAAGCCAGGGGCATTTTGCGTCACCCCGGAAACTGTTCTTTTGACTTCCGGTCTGCCTTCTCTCACTGTGCTGGCTACGGTCACCAGAGACTGAAATGCCCCCCATGAACTCCGCATGACTCTAGTCATGCAAAGTGTGTGCCTGTTTCTGACTCCTATGGATGTGGAGTCTGTTTTAAGGCTGATCTGTGCTCCTCCGTGTGCCCGTCATCTTTGATGGGTGAGCATAACTATGATTGTTCCACATTTGTTTAGTTAATCCAGTTGTTGGTATTTGGTTTCTTTCCAGTTTGGACCTGCTGTAACCAAGCAGCTGTAAACACTCCTGCGCAAGTCTCTTCTTTCCACCAATTCCATTCTTTAGGTCTTCCAGCTGTATTGAGATTCGTCTGACAAACTATCCATGCATTTAGGGACTATCATGAGGGGTTCTCGTGAAGTATGTGGCAGGAACTGATTTTCAGAGTTAGCTGAACTAAGTGTCCATCACTTCACACGGTAGCCTTATTTGCTTTGTTTTTTTTTCGGTGGAATGGATGCTTGTGATTCTCTAGCCTGGTAAATTACAGAAATATACTGCATCCTCATGTCTTCCATCACTAGGGTTTGTGTTTGGTCCACGATAATTAAACTCAACAACTTGGACCCTTTAACCATTATCTTCCCTTTAAACCCAGGTTCCAGCTGATGGTAACCACCATTTTACTCAAATGGCTATTAAGTATAAGAAAATAAAAATATTACATATCACTATTCATCAAGGAAATGCAAGTCAAAGCCACCGCTGATGAATTAGAATGGCATTTACCAAAAATTATTTTTAAAAAATGAAGAACTGGGAAAAATGGGGTGAAAGGTGGACTCTTAGGGGCACACTGCTAGTGAGAATGTAAATTCATACCACTATTGTGGAAAAGCATATAGATATTCCTGTGGGAATAAAAATAAAACCAACATAGGAGACCGAAATCTCATTTCTGCTATATGTATGTCCAAAGGAAATGAAATCAGTATGCTCCACACCCCATGTGTATTGCAGCATCATTCAAGCACCAAGATAGGGCATCTAAAAGTCCACCAACAGTTGAACAGACAAAGAAGTCACAGGATGTATGTAGGGTGTTGTATAGAGAGTATATAATAGAGCATTGTTCAGCTTTTAGAAGAAAGAAATCCTCGTGTGTGGCCTCTGGGTGAACATGAAGGTCATTGAGCTAAGAGAAATACGCCAGGTACAGGAAGTCAAATGCTCCCTTCCGTGTGGACTCTCAAACTGTGCACAAGCCTTCTGGTGGTTATGTTTTTATTTATCTTTGTTCACACTTAGTGAAACTGGTAAGCATAAGGAGAATATTTAACTTTTCTTGAGTATAAAATGCTATCTTAGCAGGGTAATAATTTAAATTTGCCATTGACTAATGAAGTGGGGCACTTCCTCCACAGGTCTCTTTTTAATTGCCTATTCACACTATGGTCCATTTAAAACTTTTTCCTTATCTTTAATGAGCCATAAGCCACACACTAGACAGAACCCTTTTGAGTAGCCACAGTGATAAGCTGGACAGGTGATGTTGCCAAAGATGTCAGTGTGACCATGTATCTTTGTGGTTGCTTCAACATGTACTCACCTTCACACCACACAAGCACTGTTCTGTCACCACAGAACAGCACTGCCTACTCTAGCATGTCACTTGTCACATATATCAGTAATTAAGCACATACTCTTTTGTATCTGACATTTTCAGCATCGTGTGTTTTGAGAGGACTCACATTGTGTCTTGGGAGCCTGTTTGTATTATGAGTCAATCCTCTATGTGAGAAGACACCATAATTTTATATTTTACCTGCTGTTGTGTAATTGTGTTTTCAATTTTTGTTATTATTAGTAAGGATCCCATGGACATTTATCTGTGTGTGAGTTTTTGTAAATATGTAATTTTATATTTTATACAATGTGTAGCCTGTACATATTGCTAAGTGCTAAGAAGTTCTTCAGAGTGGTTGCAATACTTCACAATCCTACCAGGAAGATTTCCTCACATCCTTATTAACACTTAGATTGACAATCATTTTTGCTTCAGGCATTACAGTATATATGTCTATGATCTCTGTGGTTTTTGTATACATTTTTCTACATAAAAGTTTTTTTTTATGTGCATGGGTGTTTTGCCGGCATGTATGTCTGTGTACCATGTGTCCAAAAAGGCCCAAAGAGGCTGTTGGATATTGAAACTGGAGTTACAAACAGTTGTTAGCCATCATCTGGGTAATAGAAATTGAACATGGACCTTCTGCAAGAGTAGCCAGTGGTCTTAGCCACTGAGCTATCTCTCCAGCCCCAGAAAAATGTTGGCAATTTTTCTGATGCCAAACAACCAGAAACATTGTGTATTATTTCCCAAGTTCTATGATTATATAACTTTTGTCATTAGCAATATAGGCAAAGATTTATTCTTTTTAAAATTTGGATTGTCTTGTTTTATGTGCATACATGCAGACACACACAACAAATTCTTTATAGTTATAAATCTTAAGTATATTTTTCCACTCTGTCACTTGTCTTTTAATTATCTTAATTTTGAAGAGCGATGGTTTCTAATGCAGAAATATCATTTATTATACTTTTATTTTTCCATCCCTTTTGTTTTGTATATGAAATTTTTGCAAATATCAGTATCACAAAAATATTTCCCTGTGTTTCCTTTCAGGAACCTTCTAGTTTTATCTCTTGTGATTAACTCTGTAAGTTATTTCTGAGTGCTAAAAATAGGGAATTGATACTGGATTTTACCTGTGACCACACCCAACCTTTCACTGTTGTGTGTTACAGAAGTTTCCTTTTCTCCATTGAATCATCTTGGCAGTTTTGTCAACAGATGAACCAAACAGTTGACTATATATCTCTCGACTCTATTATATGCATCTATTGTCTATCCTTGTTAGTACCGCTAATTTTAATAAGCCAACTTTTATCAGCTTATAGGTATGAAGCATGTATTGGGACCACTTGCCAGTGGTCATTCATAAGACTTGAATGAGGGTGGGTTCTCTTCTCTCTTCCTTGAGTGTCATCTACATGTTTTCCAGGCAGGAGCCAAATATATGTGACACATTTATTCACAAAACTTAATACCAGAAATTTTTAATTTAAAATTATCTAATTTTAGTTACTTAATTTTCACTAGCTTATTTTCTACTGCATTACATGATCTATTCTACACAGAGGAAAAAAGGAGAATATTTCTTGGTTCAAAATTTACACAGAGACACATTATTTATACTAGCACCATCTTGCCTACATAACAGTGTGTGTATCATAGTGACAGAGAAAAATAAACCCACTACAGTAGCATCAGACTAAAAGGTTTAACATCTTCTGTGACTGAGAGAGAATTATCAACACACAAATGTTTTCAAAGCAAAAATATGACTTATCCATTCCCAACTTTGAAGCCTCATACATATCCATTTTGAGCCTGAAAATGAAAACTTTAATTTCTGTTTGTTGCTCTTTCCTGCTTACTTCAGAATGTGAATCCCATATAGTTGTCTCGGATAGAAATTTGAAAACAGTGAAGAACCCACACAATTCTGGAACACATCACCTGAAGAAGCAGTGACGATTCCTATGGCATATTAAAAACAAGGAGAGGTATTCTTCAGATGGCAATAGCAATATACCATGATACTGCAGCAGGGGGAGGGAGGATGTAAAGAGATAATGTGCTAATGATTTAAACATGGTAATTAAACTGTAGATTTTATGTGCAGATCACAAAGAAACCAAACATTTATTTGAGAAAAGACCAAGAGGATCCTGGATATAGTTGGGCATAAGCAAAAGTTGATAGAGATCTAGTTGTATTTTGAGTATTATTTTAAAATTCACACTGATTAATAATCAGATGCTTCACTTTAATTTTTTTTTCTTTTCAAGCATGCGTGTTTTTGCAGGAATGCAGGTTCATGTGTTATATGTGTGCAGTGCCCACAGAGGTCAGAAGAGGGCGATATGTTCTCTGAAGCTAGAATTACAGATGGTTGTAGTCATCAAGTGGGTGGGGACTGGGAACCAAACCTAGGTCCTCTGGAAGAACAACAAGGATTAACTGCTGAGCCATCTCTCTACCCTAGACACTTTACTTTTTAAATCAAGTCTCATTTTTAAATACTCATGCAGGGAGTACACATTTTCCTCATGTGTGTACGAGTAGAAAATAATTTAGCTTCATAGGGCATATACCCCGCCATTATAAGGCAAACACAATCAAGACAAATATGTAAAAGAGTAAATATGGCTATTCTCCAATAAATATTTATCAAATGAGTGGGCAGCTGGCCAAATCTGGTCTATAGTTTGTGTACCCTTGTCCTAATGTTTGAGTAATTCTGGTGAATTATCTTCTCCAAGTCATACATTAATTTAGAAAGTCTGTTCTTCTACTGTGGAACCAAGTTCTTTGCAATCTTTTCAGGAGAGAAGTGACTTTTGAGGAGAATTAAGTTTGAAATTCCTAAGTACTCATAATACTCATGTATAAAAGGGATTATGGAAAAATAATCCCTAGCCAGGAAACCCAAACATTCACACTCAGATTCTGCTTAAACATGCAGTGCCCCGAGTACATATCATAGCTGTTATAAGGCCACCATTGGTGGTCCCCTGGCAACCATTTCTGGGAGCTGGTGGCTTGGCATCCTCTCGTCATTACTTTCTGAAGGACTCTTCCCTGAGGCACACTGTTTGGTTCAATGCATAGTCTTTGCCTAGGGTCTTAACTATCTTGGACTAATTATGGTTTCATCTCTCAGGCTAAATAGAATAGTAACCCCTTTATGAAGAGGCATTAACAAGATTTATATGTTGAAGTATTCCTAAGACCTAAAAAAAAAGGTCCCCCCCAAATCTTCACTAAAAATCCTTTTCCATTTTTTTCTATTTAAATAATAATCTGTTGAAAATGTAATGTAAAACAAAGCTAATTTCATCCAACATAAGCTGTGTTTTGTTAGCACCTACCATGGGTCTGGCAGTAGGCCATGTGCTGTCAGTCCAACTGTAGAGAGCAAATAAGTCCCCAGTGCCGTGGAGTTCATGTCCATATGAAGGAAATGGATACCACACGTGCAAACCAAAAACCAAAACAAAACCACATGTTGTAAATGCAGTTCAGAAAACCAGCCGTGATGTCACTGAACAGGACTGTTGGCAGTGGCTGCAGAACATGTCCGTGCGTGCATGTGGGTGTGTGTACGTGTGGTTGTGTGTTTGAAAGAAAGCAACAGCAGTTACTAGAAGAGGAGCAATCAGGAAAGGCCTCCCTGGATTGATAATGTTTACAGAGAGACAGGAATAGAGAAATCAGAAAGCCAGTCAAAGAACTAGAGGAAAGTTTTAGGCAGGAGGAAGGTCACATGAGAAGCCTCCACCCTGTCTACTGAGGGGAAAAAAAAAGACTTTGGCTTGTTTGAGAAACTTGAGGTGAAATGAGTGTACAGAGGAAGGGAAGCAAGATAGAGAGACCTAGGAGAGAGGAGAGAGTAATCCTAGATCATAGAGGATCTCCATGTCAAGAGTTTGAGCTCTACTGGGAGGAGAGTGTGGGCATCTGTAAGCATCTAGTCTGGGTCCTGGCACTGGGTTCTGGTTGCAATTTGCAGAGGTAAATGTAGCTGCTAGGACAATAAATGACTTAGAGAGTCAAGGTGAATGTGGTCCTTCTATGCCATGGCCGACACGGGTGTGAATGGTTAGGCAACCTGCCTGGCAGTGGTAGTCTGAGCACAGGCGAGCATGCAAAAGGAATAGCTGGACGTGTGCAAGTTAGATGGAGACACGGCCCGTGTGTGTTAATGCAGTATCACAAGGTATCCAACATCAGGTGGGTTGAAGGAGCACAGAAGTAAAGTCATCTGAGAAAGGAGACACACCCAAATTCATAAGCAGGAAAAAAAAATGGACCACACAAATAGAGTTACTCTCTTTCCTATGAATTTAGCAGATGGGTCCACAGGGAAGAAAAGCTGCTAATGTTTTTAACGTGTTGTTGCTTTTTGTCCTCCTTCCTGTGCTAGTTGCGCTGGCCCTGAATAGCACATGCAAACTGTGGTTAGTCGGGGCTCTAGCTGGAGAGTTAGAGCAATGGAGAACATCTTATTCCAAGTTTAAATACTTGTCAAAAGAGCAGCTTGTGATATGAACAACAAACAAAACAAACAAACAAGAGAGGCAACAATCTAGAGATAAAAGAGATAAACAATTTGAAAAAACCATACTTGAGGTTTCAGCCACTGCTGTCCTTGTCAGTACCATCTGACCCAGTTACAACCCAGGTTTGATAAGAAGCCATCCTGGATTAAATAATTGCTAGGCAAAGGTTAGGGCTATTATTAATACATTGCGTTACCAAAAACCATATGCAGAGGGAGGGTGTGTGTGTGTGTGTGTGTTATGTGTTGCAGCTGAAGAGTTCTGTATTCAGAGAGGGGCAATTCACAACAGAGCACAAAATGAAATGTATAAATATGAAAAATAGCCTCTATCTAGAGGGGCAATTCACAACAGAGCACAAAATGAAATGATAATAAATATGAAAAATAAGCCTCTATCTAGCTCATTACTACTCATCTATATTCATTAAAGCATATAAATGAAATATAGTCAAAGAACACTCATACACATGTAATAAAAAGTTAGTAGAATATTTGACTTGGTTCATGGCATTTTTCCCTCTCAGAAATACTAGGTGATTATGCAATGTTACAATCAGATAAATCTTGGACTGCATCATCTGTTTATTTCCAATCTAGCCATCTTATATATGAAACACATGGTACTGAACAAACCAAAATTAAAACCACATTCTCTTCATCAGCCAGCCTTTCCTATGTTAAATACAACCTCAAATGGAATTTAATTATCCTAACTATTGGGGCATGAATGTGTGATAAGAAATTCCCAAATAAAGTTTTCTACAGAGTCTTCTGGGAGAAACTTATGGTAAATAGCAAGTGCCGTTTTAAATTAAAGTAACTTGAGTGGATACTATCTGTTCCTTGCCTAAATAACATAGGTGTTGTTGTGATACATTCATAATTTCATTACCTCTAATGTGACCAAATTAATTGTATTATTAATTTTGTATCCAGAACTTCACAGTTACTAAAAAGAATCAAGATTTGCAGCCTAAAATTATGTCATCCTTCACAGGGTATTTACAGGATAAACCTCCAAATCTGAGTCCCTTCTCAAATACTGACTCCATAATGTCTTGAGATATTTTCCCAGACTCTGCATTTTCCCTCCATGTGGTATGGAATTTAAAACTTCTGGAGTTTGAGGCAGGAAAGATGCCTCAGTGGAGAAAGTACTTGCCACACCATACAAGGACTAGAGTTCAGATCCCCAGAAACCATGTACAAAACAGAAACAGTAGAAGGCTGTAGTAGCCCTGCAATCCCAGCCCTCCAAAGGTAAAGACACAGCACCCTTGGTAAGTTGGCTAGCCTAGAGTAGCTGAATCAGCAAGTTCTAGGCTCAGGAAATAAAATGAAGAGTGATCAAGGAATCATTTTCCACTATTATGGAAAAGCATATGGGTATTCCTGTGGAAATAAAACTAAAATTACCACATGACCCAGCACTTCTCTATATGTCCAAAGGACATATATATTTCATCGTCTCTGTATGTCCTATATATAAAGCTATATGCTATATGTCCAAAGAACATATGTAAATGGAGTATGCTTACTCTTGTATATTGCAGCTGAGGATAGATTTTCCATGCTTGTCACCTAATGGGGGCGACCTTGTGAGCATGCGTGGACAGTGATGGAAGCCGCAGACATTCTCGGTGCTAGAGTTTGTGTTTTGTGAACCTTGGCTGATGGGATTTCTTAAATTTCACCCGAGAGCTGGACACCCACACTCATCACACAGAACTTGGGTGAAAGGCAGGATTAGATGTAGAACCAAAGGATTGGCTACTAGGATTGGTTCATCTTCTGTGTGCAAAGAAAATAGAGGGATAATCGAAGCAACACAGCAGAGACACTGAAAAAACTCTGTGGCCTTGATCCTGTTTAGCTTCTGATTGCCTCTAGATTTTCTGTTTGATGCAAAAGATATTTTTATTTTTCCCTAAATGACTGATGTAGAACTTTTCTTTACTTACAGTGACAAAAAATCCTCACAGATATAGAATCAAAGTAACCATATTGTAACAATTAAGCTGTGAATGCAAGAGTGGAAGAGAGTTGGATTGTTATGAAATACTTGTAGTGAATTCAGCATAATGGTAACAGGAATGCAGAAGTTATGCAGCAAATACTTGTTCTGGTTTCCACTATCTGAGGCAGGATGCTGGATAAATGAATTAGTCCCTAAGACCAGCTCCAGGCTCTTCTCACCTGCCCCAAGTGTCCTCAGATAATGGGACACATATCATCAGGGTACATGGTAGGAAGTCCCAGGAGACTCTACGCCATGCTTGGCTCAAAAGCACACAAAATACCTGTTCTAGGGGAATTCTTAGCTTGAGTGTAGGAGACTCTGTTCTTGGGTCTAGAATCCAAAATAATTCCTTAGCCATTGCTCATCACTTTCAGAAGGTTGAAATGCAAGCCTCACTGTTGCTGGGCAAACTGTTAATCACACTCTGCCCACACTGGGTTTTCCACTCCATATTTGTTAAAGTCACTTGCTTGAACTACTTTAGAATTCTAGAGACCACCCTGAGCCGCCTTGTAAGAAGATTTGGAAAAGGCCAGTTCACAGCCAAGTACGCGAACCAGCCTGTGTCCAGTGCCCAGTGGTGAGTGCCAGTCGGCTGCAGTGTATCTTTAGCAAATGGAGCAGTGTTGTCAAGCAGGGCTCCAGTGTTCCATACGTCTGGATGATGTTGGGAAACATACTTAGGTTTCTCTACAGTCCTCATATTTCCAGAATTGTGCTGAAATGTCTTTCAATTGAATCTAAATAAAATGTGGTTTGAGTTAGCTAGGAAATGAAAACTTGGGAACTTGTTGGAGTATTTTAATAAAAAGGAGAATAATTTCAGAAATGTTACTAATTACATTTTCGGTCTGCTGCATTATGTACAAAGATATGATCACATATAAAGATGGCATTTGAAAGCATTATAATTACAATCATGATATATATCATACTTGGCATCTGCCAGCACTTTTATCTTATGTCTAATTTTATAACAACCCTGGCAGGTGACTTTTACATCCACAAAACAGGAAGAAACAGGTCCAGAGATATTAAGAACTTCTGTCAAAATTCCAGCTGATAGGGCTTTGGGAACTATGCTATGAATCTGTGTCCAAGTTTATGCAGAGGTAATCAAGCAAAACATATAAAGAGACAACAGCAGTAGAGACTTTGGACACTAGAGAAGCAGTTCTGATACTTTGGCAAGCGACTTTCTCTGCCTTTCCTTAGAAAATTAGATCATACCAATATATTTAAGCAATTTGCTTGGCTCTGTACTTCCCCTCTACTAATGGTAACAATTCAATTATAATGAAGAACTGAGGGCCTGGAGAGACGAGTCAGTGGGCAAAGTGCTTGCTTTGCAAGCATAAGGGCCAGGGTTGGAATCTCCAGGATCCAGTTAAAAATCTGTGGAGGCTCTTGCCTATAACCCCAGCATTTGGGTGTGAGGAGAGACAGACAGATTCCAGAGCTTACTGACAGGTCAGTTTATCAGAAACAGAAAGCTCCAGGTTCAATGAGGGGCCCTGACTCAAAAACTAAGGTAGAAGTGATGCAGAAAGATACAAGACAGAAAAGCAAATGGGAAACCGTCTTGGTTTCCTAAGAAAATATATTGTTGAAGATGAATTCTCTCGTTATTTAAGCTCTGTGCAAATAAGTCAAAACAATACAGCCGAGTAGTTCAGAGGTGTCTGTCAACATGTTTTAGCAAAAATATTTAAGCATATGTCAGTTATTAGTGACATAAGATGGGACATGGGTTGAACAACTGAAATGGGTATCACAGGTGGTCTCACTATTGGAAGGAACATAGAAGTCTTACTAGGTGGGTATAAGTTGTAGTTTTGTAAATTACGCCTATCTCTTTTACTGCTAAAAGTTTTCTTTTAGAGGAAACTGTAATACATAATTTTAAGAAAGAGAAAATTTGCTTTACCTCGTTCCTAATAGTTAGAAGCTTAAGTTCTTTAGATTTCATAATCCATGTTCTTCTGTCAATCAAATATGACACATATTATGAGAGAATCTGTGGAATGTTTCTGTTCCCAATAGGAGAATCAAAATTCCCGATTCAAACTGTAAGGCAGCTCATCATTTGTTCACTATATCCTAGTTATTTAATTCAATTTTTCATCACTTTCCTTCTCATTCATCTATAGTTCTTGATCTCACAGCAGCCTTCCCCCTCCCCAAGCCCTACATCTGTCTCTGTCTCTGTCTCTGTTTCTGTCTCTCTCTCTCATATCATGCCACCCACTGAAACTCATCTGCACATACTCACTCACATTCATTTATGGATATAGATGTGTGTTTCCACTCACATCCATACACACATCCCATCAAACAATTCCTAGCAGCTAAGTCTCCACATCTATCTACACTTTTATACCTTAAGTGGCTCCTTTATTCATACCAACCTTACACAGACACACACAGACACACACACACACACACACACACTTGTCTGTGCATACACATGCTCACTGTCATACTTCCATGTTTGTATCCCCATTAGTTGTAATCCACCACCACACACACTCACACACTCATACTTAATTCTACACTCAAGCACTCATGTACTCATGACCCCATCTTCCTATGTGCATATACACACTTAAGCTCCTCCCTGACAAAACCTTATACATATTATACAGAAACCTGATCCTCCCTGTGAGTCAGGCCCTGCCATTTTGTAAGAATGTCATGCTTTGGGTACTTGTATCTTTACACATGCTGGTGTTCCAGTGACTAAAATTATCTTTCCTTCTACCCCTACTTGACTTCTTTGCATCCTTCAAAAACCAATGTGTTTTGTCATAAGAATGAACATAACAAAACTGTAGTTGTCTAAACTGTACTTCAGCAGTACAAAGCAAAGTATGACATGTATGTAAACGCCTACATTATGGAACAATTAAAAGCAGTAGATTGTTGAATTATACAACGTGGTTAAAATCTTCATGAAATTATGCTCAGTGAAAAAGTCTATATGCCATCTATGTTCATTTACATAACTTTTGAAATTATAACATTTTCAGAATGAAAGGCACATTTGTGGTTAGTGGAGGGGTAAGAGATGGGGATTTGAGAGAAATAATGGAAAGAAGTTGGATAATGCTAAAAATAGCAAGACGGGATCTTTATAGCATTGGAGCCATTTGGTACCTTGTCTGTGGATACTTATACGTGCAGTAAAGTTACATAAAGCTAAATTGACACGCAGAGACAAACAACTGGAATGAGTATCTGGATTTTATTCATAACTGTTTCTCTAGTCACACATTATACTTTAGTTTTTATAAACAAGAGGAATGTGAGCAAATGCACAAGGGATCTCCCAACTATTTCTTTTGACAATATTGAATCTATAATTACCTTAATAAAAATTACAATTAAAATGTAATTATAATGCCATCATCATACCTAAAAATTAATGCAATTTTTAGTATCTGGGCAAGAAGATATGTTTTGAAGGACTATGCTATGAGAAATGGGTAACATGAACCGTGGCCAGTGGAAACTCCCTCAGTATATGAGAACAGTCGATTCTGTCCCACACAGAGGGGAAACTTGGCACACAGCAAACCATATGGCCACAACTGGGATCTGCAGGCATGATGAGAAACAGAGATGGATCATTCACCCAGGCTTTAACACCAAGCTCTGCCAGTGAGTAACATGTCTGTATCATTGTTCCTAAGGGGATACACAGCAGGAAACAGCAAGATATCTCCCCCTTGGGGTGGGTACATCATGTTAACAGGATACTCCTGTGTGTGAGCCTTCTCTAGCTTGGGAGAAGCCTCAAATATGATCGACTTAAGAACCAAATAATCTCTCATGTATTAACATGGAAAACTTTGGGGGGGGTTTTGAGTATCACAAGCAACAGTCTCCAGTGTTCCTATACATTTTGCACAGCACACTACAGTTTCATCTGTGGTTTGTTCATGTTTACATAGTTCACTCATCAAGTGTGAGTTGGGTTACAGTGATGCCCTTGAACAGCTGATGCTGGTGATGGGGGGCATGTAAGGGGGTTACACAGGAAGGCTACACGGGGGGGGGGGGCAACAAATTGGAAGATCTCTGTTATGCCAAAACTCCACACAGAGAATAATGACTCAACAAAACAGAAATGCATTATCAGAATCAAAGCAGATAGTGAGTCTTCCTTCTCTACAAGGTTCACACACCTTCTTCCAGTTGCCAGAGAAGGCTGCTTACAGTGTTGACAACATGGTTGCAGGAAGAACAGGAACTCCGTTAAGCATGATACACCTGTGTGAATAAGAAATGCCAGGAACTGGACAAAAATGATATGAGTTTAAGTCAAGTTTCTGAAGATTATGCTTAATGATGATTCTCTCTGATGTAAATAAGCAATGCAAAACAAATAGCATAACCAAAGAAGAAAGAGGGTAATGTGGATGAGCCAGGACAGACATTCTGACCACAGTTGGCATAAAACAAAAAAACAAAAAACCAGAATCAAAAGTTGTCAGGTACCATGATTGGGGATTTCACCCACCTAGAGAGTGACACTAGGACTCACTGTACATTGTTATATATTTGTTCATCTGCTGTTAGTAGAGTGAATTTCATTTTAGCTCACAAGCAACTGGGGCATCTCATCAAGGCCCTGAGTTGTTACCTATGGAAATACGTTTTCTTACTGTGCCATGACTTAAAATTCCAGGGCAAAGCATAGACGAGGCTGACAGAAGAACACTTTGTAGAAGGCTGCTGCATTCACAAAACTGATTTCATTTTTCAAGATGATTTCATTTCTTATTATGTGTTGTAAGTTGACATAAAATCAATGGCTTAAAAAAATCACAACTTCATTATGGGAGAGTTCTATGTCACAGGCCAGCAGGGTCCTCATTGAGCACAAGCTGAGATGTTAAAAGACCACATTCTTTCAAAACCCCTTAGAGAGAATCTGTTTCCTACTCTCTCCAAATTCCAGGGCAACCCACATATCTTGCTTGTTTGGTTCTTCCCCTGTCCTTAAAGTCAGTAAGTATTTGTTTAGCTCTTTGCATGCTTCAGATTCATTCTCTCTCTGCCTCTTGGGGACAGGCAAGACTCTTCATGCTTGTGACCGGAAAGAGCCCATCACTTGTAATATACAATGATCTGCATTCTGTAAACTATAAGAGTTAATATTTAAGTGACATATTCTATGTGAGAATTTGTTAACACTGTTGCCATTCCAGCCAAATTATGGTGTCTATAGCGTTGACCATTGATGCCTCATCCCTTATTCACTTCCTGGTTCTACCCTTATTGAATTGGCGGTCCTAGATGTAAAGAGAGATGGTACTAAGAATGATGTGGGAGACATAGGACATGAAAGGTCATGGAAAAAACCAGTTGAAAACACAAACAAAATAGGGCAAATATCTGGCCTTTGCCATCATCTGTGTAACTGAAAATATACACCTAGACCTTCCTTTCCTTCACTACAAGGAAATGAGCAGCTACTCTGACATCCATGGCATTTAATAGTAATTTGACATGGGATGGGAAGAAGCTTTCAATACATTGTAAACCACAAAATATCTAAGCCATAATTGATGGGGTTTTAAAATAAAGAGTTCTCACCACATTTCATTTTTTGCTTGGGCTCTTGGGACAGAGAGGGAGCAAGTTCCTCACAGAATTCAGGAGATGAGTTCTAGTGCTTTTCACCATCAAAGAGTATCTTGTGTAAGTTTTCCTGAGAAGGAAATAGATGTATTACAGAGGATTCTGAATCATCAATGAGTTTTAACCATAAGGGCTGTGAAAGAGTTCATAACATTTGGTGACATCAATCAGAACGACAATAGCGTTTGGGTGACATATCAGCATAGGATGGTCATAGGTCCACAGAAAGGAAAGCTCACAGTGAGAAACAATATTTAGCTTGTGGGTGTAAATAAACTACTAAGTCTCCAGACTCACTTACTGCCTGTCAGTGAGGAAATCAGGAAATAGAGCCTCATTCACTGACCGACACAGTAGAAATCCAGCATGTCCGTGGGTCCTGATCTGCTTTTGACTCTCTGCCCAAGGACTTTCTTCAGATGCAGCTTTGGGTAAAGAGAGCATTATTAACAGTGTTGAAGTTTAAAATGAATGGTCTTAATGATAAGTTTAAGAGTTAGCCAGGCTCTGGGAGACTCTGACCTCCTGCGGGTAGAATAGACCTAAGGCACAATGCTGGGTCTGTTATTAGGTCAGTGGAGGGTATGACTAAAAAGGTCCTTCTAGGACACAGTGACAGCCATCTGTCTCTTGCCAACCTATGCCAGTCAAGGGCAGCCATACTATGAATTGTATTTCTTTCCATTTGGACACACCAGTGCAGTGACAATACTTCAAATGCTGTCAGGCTGTGCCAGAGTCATGGTACTAATAATGAGTCGGGAGAGTTACAACAGTGGACCTCTGTTGAACATCTCGTAGAATGAGGCTAGTAAACGATGTGTTGAGTTGAAATTCTTTTAAAGTTAGAATACTAAAGTATCTATTTCCCCCTCATTATTGGTGATAATCAATTTTTGATTCTTGATAGAGTAAAGAGATCTCACTCTAGGCTGAGAAAGAATTACAGCTCTGTTCTCCCACATTTTCAGTTCAATCTAATCTATACTCATTTCTTGACAAAACAGATTGGCAGAGGAAGAAGTAGACCAAATTCTTCCATCCTCTCCAATGAGGGATTTCAAGACCAAGTCCTGAAAATTCAACAGCTGCTTTTATTGTTAGTAGATTGTTTTAGTCTTTTACTGTCTAGTTCTTTAGGGGAATAAAAGGCATCTAACATCCCACATACGGAAAGACATTGAGTGGTAAAGCAAGGTCCATATAAGGTTTATATAGAATAGCTCCAATAACATGGACTGAAAATTACATATGCAAATGGATTCAAAATATTCAGATGATGCCAGGAAACACTTTTTTTCCTGCTATTGTTTCCCCTTCTGTTGTCCTTCTTATGGGTTTTCTAAGTACAGAGTCCTTTGTCCTTTCTGATTGGAGTTAGATATGACACCATTGACCTTCCAGTAACTTATTCCTCCTCACATCACTGACTCCTTTCTCCTTCCTTCCCTCGATCCTCAAACCATGCATTTCCTCTTCAGTCCACTTTCATTTGCAAGATTTTCTACTAAATGTTTACCAATGAGTGTGCTGTGACTTCAGCAGTCATATCTTTCAGAAAAGATAATGTAACTTCAACCAGAGTCTCAGTTTCTGAAGAGCTGGGGTTTACAAAACTTTGAAGTGATTTTCAAATAGTCGATTAAGAAGAAAACTATGGGAAAGAGTCAGTTTCAAATGAGGTTCACAAGCAATCTTACAGACTCAAAGTAGCCCTAGGGAGAAGCTTGACCTATAAATTAGTGGTGTGAACTGGTTGAGAAACTTTGGAAGAGTCCAGATTGCCAACCTGACCTATGGCTTTCACTGTGCTTTGACTCCTATTGGTTGTGGGACAGGAAATGTAGGCTCCTCAGGCTAGATCTTCCATGTCAAGTAAATGCAAACAACCATTCATGTGACATCTCTAAATTTAAGTGTAGTGGCAATTAATTCATTTTTAGCACTTTTACTACTACAAAGAATGTTTACATGTGGGGCACATTTGGCCTCTGAGCCAATACTTAGGATAAAATTATCTGAAATGTAAGAAAACACAGTTTGTAAACTGCTGGTTTGTGGCTGTTGTTATTGTCAGTTTGACACAAGCTGTAGTCATCTGGGAAAAGGAAACCTCAGTTTAGAAAATGCCTATATCAGATTGTCCTGTGAAACATTTTCTTGATGGATGATTGACATGGACTGGCCCAGCCTACTATGGGATGGGCCACCCCTGGGCATGTGGTGTTGGGTTGTATAAGAAAACAAGCTGAGCAAGCCATGGGGAGAACGCCCAAAGCAGCTTTTTATCTGAGGGTCTGTTTCAGTTCCTGCCTCCACTTTCCTGCTTCTAGCGTCCTGCCTTGAGTTCCTGCTTTTACTTTCCTTGGTGGTGATAGCCTGTAACTTGTAAGCCAAGTAAAGTCTTCCACTCCAAGGGCTTTCTGTCAGTGTTATATCACAACAATAGAAAGCAAACTAGGACAGTGATACTCCTGTGAACAGTCCTTATTCTCCTGAACCCTCCATTTCCTTCTCTTTTATCGCTTTCATCATGCTTTGTCTTTCTTCTACATATTACAGGGCTCTTGCATGATCATATTGGTGGTTTCCATAGTTACTTTCCTACTTCACCACTTATCAGTGTGACAGTTCTGTGTCCATACCTGTACAGCACTAGTGATTTTACACCCTGTGATTTGGATACTCAATATAGAGTGAAAAGTACAGGTTGGGTCTAATACTAGCTTACATAGGGTGATATTATGAGTCTTAACAACATAAAATACGCATGCAGAAGGCTCTACTTAGAAGCATAAAATGTCCATTTCTCTCCTTTCCCTTTGCTTTTCTGATACCACAGGCTATTGTATCCACACATGGCAATTAAAGAATGAAAAAGTAAAAGAACATTGGGGTTCAGTGTCTTTCATAGTGAAGAAAAAGTGAGGAAGGGGATTTTTTTTCAAATTAGCAATTATGGTCCTGATTAACAATGCTCACATTCCCTCAAAGCCACGCCTCTGGCTGTGTGGCTTTCTGGAAAGCATTCCTTGTCTCCAATGTCATTCTTGCAGTTTTCAAGCCATACAACCTCCGGGTCCCAGCTGTTCTCATAGGACCTTTTGTCAGTTTACCTCAGATTTACTGAGGACCACAGACATAGTCTTGGTCTCCCCTAGTTCTTTCTAGAAGAGTGTGAGCCACCCAGCTTCCATCAGTAGTTCTGGCAATCCTTGGCCTCTGAGTGGGATGGGCTGATTTCTCTCCACAGGATTAGAGACTGGATTATCAGGGAAAGAGAGTCATACAAAAACTCAAGAAACTATAGCTTGGCTTAAAATGACAAGTTTCCCTGCATAATTTAATTCGATTAGTAACAGGTGCAGAAGTGGCATTTTGTAGCTCATAATACTATTTTGTTAAAGCCACACAACCATGTTTTCAGTGGAAGTTTTATTGTTGAGGCAAGCACCTGAATTTCTATCACGTTATAAAAGAGTTCCTTTAAATTTGTACTAACTGCAGCAGCAAAGTAATGTGTCACTCAAATAGAACAGATTTTTTTTATAACTGCTTATTCTGAATCTGTCTTCATTCATCAGGAAATAAAGCTATATACATTGTTTGAACAAAGGAATTTAAGGTGCTATTGACTAGGAACAAAGCTGTTACCTACATAACTAGCAATAAAAATGAGCAGCATAAGAGAGATTACACTTCCAAGACTGGAAGGTGATGGGGAACATCCTGAATTATAACAGCTTAGACATCCAGAAGAGGGACCTGAAGAGATAAGAATCAGATCATTCAGGAGGAAGTGCTTACTGACGGCAGATGATGTCCATGGGGAGGTCTGTAGGTTTTCCCCAATGTTTTATACAATGAAACAGTCATTTATACAGTAAGAATTTATTTTGTGCTCTAGCAATGACCATTATTAAATTATTAAAAAAAAACTCAATTACTATTAGATTTTCATGAGTAAACAACCACTAAAATATACAAATAGACGTTTGTCTCATGTAAATAAGACATGTTGTAAAAAGGTACTTGGTTCATGTAATGGGCTTTACACTTAACAGAGACTCAAGTTCCTTCAAGCCTATGCTGGTCACATCCAGTGTACATGTCCAAGATGGCTGCTTGGGTTCCAACATTATATGTATTTCTAAGCATCAGGGTCTATAATCCTAGCACTTGGCAAGTGGAGGGAAGTCTGGGATACATGCTAAGGCCTTGTCTCAAAGGAGAGAGAAAAAAAAAAAAACCTTTCTCAAATCCCATCAATATGTTCACTAACTACAAAAGAACTCATAGACTTTTAGCTGAAAAACCTGCCCAGCTAAAAATTAGGGCTACATTAACCAGGGGAGTTGAGCAGTATGGCTTTTGGTAAGTAACGAGCTACCTCCACCAGATTCTGGGAGGAATATTGCCTGCCATAGCCTCCCTATAAGTGACTATATTTATTTCTTGTACAAGGCAAAATTCCACAGGTAAGGAAGACCAGAGAGTACATTAGGAAACTGTACTCACACAAGACGCTAATGAGAATGGAGGCTGCCGAACAGCATAAAAGACAGAACAATCAAACCTTCTAGGCCTTTGAATGTGCCCATTCGGGATGAGCCTCAACTGTTTCTTATATTTTTATCCCATTTGGAGAATTTTTGTTCTATACGTATAGGAAGGGGCCATCTCATGTGTTCATTATATTTATTTTAAAGAATTAAAGTAGTTTTAAAGGACTTGGCCACACTTTTGTTTGTATCCCATGATCTTCCTTTTAAAGAACACCGACTAAAGCCAAAATGGGCTCTGGAGTCTCACAACTATGGTGGGCGTTCAAATTTGTGTTTGCTTCTCCCTTCTCATGAACCCTAAAGGGAGTGGGAAGGGCCATGATCCTGATAAAATATGAACCCTCCAAAGCATTCCTAAAATGTTCACTGTGCAAATATGGTTAAATGCCTAATTCAGGCCCATCTCTACAAATGCCTGGGGTAAGGCTGGCTGGCTGGCTTTTCAAAGTGCTTCTCTTCCTGTACTAGCAGTGTTGTTTTACCATGTGTCTGGATGACAGGCTGGCTTCTTTACATGAATGAAATCTATGTATTGAGTGTTTCTAGCATTTTTGCTTTAGTTATAACCAGCTTACAGTGTAAACAGCCAACAACCCTTACCCTGGCACACTGCCTTGGCACAGTCAGCAGCAGGGACATCATACGTCGCTCCTCGTCTTCCCCAAAGTTCACTGGCTTCCACGTACCTCCTCATTTTCACTTTCATTCCTTCACTTGTGATGTGAGGAATGTCTGCAGGAGCAGGACAGAGCTGTTGCTTAAAGTGGGAACCTTAAGCGTCTTCACTGTGCTTGCTACAGAGACAGTCTTCACAGTGAACATGCATTCTCGTGCAGTGAAGACAGTGGAGGGCAGCTGCAGGTGGAACATCACTTGGCCTCACTGGATAGTGTCACAATCATCTTGTGTCTAATTGTAAAGACAACTAAATCAGTCATTTTCTCACATGCCTCTACCCCACACCCTGTCCTTCCTTTGCCTGTTGCATAGATGACCCGGAAGAGGCTGGTAGGTTCAGAGAAAGGATATGTATTCTTCACCCGGAAGAAACTTCTAGCAAACCATATTTTCTGCAGAATGAAATGACCCTGTCTCACACAGAACATGACTGGTCTCCCAGCGTCTTTGGGAGCACTTCTCTCCCTGTTCTGTTTTTTCCATCTTTATCCTCCTCCCACTTCCCTTTGCAAGCATAGAGACTGGAGAGAAGTTAGGCGCCTGCCCAGGAGGCACATGAATAGTGCATTAAAACAGGGATGGAAACTAACAGGGAAGCTCCATGGAATTCAGGTTGGCGGGATAATGGAAAGAGCTGTACCCTGGAGCCAGCGAGAACAGAAATTGAACCCCCTGTTCTGTCATTTAGAAATTGTCTTGGGCAACTTACTTGTCTTTTCTGAGTGGCAGTTTGTTTATAAAATTGAGTAATAACATCTGCCTCATTACTGTCTCAGAGTTAACTGAATTATATACATGAAAACGAGAGCACTGTTGGGCCCACAGTCGCCCTTCACTAAATATGAATCTCTTACCGAATGAGAAGGGGGGTGGAGGAGGAGTTGGTGAAGGTCACAGGATTTCTCAGTATTGCACTGAGGACTTGCTCTGTGTGCATGTGTGTAGGGAAAGAGAGGGACGGAGATACAGAGACAGATGGAGAAGCAGTTTAAGGCATGGGACCCTATTTTATTATATTGATTTTCTAATCTCTTTCACTACTCCCAATATCTGTAACTTCTGGTTTCAGGGAAAAAGGATAACTAGGTCAGAATAGTATTGGCTCTGAGTATCTTTTACTCAGTGCTGATAAATGTGCTTTGTGTGTTCCCGAGCCCCTTATCCTGAGCTCTGTGTGTTCCCGAGTCCAGTGTCTTTTCGAATGGGACTGAGAAAGTGATCCATGTCTCTGAGTTTCATTTTCTGCGCAGGCCACTCTGTTTGTGCCAACACATTCTTTGGTTGCCACGTGTTAGCATCACCGCCTCAGGAGCTGTCAGGATGAAGAATCACTTCCTTCTCTGTGCCAGACCTGGGTTGATCTCTAAACTACAAAGGTTCAGGCTTTTCTTGGCTCCAAAAATACAGGAACTGTGCTCAGATCTCACAGTTCTTTTTGTCCCTTATAAACCTTATACCTGAGGTTTTCATACTACCAGTCTAAGCTCCTATGTTTGCTGATATGTGCTGAACCTCAGATCTGGTGCAGTCCCTGCAACCTAAAGGATGCTTCTGGGCTCTAACCCTGACCTGGTGACCCAGAAAATTAACAAGACCCAAGATTTCTGATAGAATTAGCTTGTTAACACACAATCAAGTTTACTCAGGATTTCTCCCAAGATAAAAACATCTTATGCTCTGCCCATAATGAGATCTCATTGTCCTATCAGCCTTTTCTTCTAGTTTGTTTGAGAAAACCAGCGACCCTATTTTTTCTTTCTTTCTTTACCAAAACTGGTTGGCAAACATACATGTGTAAAACAAAACAAATATGATGAAAGAGCATCAAACAACACCTGAGCATTGCAATCCCAAGGAAGATGCACAGATATCTCATCTGGGCTCTTCAGTGCATCAACATTCAAGAAGTATATCACACCACATTTCCTAATACACGGTGTCACCTCAAATACTTGACACATTTCAACAAAATGTGTTTATCTTTAAATAATGTTAATTTTTTAAAACCATCCCATGAATCCTGATATTTTCAAAATTATCAAAGGAGTCTATGTCACTGAAGGGTTAAGAATCTCTGAAGGAGGGGTTTGTGGGATCACCAAGGTTTTCTACAGGGTCTATTGATCCCTTTAATTTTTATAGTTTTTGGATTTTCTCTTTTGTGAATAGAAGCTTCATTTTTCTCTTCTGTGAACAGTGCTCTTCCTGGAGTCAGACTGTTACTTTGTGTCATCTGTGTGTATGTGATGTCATGCTCAGCCTTCTTTGTGACTAATTCTGCTCTAGTAATTTCAGTGCACTACAATTTGTAAACAAATTATTCACATTTGTGTTGATGTTTCTTGAATATCTCAAATGTACTGGTGGTTTCTAAGCTAGCAAACAGACCACATGGCCAATTTAAAAAATGTTGTCTTTTATCAGATCTAAGGGATGTGTGTTTGTGTGTGTGTGTGTGTGTGTGTGTCTGTCTGTCTGTCTGTCTCTGTGTGTAGTAACTTCTTGGTCTGTCTGTCTGTCTCTGTGTGTGTAGTAACTTCTTGATTTATATCTCCTGCTCCTTACAGATCTTGGAGATATATGGGGACTTTCCCACATTCCAGACTGCTGCCCTCCAATGAAGCTCTGAGTCACTGATCCAAGTACTGGCACCATGTGGAAGCCCAGGACAGGTCAGCCTAGTCTTCAGTCTAAGCAGCAGCCGAGAACCAGTGTGGCCTGAAACTCAAGCAAGCACTAGAGGAAGCCTCCCCCTCTGTTCATGGAAAGAGGAAATGAAAGGATTTCCAGCCAATCACAAGGAACTATCCACCGCTCCAAAGAGCCCACCTTCCTTATCCAGCAGGCTGTACTGCCGAGTGACTCCCATTCATCCCTTCTGCAGGAAACACTGTGTGGCGGTCTAACCAAAACCATAAAGGCCAACACTCAGAAAAGGAGACCTGGAACAGCGATTCTATCAAAAAGCTCCAGTCGAATTATGTCAGAAAGCCTGCCTAGACCCCCTGTGATCCCAGCCCGCAGGCCAGGGTTCCGGATATGCTACATTTGTGGACGAGAATTTGGGTCCCAGTCACTTGCCATTCATGAGCCCCAGTGCTTGGAGAAGTGGCGCAATGAGAACAGCAAACTACCCAAGCACCTGAGGAGGCCAGAACCTTCCAAACCACAGCCCATCGGTGGCAGCGACTCCTACAACCTTCAGGCAGCCAATGAGGAGGCATTTCAGAGTGCCCAGGCTCAGCTGCTGCCCTGTGAGAACTGCGGCCGCACATTCTTGCCAGATCGTCTCCTGGTTCACCAGAGAAGCTGCAAGCCAAAGGGTGAGAATCCTGGAACACCAATCATGGATAGTCCTAATGTTCCTACTGGTCTCAAGAAAGCTTCTAGCGGCATCCCAGCTCGACCAAGGACTCTCATCTGTTACATTTGTGGTAGGGAATTTGGCACGCTGTCCCTTCCTATCCATGAGCCCAAATGCTTGGAAAAGTGGAAAATTGAGAATGATCGGCTTCCTAGAGAGCTGCGTCGGCCACTGCCCCAGAAGCCTCAACCCCTTCCAACTGAACAGCCCAGCCAAGAGGGGGCGAGTCAAGCCGCCCTTGTGCCTTGCCCAAATTGTGACCGGACCTTTGCTGTAGACCGCCTACCTGTACACCAGAGAAGTTGTAAATCTCAACCTAGTGGACCAAAAACTCAAAATTCGAACCTAGAAAGGAAAGGTGGTCCAATTGCACCTACTAATTCCAAGCAACAGAGGAACATGGAAGCACCCAATGGGGACAAGGTAACTGTTGTCATATAAGGTGAAGTAGGTGGACTGGGGACACACTGCATCTTCAAAAGGATGAGAAAACTATTCCTAGAGCGAGCCACCTCAGCCCCAACGATGGTTTCTCCCAAAGCCTTACTTGTGTCTCAAAGCAGCCTGTCCAAGTGGATCTCTTTTGGACTCCAGGGGCTGTGTGTGTGTCTCTTTTTGCAAAGTAGACCTAACAGAATCCTTGTCTGATTGGTTCATAATCCTCTTCAGTCCTACAGCCTAAAAGAGATGGACTTTTTTCCCCCTCTGATCCCTCATCCCAGTAATCCCTGGGAGAGACTGTTACTTAAAATGAGTCATTAATGCTGTGTCTACATTACAGAGATATGATTCCCATTCCAACAGCCAATGTTTATTGCGGGTTTATTTTAGTCATCTACCTTAGGAATTCGGTTTTGGCAATGCTGGGTTATGCTGAGTTTATCTTACTAAAATAGAATCTGTGTCAAAAACCCCAAATGACTTTAGCAATAATTAAACAGTGGAGCACTTTCTGAGTCTATGTGCCCTACAGAGAGCAGTGTGATTTTGTTGAAGCCATACATGATTATTAGTGTGTGGGGGGCTGTTAACCCCTTCATGGATGCTGAAGCAACTAGATATGTCTGCATGATTCTGGGAAGTTCTCAGTCCGTTGTTATTCTGTACCCATTATGGAGACTGTTCACAGGATGCTGTCCCCCAACCTCAGTCATTCTAAACAGTGAGCCAAGGTATTGTCAGACTATAAAGTTATTAGCCTTTTACTTGGGGTCTCACTGTTAGCAGGATTGGTGAGAAAGTGGCCAGTTGAACAGCAGGACATGGTACATGTCCTGCCAGAAAATCATGACACTGCCCTGTCACATCTTACATGTCAACTGTAAGAAACAGGAGGTGGTTTTTCCTCATGGCTGTTTGGATTCCAAGCATGCACAAAACCCCTATCATGGCCTCCTGACAATAGTCTTTATCCAGATACTGTTTCTAACTTGAGTGGTTTAAGGAAACACACATAATTCAAACCATTACTAAACTGGAGCGATAAGGACACATCTTTTATTATGATCTAATTTCTCTTGCCTTTATTTTTTTTATTACTCTAAGAACTGTCTAGTCCTTGTTCCTAATTTCCATGACTAAAAATTATGGTCTTACTAGTTTTGAAGATCCCATGGCAGTCATCCAAGAGCAGAGAAGTCAGACCAACATGCTGAACAATTTTTCCAGTGAATATTGAAGACAAAAAAAAAAAAGTCTAAATGGCTAGATTCTTTGCCCTATGGAAATCCAGTGCTTAAGTGTGTCATGGGCTCTGAACTGGTCTCATAAACCCAATCTGGTTTTCGCATCTTCTGCCTGTTGCTTTTCTTCCAATATGTGTGGGGTCTGGAAACAGAGAATAAAAGGATCTGTGTCTTAGGGCCACCAATCAGCACTTGTGCCAGCATTCTAACTCACAGCCCGGTTTCTTGGTTGCATGCATTTACTTTAAATGTTCTCATTACAGATCTAGCGCTAGGGAGGAGTATGGGCAGAAATCTTGTGCTTACTGTTGTCACACATACTTCGTGCTCCAAGACTGGAGCCAACCTGCTAAGCACAGCATGTTCTCTCAGTCACAAGTGCTGAAAGAGACGGACTGACTGGGCCTGTGGTGTCTGTCACAAAAAGCCACCTCCCTTCCCCACCCACCCAGTTGTTTGGAGGAGTTGGTGTCAGCAGTGGTGGTATCTCCATGATGCCTGATGTGAGAGTTCAGGGAGGCCCTAGAAGACTGGATGTTGCCAGTGTGTACCCAAACCCTCAAAAGGGCATTCACTGCCATGTATCAGTTGCAAAGTGGCACCCGCCATTGTTACCTGTGTCCTGACAGATTGAGAACCATATAGGTCCCAGTGAAAACATGGACAGGTCATCTAAGCAAAAGGTCATAGCCACATTTAAATCAAGCTTGGCTTAATTAAAATGGAGCAAGGTTTAGACTTCCCTAATGCATAAGATATGTTGGAAGTGATGGACGTTATCCATACACTCAGACAGTGCTTTTAGTGATGGACGTTATCCGTACCCCCAGACATTGCTTTTAAGGTGCGTTCAGAAGAACACCATTTCTGACTAGTTTACTTTGCTTTCTGGATCCCATCTGTTGAAATTTTAGCTTCCTCACACCACTTACCACTTCATGCAGTGAGTCATTTGTTTTTCATAAAGAGCGACTGACCTATACATCATTAGATTCTGGAGTTGAATCTGCCTGTGACAGCTGACTTTTGGCTGACTGAAGTGCATTGCTTTTTACAATTTGGATGCCTGCTTCATCTCTTTCTCTCGTCAATTAGAGCAGTTTTACTTTGGAATTCTTGATCTGGTCTTGGATTAGCATCAGCTGTCTTGCCTGATATTCTCAAGGGGTTCAATCTGAATTCCAGAGAGGAAAAAAAATATGCTCACAATAACAGCCATAGTATTGGGGAATCAGTTTGCTCTCACTGGGTGACAGTGAGGTTTGATAGCCAACTACAGTGCTGCTAAGAATGTCCCTCTACTGTTGAAAGTTCTCTTATGATGCAGTCAGTCAAAGAGAACAAAAATAAAGGCCCATGAGATCTAAGTGGGCCCTCTGTTTATCCTTATATAAACTCAAACTCTCCCACTATGTATAATCTGAAATACAGAGCCAAATCTATTCTTTGTGATCTCACAGAAAAGTTGTGAAGTGCTCTAGCAGTGTTTAAGGGGAATAAAAGCCTTAGTGTAGAATTATGTAAAAGTCTATTGTTCTGGGGAGATTATTGTCTGGCCCTGTGTCATAATGACCAGCATTGTGGCATTTTCTTCCTCTGAAAGAAGAAAAGCTTGGTGAGCTACACCTAGTTAAAAACCTCGGATGAAGTTTTGATGCACAATGTGGGAAAATACAGATTATTATTTTAAATTTTACTATTGTTTTTGCTTAATTGAACATTCATTTTAAAAGTATTTTTTATGGTATCTGCTGAAGAATATGATAGAGGCCATTATTATTCCTTATTTTAAAGGAATAAAAGGAATACATGTTAACAAGTTGGCTCTTTTTTTGGAAGCTGATTGTTACAGTCTTTAGCTTAGGACCTCTTCCAGTTATTTGACGCACAAGATGATAGTTAAAAACATAATTATAAGCCCAAAGTCAGTCTTTGCCCAATAAACTTCTCTAAGTAAGCCTAGGGATTTATGTCTTAGGATTTTGTTGGTGACACATGAAATGTTCCTAAAAATCCTGCCTTACATTGCAAAGCCAAAATTATTTTTATTAAGGGACAGTATCTTTTCTACAGAAGATACTCTTTGAGCTTGAATCTGAGTACTTTTGGTACCAGGGTTCAGATTGCAGTTGAACACATCACTAGCATCTGGTGCTGCCATCTGCTGTTTCCTTTTAATGCCTTCTACATTGTCAAATATGTGACTGCCTTTCTCCAAAAAAAAAAAAAAAAAAAATTTTTTTTATTCTTTTTAATTATGTGTATGTGGATGGGTGTGTGTCTGTGTGCAGGTATGTGTACCTGATTGAAGGTGCCCTAGGAGACCAAATGTATTCAAACCCCCTGTAGCTGAAGTTACAGGTGGTTGTAAGCTATCTGCTGTGGGTGCAGAGAAACTGAATTTGGGTCCTTGAGTCCTGTTAGCTGCTGGGCTACTTATGCAGTCCCTACTCTTTTATTTTTATGTATGTGAATATTTTTCTTTCACACATGTGTGTGCAGTGCATGCATGCCTGGTGCCCTCAGGGGTCGAAAGAGAGTATCAAATTCCTGGGAGCTGGAATTGTGGATGGTTGTGAGCCACCAGGCAGATGCTAGAAATTGAACTGCAGTCCTCTGCAAGAATGACAAATGCTCCTAGCCACTGAGCCATCTCTCCAGCTCTTCCAGCCCCAACCCTTCATTTTAACTTCCACAATCTAAGAAGGTTCGTTTATACTACTACTATGAACTCCAGTTATTTGGGACTGCAGTTATATTAGATTTGAAGTTAGAGGTGCAGTTTCTGGTGGGAGTGGGGAGAATCTCATTTCTTGAAGGCAGAGTATCTAATGGGACTGTCACAATAAGAAAGATGGAGCAAATATGACCCCATTTTCATCATTTTCATCCATTTGTGCATGGATTTCTGTTAAATAGAAAGAACATGAAGTTTAGGGACAGGAAGTAAAAATATGAACTTCTTTATTGAGTATCTTTATGTATTCATCCATTCTCCTATGAAAATGCCTGAGATAGAGTAATTTGTGAAGAATAGAGGTTTGATTCGCACATTTGGAGACAAGGCAATACAAGATCAAAGTGCTACCAGCCCTGCTGTCTGGGACAGATGTTCTTGCAGGATGGGGCTGTCTGCTGTTTCGGAGTGAGTAAAGCTTGGATTCACAACAGGGGAACAGTGGCAGGGCAAGGAGGCGTTAGCATCAGCTTGAACCCTTTGATGAAGGTGTTAACTTTACTCACAAAGGTCACCACCCACATCGTGAGCCACCCACATCATGTGTTCCACTGAGGACTAAGGTTCTGCACGACTTTAGAAGGAACACCATCACTCAGTACTGCTTTTCCCGATCAGCACTTTGTACGCATAATCTGCTATAAATTTTCTCTGATTTTCTGGTGGGAAGTTGGAGGTTAAGAGTTGCCTAGAGTTACATAGCAGGTTCTAAAGTAGGTGCTAGCGACAGTTCTAAATAGAAACGAGTGCATCAAGGGTACAAGGCATGGTCGAACTCAGCAGTAGCATACCTGTGTTTTTAATTCCCAGCATGGAAATGTGGGATCATTGTTACCCTGGGAAGACTAAGCACTAGGTAATAAAAAGAGGAAACAAGTTAGCTGACTTACAAGTATTCATCATTAGGTGTTGGCTTATGAGTAAGTATATATTTATTAAAAAAAAAAAACAAACAAAAATGACAACAAAAAACTATAGACCCAGCTTTTAGTCTTTGGAGGAAATGATGGGAAAACTAAAAAAAAAAATAATCAGGTAGTATCAAATTTTGATAGCACAGTGTGTTGGGATGGGAGGCAACATTTAGAACCTTGACTAGAGAAAACCTCAAGGGAGATTCTTCATCTGAGACCCATGACCAGTGACAGCATTAATGGAGCAGGTTGGTGTGAGGGCGTGGCTGTAGGGGGGAGACTGTGGTCTGAACTTACAGTGGAACTAAAGAGCCTACATGTGGCTGGCACCTAATGGGGATGATGTTGCATAAGAAGAAGCTGTAGGGGCGGCATTGGGGCAGTGGTGATCCCTCAAGCACACCAGTTGCTTAGCTATATTATGAATCCAGTGACTGGTGGCAGACTTGGAGATGAAGTAGGATGGGCATACTTTATGAGAATTGAAATGTGTGTGAGGAAGGAGGCCAAGGAGGACTTCCACATTTTAGTGTGAACACCAGGTTTAATTGTGCCACTTTCCAAGAAGGAAAGGAAGTCCATAGGGAGTGGTTTCATTCCAGAAATAACAAATTAAAATGTTACTGAGGTATTTAAGTAATCTGAGCTGAGGCGCACGTGTTTGAGACTAAGAAAAGAGGACATGGCTGGGATGTCCATTTGTTGGTTATTAGTAAATGCAGAAATCTGAATGAGTGTAGGATTAGAAAACCAGACTGAGGTGCTGGACTGGCTCAGCAGTTTAAAGCAGTTACTGTTCTTGCACAGGGAACAGAGTTCAGAGTCTAAGATTCACATGGTAGCTCACAACCATCTATAATTCCAATTCCAGGGGATCTGATGCCCTCTGTTGGCCTCTGAGCACCAAGTACACACAGATATACATTCAGGCAAAACACCAATGCAATTAAGATAAAAACAAATAAACCTTAAAAATGAAAAAGGAAGAAAGACTGAAGCTGACTCCTGAAAGAGTTGGAGAATGAATATCCAAAAATATGACTAACTAGAACGGCCTGGAGAGAGAGACTGCTCTGGAAGGTGGTAGCTGCAAAATTGTTAACAGAGGAGGAACAACAGAAGGCATGCTCAGAGAGGAAACAGAACCAGAACTGAAAATAACTGTTGGTTTGGCCATTTAGATTTACCTATAAACATTGGAAGGAACACGCCCATTTGGTTGCAGCTGTAGCATGTGAGTATGTTTTGAGAAATTTAGCTCTCTAGTCTAAGAAAAAATCAGTGGAAAAGTTAGAAGTAGAGGTTTCTTTAAACAATAGAAGTGTTGAGACTACATACATTGAATGACTAACATAATAATTCAGTGGAGAGGAGGAGTGAATTGAGGTGACCAGAAAAGTTAAGACCCCACAGAAGAAGCAGACACCAGAACCTAGGATTGCCAGTGCATGGAAAGAGCAATTTGTAGGATGGGTGCTTCTTTATTCCGGGAGGATGCTGACTGCAAAAACTAACAAAAACAAAACAAGTGCATCCACTAGCAGCAGGAAGATGGAGGGGCTGCAATCTGTTTATGTTTTCTAAATTAAATATCAGGCAAGCCTAGCATGCTATTTAGCCCATGAGAATGAAGAAAAGAGTAACTCTGAGGATATTCTTCATGTTTGTTCTTTTGTGACCTCTGTTAAACTGAGTTCCTGAAGTCAAGACTAAGGCTGTTAGAACTGCTTGCCTCTATTATCCCTAAATCCAAGAGTGACATGGGACTCCTATTGGAAATGGTAGATAACCCATTACGTGGCCTATGGTTCTCACACTTAGTCATCTTCAGTGGCCCTAGCTCAGCTGCTCAGTGGTGCTGATGTCATGAAAGCTAGCCTTACCTCATAAAGTGCTTTTGATGATGCTGCCGGCTGGGCTACTTAATGACCAACTCCACATGACGTTTGATCATCTTTCCTTGGGGCCAACCATGCCTGAATATCAGGGCAGCATCCTAGGTTCCCATGGCACTCAGGTCTACAAAGAACAACAATAAGGTAACAATCCTGGCTCTTTTTTTTTTTTTTATTTTATTTTATTTTTTTTTACACTATTGGCTCTTAAAGCCAAGCCAGGTGAACCTGTGGACAGATGTGGAATGTGTGAAATGTGTGAACTGGGAATTGTTTTAAATTTTTAACAAAAAATTTGCTATATACATTTCTCATAAAAAATTTGAAGGATGACACCTACACAAATGGTAATAACAAATAACTTAAAACATAAGAGATCTGCCTCAGATTGTATCAGAAGTTAGCAAGACTCTGATAGACCCTGATACTCCTTCTAGGATTTGCACCAGGATACCTGTATTTTGCTTGCTGCTTCTTTAGAAGGATAAATGTTAATTATGTGTTACTCCTGTGAGAGGATAGGATCAGATGTTCATATACCAAATGATATTCAGTCATAAACACAATAAAACTATACTATGCCTACATTATTTAACAGTTTCTCTATCCTGGGCTGGTAAAATGGCTCACTGGGTAAAGTTGCTTGCTGCCAAGCCTGACAATGAGTCCTTTCTCTGAGACCCACGTGGTAAAAAGAACCAGCTCCTGCAATTTGACTTCTGCACATGCATGCACACCCAATAAATAAAATATGACAAAATCTTAACTTCTCTTACATGCATTCATGAGCCTATTTCTTTTCATGACCCCATTTCCTTGCTTCCAGCCCCAGATGCATGCATCTGTATTTCCTAATAATATACACTAATGACTATGGTTTGAACATGATTACTACCAATCCGAATTCCAGCATCAGCACCGAATCCTTCTCCATGAGTATTTGGAACCACATCAAATGTAGTTGAGCATACACTGGCAGAGTCCTTGATGAGCAGGCATGTCACTGATCAGCATGAGGCACAAATTCTGCCATATAATTATTGAGCAGAAAGCATGAGAGAAGCATGAGCCCTTGTCTCTACATTGCCATTCATGTACATAGCACTTCTCCTCAGTTACTGCATCTTTTTATGGCCTTTCCCAGAATCGTGTTATCTTATATATAAAATATAACTCAACAAATCCCCAATACAGGGATTCAAAAAGTTTCTCATATTTTTGTCCAGTACTTGCCTCTAACACCATGATCCCATCCTTTAAGTCTCTGAGGAACATACACATCCCAGGTTAGCTTTAATCACAGAACACCAAAGTATAAAGGCATTGCTCCCAACTTCAAGATTAAGGAAAACAGGGACACTATGGGGAACAAGGGCAAGTCACCCCCATGATGGAAAAATTTGAAAAGAATCTTGCCTCCTAAAATTAGAACTATTTCTGGCCTATCTGTTTTTGTTTGTTTGTTTGTTTGTTTTGTTTACATGGACATCTACTTCTAAGCACATTCCCTGAGCTGAGGACTTTTGCATCTAAACCATGAAGAAATCAGTCATGGAAAACAACTTTTTGCCCTAAGTCCAGGTGCCACTATCTATCCCTTTTTCTTCCCTCTCTATGGTCACTGGATAGGTTAGTTGCCGTTTTGCCTGTGGGTTCCCCTCTGTGCTTCCTCCTCTGTCACCTAGAAGCCACCTAACCATGAACGTTAGGCCTGTCATCCAACTGATGAGCTCAGAAGCAAAACACCAAGACATCCTGTATCAATATTATCCTAAGAAAGTCATTTTTAGGGCAAGAATTTGTCAAGAAAATCGATATCCTCTAAGGTATCAACAGTAAGGGCAGTTTTATTTTTAATCTCAAATAAGGCAAAATGGAAAAAAAATGTTTAAGCAAGAAACTATTCCTTGGCTGGGAGGATGGCTCAGGGAGCAAAATGCTTGCCTTGCAAACATGAGGACCTAACTCAATCTCCAAAATACAATTACAAAATAAAAACACCATATGTGGCAGAGGTTTGTAATCCCAGTGTTGGTGAGATTCAAACAGCTGAGTCCCTGAAGAGTCATTGGCCTGCCAGCTTACAGTCATGGGCGGGAGGTGGGGGCAGATTTCCTGCACCACAATAAGAAAAGGAAGAAAATATCTTGAGGATGAAACTCCATGCCTCAGACAAGGCTGCATTTTGTAAAGAAGCAAACTCATTTAAAGGAAAAGTCTAAGATCAATAGACAGCCTCTTGTTCCTCACAAAGCAACGGCCTAGGAAAGTTCTTCCTTGGGGTGCGTGCACACACACACACACACACGCGCACACACACACACACACACACGACTTTTCAAGGTAGTTGTGAGAACAGAACAGAAGCATAATTGGAAGCTCTGCTGGTTTCTCTCAAAGCCAATGCCTGTCTTAGAGGCAGAACATGGTACTCCATTGACTACAGACGGTGGATTTGGTTTAGGATCCCAGATGCACACCAAAGTCATGGTTTTTGTTACTGAATTCACCCCTTAATGTAGTAGCTTCTTGTTCCTGAGGATAACTCTAAACCTCTCTGTGTTTCAAACTGAAGCACTGGTTCTCAACCTTCTAATGCTGTGGCTCTTTAATACAGTTCCTCATGTTGTGGTGACCCCCAACCATAACATTATTTTTGTTGCTACTTCATAACTGTCATTTTGCTACTGTTATGAACCATACTGTAAACAAACAGAAATGACATTCTGTTGTAATTGAGATCAAGTTTTATGTTATATTCACTATAGGCAACCTACTGATTATATTATACATATAATTTATGTGTAAAGAGATGCGTATTTAGAGGGCAGTTTGATAGTAAATCTATTTAGCAAAATAATAATTTACCTCTGGGACCTGTGAGCTCCCAGCTATGGAATCTTGGCAGATTTACACAACCAGGCACAAGCTTTCTCCTGTGGAGCAGGCATTCAATTCAATAAGGAAGTATTTGGTCATCCCCGTAACATCTGTGCCACTATTGTATATATAGACAATTTTAGGGGACTCATTTTTGCTTTTGTTTTGGTTTTCTAATTTCACCACCAGAGATTCATCCTTTTGAATTGCTACTTTTAGGAGATCACAGGTAAAAAGCCAATTCCCTGGACAAATAACAAAGCTTTCTTAGCCACTGATGTGTTAACACAATAAGTCATGTCGTAGAAATTAAATATTAGGCAAACTCTTTTTACTAGGATGGTCAAAGGATTGAAAGCCACACTTCATATGCTTTCAAGGATAGATCAGGCTGCTCATTAAATGCTTTCAGGGATAGATCAGGCTGTCCAGCCGACACTAAAAGTAAATGTCTGTTGTATCCTAGAGAGCAGGACCTTAAGATAGTAATTTGTGAACTTTTGAGAACAAGGGGTTGACCAACTAAAACAATGCTCTCAACCTACCTAATGCTGGGACCCATTAATACAGTTCCCTGTGTTGTGGTAACCTTCAACCATAAAATTATTTTTGTTGCTACTTCATAACTATAATTTTGCTAATGTTATGAATCATATGTAAATATCTGTGTTTTCTAATGGTCTTATGATCCTGTGAAAGGGTCATTTGGTCCCCATGTTGAGAACCACCGTACGACAGCATGCTACTAGCTGAAAGGACTAGGGTCCATCTACTTGTAATGTGAGATCTAAAGGATACTAATGGAGGCCAGTCTATGGAGTCCCTATAAAGAGGACAGCCTGGGACCAGATAAACTAGATGGGCATGCGGAAGGGACCCACGTGACCATGCACAATGAAGAAGGTCTCACGAATTTTGCCACTCACTGTATTTCCAGTCACCACCTGGATGACCTATAAAAGTTTCTAGACCAGTGATTCTCAGCCTGAGGGTCACAATCATTGGAAAATGCATATTTCTCATGGCCTTAGGTACTGAGACACTGAGCACTCTATAGAAAAATTATAGTTATATGTAGGCAGCCTTGTTTACAGTTGCAAAGTCGTATGACTAGCACCTGACAATGTAAGCAGCTGGCTTTCAGAGTGGCCAGCTCAGCTAAACTGGTAAACAAGTCCTTTGAGCATGCGTCGGCCTCGTGCCCCTCCCGAGCGGGCTTATGCTAATGAGGTATTGGCAGCTGAACCTATCCTGAGAGAACACATCACCCAGCCCGCCTTGGGCAGTTATATAAGCAGCTTATTTCTGCTGCTTGGGAGCCCAGCCCATCCCCTTCCTGGTCCAGGTCTCCAGCCATACGTCCCATCCTAGGCCCCCGTCCAGTTCCCCGTCCCTAAGTCAAGAGTCGTTCCTGGAATAAAGCTGACTGAGAAGGATCCGACCGTGTCGTGTCTTACTTGCTGGCCAAGGCGGACGCGACAGTTATAAAGTAGCAATGAAAATAAATTAATGGTTCGGAGTTACTAAGAACCATTGTTCTAGATCATGAGACTGTTCTTATGGGCCAAACACCAAATTTCTTATGAAGCTTAAGAGTTTAAGTTTAAGAAGCTTAGCCATCTAAAATGGTTCCTTGCCTGTCAACCAGTTCTCAAAATATTCAGCCCAGGCTCAAACATACCAATGGGCATTGAAGTCAAGGAAACACAATCTCTACTCAGCAGAAGCCCTCCTTATCTTCCCTTTCTCTGTTTCCTGAGCTGTTTCCTGTGTTATGAGCTATGCATAGGCAAATGGGGATCCATCAGCCTAATATTCACTCATAGAGTTAAAGAATATTTCTCAAGAAAAGTGGGTTCAGTGTGATTATACCTACTGCTTAGGGCCAGTTCTTGGTTCTGTTCCCTACACAGAGCCTGGAACATGGCAAAGGCAACTTCCAGAGCAATAGTATTTCCACTGCAGTTGAATCACTAAGAGATGCCCACCCTTTCCTTCTTGCATGGCCTTTGGTGCAGGCACCATCTGAATCAGTCACAGCTGTGCCTCCAGCAGGCACCTCTGCTTTGTTTCCGCTCAAATCATATTGGCACCATCACTATTTAGAATACCATTGTCTTACTGACTTTTGTGGAATTGGGAAATAGTTGATTAAATACAGATAGTCGTAGACTGGCTGGGCCTGTGACTAGTCATACTCCATCTGAGAGACAAAATACACTCAGATAGAAAGGATAGCTCAAAACCCAGTTTTGAGACAAGGTAAGGACTGCCATGTCTACCTCTCTCGTGGTCACCACTGTTTTGAATTTCAGTGTTTTGACTTGTATCATTACAGATTAATAATTACAGCCATATGCTTGGACAACATCTGAAAGCAGGCATGCCTTCTGTTAGATTTCGGGGAGTTGTGGTTTAGATCACTGCTCTACTTCCTTATTAGGATACCTTATTTTGTCGTCCCAAAAAATAGATGGATTTTTTTTTGTTGTTGTTTCTTTGTTTTTTTGTTTGTTTGGTTGGTTGGTTTAATTTTTATTTGTTTGATTTTTACTTTTAAGTTAATGAATGGCCTCAAGTAAACACAAGGAATAGAGCTGTTTTGATACAGAGATATTATGACACAGTCCCCAAACAGGGATGGAAAAGTTCCATTTTTAAGACTATTTCCAAATAATATATAAATCATGGTTTATTGGGGGGAGGATGAATCTGGCATTTCATTTAATTTCAATACAGATTTAGTAATAATGTAATTTGCACTGTGATGTGGTTTCTTTGGCATAGCTTCACTGAAATGGTCTCCTCATGAAGAACAGACACAGTGCTTTAATGGCAAGAAACAAATCTAGGCTGGTGACAGGGCTCAGCAGGTATAAAGTGCTTGCCATCAAGCCTGATCTCCCGAGTTCAGTCCCTGGGAGAACTGACGGAAGAACAGAATCAGCTGCCATAGGTTGTCGTTTACCTCCGTTTGCACTGGCACGGTACATGCATGCAGCACAGACTCATAACTCACAGGAGTAGCACACACGCACACACCCAAACAAAAAAAAAATGTAAAGTTATACATTGAGTCATGTGCTCTTAAATATCCTGTAATACTATATCTTGTCCTTTTACACTATAAAAGTTCACTTACTATTCACTATAAAGCTGGTGTAAGAATTTAACAGGTGGGATAATTTCGTTCTTTACTAAAATTACTACTTTTGACTTTCAGTATCTCTTCCATTGAGACTCATGTATCGTCGCTCTTATTTTTTTTTCCTTCTGACCAATGTCTCCTTCAAGATCTTCTTTCAGAAGTTCTTGTCTACTAAGCTGTGGGCGGTGGGCTGTGAGAGGCAACTGGGTACCTGATTGAACAGGCTTTGAACCCCGGAGACCCTTAGGGACAGATTGTAGGAGTTTGGCCTTGCTCTTGGGCCCCTGGGTCCTTTCACATAGCTACAGCCCCCTAGAGAGGTCTGTGGCAATTGGTCATGTAGGACAACATTCCTACTAGCCCCTCCATAGGTAGAGGGCATAACTACAGGCCACAGAGCCTCAAGACAGACCTACACCTAAAGGCCAGAGGGCGTAGCCAATTAAGCTTTCCTTCCCAGACACTCCTCCTTGCAAAAGGTATTTGATCTCAGGCCTGCCCTAAGAATCGGGGTATAGCTTCATCCACTTTTCTGCCTATCCTTAAGACTATAGCCTATAACCATGGACTATCTCTCTTCTTTGGGACCTTCAGTGGGAAACCGTGGAAAAGGTTTTCAACTACAAGAGCCGCAGTCTAATCTCATGCTGTCAACCTCTCTACATTCTAGCCATGGAGACTCAGCCAAGTGAGTCTCGGCAACCTAGAGTCTATCCCCTCCCCCTTCGGGTGGATCCAGCCCATATGCCCCTGTCTTGGCCCTTCTGCAGCCTCTCAGCAGTGCCTGAGAGCCCAAGGCCTGAAAACTAGTCAGTTCAGGCTGCCTTTCTGCTGGTGACCACCAACTCAAGAGCTCTGGCACCCATGGGGTCTTAGACTGTGTCCCTCCACCCACAGTGCCGAATCCTGAGGCTTTTCACAGCCCGGTGTGAAGTGAACACAGTCAAATTTCCTTGCCTCTGCCTCTCTGAGCTGCAGCCCTAGCCCTTGGGGGCAGCAGACGCCAGACCAATGCCCATGCACTACAACCCAGCATTAAGCTACACATTTTACTATGGTTTCCTTTACACTGTGCCATGCTGAGGCCATCAAGATTGGTTGAATGATGCTCTATAGTTCCTCTGAAATGACCATATTTACTCCCCTTCTGTCAATAATTCTCTAAAGCTTTTCCACTAAGCCAAGTTCCCCTGTTTCCTTGGTCCTTATGTTTACCATCTTATCTTCATAGTGCTATCAGATCTATTAATTTTCATTGTAAAAAGTAAGGCAATGGATGAGTGGCAAGTTATAGCTACACTGATAAGAAAAAAATTTCTAAATGTTCACTTACCTTTTGTGTTAACCAAATTTGACCTAAACCATTGGATGCCAGGTGCTCCCCATAGAGGGGAAAAAAGTACAAATGAACAAAAAGTAAAAATGCTGCATGGAAAATAATATTAGAATTCTACCAATGGCCAGTAAAATTATTAAAAACATATGAAAACACACACACACACAGAAAAAACCATTCCCTAAAGCATCTATGTCTATATTCGGTCTGAATTGGTTTTCCCACCAACCAGAAAAGACTAGAGCAGAGGAGAGGTGAGCTCTGAAAGACACACCTACGTAGTGAGTATTTCTTACTTTTAAGTGTTTCATAGCTAAACATTGCTCACATCCAACTTGAGATTCACTTTTAAAACACCAGTGTTGCACAAGTACTATCTGAAATGTTGAGAAAACTAACTCCAACGCTTTGTTCTGTACAGAGTTCAGACTTGTGGGTTTTTCTTTGCCTTCCTTTGATTTCACAGCTCAGCGGTTGGCTAACCCTGGCAAGCTCTACATGAACAAGGCTTGCTATCCTCCTGTGACCTCTAGGGACATCCTTCACTGCCCTGTCCTTCTCTGTTATACTATGCCATGCAATGATGCTTACTTTACATTGGGCAAGAGGGGGCACTGTACTTGCTCTGTCCGGGTTGGGTCTTTTCTTCCTGTTCTTGCTCTCCACCACCCAAACCGCACAACAGGTACAAATATGTGCACACAAATCCATCTCTGCCTGCAAACACTGAAGAAAGACCTCAACTAGTAAATCCCTAGTTATCAGGGTAATGACTTTGACCACAAGCCATAGATTGTTCTGTGAAATTTCAGACTAACAATAGTGAAGTTAACGAAAAAAAAAATAATAAAGTTATCTTATCACTCTTCAGACCCACTAGGGAGCATTTTCTCCTCAGCAACAGATGGGTTGCCTACACCTCCCAATAGCATTCCTTAGCAAGAAGATGCTCAAACCTAAGAAAATGAAGTATGTTTCAGGTCAACTGAAGTTCAAGCCCAAATATACAGCATTGGGGAAGCTCTTAAAAGAGTTACAGAGAACACCATTCCCTTTAACTGCAGTCATTTTCTCCCACATTCTTTGCAGTTCTCAGAGTGTCTTCTGGCCTCTGGGCCAGCATGCTTGCTCACAAGTTTCCCGTGCAAAGGCGACTTTTTATGACAGTTTGATGGGAATGTCTTCATTTAGGAACCATGCCATTTGTTTTGCTTGTTATGCTTGGTTCAGTGCTGGACTTGGCTTGTGATCAAGATTCCATATGGAATCTTAGTAAATACATTCTTCTCAAAGTAAAATGGATGTCTTATTTTTCAATGGAAAGCCCTGTATTGAATTAACCTTCCAAGTGAATCAACGCTAAAAGACAGAGTAGGAAATCTTGAGGTGTCTCAGAACTTATGGCTTATGCTTTATACTTCCTCTTGCATCTTGAATTCCCTGCTTCCCAAGTCACTTTGTCTGAGGTTTACAATGCTACATGACATGAAAACACAAGAAACTAGTACTAGCTCACTTTGGTGAATACAGTTTATTGGCATAATTTAGTACTCAAAAAAACATTACACCTCAGATAAAATCCACATTTAAGGGACTCACTCCAATTGCTATTTTAATTGTCCTCTTAATTTGATGTTTAGTCTTCTAGGATCTATTTTGCTCCTGGTAGTCAGAATTCATACTGGTTTCTTTTTGTTTTGTTTTGTGTTTAATTGTGATCTTGTTTTCTGTTTTCTCCATTTTAGGAGACTGCCCAAAAGCTGTGATTAAAGGCAGGCTGATTCTAAAAACATATACATTCCTGTTTTATTTCCCCCAAAGGACAAAGTACCATTCACTCACTTTGTTTCTGTCTTCATGCCTTCCAGTCCTACTAAAGAACACATGGGGAAAGGGGCCTTTAATGCCACTGGAATCTGTTGCAACTCTATTTAATTAGGTCTTTTTTGCTTTAGTTAGTGAATAGTTTTCCTAATTGATTCACTGTCATATCCCACAATACCCAATCCAATCATTTTAATATATGCTATCTCAAAAACCTGAATCTCTTCATCCCCTGAAGATCACATTACCCAGGAGGTGAAGTTCCTCTCTGTGAGCTCTACCAACCCTGACATTCCTACTACCACCTTCCTCTAACTTCACCTACCTCCTCTTCCTCCTCTTCCTCTCCTTTCTGAGCTCAACATCTTCAATCCTCGCTCAATCCTATCTCTCACTGATGGTGGAGAATGATCTTACTTTATAATCCTGTCATGGAAACCTTTCTTGACTCCACTCAACTTTCATTTCCTTCAAGCTTTTTTGAAAGCACTCCCTTCTCCTAGCTCTAATTTTGAATGTCTAACAATTTAAGTTTCTGTGGTTTGCTGGTACCATGAATCAACACACTTTAGACTTTTCTTTACCTTTCCTGCTCCATCAGGGCTGAATGCTCATCAGTCACTGTCATGTGAGCTAGTAGTAAATCTGATATCTTTTTTTCACCTGTCCAATTCTTTTTTTTTTTTTTTTTAACATTTTACAGAGTGATGACTCCACCTTGCTGGAAGCCAGGAAGGAGTGTTTCTAAAATTCTAGATGGAGTATTTCTCTCCATGCCTCAGTTCTTAAACAGGAAACTGAAATTTTCTCCGTATTTTATTTTTACCTATAGTTTTATATTTTTAATACTCTTATTATGGACATTCTACCTGTATTTCTTCTCTATATTCTAATCCTTTATCTGACATTTTCCTATTTAAAATATCCTTTTCTGCATGAATAGTTCTAAAAACTACTAACATCGAATTGCAGGACTATGTTTCCTGTTTTGGCTAGGCTTTACTGAGGCTCAATTCCAGGACTATGTTAGTCTCCTCCAGTCCAGAATACAATCAATGTTTTCCTCTTCCTTCAGTTTGCTTTTGCTAATTTCTCCATTCTGGCCTGGCTGCCACCTTCTAGAATAAAGTACTGCCATGTGTGGTCCCATTATGCCCTTATCTGCAGAACAGCCATTTATCGATGCCATGGTCTTGTTGGCTTGCTAGCCACAAACCACCAGGTTAACATCCTGATACACAGTTATGGCTTCATCTTACTGAATGGCTCCTATCATAGAAAAATCCACATCTCAGCTTGGCTCTCACAGCTACCCATGTCCCTGCAGCCTGCTACCTATGGGACTCAAGCTGCCTACACTGAACATAAGACATGTCAGCTTCTTTTTTCTCTAACTGGTTACATGGAATATTTTTTCCCATTCTTTGACTTGAAGCCTATTTGCATGGTTATGTTCATAAAATGTGTTTCTTGTCATAAAAAAAGCACAAAGTTGAATGTTGTCTTTTTAATCTAGTGTGGAAATGTGTTCTCTTTCACTTTTATTACTTTTAAATTTTATTCTCCTGGCTTTTTGAGATAGAGTCTAGCTCTTTAGTCAAGGCTGGACTAGAACACATTATGTAGCTTGGGCTGGCCTTGAACTCGTGACAAATCTTCCTACTTCAGCCTCACATTTACTAAGATTGGGTATGAGCCACTATGTCCAGCAACACATCTTTTACTTGTGTTGCTTAGACTCTTTGTATTTACTATAATTATTGATTTAAAAAAAAAAAAAAAAACAGGGTTGTTTGAGGAATACTGCAAGAGGCAGCAGAGTAGGCAGTGATAAGAGTACTGCCCCTGGCCAATTATCAACACATTTGGCTTTGTTTCTAGCTGTCTTCCTGTATTAATCCTCTCAATAACCATGGATGGGTGGGTTGGTGTTTTTTGTTTCTCTCTTATTACCCTTCCTTCTTTGGGGATCAGTTAATCTATCATATTTGATGTTTGGTTGCCGATCTCACCTGTCAACTTTAGTTTCCCCTCTTGCATATCTGCATGCACTAGTGGTTGCTATATAAGTTAAAATAAATGCCTTTGACTTTCAATATACATATTTTAAATCTATTTCAAGAAATATAAACAAATAATTATCTATTTTGTTTTTTTGTTCTCCACACTGTGTTATTGATGACTATAACTTGGTTTGTACAGATACAAATAAACTGTCTTGGATACTTTTGCCTTAAAAAGCCCATTATCTAAGAGTACTAGTATTCTGTATGGCAAAACTATGAATATTTCAAAGCTTATTTTATTGACTGATCTATTTGTGTTTTATATTATTCTACCATTGCTTCTTACAGAACAAGACTATTTGTTGATATTTCTTTTTGTAATTTAAAACTTCTCTTAATTATTTTTGGCTCAATAAGTCTATCAGTAGTGGATCCTTTAACTGTTCTTCTGGCCAAAAATATCTTTATTTAATCTTAAGTTTTGAAGACTATTTTTAGTGAACTAAAATTCTAAATTGACACTGTTTTATAGTAGGTTAATTTTATTTTCTCTTAATATTTAAAAAAATCTGAGGTCATTATTTTGTGGCCTCCATTTTTTTTTCTGCAGAGATTCCATAGAAAGAGATATATGGAAAAGAAGAAAGCTTTATAGTATGTAACAAATATGGAATGATTTCACTAGAGACGTCTGGAAAACTGTATGATATTAGCCTTAGTAACTTATTTATCCACCAACTCTAATCTATATTAGCTACTCTTATTGTTGTGATCAAATACCTTACAAGAAGCAATTTAATCGAGAGTTGATTTTGGCTAAGGTTTGAGGTACATTCACCACAACAGCGACTGGAAACTTCTTCAAGGACAACACTCAGGGGTATATCTCCTAAGTGATTCCTAATCAGAACAAGCTGACAAGGAGAATCAACCATCATACCCTTTGTCAACTTGACACTATCACTTTTAAGCTTTATCCTTCCACACTCAGCCTCAAAGGCTCCTACTTTTCCCACAGCAGTGTCAATGCTGTCCAAAAGCCAAGTCAAAGTCTATCAGAGACTCAAGACAATCCCTTAACCATGAGTCCTCATAAAATAAAATAGCCACAAATTTCTAATATACATTCACATAACATGCATTCCCATCCAAAAGATAGGAACTGAAATAGCAAGCAAAGATCAGGCCAAAGTAACATTAAAATAAGCCGGGGAAACACCAATCCCTGCAACTCTTTGTTCTATCATCTAGACATTTATTTGTTTAGTTATTTATTTATCAGTGTGTGTGTGTTTGTGTGTGTGTGTGTGTGTGTGTGTGTGTGTGTGTGTTCACATGTTCATGGAATGCTACAATGTGCATGTGAAGTTCGGAGGACAACCTGCAGGAGTTTATTCTCTCCTTGTTTGGGTTCCAGGGGTCTAGGTCAGGCTCACCAGACTTGATGGAAAGCTCCGTGTACTCATCGAGTCCTCTCATCTCGCAATTGGAGGCTCATTATGCTGTAATATTGATTCAAGATATCACCCATTATAGGGTGTCTTCCCACATCACTCACTCCTCTTTGGAAATTCCCTCAAAGACAAACTAAGAGGTGTGTCTCCCAGGTGATTCTAAATCCAGTCTATTGGCAATGAAGATTGAAGGCAAGATGCTGGGTATTCATCTACCAACTTGATTGGTGATCTTGCCTGTGGTGGATCTTACTCCAGACTCAAAAAGAAGGTGTAGGTACTTGCAGCAGAAAGAAGCTGAGGAGAGAGTGTGGACAGGTCTGTTTCCTGCTATCTGGTGGCACCTTCATTTTCAGACATATTAGCACATTAGATCTTGATGTTATTGAGAGGAGAAGTCTAGCCTCCCTTTCTATTGGGTTTCCCAGCACTGAACTCAGGTTTAAGGATTAGAAGATCAATCAATATTATAAACAATGAGCATACATATCAGACAATACTTCTTTATTCCCCTCCAAGGTCATATCCACTCATGTAACAGCATAGTTTGATCTCTTAATTGCCAAAGAAGTTAAATTCACCAGACTGGTTGGAGTTTCTTCTTTTGTTTCTCTCTCTCTCTCTTCTCTCTCTCTCTCTCTCTCTCTCTCTCTCTCTCTCTCTCTCTGTGTGTGTGTGTGTGTGTGTGTGTGTGTGTGTGTGTGTGTATGCATGTACAAGCCTTTGGAATTTAGAAGGAGTTATAGGCGATTGTGACTTGCTGGGAACTGAATTTAGGTCCTCTGCAAGAGCAGTACTCTTAACCACTACGCTATCTCTCTTGCCCTGATAATTGAAATTAGCAATGTTAATTTCCATATAACTTGATTTACTGTAACTTTCAAATAAGATTTCCAGACTTAGACTTTATCTGATGAGTTATATTATTTTCAGCCAACGATGATAAGGCGTCCACCAACAGTTATTTGTTACATCTGTGGCCGTGAATATGGGACCAAATCTATTAGCATCCACGAGCCACAGTGTCTGAAAAAATGGCACAATGAGAACAATCTGTTGCCTAAAGAACTCAGGAGACCAGAACCAAAAAAACCAGAAGTCAGAACCATTACTGGTAAGTTCTAACACGAGGGGGTGGGGGAGAGAGTGAGTTCAGAGATTCTTTTTCTTACTAGTTCAAACATCACTTACTGTCTTAAAAGAAGTCAAATTTGATTTTTAAAACACATCCTGATAAGCCCTTAGAAACAGTGATCATGGGAATGTTCATGGAATTTTGTTTATCGCCTTGCTTGATCTTTGACTATTTGTGTTTATTGTCTTGCTTGTTCCTTGACTATTTGCATCTATTATATTGCTAGTCCCTCAACCTAGAACTGATCTGAATACTTGAATGTAATTAAAATGGTATAAAAGCAAAAAGGAGGAGGGGTGATGGGATAGAGAGTTCTAGGAGGGGAAATGGGGAAAGGGGATTACATCTGAAATGTAAATAAATAAAATATCCAATAAAAAATAAAAAGTCAAACTTGATTTTGAAAGCACGTTCTGGAATATCTGTACAGCGGTGTCTTCAGATGCTGAGACATAGAGATGTCTTGTCCTGTCAATACCTAGTGAGAGGGACCCATGAGAATTTAACTTTTTTTCTAAGTGATTTTTGTATATTATCATGTATGTTATTTTTAAAACCATAAAGCTTAAGGACTTTTGAGGCTACTGACAGACTTGTTTCATTTATAAATGTGTCTTGAGTACCAAACTCAATATGCCCAGCAGGTCAATTCGTCAGGTTACAAAACTGCAAAACATGTTTCTTGTCTGAACAAAGAGGGGAGATGCTCCCATCCAGCTGCTATTGTCATTAAGAAACTTAGCCCAAGAGAGTTATAATTTTGAATGAAAACAAAGAGAACCAGAAAGCTAGACATCTGGATGGAATGTTCAGATTTTTTGTTTTTATTTTTTACAATCAGTATTATAAGGTATTATTCACTCCAAATGAAAGAAGAGCTGTACTTTCTCAGGTGAGGGTTCCCAGAATGCTGGGTTTCCTCAGAGTATGAATAGAGTTAAGAGAAATAAAAAATGCATGTCAAATTATATAGGTAGAGATATATTTACATAATTGCCATGCAAACTCAGTCTCAATTAATATATTTCTATTGGTGATTTTTTTTCATTTGATTTCCTCATTCTTTAAGAGATATTTGATTTTAAGAGAAGCATATTTCAATGTCTTTTTCCAGTGTAGTCATAGCTACAGGGCAGCTGTTTATCATGGGCTACTGTGATCTGAGAAGAGATGACAGCCCACCAAGGCTGCTATGAGATCAAGATACTATTGAAACCCAGCTACTCACAGTCCTTGGCAATAAGGGACTTAAAGGTTGAAAAGGAATTCAGAATGAATATCCTGGGGCTGGAGAGATGACTCATGTCCTGTCCAGCAGGGCATTAAACAGGGTCCAGGGAGATCACCTGAAAGAGAGGATGGGGGACACAGGCAAACGCAAAGAATCACAGCTTGTCTATAGGCTGATCAAACTGCCATTTTTACTTTTTCACACACAGGTTATATACACAAAAAGGCAGGATGTGGGGAAGGAGATGATGTAGGAGTGTAGGTGTTCAGGGGGAGTACAGATATCTTCCAGAACAGAACAGGTGAAGGTTCACGGGACAGGTCACTATGACTCTGCTTATGATTCACTTGTCCTTATCTAAGTTGGTACTATCCACCAAGGCTACATAAGGTCTATGACTATCCACAAGACTTATGGCTACTTGTTCCTATCCAGGCTGGTAAATTTCCACCAAAGCTGCCTGTTTACAATATCTTATAGCTGTTTCAATGTTTTTCCACAGAGACCCAAGACTTTGTGTTAGCAGGCTGACTTAGGCCTATTGCTGATTTTAGGCCTTCAGTGTATAAGCAGGGCTGCCCTGACATCCTCAGAGCTAAAGAACCCTGAACTGATATTGGCAGAGGACCAAAGTTCTATTCCCAGCATCCACATGGCAGCTCACAACCATCCATAAACTCCAGTTCTAGGAGATCCAACACGCTCTCCTGACCTCCTTTGGCATAAGGCACACATGTGGTATACATACATACATGGAGGCAAAACACCCATACACATATAAATAAAATAAAAAATTATACACCCATAGAAATCATAGCATTCGACTCTAGAGAGACTACCTACAACTTCTGACTTGGCACACAAAATAATCTTCCCTAATTCTCTGTATCACTTTTTCTGCTTGATCTTTATCATCATATGGCTAGAAGAAGTGGGAATGATGATGGGCAATCCCTGGGGCATGTGGGGAGCTCACTGTTTGCCACTGTTGGCAAATAAATGAGTAGATTCGTTTCACTTGCCTGCAGTTTTCCTCTTGGCTTCATGCTACTTTTATCTCTGAAGGTGCCTTTCTCCTTTATGTAAATAAAATTGGCATCCCCTTCACACACTTAGTGCAATACTTCTTTTCCTGAATCAACAGTCAGAGGCCTATGCAGAAACATTGCAATGCAAAAGTCATGTTATCCTTTGCTCTACAGAGTTTTCAAAGCACTCTAAATGCACATTCATGTGCTGGAGAAATGGCTCAGCCACTAAGTACACAGACTGCTCTGCAGGGGAGGGACCTGAGTTCATTTCCCTGTACCCATATTTGGCAGCTCACAATTGCCAGTAACTCCAGCTTCAACATATCCAACATCTCTGGCCCCCACAGGCATATGTATTAATGTACACACACACACACACCACACACACACACACACACACACACACTTAAAAATAAAAGCAAATTACTAAACACACATTCATAACCTGTATAATAGTGAAACTTGCTTTATCTAAAGGAGAAATACCAGGCTGCACAAGGTTGAAATCTCCATTAAAAGTAGGCATGCCAAGAATCTAAAGGATTGTTATGGTTGTGTGAACCATTAAGATAGAAATCATGAATGTAGCCTAGTGTTTAAGGGCTACACCGGCCAATGATAAAAACAGATCCATTTTGAATGCCTGGCCACATTTGAGGGACCTATTTTCAGAGATCTTGGGACATAGTCAATTTAATGTACTAAAGTCATTCTATTTAAATAAGGCTTATTAAAGTTAAGCCCACATTGTTCCTCTAAATAAAGCCATATGCTTTTTCTCTCCTTGTGCAGCCAAAGAAGATTACACATTTCTCAGCTCTCTTTTTGTTTGATTAAGGGCACTTCCTCCCCCTCATATTTTGTTTGCATTCTTCACTTTAATTAGTTAAAGAACGTCTGTGGTTATGGCCATGAAAAGATGATGTTTTTTAGAGTATTCTTCACTCATCACTCTCAGCGCAGTTTGGGTCTCTGAAAACATTCCAGGGAAGTATTGCATAAAAAAATACAAACACACGTTCTTTTCCCACTGTAGCTTTATATTTATAACCAACAGAAGAAAGCCAAAAGTTATAGTTGCAAGATAACAATGTGTAAGCAAAGATGTTAATAATTAGTGAAGAATGCATATCATAATAAATAACTATATCTTTCTCTTTTTAATATTCAAAGCAAAAAAAAGGCCTCCAGTTCATAGCTGAAAGAGTGTTCAACACTATCTACTATTTATTTATTAAGTTCTGGCAAAGTCACATGATTTCTTGAAAACACCAGTCAAAAGGTATTCCCTGTGACTTTTTCCATAAATAGCAAATATGGTTTCCGAGATTGTAAACTAACCCATTTTAACCATTTTACTTTCCTTTTCTATTATAATAATATACATATACATATACAAACATCTACATATACATATCGTATAATATATACCTTATAATATTTAATTATACTTTTATATTTATTATATATTATATTTATATATTATATATATTATATATTATATATTATATATTTTATATTTAATTATATATTATATATACATTTTATATTATAATATATTTTTATATATTATATACATATAATATATACTTTTTTTCCCCTCCTTCTTCCCCTTCTCTTTGCAGCCAAAGGGTTCTATGATCTTGACGCCTTAAACGAAGCTGCTTGGACCAGTGCCCAGAGCCAATTGGTTCCCTGCAATGTTTGCGGGGCGACCTTCTTGCCAGACAGACTAATTGTTCACCAGCGATCTTGTAAACCCAAAGCCGCCAAGTAAAGCCCTTTCCTCAGCACTGAGTGTTATAGGAGTGAGTGCCTTTCAAACTGAGGGCAAAGGGATGGCAGAAAGGAAAAGAGAACTGGAGTTGATGGAGCACTGGCCCAGCCGGGAGGTACCAGCTCTGTATGGAGGTGGCCAGGTTCTTTCCAGCTATTAGGGAACCATGTCACACTTTGTGTCGGGAGGAATTATTAGAGGCTGCTTCTTATCAGAGCTGGATGTTTTGTCCAAAGGACATTTCTCAGGCAATTGTTGCCAGATTTCTCTCATTCTGGTTTCCTCAACAAGGTTTTATACCTCAGAGTGAGGCTCGTGCCTGATGAACAGAGGCTTAAAAAGTCAATTTGAGGCAATTCTAGGTTGTAGGCAGTACAGACATCCGTCCTCATCCTTTGCTTTCTGACCCATGGATGCTTTTACACTGACTGAGAAGTTTCATTTCCTTGTAGAATCATTTGACAGGATAGATTAACTTAAAAGAACTGAAGATGTTAATTGTATTACAACTGTATTTAGCACTGTTTCTAACACCAAGAATTGCTGTTTCTAATAGCAAGATATTGTCTAACCAATAGCACCAGCCTCACATGTCAGGAGACCTCTGTAACACAATTCATCAAAATGGGTGGAGGCGAGCTACTTTCTCCTGTAGAGGTCTAGCAAGGGTTTTTTTATGCCCTCTTTGGGTTTTATAGATTCCTCATTGTTTTATTTATTTTATTTTATTTTTTAAAGCCTGCCAGGAAGTTCTGTGCCTCCCCGCCCAGACTAGTGCACCCTAAGTAGGCTGTGAAGGAGCTTTGTATTTTTGAGACTTTGAATGTGTTTTAATCCAGGAAGGGCTCTCCTGGAAGGAGGCCTGGGGCCAGAGAGGTGCTCTGCCCAGGAAACTGCTCTCCTGGGCAGCATTGGCTTTGCCTAGACTCCCAGTATTCTACTTGGGATCTTTGTTCCTGATTGGGCTGAATTCCAAGACCATGAAGATCCACTGAGTTCCTGCCTCCTTGCCTCCACCAGCTTACAAAGGGCAGCCAGTTAGAAAATTCATTCAACCTTCTATTTTGGTCCCACATTCTACTTATTATCTGGGGTTGGGTTAGGGTAATTGTGCCAATCACTCTGTTTTCTGTTTGCCAAAGGAACCAAGAGATTTTTTTTTTTCTAAAGCCTAGAGATACTCTGAAACAAGAATCTTATGAAAGGGTTGGCAGTTAATGACTTCATTTAATGATAGCTCCATTCTTTCAACTTGCTAACCTAAATGATGGACTGTAGCATAGTTGAGTATACAGGGTGGGGAGTGGGGGTCCAGGGATTGTTACTAAGGGCTTTGTATACAGCAACGTATATACATACCATATCGGCTCTACAAATCGATGGAGATATGTTCATTTTGCAAATGAGAGAATCCATACTTAGACTAAACAGCTAACTTGGGGTCACATGAAGATTGAAGTAAGCAACAAAATAAAGAAATAAACAGTACTAGCTGAGCTTTCAGGCCAGCTATAACCTGTTGCTGTTTATGACAGATATCAGCATCATACAATTATCCACACAGACATAAATGCTCTGACATTTCTCCCACAACATCTAGAACTAAGGCAAACAAGAATCCTGGCACCATGGCATTCTCCTGCTCATCTAGATTTATCTTAGGCTGAGGTGAAAACAAAATTTGGAATAGGCCACATTACAGGTTTTGAAAATTACTTTAGTACTTTGCTGATATTCTGGGAATAAGTGGGGGAGGGGGAGTGGAGAGGTAGAGCAAACATTCTGGCCTCAATTTTGAAAGGAGTTGCAATTAAGCATCATAAGGAGACTCATGGGCACAGCCAAATAACAACAGCTTCACCTATGTGAAATAAGCCTCTGAGTTCCTGAAGTGTTTGTAAAGAGAGACTCTTCCAGGGATTATCACATCCTAGGAGAACTGTAAACGGGCTTGAAAAATCCATCAAGGAATTTACTGTGGGGATTCCACATGGGGTTCTAGCTGAGCTGGTCCTCAAATGTTCCATAGAGTTAAACATGGAGAAAGAAAATTCAGTTGTAATGACACCAACCTCAAGTTCTGATCCATTATGAAGGTAACTTATCAAAACCTTGCCATTGTAGGCATGAGCTCACCAGCTCTTCACCAACTACCCCTTCACCCCTGAGAGTTCACATCTGTTGAAGATCTATGCAGTTCTCAAAAGAAAATCACTGAACAGTGGTTGGCACCTCCACAATTCATGAATTTGAATCTTATAGCTTCCATAGAAATCCCTTACACGATAAAGAATAATAGATGTAGCTACACAGAACTCCCCATTAACCCAGGTAGCTATTGGTGTGAAATCTAATGCAATTAAAAATACCAACACTAATACAATGCCTTCTTTACTCTGTTACCTGCTGTAGTACACATTTTATCTTAATTATCATCTGGGAGGTTTCGGGATGCTCCTTTATATTGAATCTACATGAAAGTAACAAGTTATGTCATACCAAAAGACAATGAATGGCAAGGGTGTTGTAGTAATGGGCATTGCTACTATGTATAAGCACTTAATATTTTATATCCATTATGGGGGCTTCCAGGCAGCTACATCATAGTATTTTTGTAACAAGTATTTCCAGATGATGTTTCAAAGTGACTCTGTTGAATCACTTTAGTTTGAGGAACATGGGTTTCTTTGTAGAAAAAAGAAGCTTGAGTTTCTTTGGAGCTTGGAGTAAGGAAGAGAGATCAGAAATCCAATCTCTTCTTCCTAAAAGCAGGCCTTGGACTTTCTGTTCTTGTCTCCTTCTGGTATTAATTTCTTCTTTTTTACTTGCGTCTAACACCAATTAGAATGGCTTGAATCCCATATTGTGTCAAGGCAGGAAGCTTAGCCCTTTCCTTCCTTCTGTTACTCTGAGAGGTCCTTCCCCTAGTCTGGCAGCAGGCCATCTTTCCTTATCATTTGCCTTTCATACAGATTCTCTATCTGGCCCGAACAAACAGTTGGCTCCACCCTCTCTTCTTATCAAGAGATGAAAAGTCAGGTTTTCCCTGAACTTGGAAGAAATATCACAAATGAAAAACAGTCAGGCTTCCAGGAGAGGCCAAATTGGCTGGAATTTAGGGAAAACTCTGATACAGGATGGTACTGGGTTATGCTTTAAAATCGTGTTAGAAAAATACTCAAGTAGATACAAAGTGGAATGAAATCTCTTGTTTTTAACATCCAAGTAGACTTGGTTCTGCAATCACACTAAGGCTTCATTTGAATGGTTTTAATCGAATTGTTATCATCTGGGACACAAAGGAAGATGAAGATGTCAGAGACAGGTGCTTTGTCCCATGATTCCACTGTGTCTCTCTGGAAAGCACAACATTGAATTAAAATGGTGATGATAACTGCAAAGTGATGAATAAAATGAGAACAGACACAGGTGTCACAGAACCAGGTTCTGTTGCTGATTCACACTGAACCACTCTATTGGTCTAGGTAGTGACTGAGATGTCTTTTAGTTAGCAGAGAGTGTATTATGCTAAACCTCGAGGATGCCAATATCATAGTATCTAAAACTACTTTTCTCCTGCCTTGATAGAATACCATGACAGAATGCAACTTAGGGGTGAAAGGTTTTATTTTGACTTATAGTTCCATCATATTGAAGATGGCATGGTAGCAGGAGCCTGTTAAGCCAGTCTGTCGATTTGGTCTGTACATAGGAAACAGAAAATATCAAAAGTAGGAGCCACGCTATAAAACCCCAAATCCTGCCCCAATGAGATATATACTTCCTACAGCAAGGATCTACCTCCTACAGGTTTCATACTCCACCCAAACAGTATCGCCAACTGGAGGCCAAGTGTTCAAACTCATTAACCTACTGGGGACATCTTACAGTAAAGCCACTAGCCTATGGCAAAGGGACTTTAGAGGTCTGATTAAAGCTATTATGGACCTTGAATGGGAAGACTGTCCTGGATTCTACTGGTGACACTACATCTAATTACATGAATCACTAAGTTAAAAAGCAAGAAGGCAAAGAGATGGGTAAGAGAGACAGAAGCATAAGGATTTAGCTCCCATTGCAGGCTCTTAGGTGTAAGGAGCCATCTATAAGAACTAAGGCATATGGGAGCTAAGGGCTAGCAAGGAAATGAGCTTAAGTCCTATATCTACATTAAATTGAATTATTCAGAAAAGTAATAAATAACTGAGAAAACAGATTCTCTTCCAGAGCCCACAGGAAGGGATACAATGTTGCAACATCTATTTTAATCAAGAGAGCACAGGCTTGGATTTCTAACTCCATTGAACTGTATGAACGTTTGTGTTGTGTAAGCCACTAAGTTTATAGTAGTTTGTGATGGTAATAACACAGTCAAAAACAGAGCACATTCACAGTGGTTTGCGATAAGACTTCCCTATGAGAGCTGTTGAGAGTAACCAACTGTTGTCCCGAGTTGGTGACTCTCTTTGGAAAGCTTTAGGTGCAGGCTTACTGAAGAAACATGACACTGGGGTCGGATATTGAGAGTAAAAAGCCTCCCTGCCATCAATTTGCTCTTTCTCTGCATCCTGCTTGCATTTAAAAATTCAAGCACCTCACTTCTCAGCTTCTCAGCTTCCCTCTCCTCGCTGTGACTGCCACTTGCCACCATGCTTCTCCACCATGACGGGTACTCACCCCTCTGGAACTATAAGCCTAAAGAAACTCTCCCTTAAGTTGCCCTGGCCATGATGTTTTGCCACAGCAAGAAAAGTAACATATAATATCCATGTGTCATAAGGTAGAATCTCATGTTAATCGCAGAGAGTACAGCTCTCAAGCCCACAAAGCTGAATGGACATTCCACTGCTGGATCTACTAAAGACAATTAAAGAACACTTCCTGGGCAGATAGCACAGTAAAATGAATGGGTGAATCATCAAAGCAATCTGAAGTATAGAGATGGGGTGGATTCATTGATTGATAAACTATCACATAGTAAGTTGACCTTCAGCACTTCCATCTCCTTATTTTGAAACGTATTCCCTCTATGACCCTTCATAGTCCTCATTAGTGTCCCCACTTTAACATACACCCCACAACTGCCCAGACTTTGCTTTCTGTTGAACCAAAATGTAAATACTCCATGTCCCAGATATTACTCTGTATGAGTTATTTTTATGTACCTGTAAACTAAATATCTAGCAAAACAACTTAAGAAGGATTTATCTGGGCTCATAATTTCAGGGACCTTCAGGGTTCTGAAGGCAGAGTGAGCAGAGTTTGTGTCCTTACACCTAGGAAGCAGAGATAGTGACAAGAAGTGGCCAGGAGT